>JAMXBC010000007.1:72950777-74152206 GCA_024138005.1 Lumnitzera racemosa | reverse complement strand
CATGACAATGGTATGACATGGTAGGGATGATAAGCTATTTGTATTACAAGAACAGATTCAAATGAAAGAGATTAGTAAAAGATTAAGAAAATAGAAGATATCACAGAAGATAAAGTAGTGGATGTTTCGAACCAATTGTATCAACTACAAAATATAGATGTTAAGTAAAATATAGGATTAGCTTAATAGTAAAAATCATCGAAGAGTAGAAGGGAATACAGAATGTAAAATACTCAATGCCTAAAGTGACTATATTAGATATGAATATATAAAGTTGATGTAGAAGATTAAAAAAAAAAAAAAGCGCTAGAGCTATAGGTATATGACTTAGATAATAAAGAACAAAGCCTTCTTTGCTTCGGCAAGTATTATAAATTGTGTAAAGTGAGGAAAAAAAATTATTAATAATAGACAAGATAGTTGATGTTGTTATTTGCATCCCAATAGTATGACAAGAGATCATGAACTCGAGAGTGAGGGCTTGTGCAATAGAAGTGATGGCTAAGAAAATGAATATGAGAAAGTTTAGAAGTATGATTACGTATAAGTATACTGAGGCTATAATCTTAACAACAATTGTCAATTGTGATGTGATGTGTAAACCAAAGTTGCTTAGCAAAAGCACCATAGTAGGTTTAGAACCTATATATATCATAGAGTGAAAGTTTTTAAAACAAAACTTTTTATAAAGGGAGTGAAATATGAAATCCCGATATTCGACCAATTATCTTAGATTCGAAATAAGGATTTATTCCTATCAACACATGGCATTGAGAGGGCATAGTTAGGAAAGCGGGACTATCAACATGTTATCGGTAACTTAAATAAGGAGTTTCAATATGTATCAAAACTTTAGAAATAATTTATTTAAGTAACAAAATAATGGCATAGCTAAAAAGGTGACTATAGTTATTTATTCATTATTTTTTTGGTAGTCGCAACACAAGCTCTGATAGTTGATTAGCTCTTAAAGATCGATTATTTAGGCACTAAATTTATGAATTGATGCACAATAATACTAGTAAATGGAAATAAATACCAAAGGAGTTGTAAAAAACATATTAAGATTTTATAATACATGTATATATGTACATATGCATGTGTATATATCTATCATTACTCTTAAAGTTGGTTAAAAATGTGCCAAGAGCAAAATAAAAGTGATGTATGCCAATATAACTACCATAGTTATGTGAATGGACATGGGTGTCCTAACCGATTAACTTGATTTAGTATAATCCTCTACAAATATAATGATGAAAACAATGTTAATTGATATTTCTTAAAGCAAACAGGTGATATTAGGATGATTTATTTTCAAAATATCCTTAGGTTGTCCTCCTCAATATTGATGATAATAAGTTACATGTATATATATATATGTACATCCACATGTTAATATACAACTATAATAGGAATATATTATTATAAATTATGTATGTTCACATAAAGTATGATGTCTTGTAATAGACTTATAAACTTACTCTTTTATGAAAGCTTGTGACAAACATGTATATATGTATTTTTTTTCTTAATGTTTGATAACATCAGAGTTCTTTAGACATTATGATAGATGTAGATATACATATATGTATTTGATTTCAAAATTATATCAATAATTTAAAATAAAAAAATATATGAAGATATAAATGATTTTATATAATATAATTACAGTACTTGAGTATGTATCTTTAACCACTAGGTTTGATAAACCTTACATATATTCATATTTATTACCAATATGTGTATGTAAATAAAATATACATATACCTACGCTTAGCTAATTTTGTATAGGATTTAATACAGACATATATATGTATACATATATTGGCCTATATCCCCTTATATGCATAAAACATAAGATATCATATACATAAACATATTATATTTTTAGTTACAAGTTTGTATGTGTTATGCATAAAGTTACATAATATTTAGCTTTTCACAATGACTATGTGAACTAAAATTTATGGGAATACATATGAGGTTTATAAGTTGTAGTTTTATGTAATATTGTGAAACCTAAAACAAGTTTTTTCATAATGTTACGAGAGTTGATGCTTCATGAGTGTATCTAGGTGATGGTAGCAATACTAGATAATGAAATTGTGCCATGGCCTAGGTGAGTACCCCTCACTTCATTGTTGTAAGTTTATGTAATGGCCGAAAATGTAGACCGCTTACTTACTTATCATGTGTAGCCATAAGATACATTAAAGTGTATTGCATGGCTTAGACTATTTATACTTTGAGCTGATATTGTTTATAATAAGCCTTTGCTTGGTATATTATCATTATTGTTAATCGTCGAATTTCATCATTTGAATTCATTCGGCAATTCGACAAACGAAAAGCCGAGTAACTCTATTCTCGACAGACGTTGACTAAGACAGTTTCATATCTAGTTTAAACTTAAGAAAAGTGATGCGAACGATTATCATTTTGTATGATTTCATTATATAACCGCTCACTATTCTCATATTTCGAGCATATGCCTAATTATGAGGTCTCTATGTATCTCATGATTAATAATTAACTATTGTTTTAGGTACTCGACATTTGCCTATAAAAAAAAAAGTATTGTAAGAACTCTCTTACAATCTTTAAATATTTACTTATTTTTTTTTAAATGCATGTACTAACTTAGGCATTAGAATGGCTATACCAAACTAACCTTAGTATCCTTTAGTTTTTTGTATTTTGCAGGAGTAAGATTTCAACCTAAAATCACTTAGTAACATTTAGCATTGTCTATATTTTATTACATATTCACATAGCAAGAACTAAATTAACTAAGAATGCAAAGGCTAGTACTTCATCCCACTACTATGGGCTAAGCTAGAGCAACTTTGCCTTAACTTAGCCAAAGAGAACCAAGAATTGAGCAATAAAACATAAAGAGATCTTTGATCTCCTCTGTAGTAATGTTTATCTAAATCAAAATAAAGAGCACGACGACCATAATGTCGAAAATAGTGATGATTTCTCTTAAATTACCTAGAAAGCAAGCCAAAGTTATAATGAGACCTTCGACCCCTATGCTTAAGAAAAATGATAGGGGCAAACAACCATACTAGGTGTACCATGTCGAACCCTCACATGTTAGCATCTTTGCTACAAAAAGTAAGCAATTTCAAATTAAGAAGAGCCTTTTTATCCCCAAGAACTTAAACGAGGTTATACCATGGCATATTAAGTTGCCGCAATTTGAAACCTATGATGGAACAAGAGATTTTGAAGATCATTTTGAGTACTACCACACCTTAGCTAAGTTACACGACTTACGTGATGTCATAGCTTGCCAAGCTTTTCCCTTAACACTAAGGAATGCAACAAGTACATGGTTTAGGCACTTAAAGCCGAACATAATTTTGTGTTTCAAAGATTTAGCAAAAGTGTTTCTCTAATACTTCCTTCTGAGTAAGATTCCTATAAAGGATTCTTCTGCCCTTAGCACGATAAAATAGAGATAAGATGAATCTATTAGAGATTATCTAGCTAGGTTTACGGCCAATATGGTCTAGATTCCAAAGCTAAATATGAGCATTGCTCTCAACACAATTATTGATGATATGAAGCTGCAAGAAGACTTTTTCAAGTCTCGAGCCAAAAACAAGCCGAAAACTTTTACTTGTTCAAAGCTAAAGTCACATCTTACATCTGTTAGGAGGATAACATTAAAGCCTATCGAGATGCTAATCAAAATACAAGTGATAGGAAAGGTGACAAAAAAATAAAAAAGGAGTGCTAAAGATCAATTTAGCGCAAATGATGATCAATGTTCTAACACCAAGAAAATTAGGCATTGCATCCCCTCCTATTTCGTTCATACACTACTTAATTGTCCAATTACAGACATATTAATGGAGGTGCGCAGACAAAGAGAGGTGTTGCAATGGCCGGAAAGGATGAGAGGAAATCCTTTAAAGCGAAATTCCAACAAATATTGCAATTTCCATCGCAATAGGGGCCATAATACTGACCAATGTATCTAACTTAAGAACGTAATTGAGGATACAATCAACAAAAGTACTTGAGCAAGTTTCTCATGCATGATGTCAAGAATATTAAGCAACCATCTCAAAGGAGATGGAAAGAATAGGAGAATGCCATTTGTCCAACTCACGCTGGGAAAGATGCGAGAGACAGAAGCAATAGTAGAGTATCAAATGGTATAATTAATACAATTGTCAATCAACCTTCTACCATAGGTTGGTCAAGCTCTTTGAGCTCGACTAATGTCATTCACTATGTTTGTAATATATAGGGAAAGAAGGTGAAAATCGACAATGCAATTTACTTTACAAAAGAGGATTTCAAAGGCATTTAAATACCTTATGATGAAGCACTTGTGATTAGCATGAGAGTCACCATCTTTAAGTTCAAAAAAATTCTTGTTAACATTAGAAGTTCGGTAGACATTATTTTCCAACATGTTTTTAATTATATGAGACCAAAGATTAAGGTACAGTTGAGATCCTACAGCTACAATTTGTATGCTTTCAACAATCAACCCATCTGAGTGGTTAAAGTAATTTCTCCACCAATCCAGATTAGAGATGATGAGCATATTGTGAAAGACAAAGTAGACTTTCTTGTTGTCAAGTGTTGGTCCCATACAATATGATTATAGGACAGTTGCATTAGCACTTATTCAGCATGGTCCCTTCTATTACCTACTTGAAGGCCAAATTTCCCACTATTGCTAGAGTTAGTATATGCAAAAGAGGTCAACAACTGACAAGATCATTGTATATAAGTGCATTACGGCGAAATGAAATTTTTCAAATTGAAACTTACCTTAAAGAAAAGTCAGTCGATATAGATAATGCTGAGAATAAGACAAAAGAAATTTTACTAAGAAATGATCTTAAGAAGATGACAAGGATAGGAAAACCTTTGTCGGTAGAAATCTGCCAAAGTTTAATCGACTTCTTGTAGGATAATGCCGATGTATTCATATGGTCTTTCTCAAATATGTTAGGTATCCCCAAAGTCGTCATGGTACATAAGCTTTAAATCAATCCAAGTGTGACAATGATCTAACAGAGGAAAAGAAATTTTGTCCCTAAGAGGCAAGCAACTGTAGAAGAAGTCTAGAAGCTCCTAAAAGTAGGATTTATTATGGAAGAGCCTTATCCAACTTAGTTAGCTAACTATGTGTTACTTAAGAAGTTTAATGGTAAGTAGCATATGTACATAGACTTCATTGATCTAAATAAGGTATGTCCCAAAGTTGCTTTCCCTTACCAAGAATAAATTAGATAGTTGACTCAACTACTGGACATGCTTTGCTCTCTTTCATGGATGCATTTTCTGGCTAGTATCAAATTAAAATGGATGAGGAAGATAAAATTCACACATCATTTGTCATTTATTTTGGAATGTATTGTTATAAGGTGATGCCCTTGAGGCTAAAAAACACTGTTGCAACTTATTAGCAGCTTATTACCATGATGTTCAAGCCTCAAATTAAACAAAACGTTGAAGTATATGTCAACGATATGATTATGAAAATCACGACAAAGGATCAACATCTTGCTGATCTTAAGTAGACATTTGGTACTCTAAGGATATACAATATGAAACTAAATCTGCAAAAGTGTGTTTTTAGTGCTACTTTCGGAAATTTATTAGGATACGTGGTCATTCTGCACAAAATTGAAGCGAATCTAAAAGAGATTTATGCAATCGGAAACATGAAAAATCCTCGTACTATCAAGGAAGTTCAAGAGTTGACTAAGCAAATACCTATCCTTAATAAGTTTGTATCAAGAAGTGCAAATAAGTTTGTTTAGTTCTATAAAATTTACAAGAATATGAAAGATTTCAAGTAGATGGATGAGAGCGAAAGAGCATTTGATGAGCTTAAAGAATTTCTCACATCACCCCAATATTTTCGACACCTATTCTAGGAGAATGTTTATATTTACACCTATCAATCAATAGCTGAGCACTTTTCTCTATATTGGTCCAAATTGAAGTTAAGGAGTATCATCCAATTTATTACGTGAGTCATATCTTGCAATGATTGAATTTTTATATATCTTTTTAATATATATGAATAAAAGGAAATGTAAAGATAAAAGAAAATATATAGAATATTTATGATTTCGTTTCGTGTCTCTTCATTTGATTGCTTATATACTCATTCTAGATTTCTTTTTCGAGTGGCAACATACATCTCTAAACAAATAAGTGGTGCTCTATCCTCTTGCATTTCAATAAATGAAAATTCATATAGTATATACATATATTGATATCATCACATAATAATAAACAAAATACAAAACAACCTTCTGATTAATTCATTTCACACCCTTACAAAGATTTTTGGTCTCATAATATAAGTCCTTATGTTTTTCACTATTAACCTTGTTTAAAGCTACAATTTTCTGTTTATCCATCAAATTATGAATATTTTTTAAATCATGTAAAGAATTAACATCATATGTTACATTGTACCTTGCATCTCCAATATTTTAGTAGTCCAAAAGATATCTAAATTATACAACATACAATAAATTTTTATGAAATATTAATAATTTATACAACTTACGGTATATCTATAATTACGAAATTTATGTAATAATGTAACAAATTTTTTTCTAAAAATAATAATTGCATAATGTTTGTTAATAAAATAAAATAAATAAATAACACGCCTATAAGTTATAGATTGTTACTTGTTTCAAACGTTTACTTGCGTAAAGAAATAGTCTGGTACTTTAACTACGGGTTTTCTGAAGTTTTCTCTATATTTTATAATTTTTAGAAACTGATATAAGCAAGAATAAGCTATGGTCATACGGATTAAGGTATTTATACTTAGCCTACTTAAGGTGCATGTACTGCATGCGCCTTCAGTTATAACTAATTATACTAAAGGTAAATGTAATGAATGTGCACCTTTAGTTATAGTGAATTATATTGAAGACGCATCTACTGCATGTGCCTTCAGTATAAAAAATATGAGTAACTGAAGGTGCATTCACTTGATACGTCTTCAATATACTATATTCATAATTTTTTTAAAACAAGATCTTTTCCATAATTTTTTTTAGAAAAAAGCCCACATTTGTATAAAACTCGATCATTTCCTTATTAAAAAATAAGTGATAAGTCACTGTCCTTAAAGGACCATTCTGATCTACACTTTTGCCATCCTTCACTAGCATTCCATCTACTTTCTCGAAAAAAGGCCCTACCTTTAGTGTACCTCATTGCCTTTTACCCTTATCGAGACTTTCCCTTCACAAAATTTAAACTTTAAACTTTCACCAATTGTACCCAATTGATCCAACAATCTCTCTATATATAGATTTCTTCAATCTACTACTTTTTTTACCACCAAGAAAACCTTAGATGCTTCCCCCTTTTCTTGGAACCACCAAGAAGCTCTATTAATAATAGAAAACAAATCGAGTATGTGATTGTTGAACACCTCATCACATCTTCCTTTCTATATAATCCAGGAAACTTCTATTAATTTTGCCTCCTTCTCTACACGTATCCTTTTTAGAAGATTCTAAACCATGTCTCTCCCCCAAGCTAGCAATAAAGAAACCCTAGATCTGTCTATAGTAATCCCAATCACCACATGCTACACATATCCTATCCATTGGCAACATAGCAATACATGTTCCACCAATTGTACCTCTCCACAAAAATGATACATCGATGTGGGTATTGCTCTTCTACATAATAGACTCTCCATCATTGGAAGAGAATTCGTGATTGCACACCAAAAGAAATGGCAAATCTTAGGTAAAGGTTTAACCTTCCATATTCCTTTCCAATCTCCTCTATTTTTGGTTTTATAGGATGAGGCTTTTCCTTGATTTGGCATAGGTCTAGACAGCCTAGTTTATGATGTGAAATTAAAGCCATTATTCTAAAACTTCAAATAAATTGCAAGATTACATTTAATGTAGCTAGAAACAACACTAATATGATTATCGATGTACCTAATAACTTTTAAGAACCACGTAAAAAAAAAAGGGGAAAAGCCAAATGGTATGAAGAAAGCATATGCAGAAAAAGTTCATACTCACTGTAACAATCCTATAAAGGGCTTAGTAGAATTATCCTAAAATTATTATATTATGTTAAACTTGTAATATGAAGATCGTCATGTAAGTCAAAAATTAAAATACTCTAATCGAATATTCACTCATTAAATTTAACCATAATATATAGTATATTTACATGAAAATTTCTATGGAAACCAATATTCCACAACTCACCAACACTACGAAGAATCGTAATCCTTTACTAAATAATAAGATCCAGTAGTCAAGACCTTTTAAAGGGTATCGATTCAAAATAAGTCTAAAGGGATAGAGACTTTGAAAATAAAAGAACACGTATTTCAATATTCTTCTTCACACAATCTAAATTCAATTAAAATAATGTTTTATCCTATTCATATTCTTTATAAGTGGTAATAGCTGAAAGCGGCTAATGCAATTGATATCTAAACATACTCTCGTCAGCTAAGTTTTTTTTACTTACTCTCGTTAACTTTTATTCAATCTTTTGTGAGCATGGATCGGTGGTGAGTGTCCTTTGATCACACTTGTACATTATATCAAGTGTAATCAAAGCTCATGTGAGGCATTATATCTTCGTCGGTACATGGGAACCCCTACTCAAACCTTCGACTATCATTTACTTTTTAGACCATCTTACAGTCCATATCCATCCCCTTTAATTTGTGAGATATCGAATGTCATATGTTCATCTACATTAAACCCATACAAACTTGGCTCCTAACCAACTCTTAACTTTGGTATAACCTGCAAGAAAGATTATTGGAGGATAAGCAAAACCATGACTGAGTGAAATCATCTCTCATATCATACAACAAATAATTAGCAAGTAAATAATCAACCATTAGCATGCAATATATGTATAACCATATGAATGCAACAGTTTACACAATCATCAGGAAACTATGTGCAACTTAGATTTACGCCTTCTGGTCACTAAGAGTTAGATAATAAGCACCAAGACATTAATTCTAAGCACTATCAATTGTAACTAAATTGTTCTCGACCTAATATCTTATTAATTAATATACCAAAATATCATGAGTTTAGCTCAAGTGGGGTTTTATTTTATTATTAAAATAATGATCTGATAATACATATATGCTCAAGAGTATGGATAGACCTAAGCAGATGCATATGTAGACGTATCCTCAATCAAAGGACGGCATTCTCTGGTACTAGGTAGTTTCAAGAGGTCGAAGCAAGGTTATATTGAATAAAGCATCACCTTCATATGACCTTTTTATGAATCACGTAATGTTGACAACCTTCTTTATGCAAACAAATTAGGTAGACACTTAATAACAAGAATGCAATTAATGAACATGATATTCAATTGCAATTTAATATAATTTAAAGTATTTTTACATAGCATAGCAAGAAATATCATGCGTACACATTCCTCATATCCCCACACATATCTATTTTAAATATATAATTTTAGGACAATCCTCGAGTTGGTTAAGGGGTCTTTGACATTAGTGCTACCTATAACTATATTGAATAAGAGAAGTAAGCTATTTGTGGTTGTAACTAGTTAAAGTTAATCTTAACCCGCTTTGATGAACCTAAACCTCAACTTATCGTGGTATTATTCCTTTAACTTTGTTTTTAATGAGTAGGCAATACTTTCAACACTTGAGAAGCCTAAATTTGCTTAAAACACTATAGTTGAGCTTAATTTAGGTGGTGAGCTGGATGAGATGGAAATTTCCAATCTTTTCAAATAGTTGAATAATCAGTTTTTCTAAATTAAATATATCATAAATATAAATTTAATTTATCGAGTCAATCCATAATATGCAAATTTGGTTGACACCGATAGATATAATTATAATGTTTATTATACAATAAAGTAATCACAAAGCATATGCATCAAAACTTACATGTCGCTACACTAACAGCAGGTCATTTATTATTGTTTATCACTATTAAGTATATGTTTATATAACGCCTATTAACGTTATAAGTCGTCAGTCATTTAGCCTGTCCCCTGCTGCATTATGTTTCAAGTTTGTATTATGTTATGGCAATTTGTAAAAATCAATCAATGCTTAATATGATTAAATTTATATGCTATTGACGGAACAAATTTTCTTTCTTTCTTTTCTTTTTGTTGAATACATAACCTATCGCTTTAGTGCTAATCAATAGAACAATATTATATCAATAAATTAGTAAATAAATATAGTAACAACAACACTACTTAATCGTTCAATTTTTTTTTATACTGCAAGGGATAACATTATTAATAATGACACTATTATATACTATATACATATATACATATATATATGCATATATTTTTAGTATCCATATACTGCATAAAGAATAACCAAACAATTATCAGGTTTCTTTTTTCGTTTACGAAATTGGACAATTGCTTTAGACAGCACGGTTAGAAAACTAAAGTATAGACACATATTAACCTATTATAAATACCAAACAAATAAAATTATATATATACCTTTTAAAAATTATGTATACCGAGTCATCATCCCCAAGTAACAACCTAGTAATAAAGAATTCCATGAACTTGGATTATACATTTAATTAATTTCAACTGCTACTATCACACGCGCGTGCGCCCATATATATATATATATATATATTACCTATTAATGCTAATGTTTCACAATTGTTGACCAGAAGTGCATTAAAATGAGAGATTTCAGGTCCTTTAAGGTTACTTTTCCAATCATGTCTCGGTATATTCATGTATACTTCAGGGTTTTGTTTATTTATTTATCTATCTTCATAAGTTTAATCTTTTCCCTTTTCTACTAATATTCTAAAGTTAGCTACGGATTGGGTTCTGAGGGCAGGTTGCAGACTTTCAATATACTAAGTTCAGCCGTAGTGTTATTGATTTTTTTTTTTTTCCTTTTTCTTCTTTATATTTATTTATTATTATTTTCTAAAGAATACTGCACATTATGCCTTGGAGAGCATATAACAAACCTTAGCTTACCTCAACAGGTAAATCTCTTGTTCTTATTTCAATATACACTGTAGACAACAATATAACTTCTTTCATTTATTTATTATTATTATTTTCTTCCTTTTTTTTTTTTAATAACCGGATGAAATCTTCATTGACTTAGTTATTAAGAGATATTGCAATATTACTTCATATAATCCTTTCATTTTATCTGAACATTGAAGCTTAAAACGAATAGATTGTCTTCTTCCTTTTACGAAATCGTACTAACTAATAACAAGCCATCATTCACTAATCATGCGTGTGATGCTACAGCTTACAGACATTTTATTTTGGTATAGAATTTTCCATAATGCTTAAGCAAGGCTCGTAGAGGAATTTATGAAGCATTGTGCACCGACAAGACATGGGTACGTCCTATGCTAAGCTCATCAGAAGACGCTTTTCTTTAACATGCCTCAAGTTTGCAACATGATAGACAACGAAAAGATTCGCAAGGGTAATACGGTGAAAGAAATTTAAAAGGGCATTGACTTACCTAGTGGATTTATAGCGCCTAGATTTTGTTGGTCCAATCTCGAAAGAGATGGGAGAGAGTTCACCACAACCGCAAGAAAAGTAAAGGGAACGATATTTACCTTGGTTGGGTTGTGCTGTGGGAGCATGAGAGAACGAGCTTGGAATTATATTTTATTTATTTCCCAGTGAGTTTGATGCCCTGTTCCATTTATGTGGCAGTGTTAGTGTTTCTTTTTTCATGCTCGTCCGAGGTCGTCTTGTCGTCGACCCAAAAACTACCGTGTTTTTCTTCTTGCTACAGGGGAAGTGACAACAAATAAAAAGAAAAAAAAATGATAAAGGAAAAAGAAGAAGCCAACAGGAGCTAACGGAAGAATAGGAAAAGTGGGAGAAGAGTCTTTGTTTCACCTGTTTTAGAAATGGGCAGGAATAGAAGTTGAGAGGAGAGGGAATGCCAAGAGGGAGAGAGGAAAGAAGAGGTGAAAGAGCATAGGAACGGAGAATAGAACCAACAAAAGTCAAGCTTCTCACGTAAACACCTTCAGAAAGAGAGTGAGAGATTTGTGAAACATATCTCGGCCGAAGAGAGAGAAAGAGAGAAGAGATTCTGCAACTGAGGGACTAGATACTGCTGTACTATGATGAGGGTTTTCTATATTTTTATATTCTCTGACTGGTCTTGTAAAAAGATAAAAAGAAAAAATTGTAAGTGAGTATTTTATATACGGTATTTCTAGTAGAATTTCTAAAGTTACCAAAAGGACTTGTGACGTGAATATTCACTATAGTAATAGTCTATTTTGAAAAATTTTCGGAAATTACATGTGGGTTGTCTTATACATTTGTCTAATGATTTTGTATAGTTATTACCATTCACTTATCAAATTTCCTAAATAACATTTGCAACATTTGTTATATTTCTTCTATCGAGTCTTTTTTTTAATCATAATTTCTTTATGAAAATAATATTAGCGGTAGATATATTTTTGTATCTATATGTTTATTAAACATTGTTTGGATGGATTCCAAACCTTTTTTTAATAACTATAGGCACTAATTGTTAGTATTGTTGGTTCGAATATTATTATTGCAATTGATTCTATCATTTGTACTATCATTATTTAGTTGTCAATAGTGTTAGTACTAAAGGATATAAGTTCAATGTTTAAGTTATGTACAAACCAGTGCACATGTATGTATCATACACTATGATTAGAATGATATCCAATACGATAATATAACATTTGCAAGGTCTTTATGTAGTGAGGTATAATTAATTATGTCTCTTAAGTAAACCTTTTACAATGTTCCCAATGATTTTTCATGTATGATTCATTTATAATTTTCTAAGTGGGATAGTTTCGTTTTATAATTTTATTACTTAGCAATCATTTGATACTTTTTTTTTTTAAGATCTCATATTTCATAATTACTAATTAAATTGTTATATAGAGATAATATATAAATTGTTTATTTCATCCAACAATCACTCTCAGTTACTATTTTAGATTTGTACTATATTTATGTAATTTTGACATACTTAGTCATATTAGTATTTCATTAATCATAAATCAACTATTTTTAGTGATATTTCTACCAGTTGTAGAATGAGAAGATACTATTGAATTTTTAGTATATTTCAATTTAAGTATTAATTTTAGTATAGCTAAATTACAACGTAGATGAATTTTTTGAAGAGTCATCTCACCCAGCATAAAAATATAGTTTTCAACAAAATACTCTTTATATAGATATTTATGAAAACCTTTGGAAATAGTGGCTATTTTGAATAGAAAACATTATGATAGATTGTGTTGAAGATACTTGCATAAACACTAACTACACTTTGAAATAATGATATTACACGTACTTTAACGTATACACTAAATACACTTTGTACACACAACATGTACTATTGTATATATAATAGCAAAAACAAATATATATATATGTATATCTTGTCGAACTATGTGATATTTCTCAATAATATATATATATATATATATATGAATGTATGGAACAACGTATAATCTTTTGGGAACATTTTACTAGCATGAATTTTCTTTTTTTCAAAATACTTTTTAGGTACTTATTTATAGTTGCTTGCATAAAAGCTTCTTGTTATTAAGTACGGATATCATGAACTCTAGTTATTTACTTCAGATCGCTAGTTATACTTTATAAATATTAGTACCTTTGAGTATTTAAGATTCCCATTATCGGTAACTCTTAAATCTTCGTAAAACTACACTGAGGGAGATATTTTACTCGTAGTCCATATGTGCTTATGGTTTGTTTAGTTTACGAGTTTTGGGATGTTGCATTTTATATTCCGCACTCCTCAAGAACAGGTTATCTTCAAAAATTTTCTCAATGCATTTATACCAAAGGCCACTGAAATCTTCTAAATATCTCCCGGAGTGTCTTTTCTTCTATACTAATTCCGACGATGTTAAAGAATGTTTTCATTAAACTGCCTTATTAATTTTTCCGGAGTTGCTTCCAATGTTATCTCGAAGAATTACACATCCACTTGGTCCTTCAGCGTCACATTTTCCTAACAAATGCAAAGAGCGAACTGTCTTCTTTGAACCACCATTGGCTAAATATAGTAAGAAGACCTCAGACAATTGCTAGCTTAAATAGCAGAAACAACACATATTGACATTTCATATCTCCAAAATTCTGAAACATAACATTTGCCAAACTTCTGATATCTATTGTCATCTACCCATAGAAAGGAACAAGAGCATGCCAATTGATTTTTTTTCTCAACGCTCTCTGTTACATAAAGGGGGAACTTGGGATATATTATTATTCAACATTCTCTATTTACATACTCTCATTCTGCTTAAAACTCACTCCACTAAAAATAACATAACCCTTTCAGGGAACAAATAACAAGTACCACATGACCCTTTTTGGGGGAATTAAGTTCAATAAAATTTCACTGAACGGAAGGATGTATAGAGAAAACCCATTGCAGAAAAACAAAAGTTAGTGGAAAAGCCTAGTTTTAGGAATTTACAACCATTACGTGGTGTCAATAATAAAACTGAGTGCCAAGTAAGCTCTAAAAATAACACATCCTCTCAAAAACAAACGGACACGAGGAGCCAGAATACACACAAGAAACGCAAAACAACGAGAAATATTTCAAGGAAAGTCCAAACGACACATGGGACGTAAAATTTATTTTTATCATAGCACATTATGGGAATTAAAAAATTTAAAGACGAATATCGACCTTTTTAAAATTAACATTTAGCATGTTAAGACAGATTTTCTAATAATATCTCTGGTAAAGATAAACATCTAAATTATAATTGTAAGACCCTCCACAAACTCATAATAAAAAGTTTAGTTTGTTATTCAAAGGACCAATTTTAACCTAAACAACATGTGCATAGAGAATATAAAATATTCAACATCTTACAAATATACGCACAAACATAAAGACAGTTTAAAAAATACCAAAAATAGATTTGTACAAACATGTACATACACAAGGAAGAGCGAGAGAGAGTGGGGGGAGGGGGTGGTTGGGGTGTGGTGGTGCATTCTGGCTTCTTCAATGATGAGGAGAGGGGTTGATCAGCCGAAAGGAAAACGGAAATAGAGGGAATTCTCTAGGCGAATTTGATTAGCAAAAGGAAAAAACGAAAGAGAGGGTTTCTATGAGTGCAACAATTTTTTTAAATTATCCCTTGATTGGCAAAAAGGAAAATAGGGTTTTAGTTTACCACTTGTTTACTTTTATTTTTGGCGCCATCTTATTTAGACGAGATTACAGTTCCAAATTCCCATTGCTTAAGATACCTCTAGTAACATTTTTTTTTTAAGAAACCGTCACATAATATAAATATCTAGTGTAACAATTGCAAACTGTAACCTTAATCGTTGAATATTAAATATAAGACAATAGTTTTTAAACCATTGCTTTATAGAACATCACCCATAGCATAAATGACATTGTGAGAGGTTGTTGGTTTTGAAAAATTGAGAGAGTAATATGTGACATGACTTGATTTTAGAGAGATCTATGTTTCATTAGCAATGGTCAATTAGGACTTCACATTGACTATACCTTTAAGGATAGATATTTGTTTAGAGGTCATAGGTTATATGTTCCAAAAACTTCTCTAAGAGACATTTTAATTTGGAAGTTATACATAAGGGGTATAGCTAGTCAATTTAGGATCGATAAGACCATATATGGTTGAGGATGAATTTTATTAGCCTATCATGAAGAGATATATGGTTAGAGTTGTGAAGTAGTGTTGTACTTGTCAACATTCTAAACATAAGAAACAAAACACAGGTCTTTATATACTTTTACTTGTTCTACATTCACCTTAGTATGATCTTAGTATGGACTTTATGTTAAGTTTACATGTGACACGTAGAAAACATGATCCAATCTTTGTGGTAGTTGATCACTTCTTTAAGATGGTACATTTTGTACCATGTGTTAAGATTTTAAATGCCTTTCATATAGCTAAATTGTTCCTTAATGTGATTATTGGGTTACATAAATTACCTAAAACTAAAGTGTCAAATAAAGATGTTAGATTTGTTAGTTAATTTTAGAAGACATCATGGAGAATGCTATAAACTAAATTACAGTTTTCTTCTACATTGAACCCTCAAGCTGATGGTCAGACCAAAGTGGTTAATAAGAGTTTAGGTGATTTGTTGTGGTGTATGGTTGGTGACGATGCATCTACTTAGGATCACATCCTTCCTATGATAGAATTTGTAGATAATAGTTTAATAAACAAATCCATCGGATTGAGTCTCTCTAAATTCATAGTAAGATATTATCCCATTGGTCTTCTACACACCTACTTTCATTAAAACCTTTTGAACCTACTAAATCCTTTTTACCCATATCTATGACTTACATGTGAAAATTTGAAGGAAAATTAACTTAAGCAATAAATTATATGAGTCTACTACAAATATTCATTATAGGTACTAGGAATTTAAAAAGAGAGATTTGGTGAATGCACAGATTAGATTAGAGAGGATTCCACCAAGTTCTTCAAAATAATACATGCTAAAGGTATGTAACCTTTTAAGGTTTTCACGAAAATTAGTGCAAATGCTTACGTTTTGGAGCTACCATTAGATACAGGTATTAGTAACATCTTCAATATTGAAGACCTCTTGCTTAACATGAACTAACTAAGACCTTTGATTCTTTAGTTGAGTTAAGGACTATTTCTTACTCTTCTGGTTCCGTAAGTTCCACATGTTTTATCATTGAAAGGAAAGAAAGAAGATATAGAAGATATTATCGATGATTAGATAATGAGAGATGGTAAATATTTCCAATCGAATGGATAGATCGTATACTTTTAGATGTTACATGAATTATTGAGTCAAAGCTTGAGAGGATTAATTTAAACATTTATGAGTGGTACATTCATTTTAATTCACTGGAAGTGAATCTTCCTAAACCACGAAGAAATGATGGCAACCATCGTAACATATGTAGGAGCTCATGATAATGCAGGGGCACGAAGATTTTTATATTTTATTGTTTATTGAAAACATTATTTTTTAGATTAGAAATATTTTAATATCTTTTAAATTTGAGCTTTCATCATTATTTTTGATGGTTTATTAATAGCCATTGGATTGTATTTACATCATAAGGCCAATATTTATCTTTGTCTTTATATAAATAGCTTTCTTTTTTGGATTTTGAACTTTCAGTGATTGAATATTAGATTAAATAAAATTTACTTTTCTTAAAATTGAGTGATTTCATCATTTCAACGATGGTGTGAGGTAATCTATAATAATTTATCGATGGTGTGAGTCCATTAAGTTGTATTATTTCAATTTATTTGTTCTTCCTCTCCGTTCGTTGATCGCAATTAAGTCTTTGAAGTTTTCCGAATTTCGGACATCCTCCAGAATCGGCTGCCAGAATGCTTCAGTTCAGTTCTTTCTCTTCCAGTTGGTTACGTTGAATCAAATAATAATTAAATCAAAGAGGTTCTTTTCTTTCATGAGCTCTTCATTCGTATAAAATTCTTTTGTCCAATTGTTCACGTTACTATGTTATGAAAACAACATTAGTTCAATCACTTCGCATTGATGTCCATAAAGTGTTAAGTGAAGAAGGCACCACGAAAATCACGGCGAGGCTCCAAACAAGAGGATTTTTTTTTAGAATTGCGATCTATTAACTACTCAAAAAGGCTACAATCATACATTTATAGAGAGCTACTGTGACAGTAGTTGTTTAAAAGTAAAAATGATTGGTACATTACAAATCTGTTTACAAACAAATATATATACATTCTATAGCCAACCTACTATGGACACATGAAAATAAATAAGAACTCGATTATCCATGTTATTGATCCATGTCATCGGTCTTCAACATTGCATCAACTAATCACCTTGAGCATAGACTTCTACACTTTTAAAGCAAACTCAAAATTAAGATTTTATTTATATATCACTATTATTTGTGGCGCATTTAACAGCATTTTTTAGTTTGATTTTTATTTAGTTTAATTTTTTTAATTTAGTTTCCACATCTTGCACAGTGTTTTTCTCCATTAAATTAATCCATTTTCATTTTACTTGTTTCAAATTTACTCCTAATAAGGTATCCACATCATATGAGGTGATGTCGATAGATGAGCAGCATTTTTTCTTTCTAAAAATTTTTATTAAGATAATATTTTGTATTACTGTCTTACTTGTAGTATGTATACTTGATATCTAATGTATGATTTAATGTTTTTTTTTATGATTTTGTTTCTCTCTCTTCTTTGATTTTCCTGAGATGATTTGTCTATTATTTTGACGGAATCAGTCTAGTTCTTCATTTGATTATTTATTTAATATTCATTAAATTTAGATGGCTAACAATACAATTGGTTTGATGATTTAAATGTAATGAATTTTAAATCAATAATATAATAGAGGATGGTACTAATCCTGTAAAAATAGTAAAGGAAACCGAAAAAAAAATGTTAGCAATTTTTCATTATCGGTTCCTCTATATGTTTGGAGACCGACATAACATGAACCTTTTCATATTTCAGTTGATGAAAATATTGTCATTTTTAGTTTTTGATTTAGCTTGATAGTGTTGATATTGTATTATTTCTACGACTAGTTCTTTTTACTTTTCAATATTTGTATGTTTCGAATGTGGAATTGCGTCAAATTAGAGTTTGAATAAGAAGGAAATGGATCAACATGAATTCGTAGTCGTCAATTTTTTATACTCATGCGCCATGTGGACACCTAAGACATATATAACGATTAAATTAAAGCTTTTGAGACATGTAGCGGCCTATAATCAATCCAAAGAGCCATTAAAAATTGCGTTGCTCATCACACATTATCGCTCAAGTGGTATATTGTGAGCAGTAAGTATTTTTTAATTTTCAGCAGATATACTTCATCATAGATGGTTTGTGTTTTTGGGTTTTTTTCCCCCTTTGTGTTGGAATAGAAAGGGAAAAATTCTATGGAATAATAAAATAGAAATAAGGGTCAAGAAAATCTCGCAAGCACTTGAATAGACGTAGCATGATATAATATTCTTAATCCTATATTCATTTGCTACACGTACACGTAGTGCATGCAGAAGCAAAACATAGTAATCTCCCCCATACAAGATCTAATAGGTCGTGTAAATCTTTATTTAAAAGCTAATGGCAATAATTATTAGAATATTTCCCGGCTGAATGCCATCTTGCCATATGCCTCACTTGACGCTGCGACAAAATATACAAGAAATTAATTAGTTAGTTGACACTCCAGGACAGAATAAAATTAAGTAAACCCCATTTTAAGCAAACATGCACTATATCAAGAAGAAAAAAATAAATAAAGGTTAGAGGGCTTTACCTTTTGCAGTTGGTGGAGGGGCTAATCTTGTAAGGAATGTTAACACCACATTTTTTAGGGATTCCAGAAACCACGCCATAATTGATACCAGAAACTCTGGCAGCAGCTGATTTCAAGCAGTTGCAAAGGGCTTGACGGTCAGGCGTGGTCTTTGCCGATCCGAGGAGGGACTTAATTCCACTGCAGCAACCTCCTGGTGGGGCTCCAGCACCACTTCCCTTGGCATAAGGAATGCAAGGTATTAAGGAACTGGACACTTGAGTGCATGTAACCGCCGCCTGAACTTTGGGTGCCGATACAATCATGCACATAAATGCCACACAAACAAGCTTAAAAAATGCAGACTTAGCCATTCCTAACAATTAAAATCAAAAATATTCCTAGAAGATGGGGATGAGCGAACATGATAGTTGGTGTCGTGCTTATATAGGGAAATGTGGGGTTGGACTAAAAGTAGGACATGAGGGTATTGGATGGATGAGGAGAGTTTAGTTTGGCATTCGGTAGCCGTAGGGTGACATTCAATGGTTGGTGTTGTTGTGATTTTTAACGCCTACTTCCACTGTACAGAGTTATTGTGCAGAGTTCTTTGACAAGAACCTAATTTGAATTGTCTACCGTGAAAGAATTATGTCCACGAAGATGTGCCATCTTCTGTTGGTGAATAATTTGTTTTACGCTGCCCCATCGTCGTAGTCCATTTGCGTCTTCGCCCTTGAGGAGTGGGAAAGTATTTATTTAATGGTTTATCGGTCTGCATGTTCACGATGAATCTAAATCTTTGTGCATGACTTTGAAAGGAATTAGTAATAAAGCGTTATTACTTGTACAATTTGCAATCGCTTTCTGGTTTTCTCGAAACTTGGGTAAAATAGATATTACCGTTCATCGAATTTTGAACATAGAATATTGAATTAAATAAATCTTCAGGACATGGTTAGCGGAATAGCTTAGGGTTGTCCCGCAGAGTCATTTTCATTCTTATGTTAGTATTGTGAAAGAGCTAACTGATAACAAAATAGCAATAGAAATAGTATGTTTTCTGTATAGATGATTTACTGATGTAGACATCACCTCTATTTGTAGTGAAGATCCGAAGATAATTTAGAAAATTAAGACAAGGATGGATCTTACTAGATAAAGAAAATGTATCTTTTGATGAGGATGGAGCCCGATGAATTCAGCAATGCGGTTTGATCAGTCGACTTTCCTTTTCGTTGTCAATGTTTGCTTCCATCTAAGGTTTTCGTCCCTAGCCAAGATCCTTAGTCGAGCACTCGACCTGTCGAAGGTTAGGCACTCTTCAAGGATCAATAGTCTAAAACTTTGATGTATGGGTCCGAGCTAAGGGGCACTCAGATCTTTGGGAAGAACTTAACTAAAAGTTTTGGAGACTTTAAATAAGTCTATTATGGAGTTAAATAGGTTAGTTCATGACCCAAATAAATCAATTTGAGTTTATGAAACTGATATAAAAAATTTTCTGTCAACATATATAATTG
Organism: Lumnitzera racemosa; assembly: GCA_024138005.1. Classification (NCBI taxonomy): domain Eukaryota; kingdom Viridiplantae; phylum Streptophyta; class Magnoliopsida; order Myrtales; family Combretaceae; genus Lumnitzera; species Lumnitzera racemosa. The sequence goes on along the minus strand of JAMXBC010000007.1, from coordinate 74,131,309 downwards.
CAGCAAAACTATGGGCTATATATTAGGGTTTAAAATTTTGTATCCAAAAATGACTTTTAAATGTGGACATCAATACTAATTCATATATAGTTACTCAATATCATCATTACAAATAAATATTAACTAGGTGACATCACATGCATGCACAATTATTTATTTAGAACATAACTATTGGTAAAGGTGATAAATTTACTTAAAAGATTATCTCAACAAACATGTTAATTATATATTATTATAAATATATAACGAATACTTACTACTTATAATTATATAAAAAGCGATACATATTTATAGGTGATTTTTTCCCTTGAATTAATTCATCATTTAGAGAGTTAAGAAACACAGGGAATGCGAAAAATTGTGGTGTTCACATTAATTTAGGGAAAATATCCTCATCTTTCAATAAAGAATGCATCATTCAAATAAATTTTTTCCGAAATTATATATATAAGAGAATTGTATTATTCAAATGTAGCTATGACTAGGAGAGAAAATCTCTTATTTTGAGCTGCAAGACTGACGGATTGAATCAATACCAAAGGAGGTGAATGTGGTTGTAGACAGCTTGGCGTGAATGATGCAACTGATTGAATGTGGGTAAAGAATTTTTTTACTCTCCTAATTTTATATTTTATTACTTTTGTAAGATGATGATACTGGCAATGGTTGTAGCAGAAATGTTCTTGCTATTCTGTAGGATACTTGGAAAAATTCCAGGAAATAACATTTTCCGCATCTGGATTTATGTAGGACATCAAAAATTGTTGAGACAATGTCAGTTGCCAACTTTTGTAATTTTATGCACGTACTTTTAATTTATTCTCAATTTGAAATTTGTTTGCCAATCTTACTCCTCTTATTTTTTGGGTTTGCTTCCATAATATAGTCACTATTAGCGGCAATAACACGACGATATCATTTGTGTTAATCTTGCACAATGAGCTATTTGTTGACCACTCTCTGTGTCCGTGTCGACATATAGGTGCCTAAAACGACAAATAACAAAATTTGAGTATCTCTCTCCCAAATAAAAGCATCTTTGACGAAAATTACAGGAGTGCAATTCAATGGTTGAATATGTGATTTTTAATGCCTACTTTCACTGTACAGAGGTGTTATGTAGAATTCAATTTTCTTTGACATGAACCTAATTTGAATTTTCTACCATGAAAGAATTATCAATTATGTCCATGTATTATTCCTTTTAATCTATCTTATTGGCATTTTATTATTGTTTATTGAAATATTTGTATTCGGTAAAAATAAAAGATAAAAATATATTTTTTTAACAAAAATATTAATTAAAATAATTTTTTTCAATGTATAAGATATATTTTTCCAACTTTTACTTTCTAATTTTGACACTTTAATTACTATCTTTATGATAATAAGATAGTTTTTCAAATATAAATTTCAAACAAATACAAATCAAATAAAGATAAAATATAGAAGAAAAAAAAATCTAAATAGGCAAGATAAAATTAGTTTACCGACATGACACAAAAAAGGATTGAAGACATTGTCCCATGTAGTATTCCACTTATGTTTTATGGTTCTTTTGTTTTTTTAATACAATAACTTTTGTTAGAGACGTGAGGTAGGCATTGTTAGTGGATTAATCATTCAACATGTTCATGGTGACTGTTGAGTTTAAAATCTTCGTCCAAAACTTAGAAAGGAATTAAAAATAAAGCCCTAATTGTGCTACTGACCATTAATTTATTAACTATTAAAACTAGGAAGAAAAATTCCCGATCTATATATGTGAAAGGACATTAAAAAATTGAGTATTCAATTCGACGTATGTTTGAAGAGAAAAATAAAAATATATAAGAAAAACGTTTGAATTAGTGGACTATAGTGGTACATCTCTTAAAAGAACTGTTATGTGAAACAAGCACATAAGATATCTTGCAAATATTACTTGCTATTAAGAGAGAGAGAGAGAGATTTCGCACACTAAACACAATATGATATAATTTCAATGGACTTATGCAGAAAAAAAAAATTAATAAAAAAGATGAATAGATCAAACCTATCTCAATCCGTTTAACTTTATGTTTGAGTTTGTGTCTCGCTAACAAATCCAAATAGGAGATATGCTATATATTATTCCATATTTGCATCTTGTTGTACAATTTATTTTATTTTATTTTTTTCAAATTAGAGATCTCCATTATAGTTATGAGATTTATTGTGCCTAACTTATATTCCTTTTTTCTATATCGTAACTTAAATGAACAAAATGTTATGAATTAATGTGTAAATTTTTTTATTATGTCTCTTAAAGATTTGAAAATGTGGTGAACAATACTAATTGTAATATCCATTTAAATCTTAATTCCACTTAATCTAGTGATGTCATGTAACACGAACTCTTGGATTTCTTATATTTGATAAGACTTTACTTCATTAAAACTTTTGTCTAGATTATAGTCTTATATTAAGTATTAAAAGCCTATGCCATTTGTCTCTTTTTTTAATCTAAATTATTATCATTGCCCTTTTCCTCTTGTAGGTATAAGTATTTTATAAATTTATTTATAATTTTTCAATTGATAAATAGGTCTAATCTAGATATAAAACATGCTTATTAAGCATATAAGATCGTAAATTTAAATTTTCATATATTATTAATAAATGAGTTTTATCATGGTTGAGGTTTTCTAAACACAAACCTATTTAAACCTAGAAACGAAACATGAGATAGTAACTTGCTAGCCTTAATAAAGAAATAAAAACATACATGAAAACATATTTGATATCCTACATTCTAAAGGCTTTCCTTACCCTAGTTCTATCATAGGAGATCAAATTTTTCAGTTAGGATCTATTTGTTGATCAATAATGACTCATAATAAGTTTTCTGAGTTAGGCCCAAAAAGTATTCTAATGAGAATATTAGAAGAAGATAATATAATTGTAGACACATACAAACATGTGAGGACATCCTTCTATTGCTCCCTAAGTTGGTCAGATCAAGTAGATAGAGCTCTCTCAAGTCATCTTCCACTTCAAATAGTCCCCCTTTTTCTCAACCACAAGAAAAAATGACATAAATCAATTGAAGACTTAGATATTGAATCCTCATTCAATCTAGTAGGGCATACTTTCCACCCCTCTTAATTCACCTAAAGAAACCCCATAGGCTCGATGTAAAAAAAAAGAACTCATATCAGAATATGGTGCTAGGGCAAATGAAAGATGTCTATGTGAATGCATTCTCTCTTAATCTAATTGAGGAAATGGAGGAGTGTTCTAGACATCTTATTTTTGCCCTTTTGGAATTTTAAAATTTCTTTTCAAGCATAATAAGAGGGGTCTTAATTGAACAATAGAAAAATTAGGAAATTCAATAAACACAAAAATTATAAAATTCTTAAAAAATAAAAGAAATTAGAAGAGCTTAGAAAATTACAAAAATTAGAAAACTCAAGAAAATATAAAAATTGAATAAAAAATAAGATAATTGGAAAAATTAGAAATAAAAACACAAAAATTAGAAAAATGAAAAATACAAAAAAATTGATAATTAGATAAAATCCAAAGTTTAGACTCATAGGATTTAGAGTAGCTTAATAAAATATTAAAATAATAATAAGGGTTAGGCACTTTGGATGTGATTGAGCTTAGAACAAGTAATTTAAATTTGGCATAGGTCTATTTTAGCCCATATATATCTTGTTCATATGAAATGATAGGACATGGGCCAATAATCCATATGGAAAGACACACATATACACATATACATACAAACAAATATACATGTACAAACATACATATACTTAGAAGACCTATGTTTGGTTCTTGCATAAGGTACATTGAACTTTTTATTTTTTGGTTGAGATGAATATGTGTTAACTCATGATTGGCTCATTATGCCTACTTTTCCTTTTATTTCCTTTCCTTTCCTAGAGTTTCTCACATAAGAACAACCTAGTTAAGTCACTTAGCATCCATTTTTGTCCTTTTTTCTTCGCAATTTCACCATAATTAGCATACTACATATTGGTGGCAAAAATACATCTACATACAATCATTTAGAAGATTAAACTGACTCTTGATAATTAGTAAAAGCTTAAATGCATAGATTTTACTCCAACTTTTATTTTGTATGATTCAAGCTGTTTGTTAAAAATTAAAGCTTCCATTTAATTGTTTTGGCAAAAATGAACATTAGGGACATTCTTTTGACTAAAAATCAACACAAATTCGTGCCCAAACTTAAAGATTAAAGCCTAGTCATTCTCCCTCATTCAATCTTAATTTTCATTGCTATGATAACTTTTCATCTTTAATTAGAGCTCTAATGGTATAAATTATAGCTCAAACAAGGACTTCAAAACATCAATTCTCATCCTCCACTTCCTCTAAAAATACTTGCTACTCTTTCTCTATTTACCCATAGGTCGCTCAAGTACTAAGCCTCCAAACATTGCCCACCTTACCCTCCACCACGTTCTCTATCACCACCATAAACCACCTAGGGTTTCAACCGCTACCACCACCTTCAAAACCTTAGCTTCCACAACTCCCTACCTACAACTAACCACACCAATAGCTTCATTACTCCCTAAAACCCCTAGCTATATTCTCTTTTCACCCCCAATAACCACCACCTAACTCAAGCATTACCACCTACTTACAACTCAACTTCAACAATCCATTCACCATTAATGGAAACCACATGAAAGTTGTTTTTTCCCCTTAAGAAGCTAGTCGAACCCTCACTCCAATTACTTGTACTGCATGTGATCAAGTTAGATGACCTAAAGTCCAACTTAATTATCTAAGTTTGACTCATGCTCCTACACTTGACCCAACTATGTAGCGCGTACATAGAACTCAACCCATCCATCCATTTGGACTCACATATCAAGTCCATCCAAATTTTGATTTTTTTTTATTTATCTTTTCATTTTATTCTAATGTAAGTCATATAGATATATATATATCTAAAAATAAAAAAAAATTATTTAAATATTTTTCCGTCTTCATAAATATTTCCCTTTTCCTCTCATTTTCTGTAAAATCTTTTTCATGAAACTTTTTATTTTAGATATAAAAATAAAAGTATGTTTCAATTAATACAATATTTTATAACTAAAAAAATGTTTCTCAAAATAAAAAACCATTAATAAACCGTATTCAAAATTAGGACTCTTTTTAGGAATTTTCTTAGTAAGAACAAAAATGGATAAAAAATTGTAAACTAGGTTGTTTTCAAAATTAAAAGAAAACAACACACTAAAATTTTATGAAAAATGAATTACAAAAGTGTGATCTTGGATAGCAGGTACTAAGGCTATAAAAGAGTCGACTCAAGTCGAGATGATACAAGCTTAAGGTTGAGCTCGATCTTAACTCAAAATTTTAAAGCTTGAGTTAAAGCTTAACTCTAACTCAAAATCTTAAGCTTAAAATCAACTTGATTAAGCTCACTTAAGCTCAATTTATTTAAAAAAAAAACATTTTTTTTCTAATTACAATAATATTAGTGATCAAAATCAACTCAAACTCAACTGATATTTATATCTAACTTTAGCTTACGAGCTAATTGAGCTAAGCATTATAAAGCTTGAGCTCAACTTGATTAATTACTTGAGTAGCTCAAGCTCGACTCATTTTTTTTTAATCAAACTCATGTAAATATTAAGCTAAACTCGAGTAGCTCACAAATAGTTTGACTTGTTTATACCTCTAGTAGGTACGTAGGCAACTATAAGAAACTACAAAGTAGCTTAAAATATAGAAATTTTTTATTTTCCCCCTCTTTGTAAGTAAACAAATTCTTTCTTATAAAAATAAAGATATTCCTTTCTTTACTTATAATAAAAAAAAAGATAAAAATAAATAATATATAAAAAAATAAAAGTAAGAAAATAGACTTATTTTTTGATGAAAGGGTATTTTGAAAGGTAAATATAAATTGGAATATTTAAGAAGAATCCATTTTGGTTTAATAGGTTAACTCTCAAATCCAAAACCTTTTACTTTCAAAATTTTTTCTCGAAATCAATTTTTCTCATAAATCAATAGCTAAGTTAGAATTAATCTATCCAACTGATTTTGACCTAACCTTTTTTCTCGATCCTAATTGAGTAGCAACTCCAATATTTTTAAAAATAAAAAATAAACTAGGTTTTCCTTAATCTCTAGCCAAGAGTAATCGAACAAAAAAGATAAAAACTGAAATTTTAGGTTCGATAGGATGGCGACTCCATTAAGGAATGTAAAGTGGGCTAGTTACCTAAACCTTCCAAAATTAGAATTTATCTTTCAAAATACCTTTTCCATATTATATTTCCTTTTTTGTATATATGTTTTAGTTATTTATATATATTTGTGCTAACCTTTGTTATTTTTTCCTTTTTATAAATATTTTCTTTTTGTATATTTTGGTACTAACCTAATTGTAGTTACATAAAAGTAGCATGTATTAGTAGTTTTACATCATAAAATGCATTCTAAATATGGTTAAACTTAGGTTGTGTTAAGACATTTGGATGGTAGACCATTATGTAGGCTCTAGTGTTATGGTGTAATTACCGCTTGAAGTTAGTTAGGCTACCTTACTTAAGCATCCATAAAACCAATGAACCATTTCTTTGAAAACATGTAAGGTCATAGAGCTAAAGAATCTTTAGAACTAACACAAAATTATATATAGCTCCTTTAACCATGAGTTAATACACTACTTCCCAAAATTGTAACCCTACTAATGAATTAGTGTCCTAGAAGTACAACCAATTATCAAATGTTTATCAAATGCATAAAGATTCTTTTATAAAAGCTTGGGGTATTTTATAAACACCAAATCATTAGTAGGGTAGTGACTTAAAGAGATGATGTATTAACCTAAATGGTTCTAGCATCTACATGCATTATTTTATTTAATTAAACAGTTCTTACCCATCAATTGTATAGGTCTACATCAAGTGGCTAGTGATCAACAAATCAACAATGAGAGAATCCATAGGCTACCAAATATCTAAAGGAATAGTTTATGGAAGCTGAGGCTGCTTATCTGAGAGAAAAGCTTAAGTGTTATGAAGATCACTACTAGGCCTAATTAGCCCATCTCAAAAGGGTCTTAAAGGTAAGTGAGCAATGTTAGAAGATCTTAGAAATAAGTTTCGATGGGTTATATTAGGGATTTTTCGAATGTAATCAGAAAGGCCTAAAATAAATGTCAGAGTCTTTGGAATAATAATCAAGAATAAGCATTAGGTTTAAGATGATTCGAGCTATACTTAACTTGCCCATGCTAACTAGTGTTGTAGATGTAAAGAGCTTTCATAGTTTAGCTTCATTCTATCAAAGGTTTGTTTAGAACTTCAATACTATTGCTACCCCATTGATTGAATTGACTGAGAAGAAATCCGAGTTTAGGTGGTCAAAAAAATCTCAGAGGAGTTTTGAGGAGATTAAGTCTAAGTTGACTTCTATGCTAGTGCTTGTGTCACCAGACTTTGATAAAGCCTTTAAGCTAAAATGTGACGCCTCGAGATTGGGCATCAGTACCGTTCTCATGCAAGAGCACCGACCTGTTGCGTATTTCAGCAAGAAACATAATGGTTCTACATTGAAATATTTTGCGTACGATAAGAAATTCTATGCTCTTACTTGAGCTCTTCAAAACTAATAGTATTACTTACTACCTTGGGAATTCATCATCTATATAGATCATAGGCCTCTTAAGCACTTGCAAGATTAACAGAAACTTTCTCGTGTCATGCTAAGTGGGTAGAGTTCTTAGGGACTTTCTGTTATATGATTAAGTACAAGAAAGGAAGTTTTAACACTATAGCTAATGCCTTATCAAGTCAGCATGTGCTTGTTGCGACCTTATAAGCTTGGATATTATGATTTGGTACTCTTCCATATCAATATGAGCAAGATTTGTACTTTAAACCTATAATGGTCAAGTGCAATTATGGAGGTGTCGTGGATGGGCTTTATCTAAACTAAGGATTTCTAATGAAAAGTGGGCATATCTATGTACCAAACAGTTTAGCTTGAGACTTGCTAATTCTGGATGCTCATGCAAGAGGTCTAGTTGGCCATTTTAGGAAAAATAAAACACATGAACTGCTGAAAGAGAACTTCTATTGGCTAAGGATGTTAAAGAGCGTACACAAAGTTTTACAATGGTGTGAGATGTATAAGCAAGTTAAAGGAAGGAAGGAGCCCTATAGGGAGTATACACCTCTTCTTCTATGTTTTATGTCCTAAATTGACCTAAGTATAGATTTCATGCTTAAACTACTCTAAATAGCTTAGAAGCATGACTCTATCATGGTGGTGGTCAATCAGTTCAGTAAAATAAGCCACTTCATTTCTTGCCATAAGATTGACGATGCTTTATACGTTACTAACATCTTTTTGCAAGAGAACATAGGACTTCATAGAGTCCTTAAAAGTATTGTTCCAGATTGAGATACAACATTCACAAGGTTCTTTTGGTAGACCTTATGACCTTATGGAAGAAGCTCAATACTAAGTTAATATTTAGTACTTCCTGTCATCCCCAAACAAACAATCAAACTGAAGTGGTGAATGGGATGGTTGGTAGTTTACTACAAGCTACTATTGGGAAGAATCTGCATAACTAAGATTTATACCTACCCATCATCAAGTTTACCTACAATTGCTCCGCCTACAGCTCGATAAGAAGATTAACCTTCTAAGTCAGCTATTAACTTAACCTCAGCTTATTAGTGGATGTGATTACTACACTGACCTCTAGAAGAGAAAGTCAATTTGGCTTACAATGTACAGAAGAGTTCCAAAGACTACATATGACAGTTATCGAACATCTAGTCAAAATAGTATCCCAAAAGCAAGAACAAGGAAGCAAAGGTCAAAAGAGCATTGCTTATAACCGAGGAGACCTTGTTTAGGTTCACCTCAGTAAGAAGTAGTTCCTAGTAAAGAGAACAAATAAGCTATCACCTAGGTCAGATGGTCCCTTTAAGGTTCTATGATAGATCAATGATAACACCTATAATCTAAAATTACCAAAAGGGTATAGAGTGTTGCTAACCTTCAATGTCTCTATTCTAGTGCCATATGTACTAGAAGAGGAAACCAATTAAGATTTAAGGGCAAATCTTCAACACCTCTAGGGAGTTGATGGATTGCTGACCTCAGGACCTCTAACCTGAGCTCATCTTTGAGGTTTACAAGTTCTTATGAGAAGGATCGAATCTTCTCAGCTTGCCTATGACAAGCTCCAGTATTGGGAAGGCCTGTTGCTAAACTCAATATGTACCTAGCTTGAATGCACCCTACATTACTTTGCTACAAACATTCAAACTAAGCTCACAATCCCTCCTAGCATGGTCGACTTGCTTAACGTTGAGGTCCTTAACTTCGACCATAGACCTCTTCTCTACTAACTTGTTACTACATCAAAACAACTTAGCCTCAACACTCTACTACCTTACAGTACGAATGCAAAAGCAATGCACCACTTGTCTTAACCTTTTTCTAACATTATACTATATTCCTTTTGCTTTGTTTGTCGTATATTTTTAATTTGTACTAGGTATCTTTATTTTGTATTACCCTTTTGTAATTTCTCTATTTCCTTTTATTACCTTAGAGACTTACTATAAATAGTTTCTTAACCTTTATAGCCGAAATTATCAGATTATTATCAATGAATATTCCCTTTTCTTTTGTCATGCAAAAATACCCTTTCTATGTTACAACCTCTACTCTTATCTAATCTTGCTAATAGCTTGAGGTTAGTAGTAAGTAGACCGTAGCTCTTTACGTGCGTATGAGTTATATCAAGTGAAGACCAAGTCATACTTTGTTCGTTGATGCACCATATTCCCCATATAGCTTCAAGAAGCTACTGAAGTTTTGCCTTTCCTATTGCACTTTTCTTTGATATATTGAATGACCCATTTCTACCCTACGATAAGCTCTAGTGATAACTTAGCTCTTAAGTACATCAGGAGACACTTCAACTAAGCCATCCTAACCATTAAGAACTTAGAAAAGATACATATCCATATAAACAAACCTTATTCTAAATGTAGATACATTGAACCATATCTTTCTCAATTGTCTAAACATAACACATATTGCTTAGAAATGTTGAACATTTACTCATGAAGATCCTTCCTTTAAAAATTTGTTCCTTTTTTAGGTGAAATCAAATTGCATGGTCTAAAGGGGGGAGTTATCCTAACTCCATCCTCTACAAGCATTTATCTTTGCCATTATGTAATGGAAGCTATGGCACTTTAGGAATATCAATCTATTCACAACCAATGGAAAAATGCAGGATCTAGTTGATTCAATCAGAACACTTGCTCATGAATATTAGGCATACCATAAGTACTCTAAGAAAACTCTTTAAGATAAGCTAAGTAAATTTACTTTTGACACCATCTAAACGAGGTTGGGTAAGCCTTCATACACATGGCTCAGTTTTAACTAGCACAAACAAAACATCAGTTGGAGGAGTGATAAGAGATTCATAAGGAAAATGGATCTTTGGCTTTGAAATGAAACTAAAGCATTTAGATATCTTAATAGCTGAACTGTGTGATATTATTAGGGTTTACATTATTGCGTTGACCTTATATCATGACCCAACAGTATCATTGTTATGGTTAGTCGTCGTGTACTGTATAAAGATCTACTATCAACCTCCTTGCTGTTCGCAGGCCTTTCATATGACACACAAGGCTCCTTTTACTATACGTTACCACTATGCCCACAGATAAGTAATATAGAGCAATTTTAACTAAAATTACTTCTATAATATAAATTAACTAAACATGTAGACTCGTGAGACCTACACCAAAAGAATATTACAAACAAATGTAATTCATAAGGGAATTGCATTAGAAATTTTAATCTATGTTATAAACAGAAATACAAAAGTAACTAATTATCTACAAATTTATTACAAAATGTCCTCTTCACTCTCTGATCGCTCCAACTCATCCCTACATGAGACTTACCACAAGCATGCCTTGGCCTGGATTAGTGAAGAGATTTTCCTACATGAAAAGAAATTTATCGGGGTATAAGCTTAAGCTTAGTAAGATAAATACCCTCATCAGTACCACATGGAAAAAATTTATTAGATGCACAATCATATGAATGCATGAGCAATCAGTATGCCAAACAACACGTGTAGTAACCTAAGAATTACATATGACTCAGAATTATGCCCCATGTAGTTAGGGTTTAAAGATAATTAACCAACTCAAACCAAAATCCGATTTTTAGACTTTGTTTTTTTTTTTCATTTGCACTATTGTGCATAAGCCAAAACAAAATTGTGAGTATATATATTTATATTTCTATATACTTTCTTTACCGAATAAAAAATCATACTTTTAAAATTCCAAATCTAGCGATATGGTGGCTTCTACAATCTACAAACATATGCCCTAAGAAGAAGTCACAAGATACGGCCCCTTGTCGACGGTTGGCATCTCCCAATACCTAGTGAGCCCATTAGCTTAGGATAGAGACTCAATATAAATGATGACATAACTAGTGCCTAATCCTGTAAGAGGCTCGTCCTTTTATGAGTCCCTTCCCATTTTCTGCATAAAGCAGTAGTTAGTGTTATATGTATGCAATATGAGGAATGCATGATTCATTCCAATTTCTTAATCGTATAAGTGATTAACTTGATTTTTAAGGTGATCAAATAGTTTCATTCCATACAGTTTTACATATATATTATTGCAAACAATTCCCATTATTATATAATTAACAAGCCATCACATTCATCTATAAATTCATACACATACATTTCCCATTTCCCATATCCCACAAGCATCCAAATATATATATATATATGTGTATGTTTAGGTACATCTATTCTACAAGAAAAATTAAGTAAAGAGTCATTAAAAATTTATTCACTCTACCATGCGGTTAGTCGTAGTAATCTAAAGGCAAATCGTCTTCGTACGCAGTGTCCCCTAATCATTGAAATCATAATACTATAAGGAATTGATATAAACTTAAGATACTAAGCTAAAATCCCTTAAGTTATACTCTTAATTAGTTTTCATATGTTTTCCTAGTTTTTACTTAAAAGTTCAATCATGTATAACTTTTTTCGTTTTAAATCTAATTTTTATGATCTTATAGTCAATCTTCATCATTTTTTAGTGTACTTTAATGTGGTGAGGTTAGATTTTTGAAATGAGGCACGCAAATGCATCCATAGGCTAGAATAATAGCGATCCTCATGTTTTGGAGTGCTTTTGGGCCTTATTTGGTAAATAAGCTTTTTAGTATCTTGAAAAATCTTTTGGGCTTGGTCTTAAGATTTTATCTTAAGCTCAAAATACTCCTTGAGGTCAAATTTACAACTTTGATTTATACTGCTAATGCTAACAACTACTTCATGGGCTCTTTTGTGAGCTTAAGTTGTCAAATAGGTTTGTTTTTTGTTCAAACTAAAGTTAATGACTTTATTGGGCTTGTGGAGTCTTAGGTGGATTTCTTGTAGGCTTCAAAACAACCTTTCTTAATATTTTAAAGTGTTGGTTAGAATTTTAATGAAGGCCTAACTTAGAATTATAGGCTTGTTTTGAGAGTTTTAGGCTCAGTTTTAAGTTTTAGGCTTTGTATACTTACTATACTTGCTTTGGTTGATCTTTTCACTTTGTTCACTTGGTTTTATTATATTTTTAAGTGGCTTTTACTTATATTCCAGATCTGGTCATGATGAATCCAAGGGGTTCTCATTTAGTTTTTTAACTTGTTTCATCACTCCTTTAAGTTTAAGTGTTAGATCATGCACTTGAACTACTTGTATTCAAATCTTAACTTTATTTTTCTTCCGTAGGATGATTCTTAGCTCATGCTTTATACAAAAAATAAGAGATCTCACACTTATTACAGCTTTCATATCATAGCTCATGTCATACAAAGTTGATTTCTTCATAAAACTTTATATGATGAATTTTTCCTTAAGTCCAAATTTGAGCATGTTTAGCTTAATGGAAATAAAATCAATATCCAAATGATCTTTAAATCCTCACATCCAGCATGCTCATCTTCTATTCAAGTTCTTGTTTGAAGATTTTCTTAACTTAAAATCTTTCATTCAAAGTGTTAAACAAGTATCTTTACAAAACATCAACTTTACATGCTCATAATTCAACTTTATGCAAGGATTTCATGAATTTGTTTCTTAGGATAATTTTTGGTGTTATATCAACTTATAATCATACTCATATCTTCAAGAAATCAAAGTCTCCTAAGATAAACACTAACCTATTAATCATAAGAAACACTTACTTATCTTTATAGAAAAATATGGTGGTTGTACATAAAGGTTCTACTTAAGCTCTTAACTTTGCTTCCTCCTTTTGCACCCTTTTGGAAACCCGAGTTGTTTGATCATTTGGAGTAGGGTTTGTGGAAGGTTCTAATGTTTCTAGAGGACCTTAGATGTTGGAAGAAAATGATACAAGAAAAGAAAATGAAAGTGCCGTAAGTAGAGCTTAGAAGTAGTGGCCAAATGAGAGATTTTGTAGGGTAAGGTTATTTCCTCTTTTGTGTTTGCTTCAAGTGAGAGAAAAAAGAAGTGAAAATGAAATTGAAAGTGAAAGGAATGAAGGAAAGAGTGACCAATTGGGAATGGGGGGAAATGAGTGTTTAAGATGTCTTGAAATTGTTGTCTTATAGCTTATACAAAAGTCAACAATTATAACTATTAATGATGTAAGAATCAAGGAGTGAATAGTGGTGTATAAGAGAAAGTGATTGATGGGTGATAAACAAGAGCATGCCCCCCCCCCCCCCTCCCCCTTCCTTCTTCTTGTTCAAACCGGCCATAGAGTGTCCTTTAGGGTCATGGAATTGTCTTGTTTCATTTAATGAAGTTAAGCATGTGAAATCTTGTAAAAAATTATCCATATATAGTATAAGTGAAGGGATGATAAGGATAATGTCTTATCACTAAATTTTAATAAGTTATCAATTGATAATTGATTCCAACTTTAAATTGATAAGTCATCTAAGGTAATTGGTTAGTTTACTTATTTATATGTAAGGCTTAGACATGAAGATAAGGGCATGGTTTTATAAGAAGTTGTTTTAGGATTTTCATCTTGCATTGTTTGTACTTTATGATTTGATTCTTATAAAATTGTGAAATTTTCTAAAGTTGAATAAAATTATTCAAATTAAATTACCGATTAGTCACTTAGGGTTAAAAGTCCCTAATTGGTTTAGGGTTTAGGGTCTTAGGTAACTTTAGAGCTCATAGTTCTTCAAGCTCAGGTTTTATTGATAATTGGTTTTGAATTGGAACAATTTGATTTGTTTCTAAATGTAAACTTAAGTTCTTAGTTTCATTGATCCTTGAAAGCATTACTTTTAATCAAATGATAGGCCTACTAAAAGTAGGGTTTACACCTTAGCTATCTCAATGAGGAAATAAGAGTGGATTCTTTAGCAACTTATTAATAGTGCAAGAGAATGTAAATTATGAACTTACATATCATTGTTATAAACACTATTTTTTCCCCCTTATAATTTTAGAAAATTTTAGAATAGGGAAAAATGGTCCTAATTTAGAAAAGTACAAAAAAAATAGAAAATTTAGAAAAAATTAAAAAAAATTAAAAAAGTACAAAAAATATATAAAATTTAGAAGAAAACACACAAAAAATAAAAAGAATTTTCAAGAAAATCACCAAATATTTTTTGAAAATTGAAAAATATAGAAGAGATGAATTTTTCATGAAATTGAATAAATTAGAAAGGTTAAGAAAAACATTAGAATAGATTAAAATAATAAAAAGTTTAAGGTACTTTTTGGTTTGGTTTTGGGAAAGACATAGTATTTTAATTTAGCTTAGGTTATCTTTAAGTCTAATATACATTTTACTTGCAAAAGAGAATAGTATACGGGCCAAAAACTCATCTGGTACTACTTAAACTTGCAATTGGAAATGATCAAAAGGTTAAGGGTTCGATTATGCTTGTAGGCGCTAAGCACCTTTTCTTTTTTGGTTGCCAATGTGGACACGTGTTAGCCTTTGATTGGCTGATCATGTCCACTTTCCATCTCCTTCTCATGCTTTCCATCCCTTTCCTAGCATGAACAAAGCTTAAACAACTCATTTCATGGACATTTTTTATCCATTTGTTGTGATGGTTTCATTAAATTAATAGTGAAATTGTGAAGTAGACATGGCCTAATTGAAGTTGAAACCACAATGTAGTCTTGATTCGCCCATCAAGTAGGTTAAATCTAAGCTAGAAAAGCAAAGAAAATAAGCTCTATGATCTTAGCTTCATCTTAATTCAAGCTTTTCAAGACAAATCAAAGCTTCTGAACAAGGTTATTGGTACGAATAAACATCATTGAATTTGTTTTAACTACCATTTGTGTTCAAATCACTTTTTTTTTCATGAAATCCAACAATCATTCTATTGAAAACCTACTTATTTCATTCCTACGAATTCAATTTCTTTTATCCTTGCCATCTTTGTTTGAGTTAAGAACACTATAAAAGGGGTTTTGGGAATTGGTTTTTATCATGGAACAATCACTCATACACTCTCAATCACACCCCATGCACACTTTCTCTCTCTAAAAATCCTATCACAGCCTCTCTCTCTTTACTCAAAACTTAGCCATGGTGTTTTCTAGATAAGTCTTGGCATAAAACTAAGCTCCTTAGGCATTGGCGTTCGAAACAAACCCCCTTCACAAGCAATCATGTACCCTAGCTTAACCACCATGTAAGGAACCCCCAAACCTTAACCACTACCATACCTTACTCCCCTACAATTCTAGCCATCACTTTAAGCCGAAATAACCACACCATGCACCTTGCTACTCCTCAAAACCCAAGGTCCAACCTTCATTCTAACTCTAGCACTTACCGTGTAACTCAAAATGGGAAATTCTTTTTATTTTCCCTTTAGTAAATAAACTTAATTTCTTAGTTTCTTCTTCCTTTTTATAAAAAAATTAATCTTCTTTAATTATAAATTTAGAATTAATTAAAAGGGTAATTTGAAAAATAAACTTAATTTCAGAAAGAAAAACTAGTATCCAATTAGGGTTTAATAGAATAGCCCTTGGATCTAAAATATTTAATTTTAAAACCTTTTTAGAAATTGGTTTTTCTAGTAGACCAGTGACTATGTTAAAATCAATCTAGCGAATCAATTTAATCTAACTCGTGTTTTCTAGAAACCGATCGAGTGGCGACTCCAATCTTTTTAAAATCAATAAAAATCAAAATTTTCTTAATCCCTAATTGAGAGTTAATATTAAATGGGTAGAGTTTAAAATTGATCAAATTAAAGAAAATAAATAAAAATTGGGAAAAATTTAGACTTAATAGCTTGGCGACTCCATTAGAGACGTCAAGAGGGCTAACCACTTAAAAACCTTACTAAATTAAATTTATCTTTCAAAATGCCCATGTTATTTATTTATTGTTATGATTCATTTTATGTTAATAAATCTTATTTTAAATTGCTTTATTCATTTGCATGCATCATACTTAGGACAACAGGGGGGATGATTACATCAAAGATGTAGGATATATACGATCAAACTTAAGCCATCTTAGGATCCTAAGAGGGGGGCATCATATAGGTTTCGAATGTTGTGGGATAACCACTACTTGAGGCTAATTAGATTACCCTACTTAAGCTTAGATGTAACCAATGAACCATTTCCTTAGAAATGTGTAAGGTTAAAGAGCTTAAAGATCTTTAAAACTTACCTTAATTGCATATACTTCCCTTAAATCTTGAGTGAATACACTACTCCTAAAAGTTGCAATCTTACTAATATTGGAGTGTTTTAGGAACTCGATCATTTTTTTCAATAATAAGGTTACAACTTAAGGAATGATGTATTAACCCAATGTAACTACCGTATTCATGTTTTTATGTACATTCTTCTATCTCTTTGATAAATGACTCTTGTCCATGAAATCTTTAGGCTTAAAATGGCATATGACTAAGTGAACAATTAGAGAACTAATAGGCTACAGGACCTCCTAGGATTTGTGAGCAATTGTCAGTAGCTGAAATTGCTTACCTAAAGGAGAAGCTTGAATGTTCCGAAGCTCATAATCAAGCCTTAAAAGCCCTTCTTAGATAAGTCCTTAGATAAGCCCATGAAATGCTAAAAGACCTTTTAGCTCGTCTACAAGACTTAGTTTAGAGTTTTTCAAATTATAGCTAAGGGGCCTAAAATAAATATTAAGTTTCAATCTAGAATATATGTTATGCTCTTTATCTTTGCCTTTCTTCAATTTTTCAAAATAATAAAGTTACCTTTAGTTTATCACTCTTCATTCTTTAGTGTTCCCTTATTGTAAATAATACTTCAATAGAACTCATCTAACCATTATTCTCTCTCCTTCAGGGAAATGTACATAAATTCCATAGACCTATAAATAGAACCATAAAATCACCATCCTTATTTGTAATTAGATTTTTTGGTTTCTATAAAATAAAACCCTATCTTTCTTTCTTACAAAACCAAAAAAAAAAAGAAAGAGAGAAAAAAAAAAAGATGAAAAGAAGAAATTTACTAACGGTTACAAATTCCTATAGGCCAACTTAAGCACAAACCCGACCCATCAAAGTAGTCAAACTAAACCAAAGTCCCTAGCCTGTCAAGGGAGCTAATTCAAACATAAGCCCATCAACTCGTTAAGGTAGCTAACCTAACAAAACCACTTGGCCTATTAAGGTAACCAATCCAAACACAAGCCCTTCAGCTTGTTAAGGAAACCAACCTAAATAAAGCTACTTGGCCCGTTAAGGAAGCCAACCTAAATGCAAACCTCTAAGCTCGTTAATGTAGCTAACCTAGACATGAATACTTAGCCCGCTAAGGTAATTAACCAGAAACATGAACACTAGGCTCATTCAAGTAGTGAATTTAAACACAAACCCTTGCCCTATCAGGATAACTAACCTGAACACAAACATTGACCCTTCAAAGTAGCTAAACCAAGCAAAAAAAATTGGTCCATTGAGAAAATTGAACTCAACCATAAGCCAGGTTAGAACACAAAGTCAAATGCAACCCCATTCTTGAACTCAAATCAAATGAAAAGAATCAAACTAGGGCATGTTTTGAGAAAACTAAGGGGCAAAATCAATCTCCACCCCAAGGCAATTATACATAGAATTGATAACTCACTTTTAAAAGGTTTAGAATAAAAAGAGACAAATTATATCCCACACACTAACCCTTAAACACTTCGAAAGTTGAATGACATCATGGAGAGGATATTTTGGACTTATTCCTTAAAGGAGGTCCATCTTGAATTTGATACATGGATTAAAATGAAGTTAAGCAGTCATTTTCAAATCCAAACACAATTATCCTTTGTTAACCCTATTAGACTAATTTAATTTTCAAATTTAAGCCCTATCAAGAACTATCACACAATGAAGCAATTCAAGGGTTAAGGTTATTAATTATGAGGGAAGAATAAAATTGGTTTGTACTTGCTTTAGTAACATAAATTCAAAGATGAATTTTATTTCTAATGAGTTATTTTTCTTTGAAATGAAGAAGAGCCAATGCCTTTTCAAACACCCCAAGCTTATACATACTTTGCCTATGCTCATAAACTAAGAATCTATGGATTTAGGGCCTTGAACCTCTTAAAGAAAAAAACTCAATAGTAAAGATAATCACTCTTAGGGCTAAAGAAAAAAAAAAGAAGAGCAACAAATAATGGGGCAAAGTACTAAATAAAAAGAAAAAAAAAAAGAGAAAGCTTATATGTAAGGGGAAAAAAAACAACCAAAGAAGAAGGCTTAGAAGATGTAAGACCCTGAATTTCATACCTAGCCTAAAAACACAAACCCTACATATCCATCGCAAATCATAAACACGAAATCACTTACCCATCATAAACATAAGGCCTTTCTACCCTCAATACCACCTATACTTAATAAAAGTTCTTTTGATCATAAGGAATAATTTATCTTAAATAAAAATTGTTTTTTTTTTTAAATTAGGGCAAGCACAATTGTAGTTTCTTCCTGAAGGTTCTTGACTTCTATACTCAGGTTGCATAAGTAAATCCTTCAAAATATGCTTTCTCATTTATCACTCTTGAAACCATTTGACTAAAATCCTAAATTCACAATACTGAATCGAAAAAGACCTAACATATTGATCAAGGTGTATACTTGCAAATTAGACTGTATTTTTTGGAATGGTAGTCAAAAGTGTAATTTAGATGGAGAGTATGCAAAGAAGTCCTCTTCAACTAAAATAATCATAAATTGGTTTTTCCTTAGAAAAGGAATTATAAGGTCCCACTAGGAAGCTCAGCATCAAGGTCAAGCGATATTTTAAGAGACTGAGAATAAGATGCCCTACATGGTTAAGGAAGGGGATGGTTATAACATTTTCTTCTTTAATAAGAATTTATATTTGCTTGTAAACTTTGAAAAAAAAAAAGAACGAGAAGAAAAGGAAAAAAGAAGAAAGAAAAAAATAGAGAGAGAGAGAGAGAGAGAGAGAGAGAGAGAAAGAGAGAGAGAGAGAGAGTAAAGGCTTGTTATAAGTTATTTCCATCCACTTTCAAATCCATGTTAGCTCGAGTGGTCAAGCTTTCAATTCATGTCACTTTGCTTTTAATGTGATTACACCTTTTAAGTTGAACACAATAGTTTGAGTCATTCTCCCATATGTAGTTTTTGATATCCATTAACTTTTTTTCAAATCAATGGACCTAATCTCTATTGCCTTTTTGGTCATAAATTGTTTTTACCAAATTCCTCATTTGTAAATTTTTCAAGTTAAGAGGTTTTTCAAACAAGTACATCCCACAATTTTCCTTTAGGTTTTTAGCCAGTTCTAGGAGCTCTTTACCTCGCCTAGGTTAGTCAACTTAGAGGAGCACGATCAAGTTCTCATTTAAGGTCTTAGTTAGCTTAAGGAACATTTTACTAATTTACTTAAGTTAATCAGCTCATAAATGCATAACTAGGTTTCAATTTTTCATTTAAGGTTTTAGCTAGTTCAAAGAACACTTTACCCGTTTGTCTAGGTTAATCAGCTAAAAAGGGCATAACTAGGTTTTAATTTGTTATTTAGAGTTTTAGCCAGCTCAAGGAGCGCTTTACTCATTTGCCTAGGTTAGTTAGCTCAAAATGGCATAACCAAGTTTCAGTTTGTCATTTAGGGTCTTAGCTAACTCATGAAGTGATGCCCTCCATTCAATACTATTTTAGGGTTCTTACCAACTCACAGGGGCATTACCCTCCTCTCGTTCTCTTTTAGGGTTCTTCTAGCCCATAAAGACACTACCCTCTATCTTAGCATCTTTTAAGGTTATTACCAGTCCATGGAGGCGCTACCTTCCTTTTAATATCCATTAGGGTTTTTGCTAACTCTTAGAGTATTACCCTTTACTCAATGTCACTCTTAGTATCTTGCCAACTTTTAAAAGCACTTCGTTTTCTTTAAGTTCGAGCTAGCTTAAGGAGTATTGACCTATCTCATCTCTTTTTAGGGTTCTAGTTAGCTCAAAGAGTGTTGTCCCATCTCATAATCTCTCTAAGGTTCTAGCTAGCTTAAAGAGCACTATCCTTTCCAAAATCTTATTAGAGTTCTAGATAACTCAAGAAGCGCTATCCTATCTCACAATCTTTTTAGGGTCTTAGCTAACTCAAGGGGTGCTGACCCCTCTCATCTCTTTTTAGGGTTCTAGCTAACTCAAAGAGCATTGTCCCATCTCATAACTTTTTAGGGTTCTAATCAACTCAAAGAGTATTATCCTACCTTACAATCTTTCTAGGGTCTTAGCTAGTTTAAGGAGCGTTAACTTGTCTCATCACTTTTTAGAGTTCTAGTAAGCTTAAGGAGTGCTGTCCCATCTTACATTTCTTTTTAGAGTTTTAGTAGATCAAGGAGCACTATCCCATCTCACATTTCTTTTTAGAGTTTTAGCTAAATCAAGGAGTTCTATCCCATCTCACAATCTCTTTAGGGTTCTAGCCAACTCAAGGAGCGCCATCCCTTCCCAAATCTTTTTAGGTTTCTAACTAGCTCAAGGAGTGCTATCTCGTCCCACAATCTCTCAAGGTTCTAGTTAACTCAAGGAACGTTAACGTTTATCACAATCTCTTTTAGGGTTCTAGCTAGCTCAAGGAGTGATGTCTTGTCTCAAGTTCTCTTTTAGGCTCTTAGCTAGCTTGAGAAGCACTTTACCCATTCACCTAATTTTGTTAGCTCAAAGGCGCATGGCCATGTTCTTATTTTGGGTCTTAACGTGCTCAAGGAGTACTTTGCCAGTTCACTTAAGTTAATTTGCTTAGAAGAATATGACTAAGTTCTCATTTAAGGTTTTAGCTATCTTAAGGAGTGATTTGCCCATTCATCTAAGTTAGTCAACTTGAAGGAACATGACCAAGTTCTCTTTAGGGTTATAACCAACTTGAGGAATGTTGTTCCATCTTACATTTCTTTTTAGGGTTCTTGTTAGCCCATAGGGGCACTACCCTCATTCAATATCATTTTAGAGTTCTTCCTAGCCTGCAAGGATACTACCTTTCTCTTAGTATCTTTTAGGGATCTAGCTAGCTCTTAGGGCACTAAATCCTTCTAAAGCTCACTCTAAATTCTCAATTAGCTCCTAAAGCGCCATCTTACTCCTCTAAAAAAATCCTTAATGGATTGGACTTAAGATAGCTAACTAGTTATAGTACTACTTAAAGAAAAATCATTTCTAAGGCAAAAATGGTGTGTCGCTAAATCTTTATGGTAAAGTTTTACTTAAATTTCACCATAGAAAGTCATAAAGACAAGCAACTGTAGGCATTCCATTTTTGCTCACCTGTAATTTTAGAAATTTTTAGAATAAGGAAAAAGGATGCCAATTTAGAAAAGTACAAAAAGTAGAAAATTTAGAAAAAAATGTAGAAGAGATGAATTTAGAAAAGTATATATAAAAAATAAAATTTAGAAAAACACAAAAAGAAAATTCAAGAAAATCACCAAAAAAATTGAAAATCGAAAAATATGGAAGAGATGAATTTTTCAAGAAATTTAATAAAACAGAATGGTTAGGAAAAATGTTATAATAGATTAGAATAATAAAAAGCTTTAGGGTACTTTTTGGTTTGGTTTTGTGAAAGGCATAGTGTTTTAATTTTGCCTAGGTTATCTTTAAGTCTTGTATGCATTTTACTTATAAAAGAGAATAGGGTATAAACTAATAGCTCATCTGGTACTACACTTAAACTTGCAATTGGAAATGATCAAAAGGTTAAGGCTAAGTGCCTTTTTCTTTTTTGCTTGCTAATGTAAACATGTGTTAGCCCTTGGTTAGCTAACCGTATCTACTTTCCATCTCTTTCCCATGCTTTCAATCCCTTTCTTACACGAACCAAGCTTGGACAAGTCATTTCATAGGCATTTTTTATCCATTTGTTGTCACAATTTCATCAAATTAATGGTGAAATTGCAAAGTAGGCATAGCTTAATTTAAGTTGAACCTAAAATCGAGTCTTGATCCATCCATTAAGCTAGTGAAATTTGTGTTAGAAAAGCAAAGAAAATCAGCTCCATGATCCTAGTTTCATCTTAATCCAAGTTGGATTCAAGATTTTCAAGACAAATTGAAACTTTTGAACAAGGTTATTAGTAAGAGTAAACATTATTGAATTTGTTTTTACTACCATTTTTGTTCAAATTGCACTTTTTTTTCATCAAATCCAACAATCATTCTATTCAAAACCTACTTATTTCAATCCTTCAAATCCAATTTCTTTGATCCTTGCCATGTTCGTTTAAGCTAAGAACACTATAAAAAGGGGCTTTAGGAATTTGTTTTGATTGTGAAACAATCATTCAAACACTCTCAATTGCATCCTATACATACTTTCTTTATCTAAAACCCTTATAGCAACCTCTCTCTCTTTGCTCAAAACTTGGCTATGGTGTTTCCTAGACAAGTCTTATCACGTAGTAGAGCTCCTTTAGCCATTGGCATTTGAAACAAACCCCCCTCGTAAGCAACATATACCCTAGCCTAGCCACCATGCAAGGAATCCCCAAACCTTAACCACCATCGTACCTTGCTCCCTTATCACTTTAGCTACTACTTTAAGTAGAAACAACCGCACTACGTGCCTCGTCACTCCTCAAAACCCAAGATCCAACCTTCATTTAAGCTCTAGTAGCTACTATGTAGATCAGTCGCCACCACCATCGCTCACGGCTAAACTATGCACAACCACCAAATAACTACCTAACATTGAAGCACTATTACCAAACCCCTTATCACCAATATAAAACTTGTGAAAGTGGGCTTACCCACTTCAAACATTACTTGGAACCACCTAGAAACACCACCTCCCCTCCCCCCCCGTTGACTGCTCCATCTCCTTCACACTCGTACGTAAGTGGTACATGCAACCCAACGATCTGACCTGCACATTTAACTTACAATCTAACTACTGTCCTTGGTTTGGTTCTTTTTCATTTTTGAGTTTTTTTTTATTTTTATTGTAATAGAAACCTGTAAAAAAATTCCTAAAAGAAAAGAAAAAGACAAAAAGAAAAGAAAGAAAGAAAAAGGAAAAGCTTTATTATTTATGCTTCAATCATAAATTAAAAACTAAATAATAAGACACAAAAATAAATAAAAAATAAAATTAATTTTCATCACATAAAAAAATTTAAAAGAATAAAATTCTCAATTAACCCTCTTCAAAATTAAGACCTTTAGAATTTTCCAAAAAATAAAATTTGAAAAATTAGGACCCTTTCCTATCAATTTTCTTAAACAAAACAAATGATTAAAATGTAAAGTTAGATGTATTTTCAAAATGACTAACACATTAAAGTTTTACCCAAATGAAGTACGGAAAGTCTGATTCGTACTAGAGGGTACTTAGGCACTTACATGGCCACATAAAATGAGAAATTCTTTTTATTTCCTCTTTAGTAAACAAACTCAATTTCTTAGTTTCTTCTTCCTTTTTGTAAACAAATTAATCTTCTCTAATTGTAAATTTAGAATTAGTTAAAAGGTTAATTTGAAAAATAAACTTAATTTTGGAAAGATAAAAGCAATGCCCAATTAGAGTTTAATAGGGTAGCTTTCGGGTCCAAATCTTTATTTTCAAAACCTTTGCAAAAATTGGTTTTTCCAGTAAACCTATGTTTACATTAAAATCGATCCAGCCAATCAATTTAACTTAACCTATGTTTTCTCGACCTTAGTTGGATGGCGAGCCTAAACTTTTTAAAGTCAATAAAAACCAAGTTCTTCTTAATACCTAATCAATGGTTAATATTAAATAAGTAGGGTTTAATATTGATTGAATTAAAGAAAAAAAAGGGAAAAATTTAAGCTTGACAATCATGTTATTTGTGCTTGTAGGGAAAAGCTACGCCACCTCCAATGTTAGATATTTGAAGCTATCCCAAGGGAGTTGAATTGTGTTGCAAATGCTTTAGCTACATAGATCTTAAAGGAAGATCTATGTCATAGTAAATTCCCATCATCACCTATCTTTTGTTTGTCTTTACTTAGGAAGGACCTTTTTTTTTATGATGGTTTATGTAAAAAGACCAAGACTTTTGTTGAAACAACAGTTACTACCAATGCTATAGGTATTTTGTACAAGAACAATGGAGCACCTAGCTTCAACATTTTGCTATCCAACTCTAGGATGAATTGAGACTATTTCCTTCTACACTACTTCTCATATATATATATATATATATATATATATATCGTAATATCATTTAGTAATAAAAAAATGTGACAATAGCTATAGGTGCATATCTAACCAAAACCAAAGTTGTAGGAAAATTAAAATTTAGGATAATCCTTTTCTATATTTTTCTAAACCTAAAGCCTTGTGTTAAGTTGTGATTTGTGATCTTCATCACAATCACTAGTGAATAATAGCAATATGCAAAAACAAAAGTAATACCATGAAGAAGTGGAGGAAAGGAGTAAAAGGTTCTATATGTAAGGGGAGCTTAAAGTAATAAATAAAAATATAAGTTTTGACTAAGCAAATGATATTACATTAATAAATGAGAAAACAATTGAGCCTAGCCTATAGGAAGAAGCAAGTCCTCTATGACAAAAGTTTCTCATACCAATAAAGACTTCTAGCATGTAATTCAAAACTCTACAAACATAATGTTTAAGTAAATCAACTTGGACTTTCCCTTCTTTGATGAACCTTTCTTAATGCCTTTCTTTTGCACTTTCTTATTTGGCTTCAATTTGCTAGAGATTGGAGATGAGTCCCCCATCTACGCTCTATGTTTTTTTCTCTTTTCTCATGTTTTACATGGTTACAACCTACAGTAATCAACATAATGAAATTTTTTTTGTAGCTTTAAGCACCAACTCATTATGTACCAAAAACTAATTACAGAGAAAGGACTTGATATAAAGAAGACACTTCCACCTTATCGACATTAAGTGTGTCATAGAAACTCTTAGAGATTATATTGTTCAGAATTCCACTTGTTTGCTCATTTTCTTTAGAACTTGCACTAGTTCCTTCTATAATTGGTAGGAATTACATAAGGGGAGAAAAGTTAAGGATATATAATAATAAAGAACAAATTATTTAAGAAATCAAACAATATAATAGACATATAAAACTTATCTTGAATACAAACCTTGCAATATTTATTATCATGCCTTGTCTTCTTTTCTCTAAGTAGCTTCTTATCGAAACTTGCCACCACTAGCCATTATAGTTCATGCTATTCCAACAACATTATAGAGTTCATCTTTACCAAAGGCTTATTTAGTTTACTCCATGGAATAAGGGGGAATGGATTCTAATTGCTAAGGAATAAAATAGGGGTATAATAAGTGGTGAACATATGTTATGGTGTTTAGTATTTAAGAGGGAATGAGACATAAGTAGAATATGAACTCCTTAAATCCCTTTATGTAATTAAATAATAAAATAAGAAACAAGTTTAAATGCAAAGGAACAATAAGGAATAAAACAGCTCTTCTTCTTCTTATATCGTCTTCCTCCTACAATCAAAAACTCTACCCAAAATGGAGAAAAAATTCATTTTGAAACCTTAATATAGAAAGTTGATGATGTTGAAATTTGTCTTTAAATCAAAACCTTAACTCCTAATTTGAGAAGAAAATGACTTAAATCATAAAAATGATGATGATGAAATTTGTCTTGAAATTGAAACCTTAACTCTAATTTGGCCTCAAATTGACTTAAATCAGAAAGATGATCATTGTGATATTTGTCTTCAAAGTGAAACCCTAACTCTTAATTTGAGAAGAAATCTACAAAACTCTATTTCTTATTCTCTCTAGATAGACAATTGAAACCTTGGTCTTAACCTAACATGAAAATCCATTTGATGGTGGTTATGTTTGAGAATGATATTGATTGTGTTCGAGAGTAGTGATGGATAGACGAAGAAGGAAAAAAAAGAAAGATTGAGAAGAAGGCTAAAGAAGGACAAAGAATAAGGAGGATGAACAATAGCCATGAATGTTCAAGAGAAGGAGATGAACAAGCTAAGAAATAGGTTATTTTTTTCATCATGATTCCTGTCTTCATAAGGGTATTAAGAGTAATAATGTTATTTAAATATGGATATTTTGGTATAAAGAGGAGAAATTAGTTAGGAATCTTGGTTTATGAGGTGCAATAAAGAATGGCTATTACTAAATTTTGAGGAATTATGGTTTGTAAGAATTGCAATTTCGAGAAAGAAAAAACCAAGTAAACAAGATAATAAACACATCATAAAGAATAAGGAAAGAATGGAAATTCCTCCAAATGAACATGCTTCAAGTTTCTTTAGAGCAACCTAAGCTTCTATTATTTATAATGCTACGATAGCTAGTCAAATATGACTACAAGATTTTAATTGGAGTAAGTGAATTTTCCCATTTTTACAACATTTTAAAGATCGTATGGACATAGTTATTAGACCACATACTGGGAGCATCTATATGAATTGAATAAAATTATGAAAAAAACTGCAAGACATCCATTTCTAACCATCTGAGTAGGGAAGGGTCACATAACAAATGGACGAGTTTCCGTAGAAAAAAGAAAGAATAGTACTATCCAACTAGCTTTGATTCCTAATTTAGACACATCCCCATCCCACCTAACAAAAAATTTTCATTTCCATTTCCATTTTCCAATTGACCCTTCTACTTTCTCTCTCTTTCTCTCCCTCTCCTCCTAAAACACACCAAAATCTATCATAGTTATCACTCCTACTCACTCCATTTTTTTTTACATCAATCCCTCCCTCTCCTTCCCATAGGCCATGACCCTTTCTCTTTCTATATCTAAAATACTAACAAGGAATTGTATCTTAAAAGCTCTTAACTTTTCATTTAGTAGATATTGATTGTTTCAATAATGGGAAATACGAACATAGTGACTAAAGACATGTTTATTTTGATGATGGATTGTAAGTCTTAGATTTCTTCACTCTAATCTACTAGAATAACAATTTCCTACTTTATAATAGCCTTAAAAACTACTTTAAAGCTTATGAGATTTTACAAAATGTCACAAAACTTGCATTATAGTTTCATGTCAAAATGATTTTACATATAGAGTGCAATACTTTTCGTTTTACAACACTATATGAAAATGATAATCAATAAATATTACAAACACAGAGAACAATGAGAAAAGAACAAAAAGACTACTAGATGAAAACATTGATAGAGGGTACAATCTTGATGAAGGATAATGACAAACCCAAAGACAGAAAGACAAAAGCTAAACAAAGAAGAGAGAGTAGATACGAAAAGGCTAGAGGAAAGAACTAATCATGGACAAAACATTGACAACAGTAAAGGACACGTAATGTATATTAAGTAATTAAATCTTTCCCTTCATTTTTATTTCCTTTTGTAAAAACTACAAACATCAAATTTCACTCATTAAAAAATTATAATTAACTAAATAAGCTCTTGCATTTGATTTATTAGTAGATGATGAGAGTATCAATACTACAATTGTTTTGGTCTTGTCGCATGAAACTTTAGTAAGTAATACCATTTTTTTTATAACAAAACTTTCATATATAAATTTTATTTTTTCAATAAATTAGTAGTAAAATTCCAATTAATAGACATGCCATAATGAAAAGATAAAAGTTTATCATTTGAACCTTTTACGATGTGCACCTTACACCTGTAATCACTTCCTAGAAAAATTTAAAAATTACATATTATTGACTATTGAAAGTGTTGCAAATAAATTAGTTGAAGTCCTTTCAATAATATAAGATGCTAAGGTATTCATAGTTCAACTTCGCTTGGGTACGAAACTACATTTGGAACGATTTGGTACAAACTTGCAATGAATCCAAACACTTATAATGGTTCTAGGCTTTGAACTGAATTGCTTTAAGTTGTTAGGAGTATAATTTGCATATTATACAACTATATTTATTCTTATGCTGATGTATCAATTTTATTTTCGTCACGTAATTGATTAGTCTTAATTAGTTATGTTAGTAACTTCATATAAATACTCATAACATAGTAGTTTTTAAGTTAATTGATCAAGTTAACATAATAGCATTTTCTTTCTTTACTACTTGTCTTCTTCTTTACTTTTCTTCTCTGTTTCTCTTTACATCTATTAATGCATTTCTACTACATCATGGAGATTTAGAAAGTTGATATGGTATCAGAGCACCGATCTAGTTGCAATTATTAATAATTGATCTCTTGTTGGGGTTTGTTTGATTCTATCATGGCTAATCCTTCAATTATGAATCCTTATCACTTATCTGGTTCTGATGATCCATTTATGACAGTTAGATCAAGAATTTTCAAAGGTAGCAATTATCTTGTTTAGAATAGATTAGTTAAGATGGGCTTAGGAGCTAAACTCAAGATTGGTTTTGTAGACGCAACAATAACTAAGCCAACTAATAATTCTCTATATTTTATATTAAGTGGTAGTGATGCAACTACATGATTTCCTGTTGGATACTTAATTCCATGACATTTGATCCATCTTCTAGCTTTTTTTATGCACAATCAACACATGAATTGTAGGATGAAATTTCAGAATAGTATGGAATCTCTAATGGTCCTTTGGTATATCAACTTTAACATGAGATTAGCAATCTCAAACAAGGAATATTAACATAGGTCTACACTACAATAAACTAAAATAATGCTAGGATGACTTACAAAAACTTCATCCATACCATAGTTATACTTGTGGTTGTCTAGAATACTATACCTATGAGATGAAAGAGAGAGTTTTTGAGTTTGAATCACAAACAAAGCTTCTGCAATTCTTAATGGGGTTGAGTGATGTGTTTGATTTAATAAGGAATCAAATCCTTACAATGGATTGTCTTTCGACTATAAGTCGTGTGTTTTACTTAGTTCAAAAAATTGAGAAATAGAAGCAAATCATGATTTTGATGAATCTAAAATTTGAGACTTCGGCTTTTTAATCAAGCAAGGCATCTAGTAAATAGAGAAGCACAAGTTCATTTGATAAGAAGAAGAGCAAAAGCAAATTGATTTGCAAATATTGCAAATAAGAGGGATAGTTGGTTGAGAATTGCTTCCAAATAGTTGGGTACCTTAAATGGTATAAGACCAAGAGAGTTATGAAAGGAAAGAAAGTAGCTGCTGCTTTTGTCTCTATTGATAATGTTGGTAATCCTTTACCTAATACACCTTTAGATATTGTACTTATGAAATTTTTGTGTTAGAACAACAAGTGGTAGACAAGCAATTGTTTCAACAAATGTGTTAAGAAGTTTATCGAATGATGAACAATAAGGAGAAAACTTCAACTGTTAATATGGCATACTGTGCAGGTATTTCTAACATGTATTTTTGTTTTAATGTTAAGAGTAATAATATGAGTTCTTAGATAGTTGACAATTGGGCTACTGACCATATGTCCCCTTTATCATTTATTTCAAGATGTACATCATCTATCCATACCAATTGCTGTTAAACTACCCAACCAAATAATCATTTCCATAAATGTAGTTGGTTCAATTAAGATTACAACATTTCTAATCATTCCAAATGTTTTGTTTATACCTCAATTTTCCCACTACCTCTCTTATTTGTTCACAAGCTTTTAGTTGAGTAACATCTTGAAGCCTTTTTTATATTCATTCAAATGTATCTTTTAAGACCAAATAACTGTAAGCCTCGTAATCTAGTTTTCGGAATTCGATCTGTAAAGTTTAGGGCAATTAAGTAAATTATTCGATCGAGCCGAAATTTTACGACGAAGCTAGAAATATTAGAAAAAGTAATCCCATGAGTTTAGATTTAGGAAAATAAATACTAAAATAATAAATAATATAATATTAAATTATATGTATATTATTTTTTATTTATTAGAAATTCATAAAATGAGTTTTAATAACTAACAAATCGATAGAAATAAATTATATGCACACTAAAAGTTATAAAATAATATAAATAATATTTAGGAGAATTTATTTGTACTATAAATGCATTTACGTATAGGTCAAAATATACAAAATTACTTAAAATATCCGAAATATCTTAAAATGATAGTAATTAATTAAAGGAAATTCATAAAAAAAAAGGAAAAATCAAGAAAATTATAAAAACATGTAAGCCTATCCAGAAATGGGGCGTAGTAACCTAGAAGTAGAAGATAGAAATTCAACCAATCAAATTTACCCAAGCAGAAAGTGAAAAAAAAAAAAAGATAAGGACACTTGGCACAAATAAATTTAAAGTAAACCTTAGACACCACTATAAATTTAGAAAACCACTTCCTAAATCTCATTTAGCCAGTTTAGAACTTAGGAAAAATAGAGAAAAAATAAGAAGAAAGGAGAAGATATTTTTAAAGGAAAAATATTGTGCAAATAGGGCATTTGGAGGAAACCAACGCTTGACGAGTATCTGGAAATAGACAGCCATCACCACTTGATGATGGTGGCAATGCATAGGTTGTTTGAAGAGGCCTTGGTCGTCGGTGGTGGTCGAAGTAATTAACACTAATAAGTTTGATTTTTCCTATGATTTTATTTTATTTATTAAAAATATTAAATAATTATGAAATTTTATATTCTGAGCTTTTTATTTAGGTAGACTTAAGGAAATATTTTAGTTTGATGAATTTATGCTTAGAATTATACTATGCTTAAAAAATCATACAAACTTGAGTTTTGTTCGATTTAGAAATAAATGACTTTAGGAGTATAGTTTTGAGCTCAAAATATTTGTATAGGTTAGTTGGAGTAATTAAAATAGTGCTACGAAAGGATTTTTAGAAATCTATTTTCGAAATTTTTATATAATTTTTAGACCTTAAAAGGATATATAAAATGGGTGATTTTGAGTTAATTAAGTAATTAAATAAGTAATTAATTATTTAATGTATAATGAGGTGTTTTTAGATGCTGAATTTGATGTAGTATGATATTTGTAGCATTTAGGGTATTAGATGTAATTATTAGGTATATTATGTAGTATATATGTAATAAGTAAAATATATATTTTAAGTTAATTTTATAATTTAGGGTAATTAGATATAAAATTCTACTTTAGAATATAATTAAACATTTGATATGTTATTCGATGATAAATGATGATATATAGTGTTAGAAAAGTTAAATAAGTTATTTAAGAGTGAATTATGTAATAACACATAATATTATGTCAAAATTGATTTATAATAATATTAATATAAAATAAATCTGATAGAAAATATAAATTTATATAATTATATAAAAAATGTAAATTTTTCTTACATCAAGAGCTAATTAGTAGTTAAATTAGGATTATGGTATACTTTACATACTATAATACTAATTAAAGACTAAATACGATATTTAAAATACCCAATTATAAGATGATTAATTTTATATTATGGTTCAGAATAAGTTTTTAGGGCTCTTGTATAACCTTTAATTATAAACTGAATTAAAAACTAATTTAGAAACCGATTTAGAAACTAAACCAAAACTTAAGTTAAATTAAGAATAATTGTAAAACATTTAAAATCTTGAATAATTAGGTATATTTTAAATCCTGAATAATTAGGTATATTAAAATCCTAATATAAAGAAATACCGAATAAAGCTTACATAAAATAATTATATGAGTACTAAAACAACATTTATATTATTAGGATTACTTGTGATGGCCTATGCAACTCACACCAGCTTACATAAGATAATTATATGAGAACTAAAACAACATTTATACTATTAGGATTACTTGTGATGGCCTGTGCAACTCACACCTTGAGTGAGAAAGCAGGAAGTTTAGGTAAGTTGGGATTAATACATTACTATACTTCGAAGTGCTAATTTATAATACTTAGAAGCTTGAGATTATACTAAATTGTGTTTGGTAGATAGTTGATTGTGCACATACCTATATGTGCTTGTTCTTAAGTTTGATGATATGATTTTGGTTTACAGTCATAGCTTGTATTTGTGTTATTTGCTTAAAATGATTAAACACCTTAAACTAGATCTAACTAAATATATGATTTATAAGTTTAAAATGAATTTACATAGCAACTCAATAAGGGAAATGTTTAGAGTTCTCTAGCTAAATACTAACCCCTTTGAAAGGGATAACGTTGGATAGTATAATGGGTGCCTTTTTCATCCTTAATTGAACTAAGTGACAAAGGAGGAGGTCGCAGCAAAGGTAAAGTAAATGGTTTAAAAGTAATTATGAGAGGAGCTGTATCTTTATTGCACAAACTTGGGTTTGGTTATCAGTTGTTGTATAGACATGGAAACTTCTCAACTTAGATTATAGCAGGTGTAATTTCTCTAATCTCATAATAGACCAAACAACATAGTACAATAACATTTACTTATATATGCATTGCATCTAATTAATTTGGTTAATAACCTTGTTTATGTTTGATGTATAGTTTTAAGTCTCTATCTTAACTTACTAAGCTGTTGATTATTTACATCCCTATAGATGTTGTTGTAAAAGCTAGCTAAGAAGTAGTTTATAATTATCCTGAAGCTAGCAACTATTGGATCTAGAGGGAGTGAGGATAAAAACCCGAGGATCAATTACACTCTTGAATTTGGATTTTATCTTTAAAGCTTTTAGTATTAATTTATGTATTACTTAAGTAGATTATAAATAGGCTACTAAATCTTATAAACATACTTAGGTTAATTTAGTGTAAATATGTAATTTTCATAATTTCATAGGTAAATAATATGTTTAATTTATAAATTATTTACTTCAAAGTCGGTTAGTTGTAGATAATTTGTATAAATCAAGTCTAAGATAGTAGCGGTAACATCAACTTCTATCTTAAAATGATTTGCACGATAAGACTATTATGACTTTACCACTTTAGGGCATGACAATAACTCAGCAAGAGGTAGACATTGCATAAGCATTTAATGGACTGTATGTACTTTTGTCAAGAGATTTAGTAGTTAAGTTGTTGACAGTAACATTATAAGGACCTCTCATTCTTGTAATAATTAGAAAGCTTTTGTTGAATTGCTTCATACCAAACTTAGGCATTTGTCAAACTCTATGCTATAGCATTTAAGTTTAAGTAAATACTACAATTTAAAGGACTTTGTTTGTCATACTTGCTGTCAAGCTAAGTTTCATCATCTCTCTTTTTATTGATAGTATTAGTCATTCAACAAGTGCTTTTCATTTGTTGTACATAGATGTCTAGAGTCCTTATCATCTTGCATTTATTTTGGGTGCAAAATATTTCTTAATGATTGCTGATGATTTCTCTCATTCTACTTGGACATATTTGTTACTTTACAAGTCACAGGTTCATACTATTCTTCAACAATTTTTTATTATGTTTGGAATCATTTTTTAGTTCATCCCAAGTTTATTAGAACTGATAATGGAAGTGAGTTTACTTTGAGAGAATGTTAATTCATGTTACATAGCTTAGGAATAGTGCACCAACATACCATAGTTTATTCCTTACAACAAAATGGGTGAGTGGAAAGGAAACATAGGCATCTTTTAGAGATTTCAAGAGCCTTGATGTTATATGCCAATTTGCTTATGAAAATTTGTTGGGGGGTAGGTGGGTAGGGGAAGTGTGTTCTTACAACCACATATCTAATATGGAAAAGCTTGGTTGGAAAACACACTACAAAGCTTTGTTTGGTTCTTCACCTAACTATACACATTTGAGGGTAATGGGTTGCCTTTGTTATGTAGCCATACTTTCAAAACCAAGTGACAAATTTGATCCATGAGGGATGAGATGTATTTTCCTAAGCTATGTCCATGAATAAATGGGTTATAAAGTTTTTGACCTTGCTAAACAAAAAAAAGTTCTTGTTTCGAGAGATGTGATCTTTTATGATGATACATTTCCTAATAGAGATAAAGTTGTATCAAATTCTTTGGACTTAGTTGTTATTCCTAAATCTCATGTCTTGTTTGAGTCACATTCTCCCAATATTTTATCATTAGATCACCCTGCTTCTAACTCTTCTCAAAACCTTAAAGTTTTGTCATCAACTGAACTTACATCAGCACCCTTTAGTTCTTTAGATTTTCCTACAGTAGTTCCTTCTCAACCATTATGCAAATCAAAAAGACAAAAAAAATTACCTGCTTAGTTGCTTGACTTTTGCACATACAATCCATTCAAATGCTTCTATTATACATACTTTAAACCAAAATACTTCTCCTTCTTGATATCCTTTGTTACACCACACTACTTTTGATAAATTTCCTTCCAATTATGTGGCCTCTTTAGTACATGTGTTGATTGTTCTAAAACCATATAATTACTCTCAAGCTATTAAACATCAAGAATGGATTAATGCCATGCAAAATGAATTAAATGCCTTAGAAGCCAATAATACTTAGGACTTAGAAGTTGACTTTGTTGCTTGAAGGTAAGAAAGCCATCAAGTCTAAATGGGTTTTTAATGTTAAATATCATCCTAACAAAAGTGTATAATAATATAAGGCAAGGCTTATAGCAAAGGGTTATACCCCAATAGAAGGTATTGATTTTCATTATACTTTTTCACTCATAGCAAAGATTAGTACTATTTAGGTATTAATGTCTCTTGTTACTTTATCTAATTGGCTCTAATATTAAGTAAATGTTAATAATGTATTTCTTCAAGGTCATTTGGATGAGGGAATCTATATGATTCCTCCTGAAGGGTATATAAAAGCCTTACCTAATCAAGTTTGTAAGCTGAAGAGCTCCCTTTATGGTCTCAAATAAGCATCCCAATAGTAGAACTTAGAGATTTCTACTTAGTGAAGGCTTTATTCAACCATCACATGATCACTCTCTATTTACATTTCATGATTCTCATGTGTTTGCTACAAACCTTGTTTATGTTAATGACACGTTACTTATTAGTTTTAATGAGGAATTTCTTACTTCTTTAAAGACCAAACTTCATCTTTTTTTTCACCATTAAAGACTTGGGTACAACACAGTTTT
This sequence comes from Lumnitzera racemosa, assembly GCA_024138005.1. NCBI lineage: Eukaryota > Viridiplantae > Streptophyta > Magnoliopsida > Myrtales > Combretaceae > Lumnitzera > Lumnitzera racemosa. The sequence continues at coordinate 74,095,846 of JAMXBC010000007.1, read as the reverse complement.
GTCTTGGATTAGAGCTCTATTGTTCTTCTATTAGCACTTTGATTGATCAATGAAAATTCATTATGAACATATTACAAGATATAGGAGTTTTAGGTGCTAAACCAATGGCATTTCCTATGGCTACTGATCTTCATCTTGATAATAACATAGGGGATCTTCTTCCTGATCCCACTTTTTACAGGAGGCTTGTTGATCGATTACTATATGTTACATTTACTTGACTTAACATTGAACTCATCTGTAAGCTCCTTTTCATTTGTTACATTATCTTAATGGAACTATCTCATTAGGTTTATTCTATCCATCATCTAATGATCTTACACTTACTGCTTATTGTGATGTTGATTGGGGGTCATGTCATTTGGATAGAAAACCTGTTTTCTATTATTTTTTGTTGCTTAGTCAGTGTTTGATCTCTTGGGAAAGTAAAAAAACAATCTATTGTCTCAACTTTTACCATAGAAGCTGAGTATAGAAGTTTAGCCTTCACTTCAAAGGAGATATATGGATTTCTTACTTATTACAAGATATTGGGGTTTCTCTTTCATTGCCTATTAAGCCACATTGTGATAACAAATCAACTTTACTTATAGCTGACAATCCTTATCTTCATGGTCGAATAAAGCACCTTAGTATTGACATCCATTTTGTTTAAGATCACATTCACTCTAATTTTCTTCTCCCTATTTATGTCTCATTAGAGTTGTAGTTAGCTGACCTTTTTACTAAAGCACTTAATCATAAGCACATCCAACTCTTGTGTTTCAAGTTAGGCCTTCGAGAGGCTCTAATTTGAAGGAGGAATGTTAAGATTATAATTTGTGATTATATAGTTGTATTTATGCTTACGCTGATATGTCAATTTTATTTTCCTCATGTAATTGATTAGTCTTAGTTAGTTATGTCAGTAACTTCATATAAATACTTGTAACATAATAGTTTTTCAATTATTTGACCAGATTAATATAGTAGCATTTTCTTTCAATATGACCTCTTTTCTTCTCTATTTCTATTCGCATATATTAATGGTGTTTCTACTACATCATGGAGATTCAGAAAGTTGATATAAATGTAGGTTGGTTTTGTTCGCTTAAACTACTTTTAGAAGACCCTTGTCCTGGTTGATAGTCATCTTAAATTTTATGAGACCCAATGATGAGAATTAGGCTACCAAACCTCTGATTCACAGCCGAACATAAGGACTAGAGAGGCTAGCATAACAAATCCTTTTGTTCCAATTAACTCTTACCGAGGCCAAATACTTTTTTACTAAGTTACCTTTAATGCCATGCTGTATAACCACCTATTTTTCTATAGTATGCCGAGTTGATGATTACTCTTTAGCACCGAGTCGACCAATTACTTAGCATCTTTGTAGCTAAGAAGTCGAGAGAGAGAGTTTAGACTAACTAAGCCATCTTTACTCAAACAAGTCCATCCATCCGTACCTTTTGTCCGCATCTCTTAATAACCTTGCCAATGTAATATCGCTATGTGTATAGTATTATTTGTAGAATCTGTAGCACCAATGGTTATTTTTCTTATATATTCATTTTTACCCTTTTGTATCGTGTATATTACTTATTTAGGAAATGGCTTTTTTGTCTTTTCCCTTTTGGGCAAGTTACCCTAACTTGTGGATATAAATACCCTTGTACTTAAACTATAATTCATTAGATTACCTTCAATACACTTGAGTACTTTCTTTCTTGTGTAAACATTATTTGTTTACTCTCGGCATCACTTTTATCTTTTCCCTTAAGCAAGGTTAGGTAGCATGTAACCTCATTAGACTAATCCGTACGTCATATCGAATTGTGCCATAAGTCCTCAGAAGTTCCATTCGTGTGTCATATCCTCTAAAGCTGTCCATGGGTTTTGCTTACTATTTTCATTCTTCATTTTCACCCTTTCGTACCTTTTCCCATTAGCCATTTACAAGCTTTCTATAAGTTTGGACCCATTCAATAACCGGTCTCATCTATTCTTGGTCACAGTTCACAACACCCGATCTTTGACCTACTGCCCTAGACTTGGAATAGTGAACTATTCTTACTATACATGAGACCAAGTATAGATGAGGGAAAGTAATAAAATAAAATTTTAAGAAATAAGTCTAGTCATATGATTAAACCTAACTATTTGATATCGATACAAATTAGGGTATTCGCAACGATTTAGGGTATTCGCAACGATTTTATTCGAATTGAGCCAAATTTTAATATAAGGTCATAGTGGTTAAACGAAGAGCCTTAGTAAAATCAATTTCTCAAAATAATGTATATATAATATTTAATTTCAAAAAAATGTATTTTTACTTGGTACGATTAGTAATTATTGAAAATTCAAAATTTGAGTTTTGAATGACCCCGAAACCTTAAAGATAAATTATTCAACTTATAAAAATAATTGTGGGAGTGAAATAAAATGCAGTATGATTATACTATATGATAGATTTATCTTATTGGGTTATAATAAGTTTTTCTTGGAAAACTATTTTTCATACTTTTATTTCAATTTTAGGCCTCAAAATCCTATAAAATGGCTATTTATCAACATAAAGTTTGAAAATTTTCAAGTTATAGACATAGATTTCGATATGAGGTGAATTAAGGTGTTAGATAATAGTGAATAATGTTAGGTCATGAGTTTGGTGGTGAATAGAGCACCAAATTCTTTTATCATGAATTTGAGGAGTGTGTGTGTGTGTGTATATATATATATATATATATATATATATGTATGTATGTATGTATGCATATGTGAAGTAGTCTAAGGAAGAAGTTAAGTAAGGAGATAGGTTCACATTATAGTAAGAATAAGTTGTGTAATGAGTTTTAAATTTGGATGAGAATTAAACTTAGGATTGTCTATGCCAAAATGAAGAGTACCTACGAATCAAAACCCGATTCAAAAACAAAATCAAGATTAGGGCTAAAATATTTATTATATAATCTATTACATAATATGCTATTTTAGTAATTTTCAAAACCAAAATATGATCATTACTATTTTCTAAGTACAATGTATTTTCATGGCTTTGTGGAGTATAAATACTAACTATTATATATTTTCCAACTATTCATACATATATTGATAAAGGATAAAATTGGTATCATAGGTAATATAACATAAGGGAATTTTGATTGCTATTATATTTAGAATAGCTTACCACGATCATTAGTTTCAATTCATTTGGGAAATGAGAGTAGTGTAAGAAAATGTGGTGTTCTAGGTAAATCATAATCTAAATTAGAGCCTAAATCAAAACTAGATTCAGAAATTGCTATACTTAAGTATTTTCGTGTAAGTTGAATCTAGACAATTAACTTATGTAGAATATTGAATATTTTAGTTGATAAACTAGAGATATAAGTTAACTAGTTTTGATTAGGAATTTCAAAGTTAGGCTAAATAAGAGACTAATTCAAAAGCTGAATCAGAACCAAAATTGGAGATTATAATTAAACACATTTACGTTGGTAAGGTTTAACTTGGAATCTGAAGATGTAGCGAAGTTTCTAGGCTAATAGGGACCCAAGATGAACGTAGACATCATTAGTTTAGGAAGTTTTAGAATTAGCTAAAGTTAGAAGCTAAACCATTGTGTGATTTAGAAACTAATTCAAAGAATACTTTAGAAACTAAATTGCTATCAAAGATGAATGTTGACATGAATGTACACTTTAACCTACAAAACCTAGTTGTAAATAGTTCCTATTAGGTCGATAGATGACAGTAATGTTATGTACATATCTTTAGATGATGAAGCTAAAGAGGATCACGGTCTTGACTTGTAGACTCAAGATCATTACTAATACTAAGTAAGTGGATCTAACCTATGCTTGGACTAGATATATTACTACTCATAACATTATGTATTATTTTTTAATGTTGCATTGATTAAACATAGACATGTCTTGATTAAACTATTATGCTACTGTATTGATGAGATCTCGGTTTTCCAAATATTGTAGTCATATTTTAGTTAAACTATTATGCTACTATGTTGAATGTTGTTATAGTGTTTATGAATGACTATACTAACTTGGAGAGATGAGTGATTATTAACCTAATCTTTTGAGTGTTCACCTAAATGAACCTTAGAAGATAATAGATTTCTATAGGGAGAGATTAAAAACTAGACTCAAATAAGCAAATTGAATAAAACTTAAAGATTGATTGTACATAATGATATACTTGAATTGTTGTTGCATGGCATGGCATAAAAGAGACCTACGGTTGGACTTTTTAAAATGAAGCTTCTAAGTAAATAAGGAAACAATGGTTTTACAAATTTAGCTTTGGAAACATATAGATTTACATTGATTAAGTAACCTAACTGTGCTTTGTAGTATAATTTGGTAAAAAAAAAGTAGGGGTCCTATACCTAAGCAACTTCTTGTTGTCTTTAAGTTCATTTGAGATTGTATCCAGATGCCCGAGTATGTTGACTAACCAGATGAGTGAGCTAGTATGATATTGAGTGTGATATTATCTATATTGTATTGTTTGTTATCTATTCTCGTTTAATAGTTGAGAGGATAAAGATTTTTATTCTCAAGTTAGTAGGATTCTAAAGGGCCCAATACTAAGGGGGATGCATTATGAGAGTGTTAGTTAGAGGTAGTAATTTTTGGGATAGAACCTATAAGTAGACCAAAAAAGAAAACAAAAAAACAGAAGACGAAGTTTATGTTTTGATGCAAACTACAAGCTGTATATATATAAGTTATAAACCAAAGATCTAGTTGAACTCCACTATAGCATCCCTTTTGTCACATAGATAAAGCCATCCTATGATCAAAGAGTAGGTTGAGTTAAGTTTTTAGCAAGTTTTCCTATATGATAACACATTCTGTACTAAGCCGGGATGCGACACATTTCAAGTAAATATAAATGTTCAAATTAAAGAATATTATTGAAAATTTTAAGCCAAATGCATTATATCATGATAAAATTGCATCTTAGATAATAATGAAGGCATGCAAGTTTACTTGAAAGATGATAGTGAAGGAAAAGGAATAAATTGTGAAATTTGAGAATGAAATAACAAATGATCAAACTTAAATTGAAATATTTATAGGGTTCAAAACAAAAGAGAAAAAGTGTCACCTATTTTTTTTTTTTTCAATAAGTAGCTCGGTTAGGGATTAAGATGTTCAGTTCTCTTTGACCCTTCAAACTGAACTGCAAACTGTCTAAACCTTCTTGGAGTCTATCTAACCTTCATTAATCCAATATATATTTATTAGTTAAACTTTTTTTTCCCCAAAAGTAAAGATAATAAATTTACATAAAAGACTATCACATTGAACTTATGAATGATGTATATTTATAAATTATTATAGATATATGATGACGATGATATTATTATTATATAAAATACGATACATGAAAGATTTTATCTAACCATGTGATGTTTTCTTATGGAATGATGCATCATCATTTACAAAGATTTATAATATTTTAAAATATAGAAGTAAAATATCATAAATATACAAATTTGCATTGTTTTACATTAAATTATATAAATATTTGAACTATTCAAAAGGTCATTTCATTTTTCTAATGTGGAAGTGTATATTGAATAAAAGTTTTCAAAATTATATGCTAAAAGAAGTGATAATGTATTGGCAATTGATATTAGTAGATGGCAACTCCATTACATTGAATCAAATAATGGCCTAGAAATGAGTGATATAGTAAAAAAAAAAAGAAAGAAAGTAAAACATCAAAAGGAGAATTCAAAGTTTAATTAAAGTAGTAAGAGTAATATACATAACCCAACATGCATTGTTCATGCTATGTATTACGGTCCAAGGTTTTCTTTAACACACAAATAAACCATATGACGCTTACTATCCTATCTTTGTAAGTAAGCCTAACTTGTACGCAACGTTAGCCAATAAGACCTAAACCTATAAGTAACATGAACAAGACAAAAAGCTAACAGTAAATATAAGAGACATGGCATGAATAGAAAAATAAATAGTACACTTTTATTAATTCTGATGGTATTACAATGCTACAATGTATGTGTACAAGGGTAATGTATAGGTAATAGTTGTTATCGGTTGTGATCAACTAACATAATAAGTAAGAGTTTTAATCCAGAAGAGTACTCATACCCCTATAAAGGGCTTTATGAGCATTTTTAGTCTCATAAGAGGAGATAGTCAAATGCTATTACTTTCTAAAAGTAGAAATTTCTAATACTAGTAAGGTCTTAGCTAAAAAATGAAAAAAAAAAAGCCCCTCTTTATATTACAATATGTACAAATGAATAAGCCTTTACTAGTATAAGTATGTTATAAAAATTGAACCCTGATATCCTCCCCCACTTGATTCTACTAACATCCTTGGCAATATGTATTAAAGCCTAGATTTAGTAGTAGAGGTCTTCTAGTTGGTAAGGTTGACTTTCTCTCGGATAAGAGCTTGATGTCTTCTTCAATCTCATAGCTAGTTTCTTCTTCTCTTCAATCTCTCCACTTAACTAAGTACTCTTTATGTTCTTCTCTAGTGCCGAGATCTTTGACTCTTCTCTTTATAAGGATATCTTCTATGACTTGACTCAGGTTAAACTTGATCTAGATGTGTGATTGCTTTGATACATTGCAAGATGGGTCTTCCATGTCTAAATAAGATAGCTTTAAGACATTGACATGAAAAACTAGATACACCTTCAACCATGTAGGAGGTTTGACCTTATAGGCTGCTCTTCTAATCTTCAAGATGATAGGAACTAGACCAATGTACTTTTGAATCAATCTTTTGTCCCTTTTCCTTAATGATCTAACCTATTTTAGAAGAAGCTTTATGAGGACATGATCTCCAACATTGTACACTTTAGGTCAGTAGTTCTAATATACTTATTTCTACATCCTCTTAGAATCCTTCTCAAGGTTACGTTGTTGCTACTTCTCAACTCTACTTCTAATCCCTAGTAAATTGATAAGCTCTTCAGCATCTCCCTGTATATGGTGCGGTTACTATGTGAGGTTACAGTGGTTGTTGACCATGTTGATCTTTATAAGGCTCTTGTTAGAGGAAGAGATCTACTAAAGGTTAAAACAGAACTAAGCGATATCTAATAAGTCAACCCAATTCTTCTGGTTGGCATTGACAAAGTGCCAAAGGTGTTCCTCCAGCAAATTGTTGAATCTCTTTATCTGCCTATCACTTTGTAGATGGTAGTTGGAGGTCGTACTTAGCTCAAAACCTACGAGCTGAAACAACTCTATCCAAAACTTCCCTATAAACTTGGTGTCCTATCACTTATAACATTATAGGGCACACCTTAGAACTTTACAACATGTTTGAAGAAAAGCTGGGCTGTCTCTTCTATACTTGAACTCTTTGTAATAGGAATGAAGGTGGCATACTTAGAGAACCTATCAACAACAATTAAAATGGATGGGTGCTCCCCCACTTTTGGTAAGGAAGTGATAAAGTCTATGGAGATGCTCTTCTATAGGTAAGATAGCACTAGAAGTGGCTCCAATAAGCTTGTAGTCTTTTACCTCTCAACTTTGTCTTGCTAGCAGGTTGAGCAAGTCTTCCTATAATTCATCACATCCTCCTTCATATCTGGCCAATAATAGCCTTGCTTCAACAAGCTCAATGTCCTTTTCTACTTAGGATATCCAACTTACAAAGTATCATGGCACTCTCTCATGAGTAACCTTTTTAAGTTGCCTACCTTCAAGACATATAACCAGCGTCCCTTTGTGTAGATGAGGTCACCTTCTACCCAAAATCTGTATGTCTTCCCTTCCTCAACTAACTACTTGAGATTTTTAGTCAACAAGTATTGACCTATATGTTGCTTGATCTACTCTTGAATTAAAGTCAAGATTTGACTCGCCAACTGGTTTGCAATCTATGCTAAAGAAGCTAAATCAGCTCGCTTTCTCAAAGCATCTATCACCTGATTAGTCTACCCACTATGGTACTTAATCTCCATATCAAACTCTGCATGGAACTCTTTCCATCTAGCTTGCTTAGTCAAAAGCTTTGGTTAAGTCAATATATGGCTAGCAGTTGAATTTTTCATCTTCACTAAAAACTTTGATCTTAGCAAATATTGTTTCTAAGTCCTTAAACAGTGAATAGTTACAAGTAATTCCTTCTCTTGGGTTGAGTACGTATGCTTTGTTTGATTCAGCTTCGTACTCTCATATGCAACTAGTTGATCCTCTTACATCAATAATTTACCCAATACAATGTCTAAGGCATCCATATGGACTTCAAAAGGCATGGAAATGTCAAGAAGTGTAAGGACTGGCTCCTTTTCACTACATACTTCAACTCTTCAAAGGCACTCTGACATCCTTCATCCTATAACCATACTTAGTCCTTCTTCAATAGATCTATAGGGGGTACAACTGGGTGTAAATATCCCTCAACAAATCTTCTATAGTAATTTACAAGTCTAAGGAAGGACTATAACTCTATTACACTCTTAGGCACTAACCACTACCTGATTGCTTCCACCTTACCCATATCCATTATGATATGCCCTTCTTCAATAACATAACCTAAGAAGTTGATGCACTTTTAGGCAAAAGGGCATTTCTTGCACTTCATATACAAATGATTCTCCTATAACTTCTTGAAAACCATCCATAGGTGCTTTACATGGTTCTATAAGATATTCATGAAATATGTTATTCATTAAGGTGCAAAATGTTACAGGAGCATTGGCGAGACTAGAGGGCATTGGGCATCACCAAGAACTCATTAACACCATACTAGGTTACATACATTGTTTTAGGCTCATCACCCTCAACCATGTAAACCTAATGATAGCTTGAGTGAAGATCCAACTTTGTAAAGTACTTGGCCCTACTTAGTTAATCAAATAGATCACTAATTAGAGGAATTAGATAATCATTCTTCATTATCAGTTTGTTTAGAGCATGATAGCCAATACACGATCTCAAACTCCTATCTTACTTCTTCTAAAAGAGTACAGGAGCCCTATATGATGCTATTGAGGGTTGAATTAAGCATGTTTCTAACAACTCATCCAACTGCTTCTTCAATTCGACAAATTTGGGAGGCAACATTTTGTAAGGAGCTCTGGTGAGTGGTTTAGCACCAGGAATCAACTCAATCTCGTAGTCTACTAACCGTTTGGGAGGTAACGCCTTTAGCAGCTTATTAGGTATCATAGAATCATGCTCCTTTAAGACACTTTCTATTACCCATAGTATCTCTATCTTTCCTACTTCCTCTTTTTCTGTAAGGATAGCTAAGAAAGTCGACTCTTGATACCTAAGCCCTTTTTCTAGTTGGAGCGCTGATAGCATCATAGCCCTAATATTTTTTCCTTCCTTGCTATTGTTGCTTGCCCTATTTCTTTTAACTATCATACAACATGGCTTTTTACCTATGAATAATAAGCTGTCTACTGTGGGCATGGGAGCAACTCTAGCTTGTCTCAAGAAATCTATCCCAAGGACTATGCAGAAGTTGTCTAATGTAACAACTGTGAAGTTGAGATTTGCACTCTAATCCTTAACTCTCACTTTCTCTCCTCTTACAATTCCTCGAACAAGACGGGCCCTAGAGATAACAACTTTAATTTGGTTGGTGTCTTTAGCAAGCACTAGCCCCGATCTTTTCACCTCAGGCACATCAATGAAGTTGTGTGTAGCACTAGAGTCTACCGTTACACTAGCACTCTTACCGTTGATGTTCAACTAAACATATATCAACTCACTATCAGTCTTAAGCTTACGTTGCATTGAGGAACTCTTTGCAATAGCTAACAACATATGTAACATGTCGATTCGGGATTGATCATCCCAATCACTCCCTAATTCTTCATCTTAGCATATACTCTTTGCCTTTCTTACTATAGCATTAAGTGCAATCCTATGTGGATATTCAGCTACTTTGTACAGGCCATTACATATGAAACATGAGAATGAGGGCTTTTGACCTCCATTAGTTGCCCCATTCTTTTAGGACTGGTGAAAGTTATTTCATTTCCTTTGACCCCCTCCAATGTTAGTATTGCTATTACTTGAACTTAGGGTTCCCTTACTCTTGGCTTTGCCCTACTTGACTGTTTTCCACCTTTATGCCCTGTCGATATATTCTTCCCTTTATTATCATGAGTGTAGTTAGTTAAGTACTCAACTGTTGCTTGCGTTATATCTAAGTTCATAATCCTAATGCCTCTACAACTCATTCTTGGCATATAGCTTCAATCCTTCTAGGAAGTAGAGTAGCTTATCATTTTCTACCATGTTCTTGATGTCCAACATCAATGTTGAGAACTTTTGGACATACTTTTTAATGTCATCACCTTATTGAAGTTACCTCAACTTCTTTATACTCAACATTCTCAAGAAAAAACTGAGCTCGTAACTTATCCCATGCATTTACATGAGCATTAGCATTTTGAATCTCCTTAAACCTAGTATACCTCCATAGCTTAACAACACTAGTTAAATACAGTATAGCCATGGTGACCTTTGTTCTCTCATCATTTATCTTCACAGTAGAAAAATACTACTCTATATCAAATAAAAAGTTCTCCAACAACTTAGCATTCCTCGTGTCAATGAATACCTTGGGCTTAGGCATCTTTAGATGTCCTACATGGACAAGAGCATGTATGGGGCTAAGGGCAAGTGCAGGAGCATTCCCTATAGTTTGACTCAAAATAACTACTTATGCCTTCAACTCCTTATGTCTTCCACTTGAGTCCCTAATTGTTGTCTCACATCGTTAGTTATTATGTGCATTTCCTCTCTAAGTGTTTACACTATGACATCGAAATTCTCAACCATCTTGGTCATCTTAGTATTCGTATCCTGATGATTGGCCTTAACTTCAACCACTTTTATCAACAGTATGACCAAATCATCCATCCGCTTAGACAATTCCTTGAAGATTTCCTCCAAGCTATCTAACCTCTTGCTCACTTCCTCTTATCATATCATGGTTGTTCCCATTAGAATAAATTAGGCTTTGTTACTAACTATCACGGTTGAAGGCTTTCTTTAGTACACAATTGAACTATATGGTGCTTACTATCCTACCTCTGTAGTAAGTAAACCTAACTTGTATGCAATACTTGCTAATAAGGCTTAAACCTGTAAGCAATATGAAAAAAAGAAAAAAGAAGAAGAAGCTAACAATAAATATAAGGGACAATGCACGAATTGAAAAATAAATAGTACTCTTTTATTAATTTTAACGATATTACAAGGTTATAATGTATGTGCACGAGGGTAATATATATGTAACTAGTGCCATTGGTCATGATTAACCAACATGGTGATTAAGAACTTCAATTTAGAAAAGTACTTACATTCCCATAGAGAGTTTTACAAGCATTTTTGGGCTTAACGGGAGAACATATTAATACTGGTGAAATAGTATCACTTTGTAAAAGTAAAAATTTCTAATAATAGTAAGACTCTAGTTAAAAATGAAAAAAGAAAAAAAAAAGAAAGTCCTCCTTTATATTACAATATGTACAAAGAATAGATCCTTGCTAGTATAAATACGTTACAAAAATGAGACCTTGACACTATACATAGTAATTAATATAACGATATGAATATTTATGTCTAATACTATTTTTGGTATATAGAGTTATTTACCATTATAACCTTAATATATTTATTATTTATTAAGAACTATAAGTATGTTGGGTTAAAGACACCAAAATGGTGTCTTTTAACTTTAATATCATATATACTATAATGTAAATAATATGCATACATATATAAATATAATATAGTACAATATAATATTTTGATTATTATATACACATTTAATAGATAGTGTACAAAAATATGTATAATCTTTAGTATTAAATTGAGTGGGAGTGTTTAGTATCTTACATAATTTAGTTAAATAAATTTAAGGATATAGCAAAATAGTGACAATTAAAGAGAACTTATTTTGGGGATCAAATAAAGATATTTTTTTTTGTTTTATGGTTATTTTGGTTGCTCAATTATTTGTCATTTTTAAGATGCTCTTGTTGTAATTTATATATCACTATATCAATTAATTATATATCATCAACTGTCTAATTGAGTTAAAAGAGCTAAGTTAATAAATAAAAGTGATCATTTAGTTGATAAATATATATATATAGTTTATACACTCGTCTCTATGAAATTTTGATAGGTACTTAATGTGTTGCGTTGGGTTAAATTGAAATAAAATAATAAAACCTATATGTATAAAGTTAAGGTCCTCAACCAAGCAATATGTAAATTAGGGTTCTTCTGCTGTTTCTTTATCCCATTAGTAAGAAAATCAAAGGGAGGCCATAACCTTGGAAGAAAAACATTTTTTATATATTCAAGTACCATATTATAACTACATTTATTGCATCCTAATTTTATACATGAAATCCTATCATGTTTAATGTGGAAATCTAAATATTTTATTTCCATCAAGTAGTATACGAGTTATCATGAAATAAATTAGTATCTTTCTTTGACAACAAAACTGTTTGTCTCTACATTACTGATGAGATTAAAGATACACCATGTTATTTTTCCCAATTTTAAAAGTTAGGGATTTATATAATAAATATAAATATGGTTTCATGTTGTTGCAATGGATGCAAGGATGATCTTCATTCTCTAAACAATATTTCATCTCGATAAAGGGACGATAAGAGGACAATATTTCATCAATCAAGGATTATATGATTCGTGTAGCTTCCTAAAGATAGCAAAGTTTAAGAGGCATATGGCTTTGCAATATTTTGTTGTCTTTTCCGAAAAGGTTATCTAAATTAGTGGTTTTAGGACTTAATAGTGTTTGTAAATTTTTGAACAAGTGTGGTGCTAATGAATTTTTGGACTTATGGACAATGTTCATATGGATTCATAGATGCGAGAAAAATATATTCATGTTTTTGGATATTACGTGATTGATGAAACAGTTTGTCGTAAGAGAGATGAAAGAGATGAAGTTTCTTTTAAGGTATATATATTGCTATTTTGAATCAATATCAAATATTAGGCTAACGATTTGATATAAAAGCAATTAATTTTTTCCCCTTTGCAAATCTTATTTAATATTTCAAGATCAGTTGAAATGATATATGGCCAAAATGATATCTATTAGCTGACTTTATTTTGAAATATTTAAACATCGAATTAAAGATTTGCATAAAATATCTATATTTATGCAAATAATATAGATATATGATAATAAATATATGATAATATCCATTTTATAAATGCAATTTTGTTAGCCCAAATGAAGGTAAGTTGTTGGTAGAATAACTTTATCAATGTTTGTTATTGTATTTAAGGGCATGATAGTTGATATTTCTATCTAAAGCTTAAGTATGAATGATGTGCTAAGTATCTCATAATAGCCCAACTAAAGTATTTACTTCATTATCAGTCAATACTAATTAAACTTATTATGCATAACAATTATAATTATTTGTATTATATTTTAGTTAGTACTAAAATATTTATAGTCTCTACAACTCAACGAAAGTACACATATAACAAGGTTGATGGATGTCAACAAAAGAAATGACTCGACTAATAACTTACTCAACTCAAATAGATAAACTTGATATGACCTTTACTAACTTGAATAAAACCAACTTAATACGCCATGGTAGAAAAGAATGACTTATTTATCTATCCCATTATAGGCACATACATGTTAAACTTTCTCAAATCTTTTAAAGCATACTTCATAGTTTAGCATTCTACTACACATTTTCATTCTTCATTTATTGTCTTTTATGAATATTCTTGTTTTTATGAAATTCATTTAAGCATATCAAAGGCGACAACCTCTACTAACCCTATATTCATTCCCAATCTACCTCTTGTCCAATCTCTACTACTATACTTAGGCATATTACAACATAGCAAGATAAGAAAGGATTTAAAGGAAGAAAAATAGGTAACTAGAATAGATAAGCAAGCATCAAATCAAGGTAACAAGAAAAAATAGAAATACGAAAAAAGCAAAAAGCAAGAGCAAAAGGTAAAGATTGAATTAGTTGAATTTGAAGAGAGTTCAATAGGCATTGCTCTAAATTTGGAATCAAATAATGTTGGTGTTGTATTAATAGGGGACAGTTTGATGATAAAAGAAGAAAGCTCTGTAAAAGCGATAGGAAAGTGGCTATCAATTTGTAGTATAGTCAATAAAAATGGATATCATTCCTACAGGGACTATGAGTACTAATATATATATATATTTTTATGATTTAATCAATAATTTCAATTTGAAGAAACCAAAAAGATTAAACTAAGTTGCAAATAATGACTAATCAAGACTATATTTAAAGAAAATAAACAAGAAATTAATCAAATTAAAATTTAACTTCAAGAATATGATTACATATCTAGATCTTGCTTCACTAAACATGCAACTTTTACAAAAGAGAATCTAATTACATCTTTAATTTCATTGATTGAGAGAATTCTTTAATAAAGTTAATAATTTTCTCAAGTCTATTAACCTTAATCTTTAAAAACATAATTAAATATCACATTAAAGATCAATAATTTTCTGAAAAACAATAATCAAGATCTATAAAACCCTTACAACTAATTTCTAAGCTTGCATTAATTTTCATCAATTATGCTTGCATCTAATCATATAAGCAATTTCTTGATTTTCTTGCATAATATTGAATATTAGATCAATACTCTAGAAATATCGATCTAATACAATAAAGAATACATAATTGAATCAACAAAACTAAAGATTTGATTATATCTAAGAAAACTTAATGCCACGTAGTAATTCGAAGTTCTATAAAAACTAGATACAAAGAACTTATGCTCTAATCATGGCCAAGAAACAATCTTTAATCAAAATAATGAAGAACATAAAAATAAGAGCCATGAAACTAAAGAAATCTTCTAGATCTTGAAGCCTAAAGTGTATTACTCTCATGTACCTTTCTATCCTTAGAGTCTCTTGTATGAAAAAGTATGTCAAATCCCCCAAAAAGCTTTTTATATTAAATGTGAATTTTCCCTTTCCTATGGGTGATACGATCAATTAACACGATCATGTTACTTATATTTTTCCAAATCTTATCAAATCTATACAAATCTTTCTCAAATTTGCTACTAACATGGTTAAGGATACGGTCGTGTTGCTTTTTGTGGATCACTCTTTTTAGCTTAAAAATTTCTTCTACAACTGACACAATCATGTTCTTGCTTATATTACTCTCAAACTTCATAACGTCTTCATTTTAGCTTCGAAATAGGTAAAACTCAATTCTATTTCCTCTTTTTTTTTTTTTCCAACAACATTGCAAAACCTAGAATTCAAAATTTTACTTAATCAAGTATCATATTCTTAAAAATAAACCCAAATTCTAAGGAAACATTAAAAATCTCTATGATAATTATAGTCAATTAAGTGCTTATCATATAACTACTTATTCTCTTACTCAGGTTGGACTTAAGTTCTGTTCCTCTCCCTCTACTACTCACTGTCCTATTGATTTGTTGCCTAAACTTTCTATGGTTGATCAGCTTAAATTCTTCTATGATTGATCATCTTAAGTACTTTTGTGATAAATAATCCTAAACCTGTATGATTAAGCAAACCTAGGCAATCCTATGATAAATTAGCTTAAATCTCTCTTTGACTCATCAACTTTATTTATTCTATGGTCCATCAACTCAAATTCTACTATGATCCTTTAACCTAGGCTCTTATACAATCCATTAGTTTAAAACTCTTCTAGGATCCATAAACCTAAGGCCCTTATCTAATTCATACACTTAAGCTCCCTAGAAATCATATAACCTATGCTCCATTATGATCTTCCAACCTAAGCATTGATACTGCCTCAACTGCAATGCCCTGAATTTAAGAGTACTATAACTCGCTACATGTCTCTAAAATCTATAATGCTCTAAAACTAATTATAGTCATCAAGATCTCTTATAACAATTGCTCTTTAAGCGTAAAAACAACAATTCTCTAAGTACATGATTAAAGTGACTCACAGGTGATTTTTGCTCTAACCATAGATATACTCAATAATTAGATCTTAATCTTTTACAACATACAGAACTAATTATCTCTCTTTCCAAACTCGATAATAACAATTGTCATACTTGCCATGAACTACAAACTTATCAAATCAAGTACAGCTGTAAAAATAAAAGAATGAGCTTAAGCCTAGTACATAATACATAAGCACATGCAGATGCTACACCAGTCATTTACATATATTTATAGTGTGTTCACTTGAGGAAAATGGTTATTTCATTCCCTCCTTATTCCTTATAATAAGTCTATTATATTATTTACTTTAGGTAACCTTAATTCTTAAGGAATTCCCATTCATAAAAATTAAGAATTCCCATTCATTGTCTCAACTCAAGGATCCTAATTCTAAAGCCAAATGACCTCTCTTGCCTCCTTTTCTCCTTCTTCTCTCTACAAAGACCATTAATAGCAAACTAACACCTAACTCATCACCTATACATAACTTTAACAAACTTTCTTCTCCAATAACACACGACTCTGATAAATTCTCTTCTCTAGCAACACATATAACTTAGATAAACTATCTTCTCTCGCGATAAACATGACTCTAACTCACTCTCTTATGTGATGACAAATACAACTCTATACCGATACATAGCTCGATGACCCAACACCTACATGCACGACCATACATAGAAATCCCTAAAATCAAACTCGATACTTACACTTTCCTAAAATCTAATTTAAAGGGGTTTTTTTAAATAGGTTTTTAAAGGTTATTACTTTTTTTGGGTTTTGATAATCAGATTTAACCAAAACTAACGATCATGATCATTCCAAATAAACCTATCTAAGGTCAAGGCTGAATCATGTCTTTATGAATTTTTTGCTAAAACTCGACAATGATTTAATGCAAACAATACTTAGAAATTATCACAATTCTGTGCATAGTACTCATCTTAACATTGCTAGATCAAATGGTCAAGATGATTTAAAGATAAATGGTGTAAAGGTCAGGTTTGATGATGATTTTAGTAAGAAAGAGAAGGATTTAGATAGATATATCATGGAGTTGTAACAGATTTTCTCAATGGTTAATCCTTTGGCTGAGGAAAGCAATGTAAGAAGATGAAGGTAAAATGGTATTTTTAAATTCTAATCCAAATGTATTCTTTTTATGTTCTTTTTCTAAGTGAACATTGTATTTGCTATTAAGGCCTTATTCAATTCCTATGGAATATGATTTACATTACAACTTTACTCTAAACAAGGAAGTGAAGAGCCATTAGTGTAAGAAATAACAAGCAATAGTTTAATCATCTTGAATTTAAGCTCATATACAACAAAAGGGTACTCATACTCCCGCCATAAATATATAAGTATATAAGTTTTCCTTTAAAATCATTTACACTTAAGGACTAGAGAACATGATACCTAATTTTAATTGCATCGTCTCAATATGTAAGTTCACTAAGGAATCCTTACATGAAGATTAGCATTTGCCCTCTAAGGATCTGCTACTTTTTGCCCTCTAAGGATCTGCTACTTTATGCCCTTAGTATTATGCCCCGAAATGATAGAGTCGTAACAGTTCTACCATGCAAACTATTCTAAGATAGAAGCTGATCATATAGTTGCCATCTTAGACCTGATTTACACAAGGCAGTTACGACTAATCCGCTTTGAAGTAAACAATTTATAAATTAAGTATGTTATTTATTTATGAACTTAAAAAAGATATGTACTTATATTAAAATAACTCGGATATCTTTATGAGATTTAGCAACCTAATCACAATTTACTTAAGTAATTTATAAATTAATGTTAAAAGCTTTAAAATAAGTCTAGCTAAAGAGCGTACTTGATCTTCATTTTACATCCTTACTCTTTAAGATCTCATAGTTGCTAACTTTAACATAAATGTAATCCACTTCCTAGCTAACACCTGTAGTAAACGTCTATAGGGATGTGAGCAACTACAGCTCAGTAAGTTAGGGTAAAGACTTAAACTATATAGTAAACACAAACAAGGTTATCAATCAAATTATTAGGTGCAATGCATGTTTGAGCAAATTCCATCGCACGATGTTGTCTAACCCATCGTGAGATTAGAGAAATTACACCCACTTTAATCCAGGTTGAGGAGTTTCCGTTATTGCAACTGCTCACGACCAAACCTAAGCTTGTGCAATGGAGACACTGCTCCTCTCGCAACTACCTTCGAACTATTAACTTTACCCTTACCACAACCTCCTCTCCTATCACTTAGTTCGACTAAATATGAAAAAGGGACCAATTGTACTATCTAGCGCTATCCCTTTCAAAGGGATTGGTATTTGGCCGGAGAATCTTAATGATCTTCTAATGGGTTGCTATGCATGTCCGATTTATGATTACAGGTCATATGTTTGATTAGATCCAGTTTAAGGTAATCAATCATTCCATACAAATACAAGTTAGACAGCAAATCAATATTAGAGTCAACAGCTTAGAATAAGCATGTACATATAACCAACTATCTAACAAGCACAATCAAATACAACTCAAGCCTCCGAGTACTACAAATTAGTACTCCAAAATACAGTAACATATTAATCCTAACTTACCTGAACTCCTCGCTTGCTCACTTGAGATCCAACTCGCTCAATCTATCACCAATCATCCCTATAATACAAACGTGGTTTTAGTTTTCCATATAACTATTATAGGTTGGTTTTATCCTATAACGCTTTTTGTTATCTTTTACTTAAAGTTTAATATACCTAATTATTTAGATTTTTAAGTCTTTTACAATTCTTCTTGAATCATGTCAAGTTCTGTTTCAATTTTCGCATCGATTTTTAAATTAGGTTTTTAACTTAATTTTTTGTTAGAGATTTATACGTACACCCTAAAAAATCATTTCAACCCATAATGGGAAATTAATCGCATCATCTTCAGATATCCTAAATATTATTTTTAGTCTCTAACTAGTGTTTTAGTTCATATGGTACATCCGAATCCTAATTTAATTACCGAATTAACTCTTATTATGAGAAAATCTTACATTTTTCATATAATTACCTTAATTTAAGTTTCCAAACTTATTTATTATATATTCCTATTATTATCATAATATCAATTTTAATCAATATTTTCCTAATTATTAATTTCTCGTACTTACATATTACACATTATCACCTAATGTGTACATAATGTACACATCTAATATTCCCATCACTTCAAATATCATCTCCCAACATCAAATAATATTCTAAATATCTAAATTCATCTCAAATCAAATTTTGAACCTAATTACGCTAAATTACCAAATTAACTTAAAATTTATCACTTTTACCTGTTACATATTTACTACATATTATCTTAATAATTACATCTAACACTCTAAATGCTACAAATAGTATACTCCATTAGATTTTAACATCCTAAAATATATAATTGTACATCAAATCAGTAATTACTCATTTAATTACTTAATTAACCTTAAATTACCCATTTTATGCATCATTTTAAGGTTTGAAAATTATCTAAAAATTTCAAAAATTAATTTTTGAAAAAGAGTTTCATAGCACTGTTTTATAACCTCTAAATAGTTTACATAAAAATTTTAAGCTCAAAACTACATTCCTAAAATTATTTATTTATAAACCGAAATATATTTGGTTTTGCATGATTTTTTAAGGATCATATATCACAGAACATATTTTTATCAAAATAATATTTTTCATAAAAAAATAAATACAAAGATATTGTACAATAACAAGTTTCATAATTTTCCAAATAATTTTAATATTTTTAACAATTTAAGAAAAATCGGATATAAATCAAAACTCACCATAACTAGTGGCTTTGACTACCGTCGGTGGGCATAGATGTGTTAGCCCATCTAAGCACTACCACTACCATGTGGTAGTGGTGGTTGTCTACTCCTAACTACTTGTCGAGTTTAGATTCTCCTTAGAAGCCTCAATTATACAGTTTTTTTGTAAAAATCCTAATTTCCTCTCAATTTCTCCCCTCTCTAATTTTCTACAATTTTAGACATCCCAAATGAGCTTCTAAAATTTTTTGACTATTTATAAAGGCATAAAGCAATTTTGATGCATTAAATTGAGGTGACATTGGCCTTATCCTCTTCCAAATTGCCTTTTTTGTTATTTTAATCTAATGAGTTGATTTTCTTTCTTCCTTCCTTCTCAGCATGCTATACCCTTCTTCTGGACATTTTTACATTTTTTTTTTCTAAATTTTCTTGATTTTTCCTTAACTATTTATGAATTTTATTTAACTAATTAACCTTATTTTAACATATTTCGCCTATTTTAAGTAATTAAGCATATTTTTATCTACATATAAATTCATACATGGTATAAATAAATACTCATAAATATTATTTAAGTTATTTTATGATTTTTAGTAGCCATATAATTTATCTTTAGCCATTCGTTAATTATTAGAATATATTTTACACATTTTCAATAAATAATAAGTAATACACTTAAAATTTGAAAATTTTATATTCTTTTATTTTATTATTTATTTTCTTAAATTCTAGTTTATGGGATTATTTTTACTTATAATTCTAGTTTTATTATAAAATTTACGTTGAAGCGGATAAGTTGTTTGATTGCTCTAAATTTTACGAGCCAAACCCCGATTAGCTAATCGTAGGTCTTATACTTAGGACAAGTTAGACAAGCACAAATAGAAATCAACAACTTTTAAGTTGAATATAGATTAATTTAGTTTTATTTGGTACTATCCTAATAAGCATAACCATCAAACAAGCATCACCTACTTAAAAGTCAAACCAAAACAAACTTCAAACCCTTAATCAATCTTAAGGTCCAAAACTTAGTAAAAGAACCTGATAATAGAAACAATAGGCTAATCTTAGATACTATCCATCATCATATCAAGATCTTGACATCAAAACTCCCCCCATCTTATCCATCCTCTTCTTTATCTCCTAAACTCCAACTTCACAATAATTACCAAGGACGATGAACTATACGAATTCAAGCTATTAGTTAATCTAAATCCGAAGAAGTCGAACCTTTCAACCAACACCATCCAACTTCCAAACATACTTAATTAGTGCTAATATCGATATAAAATCAATTACCATAAAAAATGTGTATACTCTTAGTAAAGTTTGAAACTTCCAATGGTATGATTTAAAGAAATGGTTAGGTAGTATATAACTAGAAACCAAGTAATATTTACATTTTTTAATCTTATAATGATGATAGAAACTTCATATAACTTTCCATGCTTAATAATTACACTCTTAACACTATTTTCCATCTAACATCACCTAAAGACTCAAGACAAAACCATTTTGATTCTTTAATTGGAGTTTAGTAAATTTTAGTTTTTATTGATAAAAAGGTAGTTAGAAGTTTGAAAAATTACAAGAAATTAAAAGCTAGAAAGAAAGTCGATGAAACAAGAATAAAAGGATCAATCTACATTTCTATAAAGTGAAATCGATAGGACGATAGTACCAATGTGGTAGTACCTAGTGAAGTTAGGCTTTTGAGCCTACAAGATGGTTCTACAATGAATTATCAAGCTAATTCTATCTTATTGTGAAGCATAGCTTCCTCCCTTTTACAAATCATTTAGAATCCACACCAGATTAACCCGAACTTTAATCTAACCTCAAGAATAGTTCAATCAAGCTTCAGCTCAACTTTCATAACCATTAAACATCATGCATTAAGAAATGCTCAATCATGGCTCCACAACTCCATTCCAACAATAAACATCAAGTTTCAACAAAACCTAACAGCTAAAATAAGAAAGAGAGAAAGAAACTTACTTGCAATCATTGAATTTAAGCTTTGAATCTCAAACACAAATCTAACCAAAGAGAAAAAGATATAATATAGGCACTTAAATTCAGATTACTAAAGAATGTCAAATAAACTCTAGAGAAATAGAGGTTTTTCACTAAGAAAGCTTAGAAAGAGAGACTAGAAAGATACATTACTGAAAATGGGTTTTTCTTGAGTGTTTAAAGCTTCAAGAGTTTGTTTTAGCTAGGAAGAAGGAGAGTGACGAAAATAAAACTAAAATAAGTAAGCTAAGAAGATTTTTGTAGGGTCTTTAGTTTAAGAGATAAGTGCTAAGTAAATGAACAATTAGAAATAAGGTTAAGGGTGCTTTGGCCCACTAAGAAAAATTTCTAAAATGTTACTCACTTTATAATCATTTTGTTGAGTGCATTACAAATCAATATAATGTATAATTCAAACAATTATATCTTTTCATATTCTAATTTTTTTATACATTTTTTAGAAGTCATTCATCTCAGCATATTATTATACAAATAACTTTTAAAGCAAATAAATTTATTGAAGACATAATAATCATTAATTGTTGTCTTATATCTAAATACATATATTAATTTATTGTAATTATGAGATATCAAAAGCTTATTGGAAACTTTCAGTGAGAAAAGCTAGTATAAAGAGTACTCATAATCATAATAATGGTTTATGGTAGCCAAAATTAATAATGGTATTAATGATACCTATTGATTAGTATTAACAGTATTCATATTAAATTTTAAAAAATACTTAATATATATATATTATTACTATATATATGTACATATCTATCTATATTATTTAAGTGCAAGTACAAGTTTAATGCCTTTTTAATTTGCCTAAATTTTTCTTTGATGATATTAATATTTCATTTGATTTTTCATACTTAATTATACAACATATGTCTTTCATATTATTTTACTAAGATTGGAAATGTCTATTACCTTACTTCACCTTCAATAATGAAAATGGCTATATTTATATATAGCATTTTACATTTGTCTCTTTATTGTTGTGTTTACTAATATTCAAATTAGAGTAACTACACATTAATGTATAGTTAAACCATAATGAATATGCATTTAGGAGTGACCTTAAAAACATTGGGCAAACCAATTAAAACACATATCATATTTAATTACATTAGCCCACAATTTATCTAATCTCTCTCTTTTTCTCTATCCCACTTATTGTATGTCCATAATTTCAAGGAAATTGTTAATTTATAAACTATCAATTTGAAAATCACTAATTCTATAAATTGTACAATTTTAGGGAAAATAAAGATAAAAATTTAATAAGAAATTTCATATTCATAATCATAAATCAAATTCTATATACACAATGGTATCAGTATATAGTATATATCAATTTTGATATATATAATAATGTATAAACATTGTGAAGCATTTTGTATACATTGCATATACCGCATTGTATAATGTATTGTATAAATATGATATAATTTATTATATAATTGATACATACATATTATATGTATTATTTTACATTCCATAACATACTATATGTTATCACTAAATTTAATATATTGTACATTGTATTGGAACATATCCATATATGGATATACACTTTAAATTTTGAAACATAAGAAATATCATATAAAGCATTATATTATTGATTTGTATGAAATATATTATAAGGAATATACAATATTATGTACTATGTATGATACACTATTGATAATATATTATAACATTTGTTAAATTAAATGCTAAGATATATATAACAATAAAATAAAAATTAAATTTCATTTGTTTATCCTAAAACAACAAAGGCATTATTTATGAATTCAATTATATTTATTACATTACACTCCGAACATATTCAAGCCAAATAAATCACTAGAATGAAATTACGATTCTATAGCTAATACTAAATGAAGATTAGAATTTTCAATCAATGCATTCTTGATTTTTTTTATTACAGTTTAAAATTTATTAAGAAATTATTAAGCAATTTAAGTTCCTAAAAATGAATGATGAATTGGCTATTATTATTAATTTATCATGATTTATACATACTATATGTCATTCAACATATCCTATATATACAATATTATAAAATATACTTAAAGTATATAATATTATACCTATCATAAGACAAAGAAAAATATATTATTGTATATCGTATATGATAAATATATAAAACATAATTTTTTTAAAAACCCCTACTTTATGTAGTATTTTCTTAATTTTATTGGAAAAAAATAAAAAAATATATATTATAGCATTTTGTATCTTTTATATGATAAATATATAATATATATTTTTTTACAAAAAATTTTGCTTTATATAGTATTTCAATAATTTTATTAGGAAATTCGTATCATATTATCATAATGTAATATATAATTTTGAAAACTCTTTCTTTTCTTATATCTTATCTTTTTATTGTGTATTTCTAAAATTTGTTTGCCATGTTATATCATATTATATTGTAATATATAGTTTCGAAAGAATTTTCCCTCTTCATATTCCATCTATTTATTATGACATGAATTTATTTCTATAATTTTTATTCATCAAACCATATTATCATATATATATTAGAAGCTCTTTATATTCCAGAGTTTTATTATACCATTAACGTATTTCTATAATTTTATTTTTCAAATCATATTATAATATATAGTTTAAAAAGCTCTTTTCATATATAATTTTATAATCATAATGCATTTCATTATTAGATTTCTTAAAATAAAAATTTGATAATGCCAACTAACTTTTATGAGTTAATATTTTCTTCTATTTTTATTATGATACATTAATTTTGCATATATAAGAGTAAATACATAATTGATTGAAATTATTATTCTTGAATTTATTTTAAGATACTATACTACTTGCTTCCCATCTATATAATCTACACTTAAGGTTAAGACTCTAGAAATCTAGAAATAATCAAGGTTGCAAAAGTAGTTAAAGATGACATGAGACTAGGAAGGGTTGAAGATGGCAATAAGATCGAATATCATATCTTAAGAGATTCAAATAAAGTTTTAAAGGGAAAAAATAAAAGAAAATATTATGCTTAGTGTATCAACAACCTGATTCGCCCTTCAGATACCATTTAATGTTGATTTATTTTGTTTTCCTTTCTATGATCCTTATAATATGCTTTTGTAATTTTGGTGACTTTAGTTAAATATTAATAAAGTACTTTTACTAAAAAAAATAAAAAATAAAAAATTTCCTCTTGATTTGCCTTTTACATATAATGTACAATTTCTTTTACCCACTATCCACTTATCAATAGAAGGAAAATGATGATAACATTTCTCATATAATTAAGAGGAAAAAAAAAACTATTTTTACATTTTAAATTTGTGATATAGATATTTTAAAATATGTCTCTACATTGGTTTTGGAGAACAATTGTAATTAAATACTTTGTAGGAGATGATCCTAAAAATGAGAATTTAAAGGGTTATGTTAAGTTCAATAATGTAGTACATTATTGTAAATTGTAATAATGGATATTAAACAAGTTAACAAGTGTACTACAACTAAGAAATTTCACTCAAATAGCAAGTTTAATTTTTGATGTTTTAAAACATATTTTTTATTACTTTTCAAATCAAGCATGTGAGTTTGGCTAGTTCATCTTATATATTTTCTTCTTTTAGTGATGTTGAAGCTTGACAAATGGTTTATCAACATAATGTGGTGCAAGAATATATCCTTATAGACCTACTATATTACATTGTTTTCTTTTAAATCTAACTTACATAAATTGTTTTATTTTTTTTATAATATTCCAAATAATTTGTTATAGCGTTATAATTATATATATCACATATTACATCAATACTAGGACATATTATATTTATTGTATCGTATTTATACACTTCAAGAAACTAATGATAATAAATATGACTATTTTTTTGTAAATTTTACTAAAATGCTAATTGGTGTCTATATGAAAAATAAGAGATTGTAAAATTTTAAAAAGAAAAAAATTAAATAAATATTTTATCACCATGATATAGCACAAGAATATATCCATATAGATTTAATGTATTACATTGTTTTCTTTTAGATTTGATTTGCGCTAATTGTTTTATAATATTTCAAATAATTTGTTATAAAGCCATGGTTAAATATATATATATATATATATCACATATTACATCACTACTGAGACATATTTCATATATATATATATATACATATTGTGTTGCATTTGTACTCTTTAAGAAACTAATGATAGTGAACTATTTAAAATTCCTTTCTAAATCATTTTACTACACTCAACCATTCAAATAACTATTTTGGCATCTTTTTTGTATTCCTTTATTAAAACTCTTGCTATCAGTAACCACCATATATGTAAGGTATCTTAGCATTATTTCTTCTCTTTTTGGCATTTTCTAAATTATGTATTCTTTTACCATTTTAGCTTTATTTTATGATTGATTAAATACATTTATGATATAAAGAATAAAAGGTACCTACATCTTTCCTATGTATAACGTAATTTATTAATTGCTTCCATAATTATCTAAGTAGTTGGGTTCATATTGGAAAAGTGAAATGTAAAATGAATTAGATATGCATGTTTTTTTGCTCTATGACAAAATAGAGAAAGAATTATATTTAATTAAAGCTAAAGTTTTGTCAAAATTTTTGAGTTTGAAGTTAGTATTATTTTATTCTTTCTTTTTTTTTAATGGAAATCCAACCTTATGATTTTATACTCTTTTCATTCCATTCCTAACATATTCAAATTAGATAAATTATTGAATGAAATTGTGATTCCATGATTATTACCAAATAAAGAAATAGAATTTCATTTCAATTATTGATTATAGTTCATTTAGTATTCATAACCAAACTAGTTAACTTTTCTTGATCATTCTTATGTACAAAATGCAACATAAAAAATTTCAAATGGTGATTTTAATATTTTTCTATATTCCTCTATTGAAGCTTTCATTTTGAGTAAACACTATATATGTAAAACATCCAAACATTATCTTTCTTTTTTTTATTTCCTTTTTCAAAATTCCAACATTCTCTTAAAGGTGTATTTCTTTACCATTTAACTTTTCTATACAATTCATTAAATCCATTTAAGGTAGAAAGAAAATGAGGAAACTATATGTTAATTGATTCATTAATAAGTTCAACAGTTATCTCGAATCCTAAGACTCTAAAAGTGGAATATAAAAAAAATTAAATATACATGTCTTCTACTTTATAACAATATAGAAAAAGAATTATATTTAATCAAAATTTGATTTTGATTAAAATTTTAAATTTGAAGTTTATTGCAATTTACATAAAAAGTTTGTACCTTTTTTTTTTCCTTTAATCATAAAAATAAAAAGTTTTTCAACATTTATTATATAGACTAGGTTTGGAATCCCCCTTCCCATTAGTTGGCAATATATATTATTATATATAATAAGAATTTTAAAGAAATTTCCTTTATTTATTGACCATTAAATAATTTGCATTTGCTACATGTTTTGCAATCTAAATATTTTTACCAATTTGGATTTTGTCTTGAAATTGAACTTATATCATTAACAACATAAGAAAAATGATTTATATCAATGAGAATTGAACATATTAATGACATAAAAAATTAAAAATTTAAATTTTTAAATTTTTATATTGGTTATACTAATTGCTTCTAATTGATTAATTTCTTTTATATGTATACTACAAAATGATTGCATATTAATGCTAATCTTTTTGCATTATCAGAGCTTAACATTAGTAAATTGAATATATTATAATATATAATTTTGAAAATTCTTTCCTTTTTTTATTTCATAATTTTTATATTTTAATAATTTTATTTATCAAATCAAATTATAATATATTGTTTTAGAAGTTCTTTCCATTTTGAAATATATCATTTTTATGGTATTATTAATATATTTCCGTAATTTTATTTCATATCATATTATAATATATAGTTTTGATATATGTATATATATTTATATCACATCCTTTTTTGTTATCATTGATGTTTTTCCATAATTTTTTATTATATTATATTATAATATATAGCTTTAGAAACTCTTTCCATATATATATATAATTTTTAATTGTATTATTAATGCATTTCCATAACTTTTAGTGATACTTAGTATAATTCTAAAAGTACTTATTTTTTATATTTTAGTCTAACAAATTACTATTTAGTAGCTACTTTAAGTAATTCTTTATATGAAAATTATATATTATATTACAGTATGCTGTAATTTTCATTAGTCAATGAATTAAATATTTTATTGAATAATAATTTTTAGATAATACATAAAATATTAAATTATTTTTACATTGTATTTTCAAAATTAAGAAATTTACAATTATAGTTCAGATTATTATTTATGCATAGCACAAGCTCTTAGCTAGTTTAATATAATTTCATAAACTCTTACATTTTATATTTTATTGTAGCAAATTATTCAAATTATTTAAGTAGTTTCATAATTGACACTAGTTAGTAAGAAGTCAATCTTTATATTACTTTAATAATTTTTTAACATGGTTTCTTGATAATATATAAAAGCATTAAATTATAATTTTGTCTTAAAAAATTATAATTTTTATTCAAACGTAGTATATTGAGCAAGTTCTTTAACTAGTTAATAGAATTTCAAAAGAGATTGATCTAAAAGACTAACTAAAATGGAGTAATTTAAAAGTATTTAAACTAGTTAATAGAATTTCAAAAGAGTATTTAAACTATTGGCCAATATATATATATAAGTAAATACTTAATAGCAATCCCAATCAAATTAAGGAAAGAGATTTTAACAATAGAATCAAATATTAACTATGGAAATAAATCTTTGTTGATTAATCATATAAAGTTTTATACATTATACTTTTTTTTCAAAAATACATAGAATCTATTTACATTTTCAAGGGATGTGCTCATATAGAAACCTTAAATCTCATATAGTTAATATTGATAGTTAGTTTTTGCTTAATTTACACTTGTTATTTTATTGGCCGAAAAGTTGGATAATCGAATCTCTCGACATTCCTACTCATTAGACACTCAGCAATTATGCCAAGTAAAAGAACACTCCTGGTTTGAATTCAAATAAATAACACGAACAGTTATCATAAACACGGTTATATTTTATAACTGTTTGCTATTCTTATATATCAGTGAAGATATCAAGTCAAGAGCGCTTCATGTGTCTTAACAGTTATCTCGACAACTACCTCAGATACGACACCTATCTATAAATATTGGAAATAAATTCGATAAGCTCTCTCGAACACTTCTCATTCTTATACTTACTATACTAAATCACTATTCTAACTTAGGCATCGGAATATCCATATTGGATTGGCTCCGATACTAAATATTTTTACTCTCTTTTATAGGATTATTTCTTCACCCCAAAATTCATCAACAATAGTAAACATTCCAAAACAAGCAAACTAGTGCTTAGTGAAGGTGCTCCATATTGTTTAAGAAGAATGAAGTTAGAGTCTCTTCCAAATGACATAATCTGGATTAGATTTGATACGCCTTCAATGAGTATGCAAAAGATGGAAGTCTTATCATTGAAGAACCCAAATTTCATCAATTGCAATATTCTTGTTCCACATCTAACCTTATGGACAATCGATTTCTTATGATTCAACAGTACAATAGTTTTTATTCTATACATCTATCTGAGAAGACAAGAATCATCAAAAGGGAATTTGCGCATGGTGTGTTAAATTGTAGGCATGTGAGTTCAAGTAATGGATTGCTTTGCTACATGCACTGTATTCAAGGGAAGTGCTTCATCATGAATCCTTTCACTAGCCAAGTAGTGCCACTTCCTGTACTTCATGACATAGAAGGACTATAACTTCTTACATTGTGTGGTTTTGTATTTGATTCAATCACTCACTTTTATAAAATGGGGATCTTTCGATAGAAACTTAGTTATGATCTTTTGGCTTTCAAATCTGAGATTATGATATTTGATAGTGGTAACAAAAGGTGGAGAAACATGGGAGAATCACCTTATGATCTTATAAATAGATGAATAGATTCAGAAGTGCGTGTGAATGAATAACTTCATTGGGTAGTTAGGAACAAAATAGTCTCATTTGACTTAACTAATGAAATGTTTAGTCTATTAAGACTGCCTATTGATCCATCAGAAAATCCATGGCTAGTGGCTTTTGGTGGTAAACTATGCATAGTCGATCATCATCAAGAAGGGAATACCTTACAACTGCAATCTTGGATCATGAAGGAGTATTTTGAAGAAAAATCTTGGGTAAATAGTTTCAATATTAAATGTATTATACCTTTTAGAACGCAGGCAAGAGCGTTGCAGGTATTGAGCATAGAAGAGTTAGAGAATGGTGAGGTTTTATTGATATTTAATCAAGGTATTTTACTACTATATAATAAAAAGGTTCAAGAATACAAGTTTATTGGGATAGAAGAGCAACTAAGACTTCCACGCGAGCCAGAGCAGAGGCCAGCATCCATTCATATTGCTAGTCTTTGCAGCATAACCTCTTGATTTTTAACCCCTGATTTTCTTGTAAAGGCGTAGAATCAAACAAGTCTTTTACGTTCTGCAATGGAGATTTTCTAGTTTTGGGTAATATCATCTTAAAGTTTGCTTTGGAGCACCTAGTTTGCCTCATGTAGACTTAATTATCATATGAATTATTGCTTAGTCATTCCATGAGAATTTATTTTTCCCATTTACCATAATAATCAATAGCTAACTTTTAATCGTAAAACAGTTGTTTCAAGTCATCTGTTATTTCAATCACCTCGAATTGGAATTCATTGAATCTTGCAGATATGTATGGTCCTGATGTTTGTACAATTATGATGTGGATAGTTTTTTGTTTCCCTGGATGTTAATGCTATGTTTATTTGATGATGTTGTCTTACTGTCTGGTTAGATGTTGATTTTTTTTTCCCCAACAACGGTTAGACGTTGATATTGTGCTCCACGGTCTTAATGTCTTGTTTACTTGTTTTATAATTCTCTAGTCATGTTTGATATAATCATCAAGTTGTCTAATAAAATCCATATTCATTAATTCATTTTGTTAAACCCCTGCTTTGCTTGAACTTAAGGGTCAACATTAAGGCAAGTCCACATGAACTTAGGGTGAATCCATCCTAGTATAGAAAAAAATAAAAATAAAAAATTATTAGTATTAACACGCTGTAAGTTTTAATAAATACTACAATACCTATAATATTTAAATATATATTAATAATAGTAGATTTCTGTTTTTATATATTAAAATTTTATTGATTTTTATTCATGACTAATCAATATATATATATTGAGGTGTAGGCATAACCAATTTTAGTTCATTTGTTATATAAATCCACGCCCTTTCAATCATCTTTTTGTTCTTGTTTGACACTACAATCCTCCATAATCACATAAACCACTAAGACATCTTCCATGTCACCATAATCCTGCCCATTTCCACTGAGCTCAACTGTCATTTGCTTATGTTTTTTTTTTTTTTCCTTAACTTTGATTTGTCAATTTCAATGTGCTCGTTTTGTATTTGTGGGAATTTGATTATAAATTTTTTGTGCATACATTTTGAATGTCAGTATATAAATTCTTTTCTAATTAATTCCATTTAAAATTAATTTTTCTTTTCATATGTATAATATAAAAATCACAATTTTGATGTCGCTGAAAATGGAGGAAGTTGTGCTTAACTTTCTTTCGCAATTAATGTAATACTAATCTCATGTCAAACTTAATTAGTCGAATTTGTAAAGTTTCACTAAAGCTTTGTAAGTATTTCGGATAAATGAATTTTTGGAGCATATCAACTAGTATATAGCATGATAAGCCACGCAAAGCGTAGAATGGCATAGACAAGCTCAATACAAGCAGGAAGATTTGTGAGGTTTATGGAGAGCGAGAAAAGGGAGAGATCCTAGCCATTCTTAGCATAAGAACTCATTACATATTATAGCCATTTCCTCATTTTCATCCCCTGCATTTGAGGATAGAGGGGTTTTAAATATCTAATGGTACTTGAGTTTATTTTTATATTTAAAATGCAAAATATGTGGGGTTTATAAGAAGAAAGAAATAAGTATAGATAAATTATTTTAAAAAGTAAATTTTTTAGGTTCATATCGATTTATTTAGATTATGAGCTAAGTAATTTGAGTTCATGATTAACCTTTTAAAAATTTAACCTAACCTTTAATGAAGTAGCATGAATGATTTAAGCTATACTTAATTCAAAACTTATATTTATAGATGTGTATGTGTTTTAAGACCTCCAACAATTTGATAGATCTGTTCAGAGGGCTCAATTACGAATAGAAGCTTGCGAATAAAGAGGATGGCCTATTAGTGTTGGAAGGTCACATCACTGAATATCTCGAATCCGCCATTGATGGGAATATATGCTTTCCTATTATGGTGGGATCTATATTTACACACTCTTTAGATATAGCTCGCTACCCATGATTGTAAATACAGGTAAGATGATTTACAAATTCTCTCCCAGCTATTTACTCATTGTTGACCCTTTTGCAACTAAGCAAGTCAACTTCATGACTCATTCGAGCTACTACTATACCGGCAAAAATATCAAGACGATGCTTAGGGTTAGGTTTATTTAATTCAACAAAAGCAAAATAGATGATAATGAATATATAAATTAAACATGAAGCAAGAGGTGATAGAATATAACTCTTAACCACCTTAACATAGTGTTTTGGTAAATTTTAAGCCAAGTGAAAATAAGAATAAATATATGGAAAGGAAAAGAAATAAAAAGAAATACAAATTTTATTTTTATTTAGGTATGAAGGGTGGAAATAAAAGTGAATGTATGAAAATATTTCTTTTTGTCTTATTCATTTAAGACAAAGGAAACGAAAAAAAGAAAATAAATTATTACTTAACCAAATTAGCTGTTACCTTTTGCCAATTCCTCCTTTAATTTTTTTTTTTTTTAATTTTCTATGATTTCCATTCGTTTTCTGAGGCAATTTCTCCGAGAGTAATAACATTTCTTACTTTTATTCCCTATCCAATTCATCAATTTCCATTGCCCATTAAAATTACGTAACAAATTTCGATTTCCTTTGATTTCCGCTATCAAACAGACCATAAAAGTTAAACCTCCGGTTTACAATCTGCCTAAAAATAAAAAAAGCCTAGACCTTAACCTTAATCCTCCAATACTTTTAACCTTAATTTTGAACAAATTTGTAAACTTGAATACGCAACGAGAGGTGACGGAATCCATCTTTCAACCATCTTAAATCTCCGGCTCACATTTTGCAAAATTTCAACCCTAATTCTCCAATTTGATTCTCACTGTCGTCCTTTCAATTGTGGTAATCTCTCTCTCTCTCTCTGTGTCTCTCGCGGAAACGATTATGATCACCTGATACACCACGATCAGGCTAATGATCTTGTTTGTATTATTTACAGACAGGAGAAGCGATAAACCCCAAAGTATACCCTTTAGCCGATTCTCAACTCACTATTACAATATTGGATCATGTTCAGCTGCAAATTACAAGCAACTCAGAAAAGGCTCTAATTTATGTCTTTGCTTTTACTGAAGTGACCCTAGTATTATTATTACTGAAGTTGACAATATTCTGTAATCAAGTTAAGTTTGAAGGGTACGGTATGTTGCAGCTTGTGTTCAACTTGTGAAAATCGAACTTTTTCAAAATTTGGAAGTTCCGATTGAGTATTTTGGTATTCAGTGAACCCGAGCTGGCGTTGTTTTTACAAAGTAAATTGCAAGTGAATTTAGCTCCAGGTTTACATGGGTAAATTTTGATTTGGGTGAGGGAGTCTAAACTCGAAAGTGTTGATGTTCCATCAAAGCTGAAACTCGGGTCCAGTAATTTCTTGTTCATGTCTGCTTGGAGGTAGAAAAAGAGAGAAAGGATGTAATTGAGTGTGTTTTTTGTTTAATGTATGGTGTGCCCAATTGGGTACTCTGATTTGAGATTTCGGATTTTCTATCTATGAGCATGGGCATGATGATATACATTGAATCTGATTGATGCCTTCACGCCACACATCTATGAATCGTTGTTAATTATAACAAGACGAAAACTTTCTAAGATGATAGGCTCTGAAGAATGAACAGGTCTATGAATTTTTTATTAATATTTGTTTGATATCCTTTTGTGTTTTTCTTCAATATGCAATATTGTAACTAATTGATGGTTGAATCACAGCAACAGAGACACTGAACAGGGGCAATGCCAAGTTTGTAGTCGTGGCTGCTGATACGGAACCATTGGAGATTCTTCTCCATCTTCCACTACTTGCTGAAGACAAGTTACATTTTGTTTATCATTAATTTTTCTTATCAAGAAAGCAAATATAGGTAAAAGACCGTTGGTTTGCATGCTGGGGATCTTGTATTTGCCTCAGAGTTCTCTTTTTTTTCCTTGAATAGCTGAAGTGAATGATTCACTTCATGCTGCATTGAAATAGATTTGTCAGCTATCTTTTGTTGCTGTTTTTATTGTGAATCAAAGTTTCCTTTTTATTGTTGAAAGCCATTTTGTGTAATGTTAAAATTGCATAGAAATTTTTCCCAGGTTATTCAGTTGCATTCAGATTTAGGGTTGATGATGTGTATAATCAGGACTTGTGAATTTGTACAAAGTGGAGGCTTTCTCTTGCACATAACCCTTTCTTTTGAGGGTGTAATATATTGTATTCTCTGAGTTTGAAAAATATGTGTGGTCCTTGGAAGAGGCTTTACTGAAATGCTTTACATTTATATTCTTAAATGCTTTATTTATGAGAAGTAGAATTCTAGATATATGCATTAGAATACAACATGTCAAGTCCTATAGGGGGCTTGATTGTGGTATCCCTACAAGTGGTCACATCATATGTGTCATGGACAGGAGGTTCTCTTAAATTCTCATATTTACTTAGATACTAGATGGCAAGCTGGTCTTCTTTTCCTATATTCCTAAAACCGTTTTGAGCCATCTTCCCACCAGGAGAGCCATCTTGGCTTTGTCACCATCTCTCATATGTTTGGGAGGTTTTCCCATGACTTCATCAGGAGAATGACATTAGTTTCTGATTAATTTACTCACAGTCAACCAAGCCTGCAGAGTATACCCATCCTAGAATAAACTACCTTGCTTAATCGACTTGCTACACAATAAGCCTGAGTTGACTGCTCCCCCTTGACTCCAAACTCTTGGATCTTTACAATATGCAACATTTGCAATGAGATTGCTACCATGTGCACTAGAGTTAAGAAAGCTTTATCTAATTACCTCATTTATGCACTCTACTATAATTAGATACCAGAAAGATTCAAAGATAAGTATATATTCCAATGTTTCTTTTGCTTCAAGATTTAGCAAGAAACCGTTTATTTATAGCACCTTAGTTTTCATTGCTCTCAACTATTAACTATTTAACTAACACAGAACCTAAATTATTTTGCTCCTAGATTTGGAGCAACATTAAATTGTTTGGATTCTAGCCCATCCCATCACGTAAATGAGTACTTGCACATACAAATTGTGAGGAGTGAGCCAAACTACACAGTTAGTGGAAATAGGGATTCTTGATACTTGATCCAAACACTCATTAAGGCCTCTTAACTAGTAGCCATGAATATTATTTGTAGGACCATATCTATATAAATAGATAGATATAAAAATAGATATACATAAATAGAAAAACTTTATTATAGGTAAGAGGGGATTTATTTGACTACCTTTCTCCTTATAGACATTTGATTATGCATAAGGTAGCAGTCATCTGTTGTCTAATATAGAGTATTATGATTGCAGTTGAAGTATATGGACATATGACTGAATTTTGACCTTCTTAGTGATTATATTAAATGCTTTTTTAGTACCTATGGAAGATTTGCTGCATATATGGGGAGGAGGTTAAAAGAACCATAATCACATGTTAAGCAATGTTGTAAGCCTGATGTCATTTTGGAGAGTTGAGAATGTTAGCAGGACTGATTTTCTTGGGAATAGCCAGGAAGTGGCATCACAACTCTATCATTATCCAAAAAGGGAAAAAAAAAATGAATCACAATCTCGAGAATGATCCTCAAACTATGACCTGCCTTCTTCTTTTGGCTAACAACTTTTGAAAGTTGAAAGAATGATGGAAATTAGCTTTCTTACCTTACTGATGTATATTTTTATGGAACGGGTTCAGTCAGGAGGATTCAAGGGAGATGCTTTCCATCAGTCAAAAGCAGATACCACCCAAAATTCCACGATTGGAGATTTGTATGTTAATCTTGTTCTTGAACTCTGCTGCACCAAATGTATCTTGTACATAGAAGCACTTCTCATTGCAGGCTTTAAAAGTTTCTTTCTGTCATTGTCAACTGCATTCATTTTTATATTTCGTCAGGAAGGTGAGATTTGAATTAGTTTTTTTAAGTTGGATACTATAAAATCATATATAGGAACTTCACTAACTAGTAGCTTGCACATTTGCTATATTTTCACCATTGATTATTTTGATATAAGCACTAATCTCTTCCCTTGTCTCAAATTGGCAGAATGTGCCTTATGTTTTTGTCCCCTCAAAGCAAGCTCCAGGGCGAGCTTGTGGAGTAACAAGACCTGTGATTGCATGTTCAGTGATGTCAAATGAGGGAAGCCAACTGAGATCCCAAATACAACAGCTAAAGGTATTGCATAACTGCAAATTGGTTCTTTTCTTCTAATTTTATTGTTTGTCCCCTATGATATGTATATTATATGCTTTTATATGTGGATTCTGTTTGTTAAACTTTGTACCTGTGATGTTTTGTCTTCTTCTATTCAAAAGTTAGTTTCATATGTCCTATGTACAGCAGTTTTAAGCCTACTAATTCCATAAAGAACCTGAATGTGACATGTATTGGTTTCCAACTAATGATATTGCTTTTGAGAGAAAGAACTCATGGCTGTGGTTGACCTTATCCAGCTGCATGCCGCAACCACCCCCAGGTGGAATAATCAGGTTATATTGTGTCCTAGAGCCCTTTCTGTATGTGGCCATCTATTGATGATCACAGCACCCACATATCCACCACAGCCATGGACATCAAAGTGGTCCTTCAAGTACCACTCAAGTGGCTAGGACCATCTATAGCTATCTTGGGTGGTCAATTTTAAAGTTGATGCAGAGGCACTTGTGAGCATGCCATATTGTTAGTCCACATTAAATTTTCCTGTAATATTCCTTCTGTCTGGTGGAAAAGTTGTATTAATGGA
Source organism: Lumnitzera racemosa (assembly GCA_024138005.1). Taxonomy (NCBI): domain Eukaryota; kingdom Viridiplantae; phylum Streptophyta; class Magnoliopsida; order Myrtales; family Combretaceae; genus Lumnitzera; species Lumnitzera racemosa. The sequence goes on along the minus strand of JAMXBC010000007.1, from coordinate 74,058,785 downwards.
GTGTTAGCTTGAAAGCTACTTTTTAGTTGGTGGAAATTATTAGTTGATCATTATTTCTTATTTTGGACATTTCATTTCTTGGCAGGATGCTATCGAGAAGCTTTTGATATGAATTGAAACAGAACGTGGATTCAGTGTGATGAGCTTCATAGGCATGAGCAATTTCTTCCCGAGATTTACAATTGCTCTTTTGGAGGCTTTGATTGAAGAGTCTGCATTTGTTTAGACTTTTTACATTATGCTTTTCTCAATTTTTTCCTGAACTTTTTGTGGGGAACACCTTGAATTAAATCCTTTCATATTCGATAGGAAATCAGTTGTTATGCTAGTAAAAGAGAAAAAGTAGAGTTCATTTTCATGTCACTGGTTCTTATTTTCTTACTATGAAGGCCATTATAAATCCATGTTTGTGATGTTAACCGAGTGCGAGATGATCTTTGCACTATTTTTGAATGCTGATCATATGACCTCGTACACAAAACATATTCTTAACAGGCATTTGAAGGGGGGAAACACCTATAGTTGAAAGAGATGCTCCACTTACGACCTGATGAATCGAAAATTGTTTTACTTCCCTCTATGTGACAGATAGCATGATCTGTCTTGTGCGATCAAATCCTTGAACCAACAGCGTCCGTCAGCTAAGCACTTCATTAAATAAACTGGAGCATCTGCTTGATCTTTGGTTGGTTTGGTTTTCTGCTGATGGTATTGCATGGTAGCTATTCATCCGAATCTATGGCAGCATTTACGTAGCACATGGAACGGGCGGTCCAAATATTAGCTGCTTCTGCAGGGTGGTGATTTTTGATTATGGAGAAAGAAACATGTTTGATGTAGTCTATTTGCGGCTTGTTTGGCCGGGAAAAATAATCTAGATGGAAATGAAAGGAGTTAATTTATGGAAAGAGATTCAATTCTGTGTTATATCAAAGGATAATACATTATGTACTCAAATGTTTTATCTACATGACTGGGTTGTGTAGTCTCTTAAAATGAACCTTTTAACATTACGTCCTATATACTAAAACATATCTTAGTTCTTGGCAATATAAAGGAAATATTTTATAATGTATGGGTTTTCATATTTTTTGATGAAACGAATTGTTGATATTGGTATTCACTTCTTATTTGTTTATGTCAGGGTTTAACACTTTACCAAAGATATTCAGTAGCCGAATTTGTGTATAACTACTATGAAATAGCCAGGATCTACCATATAAGTGCGTCATATAAATGATATAGGTGCATTGCTAACTTCTGCTGTCAAAAAATTGCCAAAGACAAACGATATATGTTTATTATCAAGCTACAGCCTTTCGATATTAATTGCTTTTATGTATGTGAATTGTTTTTCTGGATTAGGTAGTAAAAATAACAACACTGGTCACTGTTGGGTTAATACACGTACTTTATCTAGGTGATTACATGATGTCATTTTTTTTCCAAGTAACCGCAACAAAAAGGAATAAAGTTAGATTGATTTAACCCATAATTTATCTAGTTTTACATTAAAATCAAATTAATATTCATTTTTCGACGTGCAATTTATGTATATTTTTGGGGAAAGCGAATAAAAAAAGAAGCAAAAAATTAAAAAATCCCAAAAATAACCTTAAGACTATGATACTTAAAATCTTCTTTTAAAAAGGAGATTTTCATGACCATTCAATACTTTCAAATAGATATGTATTAAAATTAATATCGCCTCTTAAAAAGGTAATTTTATCATATTGCTTAAAATTGTCTCTTAAAAAAACGATTTTAGTTTAAATAAAGAGTTATAGTCTTGGAAATATTTTCTTGAGATTGATATATTTGTAATTTTTTCTTTTGTTTTTTGTAATTTTCTTTTCCTTTCCCCTATATTTCGTACCTTTTGCTTTGAATTTTCACTTTCTTATTTTTTATTTTGTAAAGTATCTTTTAAACTAAAATAGTTTTTAAAAAATAAAAAATTTAAACCAATATAGATATATTAGAAAAAGGATACAGAGTATGCATAATAGCTTTTTGAAGGTCAAATTTCTAAGTGCCATCTTTAATATAAGTTAAATTAATAATTAATTAACACTCAACATCATCGTGGGCGTGCCGGAGTGGTTATCGGGCATGACTAGAAATCATGTGGGCTCTGCCCGCGCAGGTTCGAATCCTGCCGCTCACGTTTTTCTTTATTTTGCCGTTTCATCATTTTGCCCATTGCCTAAAACACAATGATACCAAAGACTAAAGAAATCAGCAATTTTATTTAACTGTCCCGTTAAAAGCACATCATAACTGAAAAATATACATTGTTCTGGATGGTTCTTTTGTAACAACATTTCTGTCAATCTTTTTTTTTTTTTTCCTGGTTTGATCACTAATATTTTATGAGCTTTGAAGCATAAAAAATTTTTCTTATAGTTTTAAAACTTCTACGATTAATGTTATGTAAGAGTAAGATATTAAGGTAGATTTATATAAGGACTGATTCTGAATCATAAATCGATTCAATCGATCGATGAACCAACCTGACTTATGGAAGGGTAGGCCAAACTGCCTCTTTGAACTACTAAGCCCTCGCCTGATCTGGTGGTTCATAAACTACCGAGTCAGCCTGTCATTAAACCGACGGGTTAGTTCTGCGAGTTCTTCAAATCTTGCTGCTTACGTTTTTCTTTATTTTGTTGTTTCATCATTTTGCCCATAGCCTAAAACACAATGATACCAAAGACTAAAGAAATCGGCAATTTTATTTAACTGTCCTGTTAAAAGCAAATCATAACTGAAAAATATACATTGTTCTGGATGGTTCTTTTATAACAACATTTCTGTCAATCATTTTTTTTTTCCTAGTTTGATCACTAATATTTTATGAGCTTTGAAGCATAAGAAATTTTTCTTATAGTTTTAAAGCTTCTACGATTAATGTTATGTAAGAGTAAGATATTAAGGTAGATTTGTATAAGGACTGATTCTGAATCATAAATCGATTCAATTGATCGATGAACCAACCTGGCTCATGGAAGGGTAGGCCAAACTGCCTCTTTGAACCACTAGGCCCTCGCCTGATCTGGTAGTTCATAAACTACTGAGTCAGCCTGTCATTGAACCGATGGGTTAGTTCTGCGAGTTCACCTTCTAAAAAGAGAGAGAGAGAGAGAGAGAAAATGGAGACTATTAAATCGAAAAAAAGTAATTGGATGATAACTATTAAGTTACGGCATATCAAAGCTATATTCTTTACAATAGTGAAGGATATTTTCTTAAAAATAATATCTTCAAACTAATTATTAATGACTAATAATTAATTAATTATGTGTTAATGATAAATAAAAAATTTAATTTAAGTGATGTAAATCTTTTTTTGTCAAATTTATTAAATGTTAAGGACTTGAATATGAGGAAAATATAAAATTTGAGAGGAAAAAAATAAAAGAACTAGAATCACATTAAATCATAAATTATTAATAAATTAGTACACTTAAAAAAAAGGTTACGTTATTTGAATTTATTAATGTATTTAAAAAATAAATTAATAAAATTAATAGAAATTTAAATATAAAAAAAAATGCTTCAAGGGTCGAACCAACCCAGTGGTTTTAGGTCGATTCAGGGCTGAGTTGGCCCAATGCTCAAGTCTATATCAAGGTATTGCATGCTTATAGACTAATTATTTCACTTTTAATTTACAACAGTTATTAAACAATTCTTTTAAAATCAAAATAACCTTACTTTTAATCCAACAAACTCATCACTCTCCTTATTTTTCGCTCATTTGTCAGCATGTTAATATTTTGATCACTCCTCATCATATTAATCTATGTTATAGGTTTACATTTAACTTAAGATACAATATAAATTTTTCAAAACACTTGCCTTATTGGTCATGTTTATGCTAACATAATATTAATACAATAGAGGATTTGTGAATGACCATCCACCTTCTATAGTTAGTTATGATAGAACTTCTTGTATATTAATGTGTTGATGAAAATAGAAGGTAGATAGTCATTTTTTCTTTTCAACTATACAATATCCTTTCGGTTTGCTCTGCATCTATTGGATTACTTTTCTCTTGTTGCTTTAACAAAGGATTTGCGAATGCTGATCGGTTTTCTATTACACATCGACATAGTATCAAAGTGGGTACTGATGTATTATCTTCATCATTAACAATCAATTTGTAAGTCACATCTAAACCTAATTCTTAGTTAAAGCAATGACGATTGTTGAACAAACAAACATAGATCCACTATCTTTATCAAGATCAGATAATCCAACTATGTTATTAGGAAATGTAATCTTTAATGGCACAAATTTTATTGCATGGAGTCGATCCATAAAACTTGGCTTAGGTGCAAAGTTAAAACTTAGTTTCATTGATGGCTTAATTCCATAACCTGCAAATAATTCACCTGAACTTATTAAATAGCTACAGTGTGATTATATGATTTGATGTTGGCTATTAAACTCAATGAGTTCAGATTTATCTCTGAATTATTTATATGTTCAGTTGGTAAAGGGTATGTGGAATGAGATTGAAGACCAGTATGGAGACACAAATGGTCCACTTGTTTGTCAGCTATAACAAGAATTTTGTAGTCTTAAACAAGGAAACATGACATGTTTACTATAATAAGATGAAGAAGATATGGGATAAATTACAAGTGTTGAATGCTTATTTGATGTATAATTGTGGTCGAATGGAGTACTACATGTGTAAATTGAGGAATAGAATTGCTGAGTTTGAGTCACAAAATAAATTGATACAATTCCTTATGGGATTGTCTGATTGTTTTGAGAGTGTTCAAAGTCAGATCTTTGGCATGGATCTACTTCCTTCCATTAGCTGAGCTTTTTACCTTATACAACAAGTTGAGACTCAACGCTAGATTACTACTTTAATGAATCGGAACATGGACGTTGCAGCTTTTCTTTCTAATAGGATGAGTATAGATAAGAAGAAACAGAAGCCAATGTTTGCTAAATCATATTGTAAACATTACAAATCAAAGGGACATAGTGTGGATAATTGTTTCCAAATAATCGGATACCCTCATTGGTATAAAGGGAAATGAATAATTAAGAAAGGGAAAGGAGTTTTTAATGGACATTTAGTCTCGTATTGTGCAGTAGAAAAGAAACAAATAGATTCACCTTTCGATTATCATACTAATGACAAGGAATATTGTATAGGTACCTCAATTGATCCTATGTTAGTTGAAAATGTGTATCAGGAAGTTATGAAACTCATGAAGAACAAGCAAGTTGAATAAAAGGAACTCATTATAGTATCTAACATGATACACTCCTCAGGTATTATCTCATTCACAAACAATTGTTTTAAGGTTATGAATAGTGATTATGGCTTATGGATAGTGGATAAGGGTGCCATTAACCATATGACAACTTTATCTTCTTTACTTACTGACAAAAGAACCCTTATGAAACAAATTCCTATCAAATTACTAGATGGAAATGTGAAATATGTAATAGTAGTTGGCATTGTTCACATTTTTCTAAATCTCACATTGCATAATGTGTTCTTTGTCCTATAATTTACCCATAGCCTTCTTTCTATTAGTAATTTGTTCCATGACCTACAACTAATTGTGACCTTTACACCTACTTTATGTAATTTTCAAGACCAGACAACTAAGTCCATTGTTGCAACGGCAAATGAAGTATGTGGACTTTATGTACTAAGTCTCAAGCTATTGTTGGTTGTTCTTCATCGGATGTGACAATTTCTATTGTAACTTCTTTGCATTCTTGTAATAAGCCTATTCTAGCAAAACTACTACATGCTAGATTAGGACATATTTCAGTCTCAAAATTACAACATCTTGATCTTTGTTCTTCTTCTCAGTTGAAAAACTTCTGTTGTTCTATTTGTCACGAAGCTAAGATGTACAGGCTTCATTTTCCAAATAGTGAACACAAATCCTCTTTGCTTTTCATTTGTTGCATATTAATTTATGGGGACCTTATTGTATTACTTCAATTACTGGTGTCAATTATTTTGCCACCATTCTTGATGATTTTAGTAGAAGTACTTGGACATATATGATTAATAATAAAACTTAAGAATTGTCTATACTTGATAAATTCATCAAATATGTTCATAATCAATTTGATATCACTCCTAAAATTGTCCGTACTAACAATGGATCGAAATTTCTATCATCCATTTGTCAATCCTTGTTTAATCAATTAGGAATAATTCACTAAGATACATTGACCTATATACCTCAACGAAATGGGAGGGTAGAATGTAAGCATTGACATTTATTAGAGACTACTAGAGCTCTTAAACACTATGCCAACTTACCAAAGGAACTTTGGAGTAAATGTGTTCTTACTGTCACTTATCTAATTAATTGAACGCCAATGGCTTTATTGGGTTGGAAAACAGCATTTGAAACTTTATTTGGTTATAAACCAGACTACACTCATCTTAGAACTCTAGGATGTTTATGCTTTGTTGCTAAACATCTAATTCTTCATGACAAATTGGACCGAAAAGGACTTAAATGTGTATTTTTGGGATATGTTCAAGGGCAAAAAGGATATAAGGTACTTGATCTTGTAAGTAAGAACATTTTTGTGAGTTGAGATATTATTTTTTATGAACATATCTTTCCCTTTCATTTATCTAATGATACTACAGTATTGGATACTAGTGCTGATTCTATTTCTTCCCCTCACTATGCTGATTTGCACCTACATGTTTCATTTGAGTCTTCTAATCATGCTTTAGTTCCTCCTATGGGTTTGTTGAAAGGTATAAAGCTCGGTTAATTGCTAAAGGTTATATACAAGTTGAGGGAGAGGATTATACGAACACATTTTTTCCAATTGTGAAATTAGGCTCAGTGCACATTCTCTTTGCTATTGATGTTCTTCGTAATCGGCCTTTATATTAAGAAGACGTCAATAATGCCTTTTTACATGAGCATATTGATGAAGAGATTTACATGAATGTGTCTCAAGGGTATTTTAAAGCTTTACTAAATCAGGTGTATCAACTTAAACTATTGTTATATGGACTAAAACAAGCATGAAGATGGCAGAATATTGAAATTTCCAACTTTTTGATTCAATAGGGGTTTTGTTAGTCCAAAAGTGATTATTCTCTTTTCATTCACAATCACACTGATGGTTTTCTCATGGTGCTTTTATATGTTGATGATATGATTTTAATAGGTGACAATGATCTTGCTATTTCACATCTAAAGAGTGCTTTTTATTCTCATTTTACTATTAAGGATTTTGGTCTTGCAAGGTTTTTCTTTGGTTTAGAAATCTGTTGCACAACTATAAGCCTTTTGATTAATCAACAGAAGTACATTTTGGATGTCCCAACTGATGCAAGGATTATTGGTTCTAAACCAATTTTGACTCCTTTGCTAAGTGATCCCGAACTTGACAATATTTTTAGGAATTTGTTGGATAATCCTTCATTCTATAAGCGATTGGTAGGTAAACTTCTTTAGTTGACTTTGACTCACTTAGATATTTCATTTGCTATTAATCGTTTGAGTCAATTTCTTAGGGTTCTTTGGACACCGGATTTGCAAGGAATCTTTCATGTCTTGTGATATTTGAAGCGTACTTCTTCTCTTGGCCTTTTTTATTTGGCTTCTAGTTTACTTTCTTTACTTGGGTATTCTAATTCTAATTTGGGGTCTTATTCTATTGATTGCAAATTGATTTCGGGTTACTATGTTTTGCTTAAGACTTCCTTGGTTTCTTGGAAAACCAAGAAGCAGTGTATTGTCTCCACTTCTAGTGCTGAAGCCGAATATTGTAGTATGGCTTCAACGACTAAAGAGATTCTTCGGGTGTCATATATTCTTAAGGACTTGGGTGTTGATGTTCCTCATCCTAGTTCCCTTTGTTGTGACAGCAGGTTAGCACAATTGATAGCTTGTAATCTATGTCTTCATAGATGGACGAAACATAGCTCCATTGATGTTCATTTCATGCGTGATTAGGTGTAAGCTAGTTTTCTTTGCATATTGCATGTTCCTTCTAGGCTTTAGCTTGTTGATCTTTTGATGAAGGCTATTGCTTCTCCTAGTTTGTGTTCTCTTTGTTTCAAGTTGGGTCTTTGTGAAGATCCAACTTAAGGAAAGGGGGCTAAGTTGTATTTATCACGTATAAGAATAGCAATTAGTTAAGAACTTAGAGTTAGTTGAAGTAGTTACAGTTAGTTATGATAGAACTTCTTGTATATAAATGTGCTGATGAAAATAGAAGGTGGATAGTCATTTTTTCTTTTCAACCATACAATATCCTTTCGGTTTTCTTTGCATCTAATTATAGTTACTTTTCTCTTGCTGCTTCAATTGAGGATTTGTGAATGCTGATTAGTTTTCTGTTACACATCAACAGATGGACCAAATAGACCAAAGAAGTTAGATAAGTGTTTGATTCGTATTTTTCCATGACACAGCTTGCTTAGCTTATACAAAAATAGAAGAAATGTTGTCTTTCTACTATTAAGGCATGGAGCTAAATTAGTGTCATAATACCTAAAGAGTAAGGATCTATTGGTGGCAATATTCAAATATGTGAATATTATAATCTTTATCTTCTCTGTAGATAACTTGTGACATTTAATTACTATCCAATAGGTTATTATTGCATTACTCATCTAAAATCATGTACACAATGTGCGAATGACAAGTTTGATCATACAGGAACCTCTGTATTGTTGGGCTACAAAGAATGTTGTTCATCTTCCTTTTCTCAATAGTTTTTTTTTTTTTTTTTTTTATCATTGAAGCAATACTTAGTTTATCACATTTAGCAATTGTTAAATTTTCTATTGCATAACACTTTTTTAGGATAATCTTAAGAGTTATTAAAGTTATAAACCTCATAAATGTCTATAGCAGTGGCCATGGTTACTGATAAGTGATTCCTAGTATAGATGGTGTGGGTGATTAATATAGTAATGGATCTATGGATGATTAGTAATCTAGCCCAAATTGAAAATTGTTGGCTAATGAGTCCCTAAATGGGAATCGGGATTGGCTCGACCATGGGAGGCTCCACGTTAGGTTCTTAGATCCATCGATTCTCTTGGTGCTAATTTACGAGTCGTAGACCCATAAATGAGTGTAAATGAAAATTCATTTAAAAAAAATGGTTCTTGAAAATTAAACTTGAAAAAAAAAAAATTGATTCCATAAATCATACAATTTTTAGCCTATTACTTAAAGAAATTGAAAATGATTTGCATTTAGTTGTATATAACCACACCAAATTAAATATTAGTAATGTCGAATGAAGGCCTAGAAAGAAGATTAAAAGATAAATATTAGTTTTAGTCTCACATTACTAAGGAATACAAATTTTCCTAAGATATGCTTTAAATGTATCTTTATTTCTTATTTTGTTAATAGTAGCAAATTAAACTTTGTAAATGGGAAATTATCTTTCCTAATTCATATGGAAATATTTTAAACTTTTAAAAAATTTCAACTAAATGTTTTGTTTGTTAATTTATTTTTCTTTTTTTTTGTCTATAATTAGTTTGAAAAATTTTCTTCCATGAACTACAATGAACCCATCAAAGTCCACAATTTTAGGACGATAAGCTACCTTAGACTTGTGACATGGTAGGTCCATAAGTGATATAAGAAAGATCTAGGTTAGGTTTGAAATCTGTGTATCAAACCCAACTTATGTTTAAGTTTAGGCTATAACCTTCTTGAAAGTGTAGTCGAATTGTCATTTCCAATGGAAAAGTAAAGTATTTATCATGTCTAAAACTAATGAAGCAACAATGTTTTGCCACATATTTTGGGACAAAAACATCTAATGAGATTTTCATACACAGGCATCTTCCCTTTTTCCCCTTCTCAGTTACAATATATATAATCAAAATTTTATTTGTTTGGTTTAGTAAACGATAGAACATTTCTCATATGTATATACATCTTTGTCACCATGTTCTTTGCATCTTGATGTGTTAGTTATGAGTTCATTTGTTTGTAAATGTGAAATAGAATATGAAAATGATATTCTAAACACTCTTCTTTAGATCCTTTAATGAAATTTATTTATTTTGGTATGAGAACAATAAGTATTGAACAATGGAAGGAGTTGAAGCTAAGCTATATTATACAAATGTTAAGAAAGGAAAACTCTTATGTAAATGCCATCATCAGGGCATCTAATTGCCATTGGATTGGCCTACATACAATGAGGGATGAAATTTGGAGGTAAAGGGTTAAGGTGGGCAACCATTTTTTATGTAATATACCCCTTAGCAACCAATTATATTTCATTATAGTCAACTACATTAGGAGCTATAAAAAAAAAATGACTATTTAAATTTCAACTTAGTAAATCGATTTTCTGTTAGGTTTCAATTAATGTAATTCATCAATGGTCAACTAATTAGAGTTATTTTAAGGTTTAGAATTAGAAGCATAATGTAATCACCTTCTTAATAACTATTCATCTATTAAATCAAATCTTTCCTTTGTCTTTGTGTTGAGGTCTTAATTAATTAGAGAAGGAGATTATGGATAGACTATTTGTTACTTATTAATGATCTGGCATTCTAGATAGTGGTCTTAAACTTACGTAACAAAATTGATAAGGATGTCAATTCCATAAGGGAGGTGGATTTTAATACCTCTTAAATATTTGGTGATCGAACTCTAATTATTATGGTGTCATTTGGTGTAGTGGTTTAGAGTTCATTGAAACTTTAAAGTTAAGTGTCTATAGTCTAAAGTAGTGGTAAGACTTTGAGTTGGGTCGTTACATGATAGATGGCTTAAATGAGTGGTGAGCCTAATATGGAATGATTAGGCTCTTAGACTCTATAGACTAAGATTAATTTTCAAGATATAGCATCCAGTTTTGCCTATAATGTCGAGTTGGCTTTTGCTTACTATATTTACCTAAGTAAGATAACTAACTTGGATTGCATATGTTGCTTGAATTGTATGTATATTAGTATATTTGGTCAAGTATACATGTGGTTTGTTATACATGTGGTTGAATGCAATTTGACTCTATTAGGCTTCATAGTTCACTTATGTTTGGGACATTTTAATTTAGGTCATTATGATTATTAAGAGATCAATAATTATGACTCACCTTAATAATCGCCCTTGTTTGGAAGTGGGAACAATACTCAAACAACTAGGAATGATATTTATATAAACTAATCAATCACTAGTTATATCATACTTTGTAGGCTATTATGGTAATTATGAAATTTTAGCTTCGTGTAAGATATATATATATATAATATTAAATTTGAGGAAAAAGTTTGAAGAAACACTAATGAGTCATTTTTTTTTTCTTTTTTAAAATACTCGATTCAAAAATTTCTAAATAATGTTATCTTAACATTCTCTACCTTGACTTCTTTCACAATTCATGTAGGATTTTATTTACATGTAACATCCTTGTGGCAATTTTACAATTAGGCTAATTCATCCTCCCCTTTTTATGTACGATTTTGATCATTCTTACCATTTTCAACCTATGGGCTATTCTAGAAATATAATAGGAGTTACCACTCTTTGCTCTCTTTATTCCTCTTTTCTAAGTTGGATCAAAAGAGCTCCACCAACTTTTGCCTCAATTCAACCCAAATGATTCACTTATGTAAAGGACTAATTGTAATACTATTTGTAACTTCTTAAACTAAAAGCAGTTAATAATCAAGTAATGAATACTAATGGGTCTTTTTTAGTTTTTTTTTTTTAACCATGTAGCTAAAAAGCTTCTAATAAGTGTTATCTTGTCATTCTTTGCCATAGCCTTTATATACTACTATTTAACTTCTCCATCAGTTCATGTGGATTCATATAAATATATATACCGTCAAACTGGATGGGGTGCATGGAATAATGGTGTTTGTGCTTTTCTTCTTTTTCCTTTTCTCCTTTGCAGTCGGCAAGCGCGTGACTTTTTCTATTCTTTTTAACTAAAACTGAAAATTTCTTCTAAAAGCCGTACGATTAGAATTTCAAAGTTGTTACTGTTGATGGCTGCTCTTTAGGCAAAAAGAAATGACATTGTCTCAACTTTCTACAAACAAATCAACGGAACAAAATGCTACGAAGTAATTTTCTTTTTCTTTTCTTTTTTTTTTTTTTTTAATTTCGTCTTTTCTACTTGATGCCCGTTAATCACCAAGAGCAATTTGAATGTACTTTTCATATGCTTTCTTCTCAAAGTTGCATGTCATGTGTGAAAATGAGAAAATGTGATGATATATAAAAACAAGTTATAATAAATTATAACTACATTCTTTTATATTTGTTTATGTGCTATTGGGTTATTTTCTAAAATTAAACAGTGATATCATTAAATCTTTAAAAAAAAGTGCATTGGATTATTACATGACTACTTTTCCTTGATTTTATATATCTTTTTGGTTCAAGTATTTTTGATCAATTTATCTAAGGGAAAAGTAGTAAAAAAGGACCTAAAAGCACATTCTTCAAAGATTTAAATTTTTTTTTTCTTCTTCTCAATTTAAATGATAAAAGGCTAACTGCACATGAAATAAATATAAAAGAATGTACCAACAATTTACCTAAAAGGTTACATTAATTAAATAAGAATTGTGGTTCAAGAACTGATACACTGTTTCTATAAATTATTTTTTTGAAACACTTGATTTGTTCTTTTTTATAATCTTACATAATCTTTTCCGGTTACCGTTATTTATGGCTCAAAGCTTTTTGCAGACTATTGTACAAAAAAGTTTTATGATTTTCTCAATAGGTAATGACTATGCGTATGAGGAACATTTACTCAGTTATATGATAAAAAATATTTGGTATGAAGATAAAGTGTGTATATTATTATTATTATTATTATTTACTTTTGAATAACTTCTATGTGGAACTTGTTTTCCCCCACCAAGCCGCCCTCTTATCATTACTCTACTATGTAAATGATATATATGTAGTAATTTTATAGTTAATACTGTATGCATTAGATGATTTAATTTTGGTACCGCATCTCGTATACATATCTAATATAATAATAAGGATAGCTCATTATGGGAAAAAAGAAAAAAAAAATGTATAGGAAAAAAACTAAAAAATGCCATTCTTGGAAAAATATTTCTAGGAATACGGCCTTAGGTGATTTTGGATTGAACCAAGATGTGACTTTGTGCAAACACAATCCAAAATTGTCTCTTGGCTAAAAGCAAAATCATTTTTGAATCAAATGGTATAACTCAAATCAAATTCTATTTGGTTCTATGTTAATAAAATCTTCGATTTCTTCTCTTTCTCTATCTCATAGGTACGCCCTTTAAATTAATAAAGAACCCTTTGTCCTGTATCTATATAAATTGATGTTACAGTATCGGTTAGGATGCTTTAAAGTTGACTCAATTCAAAATTACCCATTCTAACCCAAATTCGCCTCTCTTAGAGATGATTTTGAGCATGAAAATATATTGTAATTTTTAACATGGTTGAAACACCTGAATTTAGAATAATATATTCAATTATAACAATATAAAAGTGTTATAAAAGCTCTAATACAACTTTTAAATACTTACATAATGTTTAGAAAGTAAAGATAAAATACAATTTTGAATGTAAAATATGTAAATCTAATGTTGTTGGTGCCGTTGGTGCATAAATGGATGAATATTCTAAGGATCTACATTAGTGTGGGGTTGTACCATTTAGTCCACATGCAACTGATTGATTTGTGCCCCATCCTAACTATAAGCACCTAAGAATGATGTATGCATAGGGACTAGATTAGGGTACAACTATGTAACTCTCTTGTCCATATCGTCGTGATGATCTTTGATTGGTCTCCTTAATAGTGTAGAGAGAGTATGGACTTAACTACTAGAAGTCTCTTCAATTACGGAGGTATGGAGCATTTGACAATCTAAGATAATGAATGTTGACAGTGAGTAATGTAGAGGTAATACATTGTATTGAACCTATATGTTGGCTTATTTACATCTTTGGCCTCCCCTTTGATGGCGACTGCGTCCCAAATTGGTCCTTTCTTGATGTTGGCCATTGAAATAATCTGATGGTGTAAAGAGGCTATGTGTGGGATATGCTCCCATACCTACACTTGAAGAATCACTAGTAGCTAGCTAATCTCTTTAGCCTCTATCTTAAAAGTTAGGTATAATTGACAGTACAATTATATCAAACATTTTCAAGAGGCGACGTTAAATATGATATTTATGAAAATATTTTTTTAGGAATCACATTTTTGTAATTTTTTTTCCTTCTCTCGGCTCTTTCCATGCTCTTTAATAAGCTGATGAAAAATGCCCCAAGTACTAAGTTTAGCATTTGCGGAAGCATTAGACACAATGACCCGCCTGGTCCCCTAGGTAGATCTAGATGTTATTAAACTATCATATAAGTTGTTTATCACGGAAAAAGGTAAAGGTAGAGAAAAAGACGCACTTATCATATAAAAAAAAGGTAAAAGTAGCAAAAGAAGTGCATTGGGATTAATATTCATCTTTATCAAAACATTGCTATAAGACAAGCCACTATGAGGAAAAGATTTTAATGCACTAACCACAATGGAAACAGCTTCTCCTATAAATTGCCATTAATTTAATCCAGTATCTTTTTTTTTTTTATTAACCTTAACTTTACACATGTCGAAGTATCATGTGCTGATACGCTCCAGATTGACTTCTTAGCTTTCCCAAGCAGACGCATATTCTTCATAATTTGCAAATGATTCTACATTTAATCTATATTTTTTTATGAATTGGTTGATTATGGAATTGGGAACCCGTTAGCACCAACAGAATCGTGAAAGAGACTCGAGTGCATGAATAACGACAAAAGAATAAAATGGTCGGAATGGAAATAACATCTGAATAAGTTAAAGAATTAAACTTGAGTGTTTATTACTCAAACTATTAGATATTTAATCATGTGTGGCGGGAACACCTTTGAAATAGTGAAATTAAGATATCAGATGCATATCCATGTGGTCACGTTTCTTGGCAATGATTTTTAAGAGGACTATACCAATAGTGCTCTCATTTATAGGTCAATTGAATTGTGCGTGAATGCATACGTGACAAAAATTATATATTAGTTTATATGCATATGCATATGCATTGCGGTGACAAAATTGGTAAAGGATCAATGTACAAAAGCAGTGCATCACATAAAAAAAAGGGTTAAAGAGGAGCATAAGGTCTTGGGTGGTGGTTGAATTTGTTAAAAAGGTGATGTTGAAAGATACGGATCCGAGAGGAGACATGCTATAATGCTAATATGTATGATTGTAAGGACTTATATTAACTATATGATCCCTATTACTTTGAAGCATATATATACTTCCATTCACCCACTCCTTTAGAGATTTTTTAAGAGGCGGGACATTAATGACATATATATCTAAAGGTGAAAAACAAAATACTACCTCAATCATAGACAAATGCAATGGAATTTAAAATTTTTCACATATATATATTTTTCCATTAAAATCTAGTGTAGGGTTTGTGTTTGTCACAAAACAATTATCATGCTATTGCTTCTTGGCACGTTCTTGCACATAACAAGAATATGCAATGTCTTAAAGTTCTACTTGCTATCACAAACTAATGGCAATCATTCTCCATTTTTATCTGATAGAAGCCTAGTTTTATGATCTTTTAGCCAACATTCTCCCATTCATGTGGGGACCACGAATCCCATTGAGGACATCTTTCGAAATCATTTTTGATTTTTTTCTCTGTCACACTAAATATAAAAAAATTGTTTAAAATTCAAAATTAAAGTAAATGATCAAATTTCATTATAGTATCATAAAATCCACAAAAAATATTCAAATAGATTAACTATGGGAGGACTCCACAAAACAAAAACATGTAACTATTAGATGTCTTTAAATTGCAAAAACTACTATAGGTCCTTCAAATCAAGTCAACTATTAAGTCTTCCGATAAGCCGAGTAAACGGTAGGATTATTTTTCACTCATACCTCCAGTCCGCACATCCTACCCTTAACTGTCGTAGCCATCCACATCCGTAACATTATCGGCATTTGAACAATAAAAACCCAACAAGGGTTAGTTATAATGCCCAGTAATAAAGCACCTCACATATGTCAAACCATATATATTGCTTATAACATGTATATATTGATGCACTATAAAGATCAAATAATATTTACAAGCTGAGTGAGTTATTTTATTTTATTTTTAAGTGGGTAATAGATCACCAAACAATCTCTGAGATATTCATGTCTATTAATTGAAACACTAATCATCCTATACCATGTACACCGCTTACACTAAAAAAACTAATAGCCCATTCATCAGATCATTCCCTATTTAGCATTTGTTATGTGATTCAATTCACTTTTAGCTCCAAAATTCTTATTACATAATGAATTTTAATTTTCTAAAACTTCGAATTGAGATTCTTTATGAAGACCTATGAATTATAATTCTAGTTGTTAAAACAATATTTTTTATCCTAAAATAACCTCATATAATTTAGCATGTTACAAGTTATACCCTAAAAACAAAACCTAAATTATCATTAATATGGAAGAAAATAAACTCTGACTCCTCTTCTTGGTTATCTTCGTGGCCATCTCTTTACGAGTCATCTTCTTCGTGATTGTTAACTAAGAAATTTACTCTCTTTCTCTCTCTCTTCCTTCTCCAATTCTCTCTTTGGCTAATCTCTTTCTCATCTTCCTTATCTCCCTCTCTCTTGTTATCCTCTCAAATTTAACTCACACTATAGGACCTTCTCACCAACCCTCCTCTTCGATACACATCCTTTAATCTTCATTCTCTTCCTTTTTTTCTCCAACTTGATATCTTTCTCACTTTAGCTCTTATTCATGGAATTTGTTTGAATTACACACTTACCCCCTCCCCCCCTCTCTCTCTCTCTCTCTCACACACACACTCATCTCATCTTCAGGAACCATCTCTTACTTTTACTCTCTCACATTCATTCAAATAGATCCCACTAGCATTCTCTTACTTGCTCTTTTACCTTCAAATCTCAACATAATAGCTTCAATTTCTTGATATTCTTCTTCTTGGAAGTATGGACATTTGGAATTTTTTGATAATACCATTGGCATCATGTCTAATTTTGATTTGGGGTTAGGGTTTCTTGGTCTAGTTTTGATTTTCGATTTTAGTTTAGGTATATGAATTACAATATATTGGTCATTTTAATTATCATTCAAACTTTATTCTTCATCTATTCTTTTGAGTAAACAAGGTAATGTTGATTCGATTACAATAAACTAAACTATGTAATAAGTATTCACTACCTATTACAATTTTATTCCATTTTCTATGAATTCATATTCCATTTACTCTTTATTCCATTCAGTTAAGTAAATGACTTGTAATTGTTTATTCAATCATTAATAATAACTCATTTAAAAATTTTCATTGGTAAAACTTTATCTAAAATCCCTAAGAGATGAACCATTTTGATGCATATGCACCTCGTGGTGAGATTTTTTGCTACATTACACATGACTTATTTAGTGAAAACTTTTGTCACACAAATTTATTGAAAAACAAAAATTTATAATTTGTATATTTTATGATGATGTAAATGAAAAATTACATTCTTTTTTATAACAAATTACTTCTTTGATGAAAAATACATGTGAAACTCAAAAATAGATACAAATATAAAGGTTAAAATTATAACACAAAATTATGTATGATAACGTATAGAATTACGTGTTATCCCTTGTTTAAAAGTTATAATCACAAGCAATTAATCAAGGAAATTTTGCAAAAATAATGCAAAACCAATAAATTACATGTAAAATGGGCCAAAACATATGGAAAATATGAAAATAATCAAATGAAGTTGGAAAATGTCGTAAAGTGTTAGTTTCCAATGAGGTTGGTAAAGGAATCATGGAGTGTCTAGATAACATCTTTATGTCATTGAAATTCCCTCCATCCAAGCTTAATAGGTTCTATTAATGATAGCTTAAATACCCTTAACTGAAAAACTAACCATTGCTAAACATCACTCCCTATCATTTGGATGCCTTTGGATATAAAGGTAATTAGTAAGGATTCTATTTTTCTTCGTCCGAATATCAGGCAAACCACCATTTGGATGATGCCTTAAACCTTAATGTGTGGGTTTAAATATTGAGTCTTCGTAAACTTCATAACTATTTATTCTAATCCTTTCACTATATATTGTTTGAAAAAATCCTTATGTTTTTTGTGCATTTATCTTGTATCTAACATGAGCTAAATATATTGTTGCAGAATTATAATGTTTTGATGGTTGAAATTGCATGAATAGTATATAATAGGTATATGGATGTGCATTTATGCGAAATTTTAACAGAAGTTACACATGTATTCATTATTTTTGAACTAATCCTTGGTTATAATGAATGAGATTGTTTGAATGTTATGGTCGGGTTTTGATTTTGATTTGAATCAATACTTGGGCATTTTAGAAATTTTTTTGTTGTATTTGTGGCCAAAAACACTTATATTCACATGCATTATGCAATTAGAAGTATGGATTATGTTACTTGACCATGCATAGCCCTCATTTTTAATTTGAATACTTAATGGCAGTATAGCTACGTATTTAGCAAGTGCTATAGGAAAACATTTTTGATTGGTCATTTTTGTTATAGTAAGTTTGGATAAAATTCTCATAATGCATTATGATGATATGTGATACTAGAGTGACATGGATTGTGAGGGATTCTAAAGTACAAAATATTCAATCCTACTCTCATCTGCATATCAGTTTCTTAAAAGCATTCTTAACTTTGTTTAATTCACTTTCTAGCCATTTTAATTCAAAACTTTATCTAGTTCAGTTAAAGTAATGTAGCAATCTATAATTTAATACTTAGTCTGACTTTCACTGAAAGTTGGGCCTAGTATTTGATAGTTTTTAGTAATACATTTATCTTAACATACTGATTTGATAGGTATAAAATTTATTTTTAAAAGATATTTTTATAATACAAATGCATATGTTAGTTTTTTGCTTTGTTAGTGAGAAACATTAGTTGCTAATAGTAGATTTGCTAAGTACTCTTACACTAAGTCATTATTTTTTTTAATCAATTTAGTTTTAGCTATTAGCATAATTTAGTTGTTAAAAGATTTGTTCTTATCGAGCTTAAGAAAGATTTGTACTTCATTGGGTTTTGAAATTGATATCTGTGGTAAAGACAGTTTAATGTTGAAAAATTTTATTGTCATTCTTTGAAAAAGCTAGTTAATTTTTTTGTATTATGCTTGTTTTGTAGGTACTTATAAAGAGGTTGTTATTAATTGGGTTGTATTGAGAAGTTCTAAAGGAAAAACAAGTGTTAGATTTCTTGTAATTTTTGTGTAAAGCATAGTGCATGTAAAGTGGTAGAGCTTAAGGACCTTAGACATTACTTTATAAATTGACTTGAGATAGATAGAAGTTACCATAGGCATTGAAAAGAAGGAGCAGCTAAGGTTGAACTAGTAAGAAGAAATGGACGGGAATGGTGGTAATAGTGATGCATATATTGGAGTTAGTGGGAATGGAAATGAAAATGGCAATGACAATGGATTCAATGGGAATGGAGGTAAAGGTTAATATAGTGCTTTGTATGAGTATTTAGTTCTCAATATGAATGGAATGACAATATAAATTATGTAGCTAAGGTATTTAAGCAAACAATTTTATATATACCATAAATATTGAATACATCCATTGTACTTAAAAAGGGAAAAATAATGACATATATTAAAATCATAATAAATATTACACATTATGTAAGACCTTATAATTAGGTGTTCCATATGGATTGTAAAAAGTTATAGTACTAATTTATAAGGTTATAGTCGTGAATACTTTATCAACAAAAGCTTGAAACTTTTGGCCCAAGTGGTTGAAATGGACTCATTAGTATTTTATGACTTGGTTATTCACTGCTTTAGCCTAGATGGTTACAAATAGTATTAGAATGAACCTCATACTAGTAAGTAGATGATTTGAGTTTGGCTCTAATTTAGGGGAGAAGTTCGAGGAAGGTATGAAGTATTACTAAGGTGTAACTCTTTGCATGTTTTTAAGATGATCTATAGGTAATGGATAGCTCGAATCATACACCGAGAAATGGAGAAGATTTATGCCTAATTGTAAGGTTTCGCAATGAGGACGTTGCGTATTTAAAGAGGAGAAATTGTAAGACGCTGTGATTAATTATGACGCTGTGATTATGAGAGGTTGCGATACTAATTTATAAAGTCATTATTGTGAACATCTTGTTAATACAAGTTTGAAACTTTTGAGCTGAGTGATTGGTATTTATTAACTTGGTTATTTATTACTTTTGACTTAAAGCGTTACACATTGTATTAAACAAGTTTTGTCAATCCAAAATGCATGCTTTTAGATAGTGCTTTCAATAAGGTCTTTTGATGAAATTTGATATGTAGGTTCATATTGAGTTATAGAACATGTATTTACAATGGAAAAGTTATTTTTATCACTTTTCGAGTTATATTTTTTGGCCTTTGTTGTTTATTTGTATTCTGTTTGCATTGGAGCCTTAAAACTCAAAGTTTTCAAATTTCGATTTTTGGCGTTAGTGTTTATATCATATTATGATACTATTATAAGATTTTTGATATTTTTATTTTCATGTCTAGTTATATTTGTCTCCTAATTTCGGTTTTAAGTCTAACTACTGTTTTATTAGTTCTGCTGTGACTTCAAATTTGAAAAATTTATGATCTTAAATATTATTAAGGTTATGGTTATCATTCATTTAATAATTCTAGTCTCACATTTTCAATACTTCACATATAAATACTCCTTTTTTTTTTTTCCTGTGTAATAACATTGATTGAAGTTTCCACGTGGAGTTCATCTTTGGAATCGACAAGAAGATGGTTGTGGAACATAATCGAAGATTATAAATGAACTATTTTAAGTTTTCTTTTCGGCTCACCAAACGACTAATCACCTCAAACTTGAACATTGGTCATGTACAAGGAAAAAAATTCAAAATTTCCCCTAATTATAACATGCCATGTCGATTGTAACCTGATAGTCAACATTAAATTAAATAACAACGGACTAGTTAATCCATCATGATAGAATAACTATAGCTGGTTACCAATAATCTTCAAATTGTTATCGCCTACTGTATTAATCTACATGATATATTACCCATGTTTAATGATAGCAAGGAAGCACTCGAGGGATTTTGTTAAAATCCTTTTGGAATGTGTTTTGGCAAGTTTATGTAGCTAGATGCACCACAATAATTTACTAGATCGAGACCATTATTACTAATATCTGGATATTGGTTATGTAGTATGATGATAAGGAATTTTCTGAGATAAATTAGACATTTTAGTTTTGTATTGTTTATATTTATACTTCAAATATCCATGGATGCTTTAAAATATATTACTGCCAATTTTCTTATTTCTTTTTTCACTGAATAAACTCTTCACCATTTTTATAGATTAAATGATGCTTTTGAAATAAAAATATACACTTTTTAAAGAACAAAATAAAATCTTCATTATTTGTAGTAAATAAATAAATAAAACCTTCATCAGGAGGGACAAATCCCTTTGGAGTTCCTGACAGGCCACAGCTTCGTCGATCGAGTAACAATTGTCCCACGAAGTTCGCAGGGCATTGCTGACTATCCGCCCCCTTACCATCACTACTTTTGGATTCACAGGATATGCTTGCAATGCAAAGTGATGTAACAAATCAGCTTAAGCACTTCTATGGTGGAAAAGTATTCCAATGATTTGCTGGAAAAGTATTCCAGAAATTATCTTACAAAAATTAAAGAAAACGTTTTATGGACATTTTTTTGAATGTTTACTATAATCAAAACATTAGAATTACAATATATTATTTGGTAAATATTACATTTGGTATATAAATTTTGATAATTTTTATAATTAACTATCTAAAGTTTAAAAGTTTCAATTTGGTACTTGAATTTTACTCATTTTTATAAATAACTTTATGAAATTTACCTATTTTTACAATTAATTACCTAATCCAGGTATTACAAATAACTTTAAGAACTTTGTAGGTAGTATATTGTGTCTTTATTTAATTGCAATAGTTGATAAAGTATAGATACTTAAGGTGGCATCTCCCCTATATTATCATAGCCATCTTAATAAGTAGCAAATACTAATGACTTTTAGCCATAATCATTCACTAATGGCTTTTCGGTTGATCGTTAGTAATTATCACTAGTGGTCACTGGTTAGTAACTGTTTTTACCTTCCATCACCATTTACTATATAATCCATTGGTGTTAGTATTTTTATAGACTGTTGGGATAATATGTGATAATTACAAAATTTTAATCATCGCGGATATTAAAAAATTTTGAAAAACGTTTTCCACTTAATAGGTTAATGTTTTCATGCCTTCTACGGATGAAAACAAGTTTCTCTTCCTTCATCATGTGGTCATCGCAGTAAAATAGAAAGTTGGAAGGGGGAAAAGAAAATCCCACTTCGTACATAAGCTAGGCCAGGAGGTAACGATATTCCATATACAATGCTTAATATTGGACTTGGTTGCGGACTTAAAGTTAGTTCACATAACTTTGAGAAGGAAAAAATAAAATAAAATAAAACAGCTTACGTATGTATAGTTGTAATGCCGAGTACTGCATATAGTATACATCCCTTTCCCAGGCTACATAAGGCATAAAAGTTGAAATGCTCTCCTACTTATTAATTGTAGTCCCACAATAGCTTTATGAAATGACGCGCTCATATCATCGTATGCAAAAATGATCTAAAAGCCGAGATAAAAACGACGCATGTAGATTTTCTTGAAATTCCTGCATTAGTCTATTTTGGTAATAATTATGGAACTTGCGGGACCTAAAAACCTTTCTTATCCTGCAACGATCAAATAAGTTTAGTATTTAGATGTTACAGAATAATTTATGGTTTCAAAAATTTGGGATCTGTCGTCACAAGATACGATGTAGGTATAATCATGTAATCATTGAATATATATAGATGGGAGCCTGCATTATGAATATTATAAGTTTCCAAGTTGAAGGGGTACATGTATATCATGATTTTCTCAATACGTGAAATATATCGTGAAGTTGCTTCGTAATACATATGATTTACTTTGACAAACATAATGAAAACTCCATCATGTTGACAGAAATTATTTCATTATCTTAGGTCAATCGTTTGGTCAAGTAGTTAAATGTAGCTTAAATATTCAATTCAGGTAAGATATTATGGTCAAGTACTGCTTATTCTTAATAATAGTATTAAACTAATAATATCGCGATGGCTACAAGTTCCAACCTAATCAGATCAATAAAATTCGTTTTATAGTGGTGGAATGACGGTGCAAAATCTTAAGAGAAAAAAAAAAGAAAAAGAAAAAGAAAAGAAGGGATAAATGATGATAGATCAATGGACTTAAAGACGGTGAATGAAGGAAATAGATTAGAAGCAAGTGTGGGCAGCTCACTAGAATTTGTTAAGAAACTTAGAGACAGAGAGAGATCACTTAAATTCGATTTTACTTAATAATATAATTTGACATCAATGAGTAATAATATTTTAATTACTTAAAACAAATGTTAAAAAATAACAAGTTCTGCAAAATATCTGAACCATGTAGATTTTATATAGAATAAATATGTTTTTGGTCCACAACATTTCATTAGTTATTTATTTAAATCTTAAATTTTTTGTTTTAACTTTCAACATTTACAAAAATTTACAAAGTTGAACTTTTAGTAATATCGTTAAATTTTCCATTAAATAGTAACGTAATGGCCTTTGATTGGCCTAAATAATTAATTTAATTAAATATAATAATCAAGTAAATTAGTGAAAATAAAAAAAATGAAAATAAAAAGGAAAAGATGCAAAAATAAAAATTAAAAAAAATTAAATAAAAAGCTACTTTGATTATCTAAAGATCAAAAAATGGCCAGTAGCCTCTTAAACTGAGTCACATGACCCCTCAAATGTAGCCATCAATTGACCCTTGGCCTTCCGATGATAAAATGATCGCATTAAGATAATTAGGTCACAACCCACTTAAAATGGTGATACCTTCAATCCAATGAATGTGGTGGATAGCTACCCATCACTTTAGGTAATAGCATGATCCCCCGATGGTGTTGATGGCTACCTATCGCTATAGGCAATTAGGAATAAAGTAGAGTATTGGAGATACGTTAAAAAACTAAAAATTTATTTATCTTGATTTTATATGGTATAGGTTTCAAAGCTTTTTTTAAATATCATATGATTGATTTAACTATAAATTTTTGGAATCCATATTCTATAGTATAATGTAGAAGGTAGAAGGTTGGAGTCACCTAGTTTAAACTTAAGCACTTTTTTTTTTTTTTTTGTTTTTTCCTATAAAACTTATATGCTTTTAGTCACTAGAAGAATAATAGGTGGAAGAATTATATATCATACTTTCTATAAAAAGGGAAAGACGAATCCTCTATGTTTGAAACAGGCACTTGCACATATTTTAAAAAATATACATCAAAGGCTTAAAGTGGGAAGAGAGGGGAAGCTAGGCCCACAACTCATTACCGAGTTGATAAAACCCTAAGGTTTCCTTTAGTGGCTGAAGTATGAGGTGTTTCGTATATTAGACAAGAGTCAAAGCGAGTTCAATTATTTGATACAAATCCTCAGCACCATGAACTTAACTTAGTGGGAAGAGAGAGAAAAGAGAGAAAGTTAGAAAGAGAGAGAGAGAATGAGGACCCACAGAAATTGCCGGCCGTTGGTGATGGAGTATCAGTCCATCTCGCTCCGTGGAATGGGGTGGGTAACTTTTCCATGTTGCATGTTGCCCTAATGGCAAGTTGGTATGACAAGTTCAATGATAATGTGTCTTTTGGTATGTTCTTATGTGCCACTGTATTTGTACTTTTGAATGTGTGATCTGCAATTAATCGTATATGCCCGTGGCGAGACTGATCAATGAGCACATGAACTACACATTATGGCACGTATGATATACGCAAAGTGTAAATTATTTTTGTTACAACTAATTACACATTATTGAAGTGCTAGTTTCTTTTTGTGTTTGTCAACTCTCTTGACCCTACACTGTGTTAATGATTTCGGTCAACCAACGAATTGAAGAATCTCCACATTATTGGTTTGACATTCGCAACCTCCATCGCTTGACCTCACTAAACAAGAACATGTGGGAGGCAAAATAACAACCTATTCATTTAAAATTTCTTAAATTCATGATATTCAATTATGTATAATAATAGTCAAAAGTATATAGATTGGAAAACTGAAAAAAAAAAATCAATTTAAATTCTTATATCTTAAAATACAAGAACGAAGTTGTAGAGCACGTTGATTGATTATTACGGAACTATTTGAGTTGTATGTCACAACTTGATCCCTACCATTATAGATATTGATGTCCAGATACGAGTTTAATGAGGTGCATATCCATTAAACGCAATTTCACATTAGAATAAGTTTAAATTTTTTAATGACAGAGACTAGTCGAGACCTATTTGGACATTTAACGTCGGATCAATCGTTGTTACATAAATAATGGTACGACTATCGTCGATCTGTACTATTCCAATCCTCCACTGTCCTTGATTTCCATTGGCTCTAGCATTGATATGGGCTGGGAGATATTGGACGATAAAGGTATAATATTAGCTGGGAGTGCCAACTTGTATTCGTGATCATATGCAGCGCCGCAGCGGTCGAATCTTAATCAGTTTCTTATCTAAAAACCTTAATCCGTTAAACTATTCTTTTACTATGTCGGCATAGGTTTCAAATTGATAACAAAATGATATCATGATATCATTTAATAGTTAAAAAATGATAATTTTAGTAATTGAATTTATAATTTTATTTAAAGTATTTTAAAGAATCTATTTTTGTTTCTATACTATAGAAATAATATATAATTTGTAATACTTTTTGAATTTTGCAATATAAAGGTTTTAATCATAAAATGGAAAGAAAGTATATTTTGTGGTAGTTTTGTATATTTCATATCGTAAAAATTTCTTTAAATATACAAGATTGCTTCAATGTCCAAAAAAAAAAATAAATAAATAAAGGGAATGCTACTGTACATGAATGAATTGCTTCTAAAAGTTGGTTACTGCAATTGCTAAGTTAAAGTCACATTATTTATTATTATTATTTTTAAGTATCATCTTAGACAGGTAGTGCTTGGTCCCTCTTCTTGATCTGCTTAATAATTCGTTTATTGATCCATTTATTAACTACTTAACTTTCATAATTTTTCATATCATGGTCCCGCTTCTTGATCTTAATAATTTGTTTATTGATCCATTATTAACTACTTAACTTTCATAATTTTTCATATCAAATCCATTTTATTTATAAACATAACAAACATTCAACTTTGGCTTAAAGGAAAATACAGAATCTTCCTCTCTCATACCCTAGTCCTCTTTTGCTCAATTACAAGAAAAAACGATACAAACCGATTAAAGATCTAAAAATTAAATCTTTATTTGATCTAACAGGGATGCTGCCTACTCCCCTAATTCATCAAACGAAGCCCCAAAGGCTTTGTCAGCAGAAAAGAAATCTTATTGGGATACGGTGCCAAGGAAAATGAACGATGTCTATGCAGATGCATTATCTCTCAATCCAACTAAGGAAATGGATGAGTGTCAATCCGATCAAGGCACCCAAGGGGTTTCATCTGTAGAGAACTCTTCGCTTGGCCTAGGTATCAGAAAATTTTTTCCTACTTCTAATGAAGAAAAGCACATTAAAGCTAGATGGCGCGATTCAATAATTGTTAAACTGTACAGAGCTCATTAAGGTATAAATTTCTTTTTTAAAAAAAATTAAAATTAATTTGGGGCTTTGCTGTAAATTTCTCAATGATAAGCATAGAATCTAGGCACTATGTTATTACTTTCTAAAGTGTTGATGATCTTAACATGGTAATTAAGGATGGTCCTTGGTTTATCAATAGGAATTTCTTGAACATGTAATGTTGGGAATAAAATTTTGGGGTTTTCTCCTTCACTTCTTTCTTCGGTAGCAAACTAGGTTAGAATTAGTCAACTCCCCAATGAGTGTTATTATCCAATTTTTTAAAAGAAACTAGAAATCTAAAAGGCCAGATTCTTAGAGTTAACACTTACACTGCTCGAGCCGAAAGGGATAAGTTTGCAAGACTGTGTGTATAAATCAATTTTAACCAACCCTTAGTTCATATAATTCTTGTCGTGAACATTCCTCATCACTTATAATATGAGGGAATGAAGTTATTATGTTACAAATGTAGGTGTGGAGGGCACATAGAGAAAAATTTATCAAATAATTGTAAGAATAGAAATTATCAAAGAGAGAAAATGGAGTATATGGAAAAAGAGACCTAAGATTAGTCTTAGTTCCAAGGTAGTCAAAGTCAGCAAAATTGTAGTAGTTTATAGGAGATAGGTTTTGTAAATGAACCAACTACTATAGAAAATGAGCTAGCTTCAAAAGAACATATGGAGATTGGATGCTTGCATCTAAGAAAGGAAAATCGAAAAGAAGCTAGAAGGAAGAATGGCCCAACAAAGTTAAGGCCTAAGAGAAATAGTAGGAAATTTAAGAGAAAAAGGATGCAAAAACAAAGATTAGTAATTTGAGCATAAATGACAATGGGACGACATCCATTTTTAGCAACAAAAAGAAATGATCCTTTTCTTCTCAAAAAACCTATCTTTCATCTAAGAACATTAAGAGTAATGGAATATAGGATCATCTTGACTTTCCACATCAAAATTCCACATCAAAATTCTAAGACCACACTTAGACTACCCCTGGAGGGAAGACATCAACAAGTTGCTATCAATGGATTGAGACAATTGCTTAGAAAGAATTTCGGTCAAGTTAGTAAAAGCAAGGCATGTATCGAACCAAATAATAGTTCCACACATGGTCCTTAAGATAATTGTAATATTATTACTAGTAGAAGGGAAAACATATCTAACAAGGATAGGTCTAAGTATTGCATCAAGGAGGGACTAAAGAGTGTAAGTCCACAGAGCAGTTCCAAACAACAATGTGATCATGGTACAACTAGTGATGCAATTAGAGAGAACTATCTATGTTTAGATGTACTAAGTGTTGTGAATGCCAAACATGGACATACCTAATTGGATTATTTCAATAACAGTCATACTACCTAAAAGAAATACTTTTCCCATGACATTCATGTATAAGGGAAGAGATGATGGTCATCCTAGACCTTGATGAGAACTAAGAAAGTTTTCTATGGAGATCAAAGGTATTGGAAGAGTTAGACATGATGTTGTATGGCATATAATGATGATACAAAGGATGGATGAAGAAAGGTTGCCTACTTCTACTAGGAGTACCAAGTTGATAACCTAGAACATTAGAGGAATGAATTCCTAAAGAAAGAAGGAGGCAATTAAAGAGCTCATTGACAAGTATATGCTAGATATAGTGACCCTAACAGAAACTAGGCTTGATTTTTTGAATGCTTTCACCATTTCCCATAGGTCTCCTTTAGATAGCTTATCTGTAGAGGAAGTAAATGGCCAAAGTGGAAGCATTCTTCTGCTTTGGAATACTGATGTGTTGGATGTTGATGTTGCTCACTAAATTCCTCTGGAATTCTACCTTTTGTGTAATGTTAGACTCTCTTTTGTGAGACCTGATAGGTAAGTATCCTACATGGGTCGTGCGAGGTTATAATATTAGTTTATAAGGTCATGATTGTGAATACTTTATCAATACAAGCTTGAAAATTTTGGGCTAAGTGGTTGAAATGGTCTAATTAGTGTTTTGTTGGCTTAGTTATTAATTGCTTATGGCTGAGGGCATTACAAATGGTATCAGAGCGGACTCTCTAATAGTCGGTGCATCATTTGGGTCTGGCTCCAGTTTAGAGAAGAGGTATGAGGAAGGTGGGGAGAATTATGAAGGTGTGTCTTCTTGTATGATTTCAGGATGACCTATAGGTAGTAGGTGACCCGAATCATATACTAAAAGGAGGGGAAGATCTGAGCTCAATTGTAAGGTCTTGTGATGAGGACATCGTGTGTTTAAGGGAAGAAGATTGTGAAACCCCATGGTTAAGTGTCCCACATGGGTTGTAGGAGGTTGTGATATTAGTTTATAAAGCCATAGTTATGAATATCTTATCAATACAAACTTGAAACTTTTGGACCAAGTGGTTCAAATGAGCCAATTAGTGTTTGTTAGCTTGGTTATTCGTTTCTTATGGCTTGGGGCATTACATCTTCTTTATCTTTAGTAATTACTACTATTTATGCTCCTCAAAACCCTTTATGTAAACCAAGTTTTTGGGATAACCTAAGGTCCTTATCTCACTCTATTAGTAATAGTCCTTTATGTGTAATTGGAGATTTCATTGATGTTATCTCACAACATGAACAATGAGAAGCTATAACTTTTAATAGGACTAGAGGTTATAATTATGTTAGCTACATGAATGACTATGGCCTTACTAATCTAGAATTTATAGGTCCTAAATTTACATGGTCAAATGAGTAAAAAAAAAAAAAAAATCGAACCTCATTCAAAGATGTCTAGATAAAGGCTGGTGTAATATCACTTGGAGAAGGCATTTTCTAAATTCAAAAGTGTTTTGTGTACTTCACTCAAAGATGTCTAGATAAAGGCTAGTGTAATGCTAGTTGGAGAAGGCATTTTCCAAATTAAAAGTGTTTCTTGTTCGAAAATGCCATCTAATCACTATGCTCTCCTCAAAACTCAACCAAGTGAAAATATATCCTTTAAAAACTTAACTTTCAAATTTTAATCAATGTGGTTTTCTCATGAAATTTGTTTACCTCTAATTGGTCATATTTGGGAAGAGAACTAAGATGACCACCTCCGTGCAATTAATGCCCTTCCATTGAAGTTTAAGACTTGAAATAAAGTAGTCTTTAGAATCATCCATATACAGAAAAAAAAAAAATTTGATAAAACATCTTCAAGAGATTGAAACTATATTAATAAGATCCTTTGATCTTATAAGAGCAGTCCATTAAATAACAACTAACTAATGTTCTAGATATGGAGGATAATTTATGAAGGTTGAAAGATAGAACAAAATGGATCCTAGAAGAGAAAGAAACACTTAGTTCTATCAAGTAGCAATTTTAAATAGAAGAGCAACTAGAGCTATGATTCGGAAGCTATTAGCTCTATTATCAATGATTACTTCACAAACATTTTTTCACCATCAAAGCTTCCTGTAATTTATCATGCTTGGTTAGATCAGATCTTTTTGGAGGCTTATCTAATGAACAAAAATCTTCTCTTGAAAAGCTTGTAGTACCAAAGGAAGTCTTTGAGGCTCTATAAACCACTGGTCCATGAAAGTCATTAAGGAAGGATAGTTTGCATGCTTTCTTTTTCAAAAAATGTTGGAGCTTAATAGGGAGCTTGGTAACCTATCTTATGTTGAAGATTTTCTTTATGTATTAGATGCCTCTTGAATTAATTCAAGCACAAATTTGTTTAATCCTCGAATAAGTGGATGCATTAAGGTTCTTTGACTTCAAGCCTATAAGTCTCTACATAACTCTAAACAAAATCACTACAAAGATTTAAGTTAGGAGACTAAGGCCTCTTTTAGATAGTTTCATCCAGCCAATGAAAGTAAGCTTTATCCCAATTAGGAAAGCATTGACAATGTCATTCTCATTAATGAAATTTTATACTATTGTCATAAAAGAAAAGGAAAAGAGGGTTGGATGATAATAGTACTTTCTTGAATGAGACTTTATATATTAGACCCTTCAAGCCTTTAGCTTTCCTAATTGGTGGATAAAAATGATCATGAGCTACCTAACATCCTCCTCCTTTAAAGTTTTAGCCAATGGGCAATCCTTACCACAATTTTATTGCTTGAGGGGAATAAGGCAAGGAGATCCTATATCCTCTTATCTCTTTATCTTGTGTTTGGACATTTTAAGTAGACAATAGAAAAGAAAATTCAGCTAGAAGATTAGGTGCCCTTTAAGATTAGAGGCTTAAATGTTTCTGTATCTCATGTGTCTTATGAATGATGTGCTACTTTATAAAAAAGTAAGTGAATCTAATGTAAGGGCAATCCTTAAGGTATTAGGTTGATTCTCTAATGTCTCTAGGTTATAGATAAATAAGAGCAAATGAAGTATTCTCTTCTCTAAGAATACTCCTTTAAACATTAATAAAAAGATCTCTAAGCTCATGGAAATAAAAATCTTAAATGCTTTTGGGAAGTACCTTAGCTACCCATTAAATACAAGTTTAAAACCAAAAGTAGCAGAATTCAATTTCATCATTGAAAAAGCTCAGCAAAAATTGAATGGATAGAAGGCTAAATCACTTAGCATGGTTGGAAGGCTTATCCTTGCTTGAACATTGTTGAAATCCCTTCTTACCTATTACATATAGATGAAGAAGCTCCCAAATGCTAACATTGACAAACTTATATAGATTATAAATAACTTTCTTTGATTAGGACTCTCTTTAGAAAAGAAAATCCGTTAAGTTAGTTGGGACAAAATCTCCATAAGTATTAAAGAAGGTAGATTAGGTCTCTTGAATTTACAAGCTAGGTATAAAGCATGTATAGTTGAAAGATACTTTGAATTACACTCTTAGAATGTTTTTTTGGACAAAATTATTGAAAGCTAAGTACAAAAAGCTTTTGAAATAGAACCTTCCTCAAAGCACTTAGTTACTATCTTTTTTGGCCAAAGAAATGAGCGAGAGTAAGTTCTTGCTCCAAACATCCCCATATTCCCTAGTAGGAAATACTTAGCATGGTTGGAAGGCTTATCTAAACAGTGTTGAGATCCCTTCCTACCTATTACATGTAGATGGAGAAGCTCCTAAATGCTACTATTGACAAACTTATACATATCATTAATAACTTTCTTTGGTTAAGATTTTCTTTAGAAAAAAAAAAAAAATTGTTGGGTTAGTTAGCATAAAATCTCCATAGTTATTGAAGAAGGTGGATTAGGTCTCTTGAATTTACATGTTAGGTATAAAGCATGTGTAGTTAAAGGATATTTTGAATTGTACTCTTGGAAAGTTTTTTGGACCAAATTAATGAAAGCAAAGTACAAAAAGCTCTTGAAACAAAATCTTCCTCAAAGTACTTAGTTGATATATATATATATATATATATATATTGCCAAAGAAATGAGAGATAGTAAGTCCTTACTCCAAACATCCCCATATGTCCTAGTTGGAAATAGTAGAAATGTAAGTTTTTGGTTTAACTCTTGTAATAGGATGGATGTTCTTAAATAAAAAATATAGGGGCCTTTGACTAAACAAAGTGAGAAAATCAATGATTTTTATTGCTGGGTCTCTATTTCAAGTTGAAATGAATCAAGAATTGGGGTTTAATATATTAAACCATTTTTATAATCTAATAGGCCCTTTTGAATTGGATATGAGCAAGGAGGATCAAAGGGTGATGGACGGGTTATGTCAAATTATTCCTTCTATCTAAGACCTACATGCAGTATTCTATCCTCCTCCATTAATAGAAGTAAATTGGAACTAAATTAGGAAAAGTATCCTCCCCTTAAGGTAAAGCTTATCCTATGGAGGCTTTTTAATCAAGCCTTCCTAACCACTGTAAACTTAGAAAGAGGAATATCCATATAAATCATTCTTGTTTTATATGTAGAGGAGTTGAAACTTTAAACCATATCTTCCTCAATTGTCCAAACATAACATACACTGCTAAAAAATGGCAATATGTTTGTGAGGATCCTTTGTATAAAAATTCCCTCCTTTTTTAGGTGAAGTCAATTCACATGTTTAGAAGGAGGGAGTTATCTGAACCTTATCCCCTACAAGCTTTCATCATTGCTATTATCTTATGGAAATTATGGCACTTTAAGAATAGTAATCTATTCGCACCCAATGAAAGAAGGGAGGATCTAGTTCATCCAATTCGATCATGTCCAATTCGATCACTACCTCATGAATATCGAGCTTACCTTAAGCATTCCAAGGAAGTCTTTAAGATAAGCTAAGCAAACTTACTTTAGATACCATCAAAACATGGTTGGGTAAGCTTACACATAAATGGCTTGGTTATAACTAATACAAAGTAACAATTGGAGGAGTGATAACAGATTCATAGGGAAGACAAATCTTTAGCCTTCCAAGGAATCTAAAGAACTTAGATATTTTAACTACTGACTTATGGGTGCATATAGTAATGCATTAGCTACAACCATCCCAATGGGGAAATAAGAGTTGATTCTTTAGTAGTTTATTATTTATTGCAAGATGATGTGACTTATAAACTTGCATATCGTTAAGTTATTTGTATTTGTAGAGAAGAGCTATCCTACCTCAAGTGTTGGACAATTGAAGCTGTCCTTAAGGAGTTGAATAACGTTACTGATGCTTTAGTTGCATGGATTTAAAGGGAAGATTAGGATCATGTTGAACTTCCATCACCACCTTTCTTTTGTCTGTCTTTATCAAGAAAGATTTTTTTTATGTTGGTTTGTATAAAAAAAGTAAGACTTTTGTTAATATGACTACTGCTAGAAATGCTGTTGATGTTTTGTACAACAATAACAGAGCATTTAGCTTCAACATTTTGTTGCCCACCTCTATGAGGAGTTGATTTTGTTTCCTTCCATACTTTTTAATATATGATATTTTCATTTACCTAAAAAAAAAAAAAAACATGTATCATTGTCTTTACCCAACTTAAGGATATACATCCTTTTCCCTTGCAATTAAGCACCGATATATGACTAGCACATTAAAACAACTTTTTATTCTTTTTTTTTTCTTCAAAAATGTATCATATTGCAACTTTAGAGAAGTGAAATTGAACTTATCCATCTTTTTGAAAGACAATATTCATTCTACTAAGTTAAGACCTTGGATATTGAATTATAAAACTAAGAAAAGAACTATACAAAGAAAACCAAGTTACCATGACAAAAGATAATGATATACTTTTCATACCTATGTAGAACTTATTTCTCTCCATATTTAATTTGAGTGAATAGTCTTAAAGGAAACAATTTCAAATATCCTTTTAGATGACAAAAGTAATATATCAAAAGGGGTAAATGTTAAATTTGATACCTAAACTTTATCAAATTTTGCATTTAATTACCTAAACATAAAAGTGTCAATTTAAAACTTAAACCTTGTCAATCATTAAAATTAACTTTTTGAATTTTGATTATTTTTTTAATTAACTACTAAATTTTGGTCATGTTTGCTATTAATTACCTAAGTTCAAAGGCTACAAATGACTTTGAAAAGTATATAAGTAATAAATTGATATTTTTGAAATTAAGTTAGTTAATTGTAAAAATTAGCAAAGTTTAGGAGCCAAATGTGGCATTTACCTTATTAAAGCATGTAAAGTTAAAAAATTGCAATAATATTATATTTGATATTTAAACTTTACTCTTTCTTCAATTACCTACCTAAAGTTTTAAAGTATTAATTTGTGACTTAATTTAACTTTTTGAGATCATGTATACTACTTAAACTGACTTTGTCATGCTTTGTTAGCCATGTTAGCAATATGAACTTATAGCAATGTAATACATGTCAAATATCATATATTCTTATTTATTTATTTTTTCAATAATTATTATTATCACTAAAACTAATTTTAATAAAATCTTATATGTTATAATTATCACAATAACTATTAATATTTTATTCCTAAGAAGAAGTGCTTATGTATAGTTCTAGAAAAAATGGAGCACAAAGCCTACGAGTCCTCATGGTTAAGTGTCTCACATGGGTTGTGGCAGATTGTGATACTAGTTTATACGACCATGGTTGTAAATATCTTATCAACACAAGCTTGAAACTTTTGAGCTAATGGTTTAAAATAGGTACATTAGTGTTTGTTGGCTTGGTTATTTACTAATAGATTGGAGTATTACAAATGGTATCAGGGTGGACTCTTTGCCAATAAGTGCATGATTCGAGTCTGGCTCCAGTTTCGAGGAAGGTGGGGAGTGTTACTAGGATATGACTCCGTACATACTTCAAAGATAACTCACTCTGCCTTCATCTTATATACTAGATTTGTACTTAAGAAATAAATAATGTGGAACTTATATTGAGCCAATTTAGCAAAAAGCATAACACACACACCACGGTACCACTTAGTTTTGTACACAAATTCACTCAAAACAAAAATAAATGCCTAGGCATGAAATGACTCGATGAGATCTATCAAAACATAGAAAAAAAAAATCTTTACAAGCATGAATTGAGTATAATCAAGTTAGTGAGAAAAATGAGGACGTCAACATGAAGGTTTTATAATAAATCTCAACATGTTGATTTGTTCTTTTTTCTCACTAATTTGATCAAGCTTAAGTCATCTTTATGGAGAAGTCTTTGCATGTTTCAATAGCTCTTATGGGGTAGCGTCATGTTTGGTGTTTGTTTTTGTTTTATGAGTGAACTTGTGCATAAAATCACTTAACGAAATGGTGCTTGCGTACATGTGTTTCTATTAAAATTGGCTTGTTGTAAGTCCCATATTGTTTATATCTTAGGTTCAAACTTAGTATGTAAGATAAAGGTAGAGTAGCTTATGTTTGAGGAAGTCATTGGTTAATGTTAAGCTTAATTTTTCACTTTCCGGTTCTTATAATTAAGTCTTCTTTAAACCGACCAGTATTAAACCTTTACTCGTTTAATACTGATCCTCGACTAGAGTTTAAAGAAAACTGGTTTTTATTTTGAAAAAAAAAACACTTTGAAGTTACAACCTGACTAGAGTTGGGAAAAAGAGTTAAGTTATAACCAATTGGATGAATTAGCTATAACTTAGCTGTTGGTCTTTTGATAAAAATTGATTTTTGAAAACAGTTTTAAAATAAGAGATTTGGATCTAGGGGTCATGATCTTTAAACTCTTATGGATACTACTAACTTTCCAAATTTAACCTTAATCATCAAAATCATCTTTTTAATTTAATAAAACTTGATTATTAATTACTCTAATTGGATAACTTAAGTAATCTAGGAAAAAGAAAAATTAGATTTATTTTTATTTTTATTTTTATCATTGCCCATAGGTCCTTACTTACCCGTTATTCGGGATTAAACGTACATAGTTCTTTTTGTAAAATTTTAGTAGGTTAAGTTGATTTTAATTTTGAAAACATGTCGAGTTTACGTTTTGAGGTTCAATTTGGTTTACTTAAGAAAGTTTCTTAGAACGAGGTCTTGAATTGGAACTTTGTATCTTTTTTTTTTTTTGAAAATTCTAAAAGATCCTATCTTTAAAAAGAATTCAATTATTTTTCATTTTGGAAAACTTGATTTCTAAGTGTTGAAAAAAATAATAATCTTTATTCTTTAACTATTTACTTATTTATCTTTACTTTTATTTTTTTATTATTTATTACTTTATTTATTCTATTTATTTTTACTTTTTACTAAAAAAATAAATAACTAAATAAACTACTTTTTCTTTTCTTTCTTTCTTTTTTTCCTGTTTTTCTTTCTTCTTTTTTTCCCCTCATTTTTTCCTTTTTTTTTTCATTTGATTACATTTACATGTACATAAAAAAATAAATGAATAAATAAAGCAAAACTAAACAAACAAAATAAAGGGAAATAAATCAAGTAAAAAAAAAGATGAAGGGTTGGATCAGATGCTGGATAGGACATGGGTCTGGGATACAGGTTAGACCTTGGGTCAGATCGTGGGTGGGGTAGCATGGATTTGAGTTGGGTTGTCAGATCACCATTGGCAACAATAGCAAAGCTTGATTCGACTTGTTTCAACCATTAAAATGAGGGGGTGAAGGTTTTTTTTTGTGAGTTTTGGATTGAGAATATGGGGGGTAGGCTCAATGCCATAGTCGTTGTGAGTGGTTTTGAAAGTGTTTAGGTGTAGTGGCCAGCGGTAGTCTTGGGCGGTCGAGTTTTGGAGTTGTTAGGTATGAGAGGGGTATTGGTTCAAGGGTTTAGGATCGCAGGGAGAGTGGTCGTGGGGTTGGTTTGGATCAAAGAGGGTTAGATGTAGTGGTTCCAAAATTGGGGTTTCGATGGTTAGGGTTTGGCGATGGTAATTTGGCGACGCAGCTTAGAGCACGGTGGTGGTTGGTTGAGGTTAGGTTGGGAAGCCTAAGCTGTGGGTAGTATTCCTAGGGTAGTAGTTTGTGGTAGTGAGCTTGGGAGAGAGAAACTTGAAGAGAAAGAAAGTTCGGTATACAGAGAGAGGGTTTGTAGGTGTTTGTGAATTGTTGTTGGTGTTTAATGAGCTTCCCTAACACCCATTTTATACATGAATTTAACTAAAAAACAAGGAAACTCGAAATTAGATTTGAATGCAAATGCCTAAAATTCCTAAATTTTCTGAATTTTGGAGCTTGATTTAAATGCTCCATTGACTGAATTCGGATGCGTTATTAGGTTCAATTCACAATATGCTATGTGGAGGATGAATTTGTACATTAATTGGTGTGCTTCAGCAAGGAAAATGTACGAAATCAAGGGCCAAAGTGAGGAGGTCGGGCTTATTCTTGACTGGAGAAAGTGGACGAAATCAAAGGAAAATCTAGAGAAAGAGAAGGAAAGTGCTAACGTGGTGCCACGTTGGCTAACTTGACCAATCTTAACTTGCTATGTGGCTTGACACATGGTGCCACATCAGCTTATCGCCCAATTCGAAGATGCCATGTATCAGGATACGTGATGCAATTAGATTCTGATACGTAGTAGTCCTTGATGTGATGAAAAATACAAAAGCTTTTATA
Organism: Lumnitzera racemosa; assembly: GCA_024138005.1. Lineage (NCBI taxonomy): Eukaryota > Viridiplantae > Streptophyta > Magnoliopsida > Myrtales > Combretaceae > Lumnitzera > Lumnitzera racemosa. The sequence continues at coordinate 74,020,992 of JAMXBC010000007.1, read as the reverse complement.
TGCCTTCTCCAAGATTTAAACCCCTAAGCTCATATTCATCCTAATCCTAATGTCTATGTGTTTATCCGTTAGGTCATTGGCTTGTGTCCTATACATATATGCAATTGTATATATAAACTAGATTAGCCTGAGCTAGATTCAAATCTAAGCTGAGGGACAACGACCCAACTTCTAAACCAATTTCAAAACTAAAAAATCTACTTCAATTTTTCAATTTTTTTTACTTTCTAAATTTTTTTCAATTTTTTTGTTTTCTAATTTTCTCATTTTTGGGGTTTCTTTCTAAATGTTCTATTTTTTTTCTTTTTCCAAGTTTCTTATTTTTTGTGCCTTTTCTTATTTTTGTATTTTTCTAAAATTCTTATTTTTTCTAAATTTCTTTAATTTCCAATTTTTGGTGTTTTTCCTAATTTATGGCCTATTAAGAAAAGAAAAGAATAAAATAAAGTAAAATAAAATAAAAATAAAGGGGTAAAAATTGAGTGTCTACAATTGCCCCTCTTTGTGATGAAGTTTGAATAAAACTTTACTACAAAGATAAAGAGACACTATTTGTGCCCTTAGGATGACTTTAAAACAACTAATTAGCTATCTTAGAATCGATTTATTGGAGATTTGGGTGAAGAAGTGAAACCTGGTTGTACCTCTTTAGGCTCATTAACTTAGGTGGGAGTGTCTCTAAAGGAAAAGTAATCCTATGCTAGAATTGAATTAGAGAACCTGGTCGTGTCTCACTAGACTCACTAACCTAGGTAGGAGTATTTCTCGAGAACTAAAACCTTAATTTGGGATCGATCTAAAAGACTTGGTTGTGCCTTACTAAACTTACTAAGCTTACTAACTTAGGCAGGTGCATCACTTTAGGATTAGCAACCATAAGTTGGGATTGATCTAAAAGACTTGGTCTTGCCTTATTAGGCTCACTAACCTAAGCGAGAGTATCTCTCAAGGACTAGCAACCCTAATCAAGGATTGATCTAAAGGACCTAATTGTGATTCATTAGGCTCACTAACTTAAGCGGGTACGTTTCTTAGGGATAAGTAACCCTAAGTTGGGATTGATCTAAAGGATCTAGTTGTTCCTTACTAGGCTCACTAACATAGGCGGGTGCGTCTCTCGAGGACAAGTAACCTTAAGTTAGGATCGATCTAAAGGACCTAGTTATGCCTTACTAGGCTCACTAACCTAGGCAGGAGCATCTCTTGGGGATTAGTAACCTTAAACTGGGATTGATCTAAAGCACCTGGTTGTACCTCCCTAAGCTCACTAACCTAGGTAGGAGCTCTCTCGGAGACTAGTAACCTTAATCTGGAATTGATCTAAAGGACTTAGTCATGCCTTACTAGGTTTACTAACCTAGGTAGGAGCGCCTCTTAGGGATTAGAAGCCTTAAGTTAGGATCGATCTAAAGGACCCAGTCGTACCTCATTAGGTTCACTAACCTAAGCGAGAGCATCTCTTGGGGACTAGTAACTTTAAGTTGGGATCGATCTAAAGGACCTAGTTGTGCCTTACTAGGCTTACTAACCTAGGTAGGAGTGTCTTTCAAAGAGTAGTAACCTTAAATTAGGATTGATCTAAAACTTGGTCGTACATTACTAGGCTCACTAACCTAGGTAAAAGTGTCTCTCGAGGATTAGCAACCTTAATTTGGGATCGCTCTAAAGAACTTAGTTGTGCTTCACTAAGCTCATTAACCTAGGCAAGAGTATCTCTTAAGGACTAGTAACTCTAAACTGGGATCAATCTAAAGGACATAGTCATGCTTTGCTAGGCTCACTAACTTAGGCAAAAGCATTTCTAGGAGAGTAGCAACCATAAGTTTGGATCAATCTAAAGTACCTTATTGTGCCTCACTAGGTTAGGCTTACTAACTTAGGTAGGAGGATCTCTTAGTGACTACCAACCCTAAACTAGGATCGATTTAAAGGACCCGGTTGTGCCTTACTTAGATAATTAATCTAGGAGAAAGCGTTTCTTAAGGACTAGCAACCCTATGATGGGATTGATCTAAAGGACCTGGTTATGCCTCATTAGGCTTACTAACCTAGGTAGGAGCATCTCTTAGGGACTAGCAAATCTATGATGAGATTGATTTAAAGGACTTGGTTATACCTTACTAGGCTCACTAACCTAGGTAGGAGCATCTTTTAAAGACTAGCAACCCTAATCTTGGTCTTAATGTTGTGCCTTATGGATTTGTTAAGAGAATACTGGGAAGGAGAGTGCCTTAAGGGCTTGCTAAGAAGAATGAGATGAAAGGAAGTGCCTTATGGGCTTGCTTGAGAAAATATTATAAAGGAGAGTATCCTACGGGCTTGTTAGAAAAGTTTGATGAATAGAAGTTCCATATGGGCTCCCTAAGAGAAACTTGGTGAATAGAGGGGCCCAATGGGCTCGCCCAAAGAAATTAAGTGTCCTAGAGGCTCACTATAAGATCTTTGAAAAAAAGAAGTGCCCTATGGGCTTGTTAAAAGAACTTAGTGGACTAAAGGGTCTTATGAGCACGCTAAAGGTAATTGAGGAACAGAGATGGCTTATGGGTTTACTAAAGACCTTAAAGAGAGTTGAATGGACGGAAGGTGGGATAGCCCCCTTTTAAGGGATGATTATGATTAAACTTACCCGAAACTCTATTTGAGGGAAATATTTACAGATGAACCCTTTAGTGAAAACCATTTATATTGGGAATGATCTCCTTGGGAAGAACTGGAATGACCCTGACTATTGTAGTTGAATTTTTGAAATAAATTGAAAACTTAGCCACCTACGCTGATAGGGACTTGAAATAAAGATACTTTCTCTCTCTTTTTCTTTTTCTCTTCCCCACCCCTCCCCCCCCCCCCCCCCCCCTTTTAGTTTGCTAATAGGTAAGGGATCCTTTCTTCATAATCACATGGGGCTTCTTATGGTCTCCTTAACTTGGATGTCGATTCGTTTCGTAGTGCCTTATGATTTCAAACATCCTTCTTTTTTTAAGGAAAAGGTAACTCATGGCTACTTTAGTCGGAGAGGACTTCCTTGCAAACTTTTGACCTAGATTACACTCTTGACTATAGTCCCAAAATTATAGTCCATTGTACATGTGATATGCCTTGACCAATCCATTAGGTCTTTTTCGATTTAACATTATGAATTTAGGCTTTTAGTCTTAGGGTTTCAAAAGGAATTAATGGAGAAGCATATTTTGAAATAAATATTAATCCCTGGTGTGCAAATCGAGAACTTTAGGAACAATTGGAAATATACTTACCCCAATTTCAAAAATAACTTTTATTAAGGATAGATTACCTTTCAAGATTGGAAGAGCTTTTGTTGTGTAACGATATTGTGGGTGGGTAGGCCTGGTGTGAGAGAGGCTTCAAAGTAGATATAAAGATTTTGAGTTTGTGATTCAGGGCTTTATGTCTTTAAGGCTATTTGAGTTTCGACTTTTGATTTGACTTCCTCTAGTGGGATATGATATGGCTTTCACTTGGCTCTTGACTTCCACTTGAGCCTAATTTTCCAACCTCTTTTCCTCATCTTTTTCTTTTCTATTTTGTTATTACTTTGCCTTACTGTTCATTTGTTGTTCTTTCTTTTTCTTTTGGCCTTAAGTCTCCATTGCCAAGCTTTTACCTCTTCATTAATTTAGGGTCTTAAATCTATGGATTTCTATTGTATGGGCTTAGGTGAGGTAAGTAAAAGCTTAGGATGTTTAAAAAGGATATGGCTCTTCCTTATTTAAAAAAAAAAAACTTATTAGAAATAAAATTTGATTTTGAATTTAAAGTTACTGAAGCAAGTACAAACCAATTTTAATCCCTCTCTCCTGACCTTCGAATTTCTCTATTGTAGGTTGGTTCTTGACAGGGTTTAAATTTGAAAAATTCTTCAAATATTCAAATTCTTCAAATAGGTCCAATGGTGTAAACAAGAGATGATTGTGTTTAAAATTCGAAAATGAATGTTGAATTTCATTTTAATATATGTATCATATTCAAAGTGGACCTCCTTTAAGGAATGAGTCGAAAGGATCTTCACCATTATATTGTTCAACTCTCAAAGTGTTTTAGGTTAGTTTATGGAAAATATTTTGCCTCTTTTCATTCTAAACCTTTTAAAAGTGTATCGATTCCATAAAGAGGAATTTTCATTCAATTGAAAAGGAAAATTGTATCATTTTTGTTGTTACAAACTTTACTGAAAACAACTTTCTTTGCCCTTATCTTAACAAGCATCCAATTATTTGAAACAACCTATGCGCTTATCAGATGGTATTGGTAAGCTTAAAAGAAATGGGACTTTAGGAGACTTAGTTGGACTATCCCCATGACTTGACGAAGAATTAACTTATTATAGCTCTAGCTGAATGACTTTCACATTGATTAGGTATTGAATCTTGTTCTTCAATATTTGACATTTTTAGTGGAGTGCCCCTACTGACCCATATGATAGTTGCATAGTGCTTCTGGTTCAAAGCTACATGGTTTGTAATTTGGATTAGGAGCTTCATATGTCATAATCCTTGCTGCTTTCAAATGATGAAAGACTTGGGTAATTGAGATCTCTAATCGGGTGAATTGTCTCCTTTGAGTCCCTTGGGCTTTCCCATTCTTCTTTGGCTTTTTCCTTAATGGGCCTCCTTCATCACTTGGGCTTACTAACATTTAATCAATATTGAACATCGGGTGTTGAAAACTTCTAAGTATGGGGCCTATTGTCATTTTTAGATCTGTGCTGCTCTTTTGTAGCGTAGCTACCCTTTCTTCTAGATTCGAGAGTCTCCTTTCCAGGCTTAAATCTTGAGATATTTGGAGAGTGGTGATCACTAGGAACTAGACTTGGCATTGTCAGGCCATTTGATGCATCATCCTTTTCAAGGAGGCGAGCCTGTCATTAGCTATGTGAATTTTGTTGGAAGAATTCTTTACTCATTAGCAACTTTTCTTTTCTTTTCTTCTTTTTTTGTGAGAGAGAAAGAAAAAATCCAAATAAAGATGAAGATTTTTTTTTTTTGGCTTTTTTCTTTTGTTTTGTTTTGTTTTTTTTTTTTTAAATTGCACTTCCTTAAGTGAGAGAGAATGAATGGTTAGGTAACTTCTATTGAGGGATTATCTACAAAGAAGGAAAAAAAAAAACAAAGAATGATAGACTAAAGAGAAAAATTTTATTTTGGAAAGATCAAAGTATGGGGGACAAAACAAAAGGGGACCTAACAATTATTCTTAATAAAACTTAAAATTTATTTAAAGTCCTTTAACTATATATAAAGTTTCTAATCTAACTCTTGTAGTTGGGTTTTAATCTTATCCAGCATTTCTAAAGCCCAATTCATGGTCCTCTCGCTTTTTTTTCGACTTAAGTTAACAAGGCCCTAGTAGAGGCCTCAGTACACTTAGCCCTTTGCTTCCAATAGGTAGCTTCAGCTTGTAGCAACTACTCATGGATTCCTAAGGCATCTGGTAGTCTTTGATTATTTTCTTGTTAGTTACTCGCCATTCTTAGGTTTGCATATTTCATGGACAACAATCAATTATTAATGCAGAAAAAAAAGTACATGTAAATATGTAAGTGTTGGGATCGTTTGGGTTAATAAATTACTTCCTTAAATTACAACCCTTCTATTATTTTTACAAACTTGATTGCATTAGAACTCTTGAATGATTAGGCATTGTATTAACTTAAGCTTGGAGGGGAGTATATGCAATTAGGGTAGGTTTTGAAAAGGTCCTTAAGTTTTGTGACTTCATTTGTTGAAGAACACTTTCATTGGTCACATTAAGTTTAAGTGAGATGGCTTAATCAACCCCAAGCGGTGGTTACACCACAGAACCCGAAACCTACACAATGACCCCTCTCCTAAGATTCTAAGATAGCCTAAGTCTAATCGCATTTACCATGCATCTTTGATGCAACAAATTACACCTGATATCCTAATGCGTGTGATATGCAAGATAATAGTATAGATAGATAAACAAAAGCCGAGAGTGAATTTTAGGAAAATATAGGGAATGAAGCTTCAGGTTTATCTTTTCTTTTCTCTTTTATAACAATATTGCTTTACTAGTTACTCGTCAAACCCTAAAAAATGTATGCAAGAAGGGTGGGTTCTAGAGATCCTTAAACTCTGTAACCTTACGCTTTTCTTACAAAATAGTTCCTTGGACACATCAAAGTTTAAGTGGGGTAGCTTAATTGGCTTCGAACGGTGGTTGGTTTCCTACGTCCGGAACTTATATACTGGCTCTCCGTCCTATGGTCTTAAGACGGCTTGGGTTTGACCATATATATATGCATTCATGGTACAAGAAGTAAATCTCCTCTTAAATAGTTAAATACATAAAAGTAAACTTGCAAAGAAATTAGTACAATTATGATACAAAATAAAGAACAAAGAAGCAAATAAAATTACATTAAGGTGGTTACTATGGATTAATTTTAATTTTGGAAAGTTGAATGGTTCACCCTTTTAACGTCCCTAGTGGAGTCGTCAAACTATCGAGCTTAGTTTTTCACCTTCTGGTTTTTATAATTAAGTCTTCTTTAAATCAACTAGTATTAAACCCTTACCCGTTTAATACTAACATTCTACTGGAGTTTAAAAAAAAAAACGATTTTTATTTTGAGAAAAAAACCACTTTGGAGTTACTACCTAACTAGAGTCTGGAGAAAGAGTTAAGTCATAACCAATTAGGTCAATTAGCTATAACTTAGCTATTGGTCTTTTGATAAGAACCGATTTTCAAAAATGGTTTTAAAACAAGAGATTTGAATTTGTAGGTTATGATTTTTAAACTCTTATGGATACTACTAACTTTCCAAATTTAACCTTAATTATAAAAATCACCTTTTTAATTTTATAAAACTCGATTATTAATTACTTTAATTGGATAACTTAAGTAATCTAAGAAAAAGGAAAATTAGATTTATTTTTATTTTTATCGTTGCCCTATATGTCTCTACATACTTGTTATTTAGGATAAGATATATGTAGTTCTTTTTGTAAAATTTTAGTGGGTTAAATTGATTTTAATTTTGGAATCATGTCAAGTTTACGTTTTTAGGTTTAATTTTGTTTACTTAAGAAAGTTTCTTAGAATGGGGTCTTGAATTGGAACTTTTTATCTTTTTATTTTTTTGAAAATTCTAAAAGGTCCTATCTTTAAAAAGAATCTGATTATTTTTCATTTTGGAAAACTTGATTTCTAAGTGTTAGAAAAAATAATCTTTATTCTTTAACTATTTACTTATTTATCTTTCCTTTTATTTATTTATTATTTTATTTATTTTTACTTTTTACTAAAAAAATAAATAACTAAATAAACTACTTTTTCTTTTTCTTTTTTAATTTTCTTTCTTTCTTTTTTACTCTTTTTATTTCTTCTTCTTTTTTCTCTTTTTTCTTTTAATTTTTTTTTACATTTGGTTACATTTATATGTACATAAAATAAAAAAAAAAAGAAAAACTGAACAAAAAAAATAAAAAAAAATAAAAAAAAAAGAAAAGGGCCTGACTGGATGCTAGACGGGATGTAGTTTGGACCTTGGGTTGGATCATGAGTTGTCGAATCACTAATAACAGTAGCAACAACAAGGTTCGATTCAGCTTGTTTCGACCACCAAAACAAGTGGGTGAAGGGTTTTTTATGAGTTTTGGATTGGGAATAGTTTGGGGTAGGTTTAATGCTGTGGTTGTTAGGGGTGGTTTTGAGGGTGTTTAGGTATATTAGTCTACGATAGTAATGGGCGGTTGGGTTCTAAAGTTGCTGGGTACAAGAGGGATATTGGTTCTAGGGTTTAGGAATGCGGGGAGAGTAGCCGTAGGGTGGGTTTAGATCAAAGAGGGTCAGATGTAGTGGTTTCAAAAGTAGGGTTTCGACGGTTAGCATTTGGTGATGGTAGTTTAGTGAGGTAGCTTGGAGCACGACGGTGGTTCATTGAGGTTAGGTTGGGAAGCCTAAGTTATGGGTAGTATTCTTAGGGTGGTGGTTTATGGTGGTGACCTTGGGAGAGAGAGACTCGAAGAGAGAGAAAGTTCGGTATAGAGAGAGAGTGATTCGAATGAGAGAAAGGGTTTATAGGTGTTCGTGAGTTGTTGTTGGTGTTCAATGAGTTCCCTCAACACCCATTTTATACGCAAATTTAACTTAGAAAACAAGGAAACTCGTAATCGGATTTGAATGCAAATGGTTGAAAGTGCAGTTTTTTCCAAATTTTGGAACTTGATTTAAATGTACCATTGACTGAATTTGGATATGTTATTAAGTTCAATTTATATTAAGCTATGCAAAGGATGAATTTGCACCACTAATTAGTGTGCTTCAACAAGGAAAATGCACGAAATTTAGAGCCAAAGTGAGGGTGTTAGGCTTGTTCTTGATTGGGGAAAGTGGGAAATCAAGGGTAAATGAGGGAATTCCAAGGGAAAGAGAAGGAAAGTACTGACATGGTGCCACGTTAGCTTACATGCCTTCTCTAAGATTCGAACCCTTAACTTCATACGCATTCTAATGCCAATATCTATGTGCTTATCTACTAGGCCGTTAACCTGTGCCTTGTCTATATGTGTAATTAAATTGTATATGTAGAATAGGTCAGCTTGGGCTAAATTTAAATTTAAGCCTAGGTCTAACGCCCTAACTTCTAAACCTATTTCAAAGCTAAAAAATCTACCCTAATAAAAGGTTGTTTTCTAAATTCCCTAAAATCTTCTATTTTTTTCAATTTTTCAATTATTCGATTTTCTAAATTTTGTCAATTTTTTTTATTTTCTAAGTTTCTCATTTTTTTGTATTTCTTTCTAAATTTTCTATTTTTTAAATCTTTTTCTAAGTTTCTTATTTTTTATGCTTTTTCTTATTTTTTTATTTTTCTAAAATTATTATTTTTTATATATTTCTTTATTTGTTGGGTTTTCTTTAATTTCCTATTTTTCCCCTAATTTTGGGCTTATAGAAAAAAGAAAAAAATAAAATAAAATAAAAGTAAATGGGGAAAAAATTGAGTGTTTATTGTTAATAGTAAGAGTTATGTGACATGTGATGACTTGATGTAATAATAATAAACAATATATCAATAATACTATATATGTTTGGGCCCGTAAATCTTAAAAATAAAATATTAATAATCATAGTGACAATAATAGTAATTATATAAGATCATATGGCATTTGACACGTATCATGTTCATGTTTTGATAGGTCCTTAAGCCTTGTATAGGTAATGAAGGAAAACAAAGTTAGTTTAGGTAGTATGAATGATCTCAAAAAGTTAAAATGGATGGAAAGTTGGTACTTTTAAAGTTCAAATAGTTCATTCTAAAAATGGGTAAGTTTTAAGTATCAAATATGATATTATCTCCAAAGTTCATAAAGAACTACACTATTGTTGCTCCTCCTACCAAGTACCTGAAGGGAGGAAAAAACTTTTTTGCCTATTGGTTATTAGTTCTTACTATTTAGTTTTTAAGCCTAGCCTAAGGGTTTCCTCAATCAATAAAGCTAAAGGGGCATACATAAGTTAAATAATTGAGCTAAAAAAGGCATTAAGGGTTGCTTTAGTGTGGTTACCTTGTTACTTAAGTTAGCTTAAGGAGAACATTATACCAAATTTCAAGGAAAAGGTTTAAGGTTTCTTCTAGTCCCCTTAGGTTCTAGGAATTTTAATAGGGAGGATAGAAGGGCTACAATTGGTAGGCTTCTGGAAATTGGGTTGCTTGCAGGTATCGACAATTGTAGTAGCATGTCCTTATGTAGCCAAGCAACCAAGCGACTCCTCTCTACAAGCATTATTTGTCCCATCTTGTCTTCTTCTCCAAATGGGGGCCTAGCATGTATGTCGGCTATTATTAGGAGTTTGAAGGCCCGTACTTTGAATGATCTATAAATACTTTGATGCATCTTTGGAGTCAGACACATGAAGAAGCACCATAACAAAGAGAACCAAGAAGAAAAATAAATAAAGAAGATTAACAAAGTCCAAGCAGCTACCAATTGAATATGACATACCAATTAAATATGACATACCAATTAATTCTACTCTACTTACAATCCATTGGATATGACTCATCGGTTTGAACTATAGGGTCACTTACCATTACTCTCTACTAAAGAGAATATATAAGAGTTAAAAGGATAATGAGAACACTAAGGTTGCTCACAAAAAGGGAACTTATACTAATTTTGATAATGAGATTGATGACTGCATACAAAATGAATGGGAGTTTATATACTAGCCTTAATAGGGTTATGAGCATACATGGAAAAGACAAAAAGGGTAAACTAAAATGAAATACATGAATTATACTAAAAAGGGTAAAGAGATGAAGAATATTTTGTTTGGAAAAGTAAAGAATCCTTTTGCAATGTTGTGCCAGAAGACATATATTGCATGGTAGCTAGCGTTCTGAAATATAGTACAGTTTGGATGAAATGAAGAAAAGAGGGTCTATAGTTAGAGCCGACTTGATCTAAGTTAGGTTAGAGCCCAGTCAATCAATCACTAAAGAATATTCATATTGAATTAAGGTTGGATGCTGGTCGGTTCGGGAGCTCAACTAGAATAATCACTTAAGGATGGTTTACTTAGATGTTGTCTGGGTCATGGTATTGCTGTTTAGTTGGTTGGCTTATATGCTTGGTAGGTTGGTACATCTATTCAACTACTTGAAAACTAAGTTGGCATTCATGTAAGCAATGTTTATGTCAGTAGTAGAGTGAAAAATAGAGGTTGGAATAGGAATCCTCATCTTAAATGGGGCTTCGAGTTAAAATCTTTCGTATAAGTCCTTTGAATCCTCTAGTTTAGCTATGCGTGATTAGTCCGAAAGGTTGGTTCCTATCATACTTGCCCTTTACTTAGTTGGTGGCTAGCTAGCAAGGATAAGCTACACTTATAGAGCCCCTGAATGCTTAGGAACTAGACATGGCACCAACAACAATTTAGGCATTCTCTTGTTGAGGCATTAATGGTTCAATTCAAGATGAAGATGTAAAGTAGTTATGTAATGAGCAAGACCATAAATAGCTTGCGTTGAAGTAATCCCAAATTAAAGATTAGGAAGAAGGGGCTAATCAGACAGTTCTAAGTCTTTGAATAGTTGATCCTGACCTAAAGGTCAGGTAAAAGAGGCAAGTTAGACTATTCTAAGTCTACACTAAGTTGATCTTGAGCTATAAGCTAGGTAATAAGGGTGAGTTGGACTATGTTGGTTTTTGTTAAATTGATTTAGAGATTAAGGTTTGATGATAGGGGTGAGTTAGATCGTATTGGGTCCTCACCAAGCTGATTCATAGTTGAAGGCTAAGTGATTAGGATGAGTTAGACTGTATTAGTTCTTTGCTAGGTTAATCTCGAGCTAAAGGTTAAGTTATAAGAGTAAGTTAGCCCATGATGGATCTTTACCAGGTTGATCTCAAGCTAAATATCAAGTATTTGCCCCCATTACTTCGAAGGTGGTTGGTGAAGCATGTATTTTACACTTCTAATTTAGCAGTTATACTTCTTATTATAGTTGTCTTTTTTATTTTGAAATTTAAATGATTTTCTCTTGCTTCAAGAGATGTCACTAGATGTGCATTTTAGGGCAACAATTATGTCCAAATGCATATTGCTTGTAGGCAGGTAGTGTGGATATAGATACGGTCTTGACTATTATAAAGAGTTAATCTAGCTTATTCAATTCAATATTTTGCCACATATAAGGATGGAAGAGAGGGATATAAGTAGTTGAAGGGATTTGAGTCACGAACATTTATGTCTTTTCATCCCTTGAGTGTCCTTTCCTTTTATGAATGGGGTACGAGTATTTTTATACCCTACTTTTATGCTTTCATTGGAAAAATTTTCTTATTCCATTTTCTCTGTAATTATTGCCTTTTCTTGCTATTGTTTCTCTTTCTCCTGATCTTTCATAGGTATGGCTTTTTCATATATTTCTTCTACTTATTTTAACGAGATTAGTCAAAGGATTAGGGATAAGCGGGGTTGTACCTCTAGAGGTGAATCCTCCAACCTTAATCTACCTTAGAGGTTATGATAGACTGCTTATGGCCTAAGTTAGCTGATTTTGAAGGAGTGTTAGCCATAGGGCTAGAGGAAGAGTTAGACTAAGCGATATTGGAGGTTGAGGCATTGTTGGAGAGAGGAGTTAGGCAAGGAAGGCCTTAATGTATGTAATGACTATGATGTGACAGCAATGCTCATTTATAGTAAGGTACGATCTAGTGGTAATACTTTTGATGCTATAGTAAGTTAGTTCTCACAATATGGGAGATGAAATTGATGCTTAAACAATTGAAGATTCCTACTAAGTGAAGGTATTGCCTCCTTTAGAGTAATGAGAAGGTTTACTTGATAGGCACAAATCGCTTTTATTTGTTCTTTCATTTGGTGAAGTTTGGGCTCTAATTACCCTTTTATAACTTTGTAAGGGTCTTATTGGATTACCATCAGCTGAACTTAATCTAGATGATGTAGAATACACATTTGGTGGTGATGGCATTCAAGTCAATATATGGGCAGCTAATGTAAGTGCCTACCCTTATGCTCCTTAATAAAGGTGTGTAAGTAAACATTGGCCCTAAGGGCCAACCCGTTTAACTTGCTTTTTAAACAGGTTTGGGGTAAGGTTTTTTGGCCCGTTTAAAAGTGGGTTAAATGAACCTTAGCCTGTTTAACCCATAGGCGAAAATTGGTTGGTTTGGGTCGACCCGTTTAGTATATTTATGTATTTAGCCTGTAAACCGACCCATTTAACTTGCTTTTTAAAAGGGTTAGGGTCAAGGTTTTTTAGCCCATTTAAAAGTGGGCTAAATGAGGGGCTACTTTTGTGGTAAAGAGTTTAATATCGACTATAGGCAAATTCACTTAGTCAAGTTATAGAATAATATAGATTTAAGTCTGAGTTGTTGATCCCATAGTGATGTATATCGAAGCTAAGAGCAACTAAGGCTGGTTGTAAGGGTGAGTCCAAGCTTATCGAAAGCTTGAAAATAAACAATTCGAAAGGATGTAATGCATTAGTAGAGCTTTTGAGGACTCATGGTACAGCTCGATATGATGTACGAGTTGGTTTGGTGAGGTGATAACTCTAATTTTAAACATATTTCATAGGATGATTTTATAGTATTTTCCTTACATTTTTTGTTTTCTTTAAAGAAATTGATACTTAATTGAGTAAAATTTTGATTTCAAGGTTTGAACGCGTTTTATGATCGAAAATGAAGAAAAGGAATCAAATTTCACTCAATCGGAGTTCAAATGAAGAAGTTATGAAATTTTAAAGTTGTGTAGAAAATTTTGCCTTAGTGCAGAAAGTTACACGACCTGGGGACACGGCCATATCCCCGGCCATGTCTGGTGACGAAAACAGAATCTTTGTAATACACATATAAAAGGATATCTTAGGGTTTCAAAAGACATGAGAGACATTACAGAAACAGCGAGACACGAGAGAAGAGAAAGAGACTTAAAGAGAACATCAAGAAAGAGGTGGAACAACATCAAGAAAGAGGTGGAACAACATCAACTTCAAGATTAGAGAGATTGTTCATCAATCAAAAGGGTTTCTATGTTTTATTTTATATTATTGATGAAACTCGTTTTTGGATTCATTATGATAGCTTAGAATTTGAGTATTTAGGATTATGGAACCTAGGGTTTCATGTGATTCTTGGATTGATTTAGAAATTTCAATAAAGTTTCTATTTTTACTTGATTCAATTATGTCGTTAATTATTGATTGATATTTCTAGAATATCACTATATGATATTATGCATGTTGATTGAGAAATTACATGTATAATTAGATCTTTACATAATTGAAGAGAATTACATGTATACTTAGAGATAAGATACACGTTTCTTTTGGAAAGTTAATTATTTGTATGGGAATTCATTATACATTAATGCAATTCTTAATTATATTACTAAGTGAAGAGATTCCGGTGAATAATTTAGGATTAGGGTTAATATGCTTGAGAAAGGTATTAACTTTAGCTGTGAATCCCTCCGATCAAGAATAATAGAAACCGAATTGAATATATTTTAAGCGATCACATGATTAACTCTAGGGGAAATAATTCCTAAATACGTTATTAATTTCTTGAAGTCGTTCTTGATTTTATCGCTTTTTCAATTGCTTAATCAAGTCTTATAAATAAGTTAGTTTGTTAATTTTAGTATTTTTAATTAATTCCACTTTCATAATTTTCCGGTTAGATAATAAAGCTAAGGTTAATATTAGTACTCGAAGTCTCTGGGGAATCGACTCGGACTCACATCCGCTATATTAAAACTGATAGGTGCACTTGCCTCATATCATGAGGTTACTCAATATTCCTTTGATCTTGCGATAAGTTGTGATGTGATCCAACAAAATACTTTTTTTGTTTAAAATTCATAAAATAAATGAGAAATCAATGAAATTAGATTAGTGGAATTTGTATTAGTAAAAAAAAAAATGAAAAAAGAGAAATAACTTTTTGTTGAGTTACATCCTTAGATTGAAGTCATAACTATTTATTTTTATTTACAAAATATCAATTTTCAATCTTCGAAGAGCATAAACTAAGAAAACCCACTCAGTTGAAACACCTTCAATTTGAATTTTCAAATTCAAAAAAATAAATTAAGAAAAGAATAAGGAAATAGAAGGATAAAAAAATAAATTTTTATTAGTGAAGCCGAAACCTTTCAAAAGGAAACGAATTTTTCTCATCAATTTCAACTTAATTTGAATTCTTTAATTCAATTAAAATAAAAAAGATATTGGATTGAATTGAATCCTTCAATCTCGACGATTCGATATCTTTTTTATTTTAATTGAATTAAAGAATTCAAATTAAGTTGAAATTGATGAGAAAAATTCGTTTCCTTTTGAAAGGTTTCGGTTTCACTAATAAATATTTATTTTTTTATCCTTCTATTTCCTTATTCTTTTCTTAATTTATTTTTTTGAATTTGAAAATTCAAATTGAAGGTGTTTCAATTTTTTGTTTTACGCCTCGTAACTCTTTCTTAGCCAGGCTTGGTCAAAATAGCAGAGTAAGTAAAAGTATTAGTAGTATAGTAAAAATGCTTTCCTCATCATTAATATGTTTACTTGCGGTAATTGTGGCCACTCGAGAGAATCGATAACTGTATCTTTGATGCGCTTGCTAGTACATCTAAGAATTCTTAATTAGCTAGTTGTAAATAGCCCCAATACTATGGAACAAGGGGTTATCCCGAACCTACACCGAGATATTAACGGTGATTCTCAATTATCGAAGAGCAGAATGTGATACGATGAGATAGAATGCAATAAAAACAAAGATATAGGGAACGAAGGGGGGTTACTTACTCTTAACGATCAAAGTGAACCCCTTCATTTTGAAATTCAGAATGAATCAAATCTCCCTAAGTAGGATTCGAACCTACGACCAGTTAGTTAACAACCGACCGCTCTACCACTAAGCTACTGAGGAATAACAGGAGATTAGATCTCATAGAGTTCAATTCCGTTCTCAACTCATAAGCAATATGAGGTCGAAGTTTCCTTCGTAACTCCCGGAACTTCTTCGTAGTAGCTCCATTCCATGCCTCATTTCATAGGGAACCTTAAAGTGGCTCTATTTCATTATATTCTATCCATATCACAATTCCATTCATTTAATATCCCTTTGGTGTCATTGACATAAGAGATGTCGTTTTAAGTCTATATCTTTCTATTTCTATATATGAAAAGTTCGAAAATCATCATATAATAATCCAGAAAGAAAAGAAAAAGTGGAGGTTTGTGATGATTTTGAAATCTTTTCTACTAGGTAATCTAGTATCCTTATGCATGAAGATAATCAATTCAGTCGTTATGGTCGGACTCTATTATAGATTTCTGACCACATTCTCCATAGGGCCCTCTTATCTCTTCCTTCTTTGAGCTCGGGTTATGGAAGAAGGAGAAGAAGGAACCAAGAAGAAGGTATCAGCAGCAATGGGTTTTATTGTAGGACAGCTCATGATGTTCATATCGATCTATTATACGCCTCTGCATATAGCATTAGGTAGACCTCATACAATAACTGTCCTAACTCTTTCGTATCTTTTGTTTCATTTCTTCTGGAACAATCACAAAGACTTTTTTGAGTCTGGATCTACTACCAGAAATTTAATGTGTAATCTTAGCATTCAATGTGTATTCTTGAATAATCTCATTTTTCAATTATTCAACCATTGCTTTTTACCAAGTTCAATGCTAGCCAGATTAGTCAACATTTATATGTTTCGATGCAACAACAAGATGTTATTTGTAACAAGTAGTTTTGTTGGTTGGTTAATTGGTCACATTTTATTCATCAAATGGGTTGAATTGGTATTAGTCTGGATACAGCAAAATAATTCTATTAAATCTAATGTACTTATTCGATCTAATAAGTACCTTGGGTCAAAATTGAGAAATTCTATTGCTCGAATCTTTAGTATTCGCTTAGTTATTACTGTGTTTATTATTTAGGTAGAATACCATCCCCTATTGTTACTAAAAAACTGAAAGAAACCTCAGAAACAGAAGAAAGGGGGGAAAGTGAGGAAGAAAGAGATGTAGAAATAGAAACAACTTTTGAAAGGAAGGGGACAAAACAAGAACAAGAGGGATTCACTGAAGAAGATCCTTCTCCTTCCCTTTTTTCGGAAGAAAAGGAGGATCCCCTAGGCAAAATTGATGAAAGGGAAGAGATCCGAGTGAATGGAAAGGAAAAAACAAGGAATGAATTTCACTTTAAAGAGACATTCTATGGAGAGAACTTGAAGTTAGAAAGATTTCAAGAAGAAAAATATTTATTATGGTTTGAAAAACCTCTTGTAACTCTTCTTTTCGATTATAAACAATGGAATCATCCATCATGATATATAAAAAACGATCAATTTGAAAATGTTGTAAATAATGAAATGTCACAATATTTTTTTTATACATGTTAAAATGATGGAAAAGAAAGAATATCTTTTACGTATCTACTAAATTTGTCAACTTTCTTAGAAATGATCCATAGAAAAATCTTTTTTTCCCTAACAGAAAAACTACTCCCTGATGAATTGTATGATTATTGGAGTTATCTTAATGACCAAAAAAAGACCAACCTTAGTAAGAAATTTAGAACTTAAATTGAAGTAATAGATAAAGAATGTATTACTCAAAATGTACTAGAAAAAAAGATTAGATTATGTAATAATAAGGCTAAAAAGGAATTTTTTTCCTAAAATATATGATCTCTTTTTGAATGGCTCCTATCGTAGAAGACTCAAAATCAAATTTTCTCCATCAAAGATGGTTGAAACTTCCATAAAAAATTATATAGAAACAAGTCTGATAAATAAGATTCATGGTATACTTTTTCCTACCGATCATGAGAAATTTGACGAAAAAATAGATACATTTGATAAAAACGCATTGTTAAGAGAAAAAAGAAAAACGTTCTTTCTTTCCATTTTATAAAAGCGAATAAAGAAAAATTGATTCCAAAGATGAAATGAAAATTATCCAATTTTTATCCGACAAGATTATGGCTGATCCGAAAGCTAAAAGAATCAGAAAAAATTCCATTGGAATAAAAGAAATCGATAAAAAAGTTCCTTGCTGGTCATACAAATTGATCGACGATTTAGAATAACAAGAGGGGGAAAACGAAGAAAACATGGCAGAAGATCATGAGATTTGGTCAAGAAAAGCTAAACGTGTAGTGATCTTTACTGATAACTAGTATGATACTATTGATACGACTATCAAAAATACTAATAACCCCGATCAATCAGATGAAGTGGCTTTGATACGTTATTTGCAACAATCCAATTTTCGTCGACACATAATCAAATGATCCATGCGTACTTAAAGAAGTAAAACTGTTATTTGGGAACTTTTTCAAGCAAATGTGCATTCTCCTCTTTTTTCAAACAGAATAGAGAAATCTCTTTCTTTTGATATATTCGGATTGATGAAATTCATTTTTACAAACAAAAAACCAAGAGAATTAATAATTTCAGATTATATGGAGGAAAAGACAAAGGAAAATGAGAAAAAAAAAGAGGAAGAAAAAAGAGAGGAGAAAGCACGAATTGAAATAGCGGAAGCCTGGGATAGCATTCTATTCGCTTAAGTAATAATGGGTTCCATATTAGTAACTCAATCTTTTCTTAGAAAATATAGTCTATTACCTTCATTGATAATAACGAAAAATATAGTTCGTATGTTATTATTTCAATTTTCTAAGTGGTCCTGAGGATCTAAAGGATTGGACTAGAGAAATGCATATTAAATGTACCTATAATAGAGTTCAATTATTGGAAATAGAATTTCCAAAGAACTGGTTGACAGACGGTATTCAAATACAGATTTTGTTTCCCTTTTGCCTTCAACCTTGGCACAGATCGAAGATAGGATTCCATTTGAATCAGAAAGAGATGTTGAAAAAGTAAGGACGAAAAAATGATTTTTGTTTTTTAACAGTATGGGGGATGGAAACTGAATTTCCTTTTGGTTCTCCCCGAAAACGACGTTCATTTTTTGAACCTATTTTAAAAGAACTAAAAAAAATTATAAAATTGTAAAAAAAGTCTTTTCTAGTTATACAGTTTTTAAAAGAAAAAACAAAAAATTTTCGAAATGTCTCACAAGAAAGAAAAAAATGGGTCACCAAAAACATTCTATTTTTAAAATAAATAATAAAAAAACTTAAAAAAAAAATCAATTCTATTATTTAGATTAAGAGAAATATCAGAATTGAGTGAAATTAAAAAAGAAAAAGATTCGACAATCAATAATAGGATGATTCAAGAATCGCCCATTCCAATTCGATTTATGGATTTGACAGATTATTCATTGATAGAAAAAAAAAATGAGGGATCTGTTTGATAGAATAAAAACAATGAGAAATCAAATAGAAAAAATTACAAAAGATAAGAAGAAGAATTTTTTAATTCCAAAAAGAAATATTAGTTGGAATAAAATAAGTTCTCTCTCTAAACTAATAACATCAATAAAAAGCAATTGGTAGAAATTAAAAAGACAAAATATTCGATTAATCTGTAAATCATATTATATTCTAATATTTTTAATTGAAAGGATATATATAGATATTGTTCTATGTATCATTAATATTCCCAGGATGAATACACAACTTGCTTTTGAATTATCAAGAAAACTCATTGATAAATATATTTATAACAATGACACAAATAAAGAAACAATTAATAGAACAAATAAAAATACAATTCGTTTTATTTTAACTCTAAAAAATTGGTTTTCTGATATTAGTAATACAAATTCAAAGATTTTTTGTGACCTCTCCTCCTTATCCTAAGCATATGTCTTTTACAAATTATACCAAACAAAAGTTATTAAGTTATATCAACTAAGATATGTTTTTAAATATCACGAAACATCTTTTTTTCTTAAGAATAAGATAAAGAATTCTTTTAAAACATAAGTACTATTTCATTTTGAATTAAAATAGAAGAATTTGGGAATAAATCAATGGAAAAATTGGTTACAGAGTCATTATCAATACGATTTATCTTCTATTAGATGGTATCAATTAGTACCGCTAAAATGGAGAAATAGAATCACTCAACGACGTAGAAATCAAAATCTAAAATTAAATAAAACTTATTTGGCGGAAAAAGAACGATTTATTCATTATAAAAAATTAAATGAATTTGATTCAAATTCATTAATGAATAAAAAATGTAACTTTAAAAAATGCTATGGATATGACCTTTTCTCTTATAAATTTCTTAATTATAAAGATCAGAAAGATTTATATATTTATTTATCACTATTATGTCTAAATAAAAAAGAAGGGATTCCTTAAATTACAATATAGATAAAGAAAAATTATTTCATACACCAGGAAGTATGATCCCTATCCCTAATTATCTAGGAGAAAATGATATTCTGAATCTTGAAAAATTTCTAGATAGAAAATTTTTTGGTTGGAGAATTTTCCCTTTTTATCTTAGAAATAAAGTAGATATTGAGTCTTAGATCGATATCACTATCGATAGTAAAAAAAAATACTAACAATGGAGTTAACAATTATCAACTAATTGACAAAAAAGGCCTTTTTTATCTTTCAATTTCTAAAGATCACGAAATCAATCCATCTAACCAAAGAAAAACCTTTTTGATTGGATGGGAATGAATGAAGAAATACTAAGTCGTCCCATATCAAATATGAAACTTTGGTTCTTCCCAGAATTTGTACTACTTTTTAATACATATAAAATTAAACCGTAGATTATACTAATCAAATTACTTCTTTTCAATTTTAATAGAAATGAAAATTTTAGTGAAAAAAAAAACATCATTAAAAAGAAAAAGGGAGATCCTCTTCTATTATTGAATGATAAAAAATCTGTTGAATTAGAAAATCAAAATCACAGAGAAAAAGAATCTATAGGCCAAGGGAATCTTGAATCAGATGCACAAAACCAAGGCAATCTTGGATCAGTTCTCTTAAACCAAGAAAAAGATGAAGATTATGTGGGCAGAAATAGGGATATAAGAAAACATCGAAAGAAAAAGCAATATAAGAGTAATACGGAAGTAGAGCTTGATTTCTTCCTAAAAAGATATTTACATTTTCAATTATGATGGGATGATTCTTTCAATAAAAAATAATCAATAATATCAAAGTCTATTGTCTCCTACTTAGACTGATAAATCCAAGAGAAATTATTATATCCTCTATTCAAAGGGGAGAGATGAGTTTAGGTATTCTGATGATTCAAAAGGCTTTAACTCTTACCGAATTGATAAAAAAAGGAATATTAATTATTGAACCAATTCATTTGTCGATAAAAAATGATGGGCAATTTATTATGTATCAAACTATAAATATTTCATTAGTTCATAAGAATAAGTCCCTAACTAATCAAAGATACCGAGAAAGAAAGTATGTTGATAAGAACCCTTTTGAGAAATCCATTATAAGATATCAAAGAATGATTGAAAATTGAAACAAAAATCATTATGATTTGTTTGTTCCTGAAACATTTTTATCTACTAAAGGCCGTAGAGAATTAAGAATTCGAATTTGTTGCAATTCACGAACTCGAAATGTTATGTGCAATAACGTCAAAAACAAAAAAATGGAGCAAAATCTTGTATAAAAGTAAACGTTTTAATAAAGATAAAAAGAAAATAATTAAATTAAAATTCTTTCTTTTGCCTAATTATTGATTAAAAGATTTAGCTTGTATGAATCGATATTGGTTTGATACCAATAATGGAAGCTGTCTCAGTATGGTAAGGATACATATGTATCTACGATTTGAAATTCGTTAATGATATGTCTTTCCATTATCTCACAGACTACCATATTGGATATATCAGAGAAAAAGATGCACACGTTCCATTCTGATACATGAATACTAATAGAATGGATGTCTCAATATCCATTAGATTTATAAATGAATCGAAAAATTCTTCTATTTTTTTTTAATTAAAATAAAAAAAGAGGATAGAAGATTTCATTTTATGATAAAAAATTCATTCATTTTAGGTATTTCACAAGAAGAAAGAAAAGAAAACAGGGGTCTGTTGAATTTCAAATAGTTAGTTTCACTAATAAGATACGAAGACTTATTTCCCATTTGGAATTGTACAGAAAAGACTATTTATCTCAAAGAGGTATACGGAAAATCCTAAGAAAACGTCAACGATTGTTGTCTTATTTTTCAAAGAAAAATAGAGTCTGTTATAAAGAATTAATTAGTCAACTAGATATTCAGGAATCAAAAAATCATTAAATTAAATTAAAGAAGTAACTTGAATTATTTGATTTATTAGATCTTGAATGTTAAATTTTGATGAATTTCGTTTTGTTTTCAGCAATTCATGAAAGAATGAATAGATGAATAACCTATGAATGGAACAACTACAAGAAAAGACCTCATGATGGTCAATATGGGACCTCACCACCCATCAATGCATGGTGTTTTTCGGCTCATCCTTACTCTAGACGGTGAAGATGTTGTTGATTGTGAGCCAATATTGGGTTATTTACACAGAGGGATGGAAAAAATTGTGGAAAACTGAACAGTTATACAATATCTTCCTTATGTAACATGTTGGGACATTTAGCTACTATGTTCACAGAGGCAATATCTGTAAATGGGCCAGAACAGTTAGGGAATATTCAAGTACCTAAAAGAGCTAGTTATACCAGAGTAATTATGTTAGAGTTGAGTCGTATAGCTTCTCATCTATTATGGCTTGGCCCTTTTATGGTAGATATTGGTGCACAAACTCCTTTTTTCTATATTTTCAGAGAAAGAGAATTAGTATATGATCTATTCGAAGCTGCCACTGGTATGAGAATGATGCATAATTATTTTCGTATCGGAGGAGTCGCAGCCGATCTACCTCATGGATGGCTAGATAAGTGTTTGGATTTCTGTGATTATTTTTTAACAGCGGTTTCTGAATATCAAAACCTTATTACACGAAATCTGATTTTTTTAGAACTAGTTGAAGGAGTGGGTATTATTAGCTGAGAAGAAGGAAAAAATTGGGGTTTATCAGGACCAATGCTACAAGCTTCCGGAATATAATGGGATCTTCGTAAAGTTGATCATTATGAATGTTACGACGAATTTGATTGGGAAATCCTGTGGCAAAAAGAATGGGATTCATTAGCTTGTTATTTAGTCTGAATAAGTGAAATGACAGAATCTATAAAAATTATTCAACAGGTTCTAGAAGGAATTCCGGGCAGTTCCTATAAGAATTTAGAAATCCGATGCTTTGATAGAGAAAAGGATCCATAATGGAACGACTTTGAATAACGATTCATTAGTAAAAAACTGTCTCCTACTTTTGAATTGCTAAAGCAAGGACTTTATGTAAGAGTTGAAGCCCTAAAAGGGGAATTGGGAATTTTTTTAATAGGAGATTAGAGTGGTTTTTCGTGGAGATGGAAAATTCGACTACCTGGCTTTATCAATTTGCAAATTCTTCCCCAGTTAGTTAAAAGAATGAAATTGGCTGATATTATGACGATACTAGGTAGCACAGATATCATTATGGGAGAAGTTGATCGTTGAAATGATAATTGATACAACAGAAGTACAAGATATCAATTCTTTTTCCAGATTGGAATTCTTAAACGAGATCTATGGAATCATATGGATGCTTGTACCTGTTTTTACTCTTGTATTGGGAATCGCAATAGGAGTACTTGTCATTGTATGGTTAGAAAGAGAAATATCTGTAGGAATACAACAACGTATTGGGCCTGAATACGCCGGCCCTTTGGGAATTCTTCAAGCTTTAGCCGATGGAACAAAACTCATTTTCAAAGAGAATCTTTTACCGTCTAGAGGAGATACCCGTTTATTCAGTATAGAACCATTTATAGCAGTTATATCCATTTTACTAAGTTATTTAGTAATTTCTTTTAGCTATCACCTTGTTTTATCTGATCTCAATATCGGGGTTTTTTTATGGATTGCCATTTCAAGTATTGCTCCCGTTAGACTTCTTATGTTAGGATATGGATTAAATAATAAATATTTCTTTTTAGGTGGTCTATGAGCTGCTGCTTAATCGATTAGTTATGCAATACCATTAACTCTTTATGTATTATCAATATCTCTACGTGCGATTCGTTTAAACATAAACTTTTTTTATTTTGTTATTTTTAGTAAATAAGTTGAATAAATATCTTCATTTTTTATTCATCATTCAAGCCGATGAACTAAATCCGATAGTTATATGAGTGAAAGAAAACAACTTCTAAATTAGCTGAAAAAGATTGAGTCTTTTTTCCTATGTACAAGAATTAAAAGAAAGGAAATATAAGCAGGACCTTTACCCAAGATTGAGGGATTAGTTATCCGGTCTTGAAGCGGGCTCAAAAGATCAACCGTGTAGAGTTTTCATTATCGTTTCTATGTATTACCATAACGCATGATTGAACAAGAATGAGTGGATGGTTAGGAACATAAAAATACATAAAGGATTAGTAATGGAGATTCTTTAGGTAAATTATCCAAAAGGATATATTTTTGCATAAAAAAAAAAAAAGAATCCTAATTGGGGCTTTAAGTTAGTAGAAATGATCAAGTAGTACTTCCCACGATTTCGATCCAGAGTATGCTCCTATCCATAGATTCAAAAAATGACTATCAGGAACGAAATAATCCTTTTTTTAAGTCCCCTCTTTAAGAAAGAAGACTAAGAACGAAAAAACAAAAAGATCTTTTTATTTTTTCTTATATTCATAAAAATCGTATGTCATGATAGATGAACTACTTTAGAATTTTATTTTTCATAATTGAAAAAATATAGGTTGAAATATCTCTTGTAGTTTTACAAGGAGTATTTTATTGAAAGATTAAGTTATTACTCAATAAACAATAAATTGAAATTATTAAAGGATGAGATCAATTCATAAGTCTTTTGTTAGTTATTAATATAGCTGATAGAATTCCATTGGTTTAATTCGGGA
Source organism: Lumnitzera racemosa (assembly GCA_024138005.1). Lineage (NCBI taxonomy): Eukaryota > Viridiplantae > Streptophyta > Magnoliopsida > Myrtales > Combretaceae > Lumnitzera > Lumnitzera racemosa. Next base: position 73,996,525 of record JAMXBC010000007.1, on the reverse strand, counting down.
CCTTCGAAAGGTTTTGCTCTATTTTATCTATATATATTTATACTACAAACATATCAACAAAAAAAATATTGAACCGGTCCTTAGATTTATTGGTGGCCTTGGAGGACTCGTATAAGGTGAAAATCTCATGTATGGTTCTGTAATAGCGATAGGAATAGTGATGTTCCCAATGACTATGATTATCTAATAGTTTAAGTATAGTTGATATAGTTGAAGCCTAGTCAAAATATGTTTTTTAGGGGTGGAATTTGTGGCATCACCCTATAGCGTTTATCGTTCCTCTAATTTCTTCCTTAGTATAATGTGAGAGATTACCTTTTGATTTACCAGAAGTAGAAGAAGAATTAGTAGTGGGTTATCAAATGGAGTATTCAAGTATCAAATTTGGTTTATTTCACGTTGCTTCCTATTTAAATCTATTAGTTTCTTTGTTATTTGTAATAGTTCTTTATTTGGGTGGTTGGAACATCTCGATTCCTTACATATTCGTTCTTGAGCTATTTGAAATAATTAAAGTGGGTACAATCTTTGGAATGACAATTGGTATTTTTATTACATTAGCCAAAACCTATTTGTTTTTGTTCATTTCTATCACAACAAGATGGACTTTACCTAGACTAAGAATGGACCAATTATTAAATCTTGGATGGAAATTTCTTTTACCTATTTCTCTCGGTAATCTATTATTAACAACTTCTTCCCAACTCTTTTCACTGTAAAGGAAATAAGGAATACAATATTCTCTATTTACGACTTTTCTCAAACAAGAGAAAGAAACAAACATCAAATTATTCATAGATCTTTACGATATGTTCCCTATTGTACCTGGGTTCATGAATTATGGTCAACAGACAGTACGAGCTGCAAGGTACATTGGTCAGGGGTTTATGATTACCTTATCCCACGCAAATCGTTTACCTATAACTATTCAATATCCATATGAAAAATTAATTACATCGGAGCGTTTCCGCTGACGAATCCATTTTGAATTTGATAAATGTATTGCTTGTGAAGTATGTATTCGTGTATGTCTTATAGATCTACCTGTTGTAGATTGGAAATTGGAAACTCGTATTCAAAAGAAACGATTGCTTAATTATAGTATTGATTTTGGAATTTGTATCTTTTGTAGTAACTGCATTGAGTATTGTCCAATAAATTGCTTATCAACGATTGAAGAATATGAGCTTTCTATTTATGATCGTCACGAATTGAATTAGAATCAAATTGCTTTGGGTCGTTTACCAATATTAGTAATTGACGATTATACAATTCGAACAATTTTGAATTCGCCTCAAAGAAAATAAAAACAGAAAAATCCTTTTGTTAAAGTGTAATTTCAAATTATTAAGGTTAAATTTGCTCTAAAGTAAGGAATGAGTTCTTTATTTTTTTCTTACTTGGCCAATAACGATAGATTCCAATCTACTCTTGATTGGTTGGTGAGAAGTGCGATTTTATTTAATTTAGATTGAAAATCGTATATGTAATAATAATTAATATACGCCGAAATACATAATTTCAAATCTTTTGAATAAAGAGAAAAATGATATTGGTCTACTAATTGTACCTACATCAATTTTAACCTATTAGATTCGAATTTAATTCAATTAGATTACGAATAAATCATAAAAAATTTCCCGGTCGGGTCACTAAAATCATGAAAGACATTTCGATTTTTTTATATTTTACATAAAATGGATTTGCCTGGACCAATATATGATTTTCTTTTAGTTTTTCTGGGATCAGTTCTTATATTAGGAGGTCTGGGAGTGGTATTACTTACCAATATAATTTATTCGGCCTTTTCGTTGGGATTGGTTCTTGCTTGTATATCCTTATTTTATATTTTAGCAAAATCCCATTTTGTAGTGGCTGTGCAGCTCCTTATTTATGTAGGAGCTATAAATGTTTTAATCCTATTTGCTATTAAGTTCATGAATAGTTTAGAATATTACAAAGATTTCAATCTTTGGACTATTGGGAATGGGATTACCTCATTAGTTTGTACAAGTATTTTTGTTTCACTAATTACTACTATTCTAGATACATCTTGGTACACGATTATTTGGAGGACAAAATCAAACCAGATTGTAGAGCAAGATTTGATAGGTAATAGTCAACAAATTGGAATTCATTTATCAACTAATTTTTTTCTTCCATTTGAACTCATTTCGCTAATTCTTTTAGTTGCTTTAATAGGTGCAATTGCTGTTGCTCGTCAATAATAAATCTTTATCACTATTAACATAACAACAATCCATATTCAACTTTGTTTTGTGTTATCAAATCCATTTCTCTTCAATTCTATTTCAATTTGAAGACTCTTCATGGATAAATCCTTTGTTTTGGACTTGTTATATTATAGGCAATCGAATTTGTTGAATTCTTGTTCATATTAAAAAATGAATTCAAATTAATAAGTAGTTGATCAATGATATTCGAACATGTACTTGTTTTGAGTGCCTATTTATTTTCTATGGGTATCTATGGATTGATCACGAGTCGAAATATGGTTAGGGCACTTATGTGTCTTGAACTTATACTGAATGTAGTTAATATAAATTTCGTAACATTTTTGGACTTTTTTTATAGTCGGCAGTTAAAAGGGGATATTTTCTCAATTTTTGTTATAGCTATTGGAGTTACTGAAGCAGCTCTTGGGTTAGCTATTGTTTCATCAATTTATCGTAACAGAAAATCAACTTGTATCAATCAATAGAATTTGTTGAATAAATAAGTAGAAATTAAAATATTCATCACTTTAAATTAGCATGTATGATATGTAAATTTGATAAAAGGTAAGAAATCAAAGTATCTTGGGCCAATCTCATGAATCTATTCTGAATTTGATTGATTAGAAAAATTTTGGTAAAATCATTGATTCATCTGGTCTTCAAATATATGATTCATCTACAAGTTTACTAGATCGAAGATTTATGGCATTTTCAAATTGATAGATCCAATGTCACATTCAACAAAGATTTATGATACATGTATAGGATGTACTCAATGTGTTCGAGCCTGCCCAACAGATGTATTAGAAATGATACCTTGGGATGGATGTAAAGCTAAGCAAATTGCTTCTGCTCCAAGAACTGAGGATTGTATCGGTTGTAAGATATGTGAATCTAGCTGTCCAATCGATTTTTTGAGTGTTTGAGTTTATTTATGGCATGAAACAACTCGAAGCATGGTTTAGCCTATTAAATACATTTTAAATACGTTCCATAAAAAACCATTTGAATATATTTTGAATACAGTTGATTCTTTTTACCGACAAAAACCTGTACTAAAAAAAAAAATCATATTCATATATGTTTTATTTTGGGGCACTGGTTTTTGTTTTTTGGTCCAAGTTTAGCTTTATCTTGTCTTTACCACGAATTATTTTCCTTGGTTAATCATAATTGTAGTTTTACCAATAGTAGAAGGTTCTTTTATTTTCTTTCTTCCTCATAGAGGAAATAAGGTAATTCGAAAGTATACTATATGTACCGCTTCTTTAGAGCTCCTTTTAACGACCTATACATTCTCTTATCATTTCCAATTATACGATCCATTAACTCAATTAGTGGAGGATTATAAATGGATCAATTTTTTTTATTTTTACTAGAGATTGGGAATAGATGGACTTTCTATAGGACCTATTTTAACTTTAGCGGCTTGGCCAGTTACTCAGGATTCCCAATTATTCCATTTCCTGATATTAGTAATGTACAGCGATCAAATAAGATCATTCTCTTCTCAAGACCTTTTACTTTTTTTCATCATGTGGGAATTAGAATTAATTCTCGTTTATCTACTTCTATCTATGTGGGGAGGGGAAGAAACGTCTGTATTCGGCTACAAAGTTTATTTTGTACACTACGGTAGCTTCCATTTTTCTATTAATAGGAGTTTTGGGCATCGGTTTATATGGCTCCAATGAACTAACATTAAATTTGGAAACATTATCTAATCAATCGTATCATGTTGTACTGGAAATAATATTCTATATTGGATTTCTTATTGCTTTTGCTATCAAATCATCAATTATACCCTTACGTACATGGTTACTAGATACCCACGAAGAGGCACATTATAGTACTTGTATGCTTTTAGCTGGAATCTTATTAAAAATGGGAGCGTATGGGTTGGTTTGGATCAATATGGAATTATTACCTCATGCTCATTCTATATTTTCTCCCTGGTTGATTATAATAGGCACAATACAAATAATCTATGTAGCTTCAACATCTCCTGGTCAATGTAATTAAAAAAAAAAAGAATAGCTTATTGTCTGTATCTCATATGGGTTTCATAATTATCAGAATTAGTTTTATAAGTAATACATGACTCAATGGAGCCATTTTACAAATAATCTCTTACGGATTTATTGGCGCTGCTCTTTTTCTTAACAGGAACGAGTTATGATAAAATACGTCTTGTTCATTTCAATGAAATGGGTGGAATGGAGATTCCCCTCCCCAAAATATTCACGATGTTCAGTATCTTATCGATGGCTTTCCTTGCATTACCAGGCATGAGTGGGTTTGTTGCAGAACTGATAGTATTTTTGGGCATAATCAATAGTCAAAAATATTTTTTGATAACAAAAATACTAATTACTTTTGTAATGGCAATTGGGTTGATATTAACTCATATTTATTCATTATATATGTTACGCCAAATGTTCTATGGATACAAGCTATTTAATGTTCCAAACTCTTATTCTTTTGATTCTGATCCTAAAGAGTTATTTGGTTCGATCTCTCTCCTTCTACCAATAATAGGTATTGGTATTTATCCGGATTTTGTTCTTTCACTTTCAGTTGATAAGGTTGAAGCTATCATATCTAGTTATTTTTATCGATAGTTTTCCTAAATAAAAGAAAAAAGGAATTTCATTTTTTTTTTATTGTTTGTTGAAATCTTTTTTCTCTCTTAAGTTTCACTTAAATAAAATGAATTGGAATTGGAATCAAATAGGTTTTTTCTTTTCGAGAACCTTTTGAATCAAGTAGTGTAGTGATTCAAATGGTTCTCGATTGTTTACATGAAGTTTTCTTCATGAAATTTTGGTATCCTATATTCTATTCTTATCTTACTTATACTAATAGTAATTTTATTTTGGTTCATATAGAACAATTTCTATAGTTATATAGGTTGTTCCTATTTGTATTCGTCTGGATCTATAAATTGCAAATTTGAAATTGAATTATAATTGGATGTTAATGTAAATTAAATGAAACATAACTATGTAAACCTATTCCTAATAAATTGACTCCAAAATAGCATATCTAAATGATAAGAAAGCCTAGAGAAGCCACAATTGTGCAATTTACACTTTCCCAATTTTGATTTGTTCGAGAATGTAAGTAAATCGCAAATATAGTCCAAGTAATAAATTCCTAAGTTTCCTTTGGGTCCCAATTCTAATATGATCCCCAAGCCTCATTAGCCCATACTACTCTTAAAAGAATACCTATAGTTAAAAAGAAAAATCCTAGACTAATAATATGATAACTCCAATAATCTAATTGTTGAATCAGTTGAGCCCTGTAATAATTTTTAGAAGAAAGAAAAAAGAAGTGTTTAGTAAAACATTACCTTTTTGATTTATATATTTGATCTTCCCAAAGGAAAACGAATCATTTAAAAAATTATTATTTTTCTGAAAAGTCTTTATGACTTTTTGAAATGTAATGACTAAGAGAGCTATTGATAATAATGATCCAGATAAAAGAGTTGCATAGCTCAATACCATCATACTTACATGCATGATTAACCACTGTGATTGGAGAGCTGGTACTAATAATTCGACTCGATGCATTTCAGTTAAAAGACCTGAAGTAGTAAAGCCTTGGGTAAAAATGGTGCTTGGCGCTGTTATTGGACTTAAATAATTCCTATGCTTTTTTAAGTACGGAACCATATGAATAATAGAGAAACTCCATGAAAGAAAAATTAATGATTCATATAAATTACTTAATGGGAAATGTCCCGAATAAATCTAACGAGTGACTAATAATCCTGTTATAGAGAAAAAAGTAGCTATTATGCCTTTTTCTGATGAATCATATAGTCATAGGATTTCATCGACTGATAAAGTTATTAAAGAAATTGTAATTACAATTGAAACGATCGAAAAAGATATATGAGTTAATACATGTTCTAAAGTAGAAAAAATCATCAAAATTCTTAAAAAAGTGAAGACAAAAACCAATTAATTATACAAAATTCAAATTCGGAATTCAATTCATTATAGAACTTATTGTATCTCTTTTACAAGATGCCATGCTACCACTCGGATTCGAACCAAGATGCTCTAGCACTGCTTCCTAAGAGCAGCTTATCTACCAATTTCACCATAGCGGCGTATTTGAAATAATAGCCAATTTTTATCAAATCGTCAAGATTGAAGGATTCAATTCAATCCAATATCTTTTTTTTTTATTTTAATTGAATTAAAGAATTCAAATTAAGTTGAAATCGATGAGAAAAATTCGTTTCCTTTTGAAAGGTTTCAGTTTCACTAATAAATATTTATTTTTTATCCTACTATTTTCTTATTCTTTTCTTAATTTATTTTTTTGAATTTGAAAATTCAAATTGAAGTTGTTTCAGTGGGTTTTCTTAGTTTATGCTATTCGAAGATTGAAAATTGATATTTTGTAAATAAAAATAAATAGTTATGACTTCAATCTAAGGATGTAACTAAAAAAAAAAAGTTCTTTCTCTTTTTTCATTTTTTTTTACTAATGCAAATTCAACTAATCTGATTTCATTGATTTCTCATTTATTTTATGAATTTTAAACAAAAAAAAGTATTTTGTTGGATCACATCACAGCTTATCGCGGGATCGAAGGAATTATGTAAATATTTGTATAACTTTGTATTAATTATTAGGTTGTTGTTTCGTTTTTCCTATAGAAAATTTCATTTAGGATTTATCAAACTAATTATGTATTAGTTTTAACATCTTGCTAGTTTTCACATCTTGTCTAAAAAAAGTCTTGATTTTATATTTATGATAATTGCTACTAACCTACTTTACCTCAAAAAATTCTTTTGAATAATTAATAATTTAATTAGAAAGATTGATCAATCTTCCATTACAAACATAGGATCTAGTTTGGATTACTACAAATTCACATATTATTCATATTTATATATGAATAATAAATACTCACCTAAAAATTTGAATACCAAGCTAAATGAAAAGAAAGGGACTCTAGAGTTAAAAGAAAGGGATAGATATTATATAGTAATTCAAAAAATAATATATTGATTCAGAAAGTTGCAAAACAAGTTTGAACTTTAGACTTAATCAATTAATTTCATAATTTCAACAACCCTTTGATTTTTCCTAAAAATCTTATATTTTCTTTTATATAGTCTAAATAGAGTCTAAATACTCAAAATCAAAGCTTTTTCTTATTATTTTCTAGTTATTTATTTGAATATTTTGACAAATAGACTGATGAGTAAAATAAGAATCCTACCCAGGAATGAGAAAACATATATTGACAAAAGATGAAACCTTGTTTGTAGACCATTTTCAGATTAAGATAATTTAATCTAGTATTTGATTAATTATTTGTTGCACAAAAAAACTTTTTGAATTCCTGGTCGAAAGAGACTTCGCTAACGAAAAAGCTTTCAATGCCGCCCCAATATGCCTTCTTTTTCCAAATATTTTTACGAATATGTTTTTTTGATAAGAAGTACATTTTTTTGGAACTGCCATTTTTTGTTTTTGATATCCTTGTTTATTCCATGTTTTATTACATAAATATACGTTGAAAAGTTTAAAAAGACAACCCTTTCCTACCTAATTCAAAATGACTTTTTTTTTTCTATTAATTGGTAAAGCTCAAAAGAGTGAGTATCCCTAATTTTAAAAATGAGAATGAAACTAGTAGCTAATCAAAACCAAAGGATACATGATTTTAGAAAAGTCATTTTAGTAATTCTCTTTTTCTTTAAGTCTATTTTTTTTCTGTTATGTAAAGAAAATGTTGGATATCCTGTATCCCAGTCTTTCATCATATCTCAGAGTTTTTCTTACAAACTAATTTTTTTTTAAATGTTAACGTGGTCCTATTCATACTATTTGACCGATTCTAACTTCTTGATTTTGGAAAGAAGAAAGATTCATAATAATCAAGAATAGAAAATTCTATTTAAGTTTTCCATATCTTGATTTTTTATTAAATAGAAAAAAAAAATAGATAAGAGCCACGAAAATGACTCAAAAATAATTAATTACGAATAAAATAGTTTTTTATGGAATACACATATCAATATTCATGGATTCTCCCTTTCCTTCTACTCCCAGTTCCTATGTTAATTGGAATGGGACTTCTACTTTTTCCAACGGCAACAAAGAATTTTTGCCGTATATGGGCTTTTCCCAGTATTTTTTTGTTAAGTCTCATTATGATTCTTTCGATCTATTTATCTATTCAGCAAATAAATAGAAGCTCTATCTATCAATATGTGTAGGCTTGTACCATTAATAATGATTTTTCTTTAGAATTTAGTCACTTAATTGATCCACTTACTTCCATTATGTTAATATTAATTACTACTGTTGGAATTATGGTTCTTTTTATAGTGACAATTATATGTCTCATGATCAAGAATATTTAAGATTTTTTGCTTATATGAGTTTTTTCAATACTTCAATGTTGGGATTAGTTACTAGATCTAATTTGATACAAATTTATATTTTTTGGGAATTAGTTGGAATGTGTTCTTATTTATTAATAGGGTTTTGGTTTACACGACCTATTACAGCTATTGCTTGTCAAAAAGTGTTTGTAACTAGTTGTGTAGGGGATTTTGGTTTATTATTAGGAATTTTAGGTCTTTATTGGATAACTGGTAGTTTGGAATTTCGGGATTTGGTTGAAATATTAAATAACTTGATTTATGATAATGAGGTTAATTTTTTAGTTCTTACTTTGTGTGCCTTTCTTTTATTTGCCAGCGTAGTTGCTAAATCTGCGCAATTTCCTCTCCATGTATTGTTACCTGATGCAATGGAAAGGCCTACTCCTATGTCAGCTCTTATATATGCCACGATTATGGTAGCTGTGGGAATTTTTCTTGTAGCTTGAGTTCTTCCTCTTTTTCTAATCATACCTTATATAATGAATTTTGTATCTTTAATAGGTATAATAACAGTACTATTAGGAGCTACTTTAGCTCTTGCTCAAAAAGATATTAAAAGAAGTTTAGCTTATTTTATAATGTCTCAACTGGGTTATATGATGTTAGCTCTAGGTATGGGGTCTTATCGAGCCGCTTTATTTCATTTAATTACTCATGCTTATTCTAAAGCATTGTTGTCTTTAGGATCTGGGTCAATTATTCATTCAATGGAAGCTATTGTTGAATATTCTCCAGATAAAAGTCAGAATATGGTTCTCATGGGAGGTTTAAAAAAGCATGTACCACTTAAAAAAATTGCTTTTTTAGTAGGTACACTTTCTCTTTGTGGTGTTCCACCTTTGGCTTGTTTTTGGTCCAAAGATGAAATTCTTAATGATAATTGGTTAAATTCACCAAGTTTTGCAATAATAGCTTGTTGTACAGTAGGATTCACTGCATTTTATATGTTTCGGATCTATTTACTTACTTTTGAAGGACATTTAAACGTTAATTTCCAAAATTACAGTGGTAAAAAACGTAGTTCCTTCTATTTAATATCTCTATAGGGAAAAGAAGTCCCAAAAAAAAAAAAGAATTTTTGGTTGTTAACTTTATTAACAATGAATAATAATGAAAGGACTTCTTTTTTTTTTTTTTTTTGGAATAAGACATATTATGAAATTGATAGTAATGGAAAAAATATGATACGAACCTTTATTACTAATCTTCATTTTGGTCCTTAAAAGACTTTTTGTTATCCCCATGAATCAGATGATGCTATGTTGTTTTCCATGTTTGTGTTAGGGGTATTTACTTTGTTGATTGGAGTCATAAGAATTCCTTTTAATCAATAAGGAGCTACCTTAGATATATTATCCAAATTATTAAATTCGTCCATAAACCTTTTACATCTGAATTCAAATAATTAGTTCGATTGGTATGAATTTGTGACAAATGCGAGTTTTTTCATGAGTATAGATATTTTAGGAATATTTATCTCATTTGTTTTATATAAGCCCCTTTATTCATCTTTAAAACATTGGAACTTATTAAATTTCTTTTTTAAAAGAAATCCTAATAGAATTTTGTGGGACAAAATAATATATGTGATATATGATTAGTCATACAATTGTGGTTACATAGACATGTTTTATGCAATATTTTTAATTTGAGGTATAAGAGGATTAGTTGAACTAACTCATTTTTTTTATAGACGAATAATTGATGGAATTCTAAATGGATTTGGCCTTACCTTTTTTTTTTTCAAAAAAGGTATCAAATATGTAGGGGTTGGTCGCATTTCTTCTTATCTATTATTATATTTCGTTTCTGTATTAATTTTTTATTTTTTCAAACCATACTAAATATTTTTCTTCTTGAAATCTTTCTAACTTCGAATTCTCTTTATAAAATGTCTCTTTAAAGTGAAATTCATCCCTTGTTTTTTCCTTTCCATTCACTCGGATCTCTTCCCTTTCATCGATTTTGCTTGAGGGATCCTTCTTTCCTTCCAAAAGAAGGGAAGGAGAAGGATCTTCTTCGGTGAATCCCTCTTGTTCCTGTTTCATCCCCTTGCTTTCGAAAGTTGTTTTTATTTTTACATCTCTTTCTTTCTCACTTTCCCCCCTTTCTTCTGTTTCTAAGGTTTCTTTAAGTTTTTTAGTAACAATGGGGGACGGTATTCTACTTAAATAGTAAACATAGGTAATAAATAAGAGAATACTAAAGATTCGAGCCATATAATTTCTCAATTCTGACATAAGGTAAAAACGTATTAGTAGCTTATATGCCATGGGAAGGTTACAATTTTGAAGATGCACTCCTCATTAGTGAGCGTTTGGTATCTGAAGATATTTATACTTCTTTTCACATACGGAAATATGAAATTAAGACTCATGTGACAAGCTAAGGCTCCTAAAGGATCACTAATGAAATATTGCATCTAGAAGCTCATTTACTTTGCAATTTAGACAAAAATGGAATTGTGATGCTGGGATCTTAGGTCGAGGTAGGCGATATTTTAGTAGGTAAATTAACACCTCAGATGGCCAAAGAATCATCGTATGTCCCAGAAGATAGATTATTACAAGCCATACTTGGCATTCAGGTATCCACTTCAAAGGAAACTTGTCTAAAACTACCTATAGGTGGTAGGGGTCGAGTTATTGATGTCAGATGGATTCAGAAAAAGGGGGGTTCTAGTTATAATCCAGAAACAATTTGTGTATATATTTCACAGAAACGTGAAATTAAAGTAGGTGATAAAGTAGCTGGAAGACATGGAAATAAGGGTATCATTTCCAAAATTTTACCTAGACAAGATATGCCTTATTTGCAAGATGGAAGACCTATTGATATGGTTTTCAATCCATTAGGAGTACTCTCACGAATGAATGTAGGACAGATATTTGAATGTTCGCTTGGGTTAGCGGGGGATCTTCTAGATAGACATTATTGAATAGTACCTTTTGATGAGAGATATGAGTAAGAGGCTTCGAGAAAACTACTGTTTCCTGAATTATATGAAGCCAGTAAGCAAACAGCGAATCCATAGCTATTTGAACCTAAATATCCGGGAAAAAGCCGAATATTTGATGGAAGAGCAAGAGATCCTTTTGAACAACCTGTTATAATAGGAAAGCCTTATATCTTAAAATTAATTCATCAAGGTGATGATAAAATACATGGGTGTTCTAGTGGACATTATGCACTTGTTACATAACAACCCCTTAGAGGAAGGGCCAAGCAAGGGGGGCAACGAGTAGGAGAAATTGAGGTTTGGGCTCTAGAGGGATTTGGTGTTGCTCATATTTTACAAGAAACGCTTACTTATAAATCGGATCATATTAGAGCTCGTCAAGAAGTACTTGGTGCTACAATCATTGGAGGAACAATACCTAAACCTGAGGATGCTCCAGAATCTTTTTGATTGCTCGTTCGAGAACTACGACCTTTGGCTCTAGAATTGAATCATTTCCTTGTATTTGAGAAGAACTTCCAGATTAAGAGGAAGGAAGCTTAATCGGAATGAATCAAAATTTTTCTTCTATGATCGATCGGTATAAACATCAGCAACTCCGAATTGGATCATTGCCCCCTTAACAAATAAGCACTTGGTCCAATAAAATCCTCCCTAATGGAGAGATCATTGGAGAGGTGACAAAACCCTATACTTTTCATTATAAAACCAATAAATCTGAAAAGGATGGATTATTTTGTGAAAGAATTTTTGGTCCAATAAAAAAGTGGAATTTGTGCTTGTGGAAATTATCGAGTAATCGGAGATGAAAAAGAAGACCCGAAATCTTGTGAACAATGTGGAGTTGAATTTGTGGATTCTCGGATACGAAGATACCAAATGGGATACATCAAACTAGAATGTCTAAACGTCTTCTTAGTATCGAAATTCTGATTTTACAGATTCGAAATGAGAAACTGTCAACCCATTCAATCGAATTAGGATGCCCCGGATCTAACATGTTTCTTGAAAGGAGTAAGATGAAGCTCAGAATTATGGGCGTATAAAATATTCCAAAATAAAAGGAAGGGGGATTGGTCTATGGTCGATTCAGTAACAAACAAATAGGACTTTTTAGTTGTACCTCGTGAAAAAGAAAGAACTTCTTTCTTGTTTTTTAGAAGGAAATGCTATTTTTGTTTCTGTTCAAGTAAGCAAATATGTCGTCATGGTTGCTGAAGTCTATCCATCGCATATAGGCTTTAAGTACATCATAGCATAATTATCGACGTGATGTCAGGACCTAAAAGATTGAATGGAAGGATATATAGATAAGTTAATCCCTTATGAATTACAACCCTTTAGGAGATTCATTGTTCAAAGGGAAGTAGACTACTCAAGAATTTCGCATTTCATTTATGTAGGAATTTAGAATTGAATACAGAATTAAAAAAAAATCGAAAAAATAAGAATAAATCAATAAAATGCTGCTTGGTCTTCACTACTAACTTGAGTAAAGAGTAGATCTTTGTTTGGGGTTTTTCGAGAATTTGAAAGCGAAAACTCCTTTTTTATTTGGTGTAACTACTTGAGTCGGATGAAAGGAAACTTTCATATTTGATTTTGAAGGGGGGAGATCCTATAGGATCCTATCCCAATTTTTCTTTTGCTAGGCCTGTAGCTAAAAAACTTACTTTCTTACGATTACGAGGGTTATTCGAATATAAAATCCAATCCTAGAAATATAGCATCCCACTTTTTTTTACTACTCAAGGCTTCGATACATTTCGAAATCGAGAAATTTCTATTAGAGCGGGTGCTATCCGAGAACAATTAGCCGATTTAGATTTGCAAATTATTATAGATTATTCATTGATAGAATGGAAGGAATTAGGGGAAGAAAGACCCACAGGTAATGAATGGGAAGATCGCAAAATTGGAAGAAGAAAGGATTTTTGGTTAGACGCACGGAATTAGCCAAGCATTTTATTTGAACAAATATAAAACCAGAGTGGATGGTTTTATGTCTATTACTAGTTCTTCCTCCCGAAAGCTAATGAGCTCGGATATTAATGAACTCTATAGAATAGTTATCTATCAGAACAATACCCTTACCGATCTCTTAACAACAAGTAGATCTACACCGGGGGAATTAGTAATGTGTCAAGAGAAATTGGTGCAAGAGGCCGTGGATACACTTCTTGATAATGGAATCCACGGACAACTAATGAAGGATGGTCATAATAAGGTTTATAAGTCGTTTTTCGATTTAATTGAAGGTAAAGAGGGAAGGTTTTGTGAGACTCTACTTGGCAAATGGGTCGATTATTCGGGTTGTTTTGTCATTGTCATAGGACCCTCACTTCCATTACATCGATGTGGATTGCCTCGAGAAATAGCAATAGAGCTTTTCTAAACATTTTTAATTCGTGGGCTGATTAGACAACATCTTGCTTCGAACATAGGAGTTGCTAAGAGTAAAGTTTGGGAAAAAGAGCCGATTGTATGGGAAATATTGCAGGAAGTTATGCAGGGCCATCTCGTATTGCTGAGTAGAGCGCCTACTTTGCATAGATTAGGCATACAGGCATTCTAACCCATTTTAGTCGAAGGGCATGCTATTTGTTTACATCTATTAGTTTGTAAGGGATTCAATGCAGATTTTGATGGGGATCAAATGGCTGTTCATGTACCTTTATCTTTGGAGGCTCAAGCGGAGGCTTGTTTATTTATGTTTTCTCATATAAATCTTCTGTCTCCAGCTATTGGGGATCCCATTTCTGTGCCAACCCAAGATATGTTGGTTAGTCTATATGTATGAACGAGTAGGAATCGCTGAGGTATTTGTATGAATAGGTATAATCCATGTAATCGCAGAAACTATCAAAATGAAAGAATTTATGACAATAAATATAAGTATAGGAAAAAAAAGAACCTTTTTTTTTTTTTGTAATTCCTACAATGCAATTGGGGCTTATCGACAGAAAAGAATCAATTTAGATTGTCCTTTGTGGCTCCGGTGGCGACTCGATGAACGCGTTATTGCTCTAAGAGAAGTCCCCATCGAGGTTCACTATGAATCTTTAGGTACCTATCATGAGATTCATGGGCACTATCTAATAGTAAGAAGTGTAAAAAAAGAAATTCTTTGTATATACATTAGTACAACTGTCGGTCATATTTCTCTTTTTCGAGAAATTGAAGAAGCTATACAAGGGTTTTGTCGAACCTGCTCATATGGTACATAACCATATGGTATCTAAGTTAAGTAATTCTATGACATCGGTGTAAAGTCCAATCTCTCCAATTGAATCGGAACCACAGTTCTTGGATTTCTATGTGAATTGAAATTGAGAAAAGGAAGTTTTCTAATCAATCACTCAACTCATTGTCGAATTCCACTCAGTAGAAAATGGAGGTACTTATGGCA
Source organism: Lumnitzera racemosa (assembly GCA_024138005.1). Lineage (NCBI taxonomy): Eukaryota > Viridiplantae > Streptophyta > Magnoliopsida > Myrtales > Combretaceae > Lumnitzera > Lumnitzera racemosa. The sequence goes on along the minus strand of JAMXBC010000007.1, from coordinate 73,981,495 downwards.
GAACGAGTCAATCTAGTCTTTCACAATAAAGTAAATAGATGGAACTGCCATTAAAAGACTTATTAGCAGATTAATAGATCACTTCAGAATGGCATATACATTACACATTCTGAATCAAGTAAAGACTCTAGGTTTCCAGCAAGCTACTACTACATCCATTTCATTAGGGATTGATGATCTTTTAACGATACCTTCTAAGAGATGGTTAGTACAAGATGCTGAACAACAAAGTTTGATTTTAGATAAACACCATCATTATGGGAATGTATACGCAGTCGAAAAATTATGCCAATCCATTGAGGTATGGTATGTTACAAGTGAATATTTATGATAAGAAATGAATCCTAATTTTAGGATGACCGACCCCTTTAATCCAGTTCATATAATGTCTTTTTCGGGAGCCAGAGGAAATGCATCTCAAGTACACCAATTAGTAGGTATGAGAGGATTAATGTTGGATCCTCAAGGACAAATGGTTGATTTACCCATTCAAAGCAATTTACGCGAAGGATTGTCTTTAATAGAATATATCATTTCTTGCTACAGAGCCTGTAAAAGAGTTGTAGATACTGCTATATGAACATCAAATGCTGGATATCTTACGCGCAGACTTGTTGAAATAGTTCAACACATTGTTGTACGTAGAACAAATTGTGGAACCATCCAAGGGGTTTGTGTGAGTCCTCAAAATGGGATGATACTAGAAAGGATTTTGATTCAAACATTAATTGGTCGTATATTAGCAGATGATATATATTTAGGTGCATGATGTATTGCTATTCAAAATCAAGATATTGGAATTGGACTTATCAATCGATTCATAACCTTTCGAACATAACCAATACCTATTCGAACCCCCTTTACTTGTAGGAGTACATCTTAGATTTGTTGATTATGTTATGGTAGGAGTCCTACTCATGGTGACCTGGTCGAATTGGGAGAAGCTATAGGTATTATTGTGGGTCAATCTATTGGAGAACCAGGGACTTAACTAACACTAAGAACTTTTCATACCAACGGAGTATTCACAGGTGGTACTGCAGAACATGTACAAGCCCCCTCTAACAGAAAAATAAAATTCAATGAGGATTTGGTTCATCCCATACACACGCGTCATGGTTATCTTGCCTTTCTATGTTCTCTAGACTTATATGTAACTATTGAGAGTGAGGATATTCTACATAACGTCACTATTCCACCAAAAAGCTTTCTTTTGGTTCAAAATAATCAATATGTAGAATTTGAACAAGTAATTACTGAGATTCGTACGGGAACATACACTTGCAATTTTAAAGAAAGGGTTCGAAAATATATTTATTTAGACTCAGAGGGAGAAATACACTGGAGTACTGATGTGTACCATATACCCAAATTTACATATGGTAATGTTCATCTTTCACCAAAAATAAGTCATTTATGGATATTATTAGGGGGTTCGTGCATTTTCAATGGAATTCCTTTTTCACTCCACAAGGATCAAGATCAAATGAATCTTCGTTCTCGTTATGTTGAACGAAGATCTCTTTCGAGTCTCTTAGTAAATAATGATCAAATCAAAAACAAATTATTTAGTTCTCATTTTTCGAGTAAAATAAAATAATATAGGATTCCTGATTATTCAGAACTAAATTGAATCATATGTACTGGGCAGTGGAATCTCATATATCCTGCTATTTTATACGAGAATTCTGCTTTATTGGCAAAATGGCGAAGAAACAAATTTCTTACTCCATTCCAATCGATTCAAGAACAAGAGAAAGCACTAATACCTAATTCAGGTATCTTGATGGAACTAATTTTCCGTAGAAGTAGTCTTCTTGCTTATTTCGATGATCCTCGATACAGAAGAAACACTTCGGGAATTACTAAATATGGAACCATAAGGGTGCATTCAATTGTTAAAACAGAGGCTTTGATTGAGTATCGAGGAATTAAAGAATTTAATGCAAAATATCCAATGAAAATAGATCAATTATTTTTTCATTCCCGAAGAAGTCCATATTTTACCTGAATCTACTTCGATAATGGTACGCAACAATAGTCTCATTCGAGTAGATACACGAATTACTTTAAATACAAGAAGTTGAGTTGGCGGATTAGCCCGAGTGGAGAGAAAAAAAAAGGATTGGACTTAAAATCTTTTCTAGAGATATCCATTTTCTTGGAGAAACCAATAAGATATCCCAATACAGTGGCATCTTAATACCACCAAGAATAGGAAAAACAAATTCTACGAAATCAAAAAAATTGAAAAATTGGATCTATGTTCAGCGGACACACCTACTAAAAAAAAAGTATATTGTGTTAGTTTGAACCGTAGTGACATATGAAATGTCGGACAGTATAAATTTAGAAACACTCTTCCCCCCAAATCTGTTCCAAGAAAGGGATAATATGCAACTTCGAGTTATCAATTATATTGTTTATGAAAATGGCAAACTGATTCGGGGAATTTATGACACAAGTATTCAATTAGCGCGGACTTGTTTAATTTTGAATTGGGACCAAGACAAAAAAAGTTCTTATATCAAAGAGGCCCACGCTTCCTTTGTTGAAGTAAGTATAAATGGCCTGATTCGAGATTTTCTAAGAATCAACTTAGTAAAATCCCATATTTCTTATCTCAGAAAAAGAAATCATCCGTCATCCTTAGGATTGAGCTCTGATAATGTGTCGGATCATACCAATATCAATCCCTTTTATTCATTTTATTCCAAGACAAAGGTTCAAAAATCACTTAGCCAAAATCAAGGAACTATTCGCACGTTGTTAAATTCCAATAAGGAATGTCCCTCTTTGATAATTTTGTCATCATCTAATTGTTTTCTAATGGGTCCATTCAACGATGTCAAATATCATAGTGTGATAAAAGAATCAATTAACAAAAATCTGATAATTAAAATTAAGAATTCAATTGGCCCTTTAGGAACAGGCCTTCCAATGTTGAGTTTTCATTCATTTTACTATTTAATAACTCATAATCCAATCTTGATAACTAAATATTTGCCACTTGAAAATTTAAAACAAACTTTTCAAATAATTAAATATTATTTAATGGATGAAAATGGGGGGATTTATAATCCTATCTAGGCAGTAACATCTTTTTGAATTCATTCAATTTGAATTGGTATTTTCTCCAGAATAATTATTATTTTAATAATTGGGAAGAAAGTTCCACAATAATTAGTCTTAGACAGTTTATTTGTGAAAATGTACGTATAGCCAAATATGGACCCTACCTAAAATTAAAATCAGGTCAAGTTTTGATTGTTCAAGTCGATTCTATAGTAATAAGATCAGCTAAGCCTTATTTGGCCACTCCAAGAGCAATTGTTCATGGTCATTATGGAGAACTCCTTTGTGAAGGAGATACATTAGTTACGTTTATCTATGAAAAGTCGAGGTCCGGTGATATAACGTAGGGTCTTCCAAAAGTGGAAAACGTGTTAGAAGTGCGTTCAATTGATTCAATATCGATGAACCTAGAAAAAAGAGTTGAGGGTTAGAACGAGCATATAACAAGAATTCTTGGAATTCCTTGGGGATTTTTGATTGGTGTTGAGCTAACTATAGTGCAAAATCGTATCTCTTTGGTTAATAAGATCTAAAAGGTTTTTAGATCCCAAGGGGTCCAAATCCATAATAGGCACATATAAATTATTATATGCCAAATAACATCAAAAGTGTTGGTTTTAGAGGATGGAATGTCTAATGTTTTCTTACTTGGAGAACTAATTGGATTGTTACGAGCAGAGCGAACGGGGCGTGCTTTGGCAGAATTGATCTATTACTAGGTCATCCTATTGGGAATAACAAAAGCATCTTTGAATACTCAAAGTTTCATATCCAAATTGAGTTTTCAAGAAACTGCTCCAGTTTTCAAGAAACTGCTCAAGTTTTAGCCAAAGCTGCTCTTCGGAGCCGTATCGATTGGTTGAAAGGCCTAAAAAAGAATGTTGTTATAGGAGGGATGATACCCGTTGGTACTGGATTTAAAGGATTAGTGCACCGTTTAAGTCAAGATAAGAACATTCCTTTAGAAACTAAAAAGAAGAATTTTTTCAAGGGGGAAATCAGAGATATTTTCTTCTACTATAGAGAATTATTTGATTCTTGCATTTTAAAGAATTTCCATGATACACGAGAACAATTATTTAAAGGATTTAATGATTCCTAAAAGTGGATTCATATTTTTATTTAATATTAATAAAAATTCTCTATGGTCATTTGATGGGGGTAATGGAAATAAAGATAAGACCAAGTATAGGTTAGCGGTTTGGATTGTGTATTGATACGGTTAATCTCCGGTGGTAGAAGAAAAGTTTCCATTGGAACAATTATTTAGTTCAGGGCACCTCGTCGCTTTTTTTAAAAAAACAAAAAAAACAAAAAGGAAATGTGAGGAGAAATGACAAGAAGATATTGGACCATCAATTTGGAAGAAATGATGGAAGCAGGCATTCATTTTGGTCATGGTACTAAGAAATGGAATCTAAGAATGGCACCTTATATTTCTACAAGGCGTAAAGGTATTCATATTACAAATCTTACTAAAACTACTCGTTTTTTATCATAAGCTTGTGATTTGGCTTTTGAAGCAACAAATATGGGCAAATAAGTTTTAATTGTTGGTACAAAATATAAAGCAGCTAATTCAATAGTACAGGTTGCAATAAAGGCTCGGTGTCATTATGTTAATAAAAAGTGGCTTGGTGGTATGTTAACGAATTGGTCCACTACAAAAACGAGACTTCATAAGTTTAGGGACTTGAGAATGGAACAAAAGACAGGGAGACTCAATAATCTTCCAAAAAGAGACGCAACTATGTTAAAGAGACAATTATCTCACTTGCAAACATATCTAGGTGGGATTAAATATATGATGGGATTACCTGATATTTTAATTGATACAAATTGTGACCCGGATCTTGCCGATATTTCGATTCCAGCAAATGATGATGCTATAGCGTCAATTCGATTTTTTCTTAATAAATTAGTATTAGCAATTGGCAAGGGTCGTTTTAGCTATACAGGAAATCTTTGATTAATAATAAGATAAATCCATTTTTTTTTAACTCCACAAATTTATGGAATTGGTTACTGCTCTTGAATCTCACAAAAGAGATAAAAATTAATAGATATATTTTTTGACTAGTTCTAGTTATTACCAAAAATAGAAAATTTAACTAAGCAAGTTGAAAAAGAGATGGTTGAGTCAAAATAATTTCCTTTAAAGTTCTATTTCTCTCAGAGGGCAATATGAATGTTTTAACATGTTCCACCAGCACATTAAAAGGCTTATACGATATATCAGGTATGGAAGTAGGCTAACATTTCTATTGGCAAATAGGAGGTTTTCAAGTCCACGGCCAAGTACTTATTACTTTTAGGATCTACAAGAATAGATATAGAAACTTTATTGATTGAATACGGAAATACTTATTTTTTTTATTTTTTTATTTTTTGCTTTGTTAAGCTAAGTAAAGTATCCTTAGAACTCGAAAAAGGCCTATTTGACAATCTTTATAATTTAACTTAGCAAAGGTCTTCCTTTTTGAAACTCAAACTTTGGCTTGTCTACAAATAAAAAATAAAGTAAGGCACTGCTAAATTTATGTGACTTACTATTAGATTCAATTAAGTAGATTAAGATTGGGTTAGGTTGGAGTCTTTAACCGCTTTCATGTCATAATTTTGACTCCAAAAATTATCTAGCCAGAATTAGATAGGTATACTAAAGAAAAGAATTTGCTTAAGGATTAAGACAAGAGTGAAGGAGTAAATAAGCTAACAAGAGCAATGCTCACAAAAGGAAATGCTTAGTATATTGATGATGATTATGTAATGTGCAATTACATATATAGTGGGTATTTATACCCAAGAAACTAGGGCAACTTGCCTAAAAATGGAAAAGATAAAAGGGTTAGTATCTAAAAGGAGTAATATACAAGGAATGATGAAGGGTATGTTGGAAATTACAATAAAAAGAAATTTTTTGTATGGAAGATTTTGTGTATGGCTGCTCAGACACGTAGCTCACTATGAGTGAATGACTTTCTAACAGAATAGATAAATTATGTATGGTCAACTAGAATTCTATTGAGATGAGTTACCGAGCATAGGTGTTGAGTAAGGAAGCTGATCTGACCTGGACTCATCATAGGAGGGACGGTTGCAGACATGTGTTGGAGCTCTCTTCCTCTTGGAACCAACGTTATTGATCTAGGGGTTGACTCAACCATGACCCAGTAGGGGCATATGAAGGGTTGGGCTGTAAGTAGAGCATTTGTTTAATCGGCACATAATTTCTAAGAGATGTACAATCACTTAGCTCAACATAAGGAGTTGGTTGGTAGTAAGGAGCAACTAGACCTTAGTAGGGGTCGACTAGAGCAAGAGGATTCACTTAGTTAGTCCTTTTAGTCCTCGAGCTTGACTATTGCTTAAAGGCTTAATAGCTTGATTCTTATCACTAATCCTCCTATGCTTAATCTTACTCATACCCATGCATCACTTACTCTTATCGATAATTTGATTGGCAAATTATGCAACTGAATTGTATGGACAAATGCTTTTAAATATATACTTAGGACTACCAGTAATCTTTTGAATGGCTTATATATCAGTTGTCTATCAACTTACAATCTCATTATGTTTTAGATCTTGTTTTCAATTCCATCATAGTATAGTATGAGAGTATTAAGGAACTTGAATGTGAGCTCCCTATAGGATGACTCATCAATCATCAAAAGCCTATCCTATCCTATAATCTCCAAATATTTGCTTACCATTGCATCATATTTGACTCTTTCCAAATTTACCTAACTTACAATTGCATTTTCTTAGAAACCCTTCTTGCTCAATCTGCTATTTCACTTCCTCAACTAAGCTTCAATGAATCTAAGCATGGGGTAGCATGAAGAATTGCTCTTGTTATCCTTTCAAGTGACTTACTTAACATGAGGCATGATCTAAAATAAGGAAATCAATTAAATCATGCAGTTATGTTTCTCAAAAAAAAAAAAAAAAAGATTCAAGAATCACTCCTAAAAACATTATTGAGAAATTTGTGCTAGTCATAATTTAGACGATTATAGAATTCCAACATTACAACACTAAATTCTTTTACTAATATGAAATGTTGAACTAGCTTTTAATTAACAAGAACATAAAGAATTTTATCCTAGTTCACAATCTTATACAATTCAAATTAGAGCATGCTATGGAAATTATGTTTCTACAATGGTAGTTTCAAGCATAGTTCTTGCAACCTCATGTTGTTTCCTTAAATCCAATGCACAAATAATATGGGTTCATCATAAATAGGCAAGAATAATTCAATAATAACCCCTCTTCCTCATCATCTCTAACAAGAACTCCACATATACTTCCTCATCATAGCTTCAAAATCACACTTTGTAGAGAGATTTCTAACCAATAATGTGGAAACAACAATTTCCATCTCACAAACATTCAAGAATCACTCCTAAAGCTAAAGATCATCACACATATAAATCTTAGATTCTTCAATGAAATCCTAAATAAACAATGCAATTTTCCTAAGATAACAAGTTACATTAACAAATTTAAGTATATATTGAGTTATACATACCTTTGATTTATTGATTTTGGAAGAAAATTGTATTAAGATTGCAACAATAGGACGCTTTGTAGTAAGAGAAAGTGATAGAATGTGTTATTGTAGAGTGAAATAGAGTTTAGAATGAAAGAACTAGGAAAGAACTGTGATTTTTGAATCATGGCATTACCATATGGAAGAACACAACCGCGATCTTGGCTATGTTTCTTGTCTTAATACGTACGATTACCTTAAGGTGTAATCATAGGTAAGGTTGACAAGCATGGTCTTGCTTGTGATTCTCTTGGCCTCTAAATTCTTGCCTTTTCTTCCTTTTCATTTATGAGGGGATCATGGGCATGTTCATTAGCTAAACCTTAGTTGTGATCCTCTTTGACTTCTAAACTTAAATTTTGTCGAATTTTCATGTTCTTACTTAAAATCACTCTCCAAACGATTAAAAACATATTGACTAAGTTGCCAAAGAACAAATTTAAATTGAAATACAAATTACTGGAATGAGTAATAACTTTTAAAGAAAAAAATCACTTCTAAATTCAACAAGTGACTACTCTAATGAGATAAAAATTATTCATGCAGGGGAAAAACAAACTAATAATAACTATCATGAAAAGACCTTAGCTTGACCAAAACAATGAAATGTAAATGAAAGATTATTTAAATGGAACTCAAATAGAGATAAATTAGGTTGCATCCCAAGAAGCATTGTTATTTAGCATAGTTGGCTTGACAAACTCATCATTCTTTCAATTTTTTTTAGATCCCATAGGTTTATGAAATTGTTTATCATTTCCTAGCAAGTTTCATTGTTACCTTTCTATAACAATTCTAGCTTATTATCCCAAATGATTATTTAAATTTTTGAGTAATGCCTCTATATTTTTTACTGTAGCTTCAGAGGTTTGAAATTGAGCATCTAAGCTATTAACATATCTTTTAAGTTGGAGTTCCCATTATAAGTTTGGACATTCTAGTTTTGCTATTGCTATTGGCCTCCGTACAAAAAATTGGGATGATTTCTCCAACCTAAATTGTAAGTATTATTGACAGGATTATTTTGCAGTTTATTAGTAAGAAAGTTAACCTCTTCCATATCAATTGGTGTCTCTTCTTACACTACATTCACCAATTTCATCAATCCTTCAATTTTCTAACTTAGATTCTCAACCAAGCTATTAGAGTAGTGATTCAAATAGCTTCAAAATTTCTAGTTGCTTTTACCTTATCTCTCACATTATCCTATTGGGAATTGTTCATGGCCATGCCTTCTATTAGCTTTTGGGCCTCTTCTAGTGTCTTAGTGCTTAGAGTGCCTCTAGCTATATCATCAATCATCTATCTAGTAGGACAATTGAGACCATTATAAAAGGTCGAAATCTACATCCATAAAGGTAAACCATGCACTTAAGAAAATCCTTAAACCTTTCCTAAGTTCCATAGAGTGTTTCTCCATCAATTTGGGCATATGATGATATGCTACTCATGAACTTAGTTGTTTTGGCAAGAAGAAAGTATTTCCTTAAGAACTTCTCAACCAAGTCTTCCCATGTAGTGATAAATCCTTTAGTAAGCAAGTTAAGCCACTACTTAGCCTTACTTCTGAGTGAGAATGGAAATAACTTGAGCTTCATTGCATCATCTATGACCCCATTAATGTTGAAAGTGTTACAAATTTCTAGAACACTTAAGATGTGGTTGTTTGGATCCTTATTAACTAAACCATCAAATTGAATAAATTGTTACACCATCTAATTCATGTTTGACTAAATTTGAAATTTAGTTGCTTGAATTGTAGGTTTAATAATAATGGACTCAATTGTAGTTGCTTTTGGCTTGGTGTACTCTATCATAGTTTTGTTGCGTCTTCATTGTTCAATGTCATGTAATTGATTTCTTCTTCTCCTTCTCTATTTTCCTCTTCTTCTTCCTTAAATTGGATTGGTGAACCTTGGTTTATCAACTCCATTATCTAATGTACTCTCCTGCATGGAATATAAGAAATCTTCCTAATTTCCAAATCATATTCAACGAGATCTATTCTATTATTCATTATCATATACCGAAACAATTCAAAAGTTAGAAGTAACAAATGAAGGAAAATACCAAAAACAAAGAAAAATGTAATAAATAAAAAATATGTTAAAATAATTATTAAAAGGGATTTTTCTTAGTATCCTAATCAATATAACTCTGTTGGTTCCTCGGTAATGACATAAAAAAACTTGATGATGCTACTTTTGCAGTAGAAGGGTTAATACTAACCTTGAGTAAGTATACTTAGTAAAGTTATAGTACAACACAAATTTGAGTCTAAGATGTCATTCTCATAGGGAACCATGAGATTGAGGACATCTTAGATTACTAGCAATTTTCCCTAAACTGCCAACTATCTAACTTATCAAATCAAAACAATTAAATAATTATATTGAACTAAATGAAAATAAAGAAGCATAAATAAAACATGGACAATAAAAATAAATAAACTAGAATAATCAAATTATGGAAAACTTAATCTTTAGTAAATCTGTTATTTATTGCCTAGTTCTATATAACTTCTAATCTTAATTGCACTTTTGGACCATGGAGAATCCTTGTACTAATGAACTGGATTTGCGTCTTCTAATTAATTCCTAACCCTGAGTGTACCTTATTTGAATTGCTTTTGCAATAAAGTATCTCAAGATCACTTTAAGACTTTCCTTTATTAGGTTGTCATAATCTAGAGAAACTAATAAGCTAAACCTCATTCAAATTAGTAACTTTTAATTGCATTAGTGCAATTAGCTATAGAATCTCATGAACTCTACAGTGGACTTACGTAATAATCTAATAGCCAGAAATATTAAATTAAAAACAATACAAAAAAATGCAACGGGATCACAAAACATGATATCATAGATTGAATGTAAAGGTGTTACATCAGAATTAGGGTTCAATAAATTATATATTGAGAATGATAAGTTTATGACATGAATTTAAAACAGAAGGAAATAGAAGACATGAGAAACCCCTTGTTATCACTTTACCCTAAACAATTTTTCCTCAAGGGACTCTCTCTGAACACTAAGCCTAAGCATCTATTTATAGAACTTAGACTTAGGGTTACAAAGAAACTTTCCTAAAATAAGAGATTTTTTTATCCATGGAATGTTCATGCCCTAAGATCATGGTTGTGATCTCTAGGTTGATCTTCTCCTTCATGTGTAACTCTTATAAATCGATGAAATTCTTTTACGAAAGTTATACGGCTAGGAACACGGCTATGTTCTTGCAATGATCCACATTAGAAATTATTTGTTGTCTTCATTCGCTTTGATGGAATGGTTAATGCATTTGTTAAAGCTCTAAAGCCTTATAAAATTGCCTAAAACTTATCGAAAGCTCCTAAAACACCTAAAAAAAAAAGAAAAAGAATAACCAATTAAGCTCCAAATCCTCATAAAATTAACACAAATAATAGATGAAAGTATATAAAATTATGCCAATATATATATGTTGTATGAGTGTTATCATATAATTTGCATTTGAGGTATGACCTTAGAGGTGGCATAAAAGAGATAGACTACTAATAAGCTATCATTGCACAAGGGGTACTCATGAAGTGGGCATAGGGAGGAGTAACACGTCCTAAGGCCTTAGAGAAGCCCATGCAAACTAGGGAGTTAGTCTTATAAGGCTCTTGAAATTAGGTTATCATATTGAGAAAGGGAAAGGAAGGGGCTAATGATTCTTGGAAGGGAGTTTGGGTTGACAAGTAAGGAGTGCTCGAGAGTTGACTCATAGTAATGGGTCTATTCAAGCTATAAGTGAGGTGATGGAAAGGTTTGGTCCTTCTTTTGGCCAAACAAATCTTGTTATGGGCTATGGGGTTGTAGGTAGTTCCTATAGTATGCTAAGACAAGAACAGGGGATGTACATAATTAGACTATGTTTAAGGCTATTGCTACTACTTTAATGTTTGTTGTTTCTACTATCTCAATTGATTATAGGAAACATGTTAGCAAGTATGATGTTGCTTCTAAGGTGTTCTCACCAAGGCACGTAGATCACAATAGGGAAGAAAATAAGAGCTTGAGGGTACGTACATCTTGTGAGTAGGTATACATTCATATCTACACTATGAGTTTTCAACACTAGCTTTATTATCATTATGGAATTCACATGGCTCCTTTATTCTTTGTAGTTACTTACTAAGATGTAGTTTACATATCAACTATGCAAGTAACACTTAGCTCTTCTATAGATGGCTACTTTGATCTAGTTGGTTTAGTGTACCGATGACCATAATCATGCTTTAATGTAGAGAGTGAAAAGACAATCGGTCTTTCAATTGTTGTCTAGTTTGACCTTTTAAGTTAAAACCCCTCAAATGGGAAGCTTGCACTAGTAAGTAACCATAAGTCAGGCCTTCCTATTTGTAGGAGTCATTTTACGGTCATTGTCTTATTAAAGAACTGAACCCTTCATCAAAAGGCCCCTTTTATAGGTTGTTTGCACTAGTAAGGGGCCATAGGCTAGGCTATCATATGTAAAAGACTTAATTTAAGGTTGTCATCTCTCGTATGGCATCTACATCACTAAGAGATAAGGGAACCTTCTTCCCTATTGGGATGCCCTATTATAGAACTAGATTTGTGAGTTGAGACATCTTAATTTGTTGGCATAAACTATAAGCCTACCAACAAGCCTCCTCTTATGCTTTGAGCCTAGTTAAGAAGGCCCTATTAGTAGTTAGCCTCCTCTTAAGGTTCCTCTTAATTTATTGGTACCTTGTGAACCTATACAAAAAGTTAAGGATGGCTTTGTTCTCCTATTGTTAGGCAAAGGTTACCTTGTTTGCTTGTTAATGGGTAAGGGCAAGTTTGACTTATAGGACATTAAAAGTTGGGTAAGTCATAGTTTTGTGAGAGTTAGCCCCATAGAGGTCCAACCTTGACCTAATGGTTGTCAAAGAGCAACTAAATAAGGACAATGCGTGACATGGAGGCTACTAAGAAGCACATAAGTTGGCATCAAGGGTTACTTAGGCTGCTGAGAAGCAGCCAGGTCGTTGTGTAGTTTGTAGTTGTAATATCAGGATGAGATGCTTTGAAATTTTACTTCATTCATATTCAATGTTAGTTTTACAAAGAAAATCTTTGTGTAGAAAATATGACAAAGGGCTAATGAAGGTGAACACTAACTCTGTTAGGCTATTGAGCTAGTAAGTCTTTACTTACCCTCCCTATCTCCCTAGAGTTAAGTTGGTTATACGATGCTAAGCTATGTCAGTCATATATCTTCAAGACATGGCTTTAGCATAACATGATCTAATAAGTTGCTTGTCACCTCTAAAGACATTGGTTTGTCAAGGTGTAGGAAACTTAACTTATAAGTGCTTAGTTGAAGAGACCATGTTAAAGCATTCTAGGATAAGTTACCAAGGATGATGTTATGTGGTGACCAGGAGTCAATGATAAGAAAGTTGACTTATGCTGTAGTAGTTGGCTCTTTGTTGTTAAGCTCTAACGAAATTTTGATGATGGTAATTGCTTTAGTAGGTTGCTTAGTGAAGCTAAAGAGGTTGTATTTATATAGCTTTGTAGAGCTTAGTAAATTCTTCATCTAGTCGAAAGCTCTTTTGAATATGATGTTGGTCAAGCTCCTTATGTCCTTATGCTTATGATCACTTTATGAACATCATAGTTGGTATGTTGGTTGTTAGTTCAATTATGTTTAATTTAGCTTTAGCAATATACTCTTTAGGTAGCCTCACTAGACTATGTCCTTGAAGGTGTTTTTCAATTGAACTCAAGCGTTAGTTGTATGACCTTTATCTTTATGGAACTGGTAGTACTTATTTGAGTTCTTTCTAGTAAGGTTATGCTGCATTTTGTTTGAGTAGGTAAAGATATCTTTGTTTCAGATCTTAAGTATTAATTTTGCTTGAGGCTTAACTAATGGCATGTGCTACTTATAGAATGGAATGATGCATTTCACCATTTGTATGTTTTGGCTGGCAATTTGCTTGCCCATCATTATAAGGACCAAGCTTATTTTAGATAAGTGGTTATTCCCCTATAGGGGGAGGCATTCAACCTAGCGCCTAGCCAAAAATGTTGTCCTCCTTATTGATGTACATTACTACTCTTGTTTAGAGCTTTACATAGGATTAAGGCCTTTTCTTAGTGATGGAAGAAAAGAACTAGCAATGGTCCTTAACTCCTTAGATAGCTGCATTTAAAGCTACATTCATATTAATATTTAGTATCAAGATCATGGCCGAAGCGAGCCACCAAGCTTTGTAGGGTCTCATCTAGACCTTCATGGCTAAGGTTGAGTATGGACAATTTTTTTTAAGCTGCTTACTAGTAATGAAGTGTTAACAAAAGGTTTGTCCCAACTCCTTTAAGTTGGTGATGCTATTGGGTTTAAGGCAATAGTAACAGGTGCGAGTAGTGCCTTATCGGATCAATGGGAAAGCTTTAAAAGCAATAAAATTGTCACAGAGCACTAATGTAGTGTTTGAGTTGAAAATATGGTTTTTCTCCTTCAAATTTTTTCATGATTTGTTTTAGCTAAAAAACGTTGAAATTGGGTAAAATTTGATAGAGTGCACTTTCCTTCTCTATCACAAAAACAAGCTTAAGCTTTTATACAGGGGGGAAAGGCTTCACACTTTGGGAGGAAGGATAGTAGATATGTGACATATGTGTTTGCACACATGCATTTAAAAACTTAAAGGGGTACGTTAGTGCTCCAACACACCCTTTTATTATTATTATTATTTCTTTTGCATAACATGTGGTCTTAAGTACATGAATAGGTAGCGCTATGTGTGCTTGATGAAGCTACCACTTAGTAACCGTATAGCACTATCACATCAGCAAAACATTTTTTTACATGTTTTGTAATTTAATCAATTTCTTATATTTTTTTCATATTAATAATTTTTTTTGTATTTTTCTAAATTATTCAATTTTTTGTATTTTTCTAAGTTATTCAATGTTTTTTTTTTTCTTATTTTTTTAATTATTCAATTGTTTTTTGTATTTTTCTAAATTATTGGTATTTTCCATGAAGCGGGGTCTTTGAGTTGAAACAAAAGTTAAGGTAAGCAAAAATGGGATATCTATATGAACCTAGTTTATAGTTTAATTTTATTAATCTATTATAGATTTTTAAGTTATTTTTGGTGAATTTGGAACTTAATTTATTTGGTTTTCATTTTTAGGACTTAGACTTTTTTTTTTTTTTGGTAGGCACTTGGACATTGATTACGCACAATTGGAAATTTATTTGAAGAAATTGCAAAAGAAACGATTTAAATTGTGTTGAGCAGCATAATCATGCTTGTGGCCATGCTAAGATGGAATCATAAATAAGCAATTCAAAGTATGTTGAAATTGAAAGGGAAGTTAAGCAAATTGGTATGATTGTGTTGTTATTTGTACTAGAGATTGTTTTGTCTTATTTTGTGTGAGAATTGCAGCTTGATTTGTAGAAAGCTACATGAGCTTTTGATGTGGTCATGTTCAAGATGATGATGTGGATGAAACACTAATTGATTTCTTTATACTATAAATAAACATATAAGCCTTGTAACTTGGGTAGTGGGGGAGGGATTGATCGATGGATAAGGTTTTAGAGACATAAAGAGGGTAGTATTCTAATCCTTCTCTTCTCTTCTTTATTTTCTTCTCAATGTTTTAGTTAATTTGATTTTAGTATTTGAATATTGAACCCTAGTTTTCTGTATAAAAAAAAGTTCTTGCTCTTTAGTTTAATTGATGATTTCTAATTTATTACGATCTAATTATGTGTTTGTTCATGTTCTTTGAGTTAATGCTTACTCGGGTTATTAATTCAACATTTGATATTACATATAGTTTGAGAGGTTCTCTATGTAATTAGATCTAGCATAATTAAAAGGAGTTAAGGTAGACATAGAGATAGGCTACAATGATTTCTCTTGATAACAATGAAACCTAATAGTGGAATTTACTAGGTCGTTAATGAAATCTTAGGATTATTTTAATCAAAAAGAGGTTTCAATTAAATATTCTAAGGTTAGGTGCTAGTAATCTCAAGAGAAATATTAGTATAATTCCAAAATTTTCACAATCTAATAAATTAGGAAGATATTGATTTATTATATAGATTCTACAAGAAATCAATATTTAAATTCTAAAGACTATGTGTTCTTAATTATTTTATTTTATTTTTAAAAAAAAATTTATGTATTGTTAGCTCCTTTAATTGTTAGATTAATTTAACTTAATTTAGATTAAAAAATTAATAAAATTGAACTTAATTGCTTAATTAGATAATAGTGATAAGGAGAAGCACTAGTACGTAGGTTTTATTAGACTATGTGGAAATGACCTAGTCTCACCAGTTTATCTATACATGTGTCGGTTATACTTGCTAGTAGAATTATGCATGTTTATGGAATTTGATTAAACTTAGAAGTGTGTACGTGTATATTAAGTTTTGAGCTAGTACCTTAGATGGGAGAACAAATATGTGACACCATCATAAAAGTTGAATCAAGGTATCTAAACCTTAGGTGTGTAGGACTTCCTTTTAGATAGCCCTTGTAAAGGGGCTTAAGGGGTAGGACTTCCTTCTAAATGGCCTTTATAAAGGGGGCTTAGTAAATTATAGAAACATCCTAAATCCTATTTTCTTGTTGGCTTTTATGTCCATTATCATATTGATGAGGCTATTTATTTCTTCTATAATTTTATCATAGAGTGTGCACTTAGAGTGATTCTTAGAGTTATGCATAATACATTTGCTATTTTATGAATAGTTAGTGCAAAAATGCTAGTGCTTAGTTCTCGCCTTAGGTTTTTGGGCCTATCCTAAGGGCTTCCTCTTTCGATAAAGCTAAACAAGCCTACATAAGTAACATGAAAGGGATAAGAAGAGTTTTAGAAGTTACTTTAGAATGAGCCAACTATAGATACTTAGTAGATACAAAAAGCTTTGACCTAATCATAGCAAAGCTATGTATGCACTAGCTTCATTTCTTCTAAATTTTGCTTAAGTGTTTAAAGTAGAGTATAATGCTTTAAGAGTTGGAATCAAACTACCCTTACTTTAAGAAGGATGCCCTTTTCTTTATGAGAGAAGTAGTAGTTTAAGATTAAATTTTTCAACCTATCATAGGGAAATTTATTTAGTTGATTAGCATTTAGAACATTGGAATCACTACCTCTTGTTAAAGCAATACAATATATATACCAATGGTAAAGATTTAAAGTTCATCAACAGACACTATAAACTAAATGTCTTGCTTGTTAGGTGGAATATCTTCAAGGATTCACATTTGTGCTTAAAAATAAAGTTAGATAAGTGAATGCGGTGGTCAATGCTTTCTCTTAAGAACATGTGCTTTGTCATTTAAAAATGGTAAAAGAAAAAATGTGCTTCAAACTATCTCGGGAATTCATGTGATGATCCAAACTTTTATACATTTTTAAGGATTGCCTAAATGATGTGAACAATTTTCAAATTACAAGGCCCATCCTATAAGGTTTAGTGAGAGTGCTACTAAATGGAGAAGTTCATGCAAGGACAATTACAAGTTATTTTTTGGCTACTTGAGATCATATCAATGTTTCAAGAATATATCTTTTGGCTTAAAATGGTAAAGGATGTCGAAGGCATCATATGACACTATGGCATTTATCGTAGAGTCAAAATCCATGTTCAATAATAGGGGCTTTATACACCACAACAATTAGTTGTTAGTCTTTAGGAGAATCATATGGATTTCATATATATTTAGCTAAAACCCTATGAAAAAAGGATGTTGTGATGTTGGTTATCAATAATTTCTTGTAGATGACACATTTCATTTTATTCCATAAAACTAATAATGCCACACATATTTCTAGTATTTGGTTAAGAGTTTGTTTGTTTAAAAATGTTCTCCAAATAATTGTCTTCTATCAAAATGCCAAGTTACTTTGCTATATTTGGAAGACTCTATGGAGCAATCTTAAGAATAAATTGCTATTCATCAATTTCTTGCTATCCTCAAATAGACAACCAAATTGAAGTGGTCAAATGGATAATAGAAAACATATATAGAAGACTAGTATCTAAGAAATAAAAAAGACTAAGATTCTCCTATACTAAGTCTATCTACAATCGAGCTCTTAATTACACAAACAAAGAAGTTACCATTTAGGGTATCCTACAACATTAACAGCTCATTCCAATAATTTTAATAACACTTTTCATTAAGTACTTTATGAATATTGAGGGTAAACAATGAGCTGGAAAATGAAAAAGTTGCATGAGAATATCAAACTGCATATTAAGAAACAAAATGAGTTATATAAAGAAGACTAACAATTATTAAAGCTATGGTGTTCTAACCAAGCGATTCATTATGGATTCATATACTTGAAGCAACATATCCTTCTAATCTAAACTCTACGTTGATGTCACGAGTTATTGGACTATTTCTTAAGCTAGAGTAAATCATGATATTATATACTAGCTTAACCTTCTAAGGAAAATGTGAAGTTTCCATTACATTCAATGTTGAGGAGCTTTTACCATATGATGTAGATGAGTAAATTCAAGTTTGGGGGCAAATGTTCTTTAACATCAGGGGGTTGCTACAACTTGTTAAAAAAAAATAAAAAATAAAAAAACCTTCTTTCTTTTACTAGTCTTAATTTATAGTAATTTAGTCCATTTTTCACTACTACGATAAGTAGTAAAATATATCTATAAGCTATTTAAGCCTAATTCATGAAGCAAAACACCTAAGCTATAATGCCCTATGTCTAAAGTAATGAATAACCTAGCCAACAAACAATAATTAGACCATTGCGATCACATAGCCCAAAAGTTTTAAGCTTATATTGACAAGGTATTTACAACCATAACCTTATAAACTAGTACTACAATCCTCCACAATCCTTGTGAGATACTTATCCATAGGGTCTTATAATCTCTACCCCCATTAAACATACGACATTCTCGTCGAGAAATCTTACAATTAGACTTAGATCTTCCCCTTTTTCGATATACGATTTGGGCCACCTACTACCTATAGGTCATCTTGGAAGCATGCCAAAGGTCACCAACCCAATGATACTCTTAGCCCTCTTTGGACCTCTTCTCTAAACTAGAAGTAGACTCAAATTGTCTACTTATTGATAGGGGGTAAGCTCTAATATCATTAGTAACACCCCTGGTCAAAAGCAATGGCTAGCCCAACCAACAAACACTAATGGATCCATTTCAATCATTTAGTCCAAAAGTTTTAAGCTTGTGTTGACATGATTTTCTAACTATGGTTTTATAAATTAATACTACGATCTTCTACAATTTATGTGGGACACTTAATCATAGGGTCTCACATAAGCCAATTCTATTTTTATAACACTTAAAATCCCTTTTAAAGAATCATTTAGAAGGGGATAGGTAGGGCAAGTACATGAATGAGAATATTCATTAATGGGCTAATTGTGCATATGAATAAAGACATTCATGAATGGATTAGTTTATGAATGGATTCACCTATGGTTAGATTAACTATATTGGGATAGATTCAATAAATATTAATTGGTAAGGGTTTTTCACAACTTATGTAAAGTGGTTTTTAACTCTTCACTTGTAATCATTGAAGAAACATAACATGACCTCTTATTGAATCCAAAGTGCTTGCAATTTTGCTATTTCCTTAAGTTCCAATTACTTCCTTAAATGTAAGGAGCCTTCTTAATTGATAACTAAGTTTATCATGAGAAATTTCCATCCAACTTTCATCGCTTCTTTGTTAAGCTTTAAACCTTAGTGGTGTAAAATGATATTTAGTAATTAAGCTTTTATCCTAATAATATAATATGGACTGATTTCTTAGGGTAGTGACGTGGTCATGGGAATTAGAAAAGGTATTGAGCCTATTTGGGCTTCATTTGGCCTTGAGAGGGCTCAAATAAGCTTTAAGCTTATTTCTTAACCAGATTAGGCTTCTTTATAGTGAAGATGAGCTTTCTTTGTTCTTCTATAAGCTCATCATTACCAGAGAAGAAGAGGGCTCCAATATCAACTGTTAGGTCATCAAGAGTAATCCAATGGTCAACTATAGCAACTAACTTTAGCTATCAATCTTAGAGCCATCCGATGGTGAAGATCAATCTTCAATATAAATAAGTAGGAGGCTTTTCTTTTCATTTGATACATTTGAAGCATTTGTAAATTTTAGAAGTGGTAAGAACTAATAGATTTCAAGCTATAGGGCCTTTAACTTATAGCCGAGCCTAAAGACTAAAAGGATTAATGAGGTGAATGCTCTTACTCCAGTCAACCCCTATTGAGGCCGAGTTGCTCCTTGCTACTGACCAACTCCCTACGCTAAGCCAAGTGATTGCACATCTCTCAAAAATTACATGCCGACTGGACAAATACTCTACTTATAGCTTAACCCTTCACATGCCCCTATCAGATCATAATTGAGCGGACCCCTAGATCGACAACATTGGTGCCGAGGGGACAAGAGCTCCAGTACCTCTCTGTAACCATCCTTCCTAGGATGAGTCCACCTCAGATCAGTTTCCCTGCTTGGCACCTCGGCATTGCAGAATTCTAACTATTCGTATAGAATTTGTCTTTTTTATCGAAAAGTCATCTACCTATAGTGAGCCATGTGTTTGAGTAGCTATATACAGAATCTTTCGTACATAAAAGTTTCTTTTGTTATAATTTCCAATATACTTTTATCATTCTTTGTACATTACTCCTTTTAGATACTACCCCATTTGTTTATTCTATTTTTAGGCAAGTTATCCTAGTCTCTCGGGTATAAATACCCACTGTACATATGGGTACACATCATCCAATCATCATTAATATATTGAATATTTCCTTTTGTGAACATTGCTCTCGTTAGCTTGTTTACTCCTTTACTCTTATTCTAACCCTTAAGCAAGGCTAAGTGGCGAGTAACCTCACAAGACCAACTCATGCGTCATATCGAGCTGTATCGTGGGTCTTTGAAAGCTTTACCAATATGTTACATCCTTTGGAACTGTTGCGGGTTTGCTTATACTTTCCATTTTCTATTCTTTCGCATGTGTTCCATAATTCATTTTCAAGCTTTCAGCAAGCTTGGACTTACCCCTACAACTGGCCTTATTTACTCTTGGCTTCGATATGCATCATCTTAGTATTAGAGTAGAGGTTTTGTTTGGGTAAGTTGTATTTGTTATTTATGAAGTAGCACTTCTAGTAGCAATTTGTTAAAGTTGTATAGGGGTTCTGTAGAAGTGTTATAGTAACTAAGAGAGTGGAAGTAGTTACTTTCGTGTTACTCTATTTTTCCTTATTTCAAATATATAAAAATAGAGTAAGTTTTGTGTTGATAGTTTATTTGTCAGCATTGTTATTATGCTACAAATTAGCTGATCGATAGTGTCAAAAGTGTGTTGTGTCGTTAGATTTGGAGAAATAGTATTAGTTGTAGCTCAAACTTGATTATTGAAATCAAATTTGCTGAGGAAAATGATAGACTTGAGTGTTAATGCGAGTATTTGGGATGAAAAAAAATGGTGTTATCCATAATGGCTAAGAATCCTAAGTAACCCTCAAGAGCATGGATGAGAGACTTGATGAAGTGGCCAACCTCCTAGTGGACTTGATTGAGCTGTTCATGCATTGGCCTATTGACCTACTAAGGCCATGCATAACACCCCTCATGCTACCCGACCTATTAGAGATTAGAATCTTACTCGGCAACTTCGAGGTAGAGGAGTAGGTGGACAAATGAGAAGAAGGATTGACTTGGAAGACATGGATGATGTTGAAGAAGAAGGGCAAGTTTGTATACCCTAAGTTGCTAACCACTTGAAGCTTCAGATCTTGAGCTTTAATGGATTTGGAAGTGTAGATGATTATTTAGATTGGGAGGACAAGATTGAGCATAGTTTTTATTATTACCAATACAAAGACTACAAGAAAGTAAGGATTACTGCTATTGAGTTCTTAGGATATGTTGCCATGTAATAGAAGAACTTTCAGATCATGAGAAGACAAGAGGGATACCAAGAGATTAATACTTGGCTTGAGACGAAGAGAATACTCAAGAACAAGTTTATGTCAAATACCTATTGCAAGTCATTTTTTCTTAGCTTCAAGAGCTAAGACAAAGAGGCTGAATTATTAACAAGTATGTTTAAGAATTCCAAATGCTTATGATTTGACATGAAGTAGAGTAGCCATCAATGTGAATAGTCTCTAGATTCCTTATTAGTTTGAAGAGTGATATTTGAGACATTGTGGATCTAGTTGATCTAGTTAGTTAAGCCAACCTGGATAGAGAAGTTATTGAACCCAATTAAGTACTAAGCTAACTAGGAACGTAGATGTCTAAGCCAAATAGAAGGGTCGACCTAATAGTGACGTGCTGACTCGAACATATGAGAAAGGATAGGGATTTAGAAGGAAGACAAGCCAGATCGAATGATTCAAATGCCAGGGGTTTAGATATATGACTACTTGGTGTCTGAACCAATGAATTATTGTCATTAAGGGAGACATCTCTAAGTAGATAGTACTTGTTGAGCCTGGTTTTTATCCTAGTTTTCATCAATAAGTCTTCTTTAAACCAATTAATATTAAACCTTACCTACTTAATATTGACCCTCAACTAGGGTTTAAAGAAAATCGGTTTTTTTAAATTTGAAAATTTTTTAGAGTTATAGCCCTATTGTAATTAGAGAAGAGAGCTAAATTATAACTAATTGAATAGATTTGTTATAACTTAACTACCGGTCTATCGATAAAACCAATTTTTAAAATGCTTTTTTAAAACAAGAGATATAGATCCTAGGGATATCCTATTAAACCTTAAACGAATACCATTTTTAACTTTCTGAATTTAATTTTTCTTTCTGAATACCCTTCTAATAATATTTACTTACAAGTGATAATTGAAATTAGACATATTTACAAAAAATAACAATTTAAGGAATTGCTTACCAAAGGGGGAAAATAAATTTTTTTGATATTTTTTAAGTTATCCGATACATGCAGGTACTTACATTCCCGCTATTCAAGATTCGACTTCTGTTATTCATTTGAAAAAATTTAAGTTAGTTGGTTTATTTTAGCATTTAAAAATGATCGGGTTTAAGTTTTTAATTTGATTTGGTTTATTTAAGGAAAACTTTCTAAAAAGGGTCCTAAACTTTGTTTATTGAGTTTTTGAAAATTCTAAAATTCTTGATTTCAATAAAAGATCCATTTTATTTTGATTAAGGAAAATGTTTTCTAAGTGGCTAAATAATTTTCTAAATCTTTTATTTTTGTTTCTTTTTTTACTCTATTTTATTTATTATTCTTTATTCATGTCTTATTGAATAAAATAAACTAAACCTACCACTCTCATTTTTGTTTTTTTTTTTTCTTCAATTTTTTCTTTTTCTTTTCTTTTACTTACATTTACATTTAAAATTACATAGAATAAATAAATAAAAAAATAAAAAGAAATAAGTCCGAATCAAGTAGTTGGAGCAAGGTTGCTGTAGGTCGGACCTGTGGGTGCACACTTAGGTCAGATCCTGGGTGGCTCCAATAGCTTGTGGGTCATACGGTAAAGAAGCATAGCGGTGGTGTCTCAGTTCGAATAGACCACAAAAACAAATGGGAAAGGGGATTTTTGTGAGTTTTGTATTAGGGTTTAGGGGGTAGAGTCAATGCTGTGATGTTAGGGTGTTGTTTGAGTGGTGTTTAGGTACTGTGGTTAGCGGTAGTTTTGGGGGAGCCTAAAGGGTAGCTATTGGGAGTGCAAAGGGAGTGTGGTGTTGGGTTTTGAGGTACAAAAAGTGTAGTAGCACATTTAACAAAGCACAAGTGGTGGATATAAGTTATTTCGAGTGAAAGGGGTTGCGATAGTCCAGGGTTTAGTGGTAGCGGCTACGAAATTGTGGCTAGGGTATACTATGGGGGTTAATTGTAGTTAGGTCTAGAAGCCGGTGGCTAGAAGAGCTTAACTAAAGTGGTAGTACACTTTGTGGGTGGCTAGAGAGAGAGGATTGAAGAGAAAGAGAGCTCGGTGGTGTAAAGAGAGAGAGTAAGAGAGTATGATTTATGATTGTCTCTATGTAAAACGAAGTCCCAAAGCCCTTTTTATACTTAAAAACAAATTAGCAAGCAAGGAAGGTTGAAATTGGATTGAATGAGAATTCCATAATTTTAGTTTTTTCTTTCAATTTTACAACACCGATTTGAATGCTCAAATGCATGAATCTGTACATGTTATTGGGTTCTATTCGAAGTATGTCGTGTATAGAATAAGCTTAAACTAAGAAATTGTGTACGTATATGTGGAAATTGTGTAGAAAATTAAGCTAAAGTAGGGGGGGGAGGGGGGCAAGCTTTTTTTTTTTATTGAGAAACTTAGGGAAAAAGAAGGAAGGGGGAGAAAGAGAAAAGTAAGGGAGAGAAAGGGGTTAGCATTGTGCCACGTCAGTTGTGTCATCCATTCAAAGCATGCCACATGTCTTACTGTAACACATCAATTGATGTAGTACTGCAAATAATACGTATACGCTATATGTTCGCCATGTAGCTTGATATGTGGAGCACTACATCATCTCATTCCACTTGTTGAATGCTACGTTTCAAGAGACATAGCTTAATGAGATCCTGACACGTAGCAATATAGTATATGTGTTGTAGAAAAAAGAAAAAGGCAGTTTCTACCTCTATTGAGATTTGAAACCCTAGCCTCAAGCTTAAATCTAATACTATGTCCATATGATTATCAGTTACGACGTTAACCTATACCTTGTTCATATATGTAATTAAATTGTACATATGAACAAGGCTAACCTTAACTAGATTTAAATCTAAGCCCAAGCCCAACACCCTTCTTCTAAACTTGATTTAAATTTAAAAAAATCTACACTATCTAGTATCTACAGCTACCCTTCTTTATAGTGAAGTTTGAGCAAAATTTTACCACAAAGACAAATAAGACACTATTTTTACCCCAAAGGTGGAATTCGTCTTAAGGAATGCCCTAGCTAGCTATCTTAGGTTTGGTCTACTAAGGATTTGGTGAATAGTAAAAAGAGAGAAGAGACGCTCTAAGAGCTGGCCAAGAGATTAAAAGAGGAAATGAAGCTTGGTCATGCCATCTATGAGCTGACTAACCAATATGAGACAAGTGAAGCACTCCTTGAGTTGGTTAAGACCTTAAAAGATGTTGAAAACTTGGTCGTGCTCCTATGAGCTGACTAACCAAGATGAGATGGGCAAAGCACTCCCTAAGTTGGCTAAGACCCTAAAGAGATGTTGAAAACTTGGTGCTCCTGAATGAGCTGACTAACTAAGATGAGATCGGAAAAGCACTTCTTAAGATAGCTAAGACCCTAAAAGATGTTGAACACTTGGTTGTACCTTAATGAGTTGACTAACTAAGGTAAAATGGGTGAAGCTCTTCTTGAGTTAACTAAGACCCTAAAAGATGTTGAAAACTTAATCATTCCCCTATAAGTTGACTAAACAAGGTGAAATATGTAAAATGCTTCTTCAGTTGGCTAAGACCTTAAAAGAGATGTTCAAACTTGGTCATGCCCTAATAAGCTGACTAACTAAGATGAGATGGGTGAAGCACTCCTCAAGCTAACTAAAACCCTTAATTAAAACTTAATAGTGCCCCACTAAACTAACTAGCCTAGGTGAAATGGGCAAAGTGCTCCTTAAGCTGGATAAGACCCTAAAAGAAATGTTAAAAACTTGGTTATGCACCAATGAGCTGACCAACAAAGATAAAATGGGAAAAGCACTCCTTGACCTATCTAAGACCTTAAAAGATGTTGAGAGCTTGGTTATGCCCTTATAAGCTAACTAACCAAGATAAAACGTGTGAAGCACTTCTTAAGCTAACCAAGACCCTAAAAGATGTTGAAAACTTGGTCGTGCCTCTATAAGTTGGCTAACTAAGGTAAGATAGGTGAAGCACTTCTTGAGCTAGTTAAGACCCTAAAGTGATATTGAGGACTTAGCCAAGCCATGCCATTATGAGCTAACTAACCAAGATGAGATTGGCAAAGCACTCCTTAAGCTGGCTAAGACCTTAAAGAGATATTAAGGACTTAGTCATGCCCTTGTGAACTGACTAACGAAGATAAGACAAGTGAAGTGCTCCTTGAGTTGGCTAAGACCCTTAAAGAGATATTGAAAAATTGATCGTGGTCCTATAACCTGACTAACTAAGGTAAAACAGGCAAAGCGTTCCTTGAGTTGGCTACACCCTTAAAGAGATATTGAAAAATTGATCATGCTCATATAAGCTAACTAACTAAGGTAAAATAAGAAAAGCATTCCTTGAGTTGGCTTAGACCTTAAAGAGATGTTGAAGGCTTAGTCGTGCCCTTATGAGTTGACTGATTAAGGTGAACAGGAAAGCACTCCTAGAGCTGGATAAAACCCTAATGTGATGTTGAAGACTTGGTTGTGGCCTTATGAGCTAACATACCAACATAAAATAAGCGAAACACTCCTTAAGCTGGCTAAGACCCTAAAGAGATATCGAAGACTTAGTCGTACCCCTATGAGTTGACTAGCCAAGATGAAATGAGCAAAGCGCTTCTTAATCCGGTTAAGACCCTAAAGAGATATTGAGGACTTAGTCATGCTCTTATGAATTGACTAACCAAGATGAGATGGGCAAAATGCTTTTTGAGTTGGTTAAGATTCTAAAGAGATATTGAGGACTTGGTTATGCCCCTATGAGTTGATTAACTAAGATGAGATGGACAAAGTGATCCTTAAGCTAGCTAAGACCTTAAAGAGATATTAAGAACTTGGTCGTGCCTTTGTAAGTTGATTAGCCAAGATGAGACGGGCAAAGCACTTGTTGAGCTAGTTAAGACTCTTTAAGAGATATTGAAAACTTGGTTATGCTCCTATGAGATAATTAACCAAAGTAAAACAAGTGAAGCGATCTTTAAGCTAGTTAAGACCCTAAAGAGATGTTACAGGCTTGGTCGTGACCTTATGAGCAGACTAACTAAGATGAATGGGTAAGTGCTCCTTGAGCTGGCTAAGACCCTAAAGAGATGTTGAAGACTTGGTTATGCCCCTATGAGTTGACTAACCAAGATGAAATGGATAAAGCACTCCTCGAGCTAGTTAAGACCTTAAAGAGATATTGAACACTTGGTTATGCCCTTATGAACTAACTAACTAAGATGAGATAGGTGAAGTGCTCCTTGAGCTTGTTAAGACCCTAAAGAGATATTGAGGTCATGGTCATATACCAATGAGCTGACTAATCAAGATGAGATGGGCAAAGCACTCCTTGAGCCGACTAAGATCCTAAAAAATGTTAAAAACTTGGTCGTATCCCTATGAACTAACTAACCAAGGTGAGATGGGCGAAATACTCCTTTAGCTGGTTAAGACCCTAAAGGATGTTGAAAGCTTGGTTGTACCCCTATGAGCTAATTAACTAAGGTAAAATGGGTAAAGTACTCCTTAAACTAGCTATGAACCTAAAAGATGTTGAAAACTTGGTCATACCCTAAATGAGCTTACTAACCAAGACAAGATCGGCGAAGTGCTCCTTAAGTTGGCTAAGACTCTTAATTGAAACTCAGTAGTGCTCCTTTAGGCTAACTTACCTAGGTAGGTACGTCTCTAGTAGACTAGTAATCCTAAATTTAGAATTGATTTGAGATAAACCTAGAAGTGCTCCTTTAAGTTAACTATCCTAGGCGAAACGGGCAAAGTACTCCTTGAGCTGGCTAATACCTTAAGTTGAAACCTAATAGTACTCCTTTGGGTTAACTAGCCTATATGGGAGCATCTCTAGTAGGCTAGCAACCTTAATTTGAAATTGAAAAAGTACCCTATGAGCTTGTTAAAAGGAATCAGTAATGAAAGAAAGTGCCTTATAGGCTTGCTCAAGAGGAATTGGTGAAGGGAAATGTCCTTATAGGCTTGCTAAGACCTAGGTGAATAAAAATGCCCCATGGGCTCACTAAAGGAAAATGATGAAGAGAAGCACCTTATGGGCTCGCTTGATAATTTTGGTAAGAGAAGTGCCCTACAGGCTTGCTATAAGGAATTGGTAAAGTGAGCGCCCTATGGGTTCACTAAGAACTATTGGTGAAGAGTAGCACCCTATGGGCTTGCTAATAGAATTGATGAAGAAAAGAAGCACCCTATGGACTTGCTTGAGAGAAAATCAATAAAGACAAATGCCCTATGGCCTTAATGAAGGGAGATACCCTATGGGTTTGTTTGAGATGAAAATGGTAAAAGAAAATGCCCTATGGGCTTAATGAAGAGAAGTATCTTATGGCCTTACTAAGAACTTGGTGAAGAGAATGGTTCTATGGGTTTACTAAAACCCTAAAGGGAATAGAAGAAAGAGAGGGTAGCACTTTGAAAGTTAGTTAGAACCTTAGAGAGATGGGACAACACCTTAAAGGTTGGCTAGAACCCTAAAAAGAATAAAAAGTAGATCAGTGCTCTAAGAGTTGTCTAACATCCTAGAAAGACAGGATAGTGCCCTAAAAGGCTAGCAAGAACCTTAAAAAGAATAAAAGAGGGGCTAGTGATCTAATAGCTAGCTAATACCCTAAAGAAGAATTTTGATGAAGGATTAAAGAAGTAAAGTAAGGAAAGTAACTAGTTTGAAAAACTTCTTGATTTGAAAAATATTTAAGGGGAAATTTTTGAAAAACCACGTATGAAAAAGGCATTAAGGATAGGCCCCTCTATTTGAAAAAGAGTTAAAGGATATTAAAAACTATAATTAGGGAAGAATGATATAGACTACTATGGTTAATTTAAAAAATGTAACTAGCTTGAAAAGGAAATGGATGACATGAATTAAAAGAAATATTTTTATTTATCCCAAATGTACAAGTCAAGAGTTTTTAGGAACAATTAGAAGTATGCTTACCTCGGTTTCAAAAATAAATTTTATTAAAAGTAAATTATCCTTTAAGATCAGAAGAGTTTTATAAGTAAGGGTAGTATTATAGGTCGAAAAGACTTGTATTTTTGTAAATGGCTTTAAGTTTTGTGACTTGAGATGGATATGTAGGGCTTATGTTTTTAGTGTTAGGCATGAGATACAGGGCCTTTTACCTTTTTTGGCCTTCTTTGGTTGGGATTACTTAGGGTTTGCTTCTGGCCTCTTGATTTGGCTTTGTTGCCTCTACTAGGAGGTGATATATCTTTTAGGGCTTTCATCTTACACTTGAGCCCAACTTTCCAATCCTCCTTTTTCTCTTTTTTTTCTTCTTCTTTTTCTTTTTCTTTTTAATTGTTACCCCATTCTTTCCAAATTTATTACGTTGCCTTATCTCCCTTTGGCATAAAAAAGTGACTATCTCCTTTGCTGAGTTTTTATCCTTTTAAGATTCAAATCCTTAAGTCCATGGATGCTAAGTGTATGGGTACAGGTGAGGTGTATGTAAGCTTGAGGTGTTAGAAAAAGAGTTGGTCTCTTCTTCATTACAAAGAAAGATAACTTATTATAAATAAAATTCCCTTTTGAATTAATGTTATTGAGGTAAACACAAATCAATTTTATCCTTCTCTTCTAATGAATAACCCTAAACTACAAATCACCCCATTGTAGGGTAGTCCTTGATAAGGTTTAGATTTGAAAATTCTCTAAATTGGTCCAACGAAGTTAATAAAAGGTAATTGTGTTTGTGATTTGAAAATGGATTCTTAACTTCATTTTAATCTATGTATCACATTCAAAGAGGACTTCCTTTAAGAAATGAGTCTAAAGTATCCTTACCATTAAGTTGCTTAAGTTTTAAAGTGTTTTGAGAGTTAGTGTATAGAATATAGTTTGCCTTTTTTCATTCTAAACCTTTTTCTTTAAAAGCGAGTTACCAATTCCTTAAGGAGGGATCTATTTTTTATTTGGCCTGTGGGTAAAGATTGACATGCCTTAGTATTTGACTTTATGTTTTGGCTTGGTTCACGATTAGGCTCAGCTTTCTAAATAGACTGTAGGTTTTGGCTTAGCTTGGTTACCTTTATGGGCTGAGGATTGTGTTTGGGTTAGTTACCTTGATGGGTCGTAGCTTATGTTCAAATCGGCTGCCTTAACAGGCCAAGTGGCTTATGTTTGGGTAGATTGCCTAAATAGGCTTAAGATTGGTATTTAGATTGAATGGGCTTAGAAGCTCTTGTTTGCTTCTTTAATAGGTCGAAGGGCCTAGTATATATTGGAAGCCAAGTATTTAGGCTAACTACTTGAGTAGGCCAAAGGCTTAAGCTTAGCTCCTTAAGCCCATATGGTTTTATACTTGTTAGCAACTTTTTATTTTCATGTTTTTAGTTTTGATCTTTGTTTTCTTTCCCTCTCTCTCTTTTTTTTTTTTGAGAGAGAGAGATAAATTTTTGTTTTACAGAAACCAAAAAATTTATTTACAAACAAGTTTATGAGATTGTACATTACCTTGAATGAGGGGGACAGTGATTAGATAAATGCCTATTGAGGGACTATTTACAAAGAATGGAATGCTAAAGTATGAAGAATAGTGAACTAAAGAGAACTTTTATTGTTGTAAAAGATTAGAATACAAAAAAAAAAAGGCAGAGGACCTATTTTTTATTCTGGAACTTGATCATTATTCTAGACTCTCTAGATATGAATTGGAAAAAACCCTAAATTAAGTATCATAGACAAACTTTAAGGTCCTCTATCATTTCATAGGTTTCCTCATTGACCTGTACTAAAAGAGCTCTTAAGGCCTTATTGTGAGCTTTAAAACACTCAAGCTTTTCCTTCAGGTAGGCAATCTCATCTTTTAGCGGTTGCTCGTAAATCTTAGAGATTTCCGATAACTTATCTGTTCTCTAATCATTTGCCTGGTTATTTTCCATTCTAGGTCTACACATTTTATGGATAGGAATCAATTGTCAATGTAACAAAATAAAATACATGGAAATATGCAGATGTTAGGATCGTTTAGGTTAATATATTACTCCTTAAGTTGCAACCCTTTAATTGTAAGGCTATAAATCTTAGGAGTAGTGTATTAACTCTAGCTTGAAGGGGAGTATATACAATTAGGGTGGGTTCTAAAATGTCCTTAAGCTTTGTGATCTTAGTTGTTTTTAGAAAATATTTTCATTAGTCACATCAAGTTTAAGTAGGGTAGGCTAATCAATCCTAAGCGATGGTTACACTACAACACTCAAAGCTTACATAATGGGCCCCCGTCTTAGGATCCTAATACGGTCTAGGTCTGACCCCATCTACCTTGTACCTTTGATGCAATAAATGACCCCCCATGTTCCAATGCATGTTGTATGTAAAATAAATATGATAATTAAAACAAAGTATGCACATGAAGTTAACAACAAATAAATATATAAACAAACAAAAAAATAAATAAATAACATGTGTATTTTGAAAAGAAATATTAATTTTGGAAAGTTCTTAAGTGGCTAGCCTTCTTAATGTCTCTAGTTGAGTCGCTAAGCTGTTGGCCTAGTTTTTCTCTTAGTTTTTATCAATCAGTCTCCTTTAAACCAATCAATATTAAACCTTACTCTCTTGATATTGATCTTCAATTAGGGTTTAAAGAAAATAGGTTTTTTTAACTTTGAAAACATTTTGGAGTTGTCACCCAATCGTAGTCGAAAAATAGAGTGAAGTTATAATCAATTAAGTGGACTAGTTATGACATAGCTACTAATCTATCAATAAAACCAATTTTTAAAATAGTCTTTTAAAACTAGAGATCTAAATCTATGGGCTATCCTATTAAACCCTAAACAGTAACTACTTTTAACTTTCTGAATTTAATTTTTCTTTTCAAATACTCTTCTAATAATATTTATTTGTAAGTGATAACTAAAATTATACCTATTTGTAAAAAAATGTGAATTTAAAGAATTACCTACTAAAGGGGGGAAATAAATTTTTTCTATATTTTAAGTCACTTCATACGTATATGTGCCTATGTACCCTTTATTTGAGATCAGACTTCCATAATTCATTTGAAAAAATTTAAGCAAGTTTGTTTATTTTAACTTTTGAAAATGGTCGGCTTTAAGTTTTTAATTTGATTTGGTTTATTTGAGGAAAACTTTCTAAAAAGGTTCCTAAACTTTGTTTATTAGATTTTTGAAAATTATAAAGGTCCTAATTTTGACCATTTTGTTTCTATTAAGGAAAATGTTTTCCAAGTGGTAAAATAATTTACTAAATCTTTTTTTTTCCTTTTATTCTATTCTATTTTTATTTATTATTCTTTATTCATGTCTTATCGACTAAAATAAACTAAACCTACTACTCTCATTTCTTTTTTTTTTTTCTTTAGTTTTTCCTTTTTCTTTTTTGTTTTTTTGGGGTTACATTTACATTTACACTTACATAGAATAAATAAATAAATAATAGAACCAAGGTTGGATTAAGAAGCTAAAGCAGGGTTAGTGTATGGGTCGAACCTACAAGCGCAAACTTGAGTCAACTTAGGTTTGGGTTAGATTCAGGTAAGCTCTTTGGGCTGGCTCCAATGGCTTGCAGGTTGCATAGTGAAGAAGCACCGTAGTGATGTCTTAGTTTGGATCGACCACAAAAATGACTGAGAAAGGGGATATTTGTAAGTTTTGTGTTAGGGTTTAGGGGGGTAGAGTCAACACCGTAGTGTTAGGGTACTGCTTAAGTGGTGTTTGGATACGGTAGTTGGTGGTAATTTTGGGGGACCTTCAAAGGTGGCTACTGGGAGTGAAAGGGGAGTGTGGTGTTGGGTTTGATGGTATAAGGAGTGTAGTCACATGTCTAACTTAGCATGAAGTAGTGGCTAAAAGGTGTTTCGAGTGAAGGAGGTCGCAATGGTGTATGGTTTAGTGGCGGTGGCTATGAAACTACAGCTAAGGGTACAGTAAGGGTAGATTGTAGATGGGTCCAGAAGCTAGTGGCTAGAGCAGCTTAACTAGAGTAGTAGTACACTTCGAAGGTGACTAGAGAGAGATGATTGAAGAGAGAAAGAGAGGGCGATGGTGCAAAGACAGAGCAAGTGATTGAGGAAGAGAGAAAGTGAGAGAGTATGATTTCTGATAATTATTTGTGTGTAAAATGAAGTCCTAGAGCCCTATTTATACTTAAAAATAACTCAATTAACAAGGAAGGTTGAAATTGGATTGAATGAGAATTTCAAAAATTTAGTTTTTTTATTTGTGTGTAAAATGAAGTCCTAGAGCCCTTTTTATACTTAAAAATAACTCAATTAACAAGGAAGGTTGAAATTGGATCGAATGAGAATTTCAAAAATTTAGTTTTTTTTTTTATTTTATAACATTGATTTGAATGCTCAAATGCATGAATTTGTATGTTTTCTTGGGTTCTATTTGAAGTATATCGTATATGGAATAAGCTTAAATCATGAAATCATGTGCGTGGAAATTGTGTAGAAAATTGAGCTAAAGTAAGGGGACTAGGCTTGTTTTCAACTAAGAAACTTAAGGAAAAATGGGGAAGAGGGAGAAAGAGAAAGGAAAAGCAGAGAAAGGGGTTGACATGGCGCTGACGTCAACCATGTCATCCATTCAAAGCTTACCATGTGTCTTATGGTGATATGTAGCAGTTGATGTGTTATAGTGGATGATACGTGTACACTATGTATTCGCTAGGTGGCTTGACATGAGGAGCGCCACGTCAGCTTGGTCTACTTACTAAATGTCATGTGTCAAGACACATGGCACAAATGAGATCCTAACATGTAGCAGTATAGTGTATGTGTTATGGAAAAAAGAAAGAGGTAATTTTTGCCTCTAACGAGATTTGAACCCCTGATCTCAAGCTTCAACCCAAATACTATGTCCATATGCTTATCTATTAAGCTGTTGGCTTATGCCTTATTTATATATGTAATTAAATTGCATATATAGATAAGGTTAACCTAGGCTAGATTTAAATGTAAGCTTAAGCCCAATACCCTTCTTTTAAACTTGATTTAAATTTAAAAAAATCTACATTATCTAAAATTATTATTTATCTATATTTCCTAAATTCTCTATTTTTTAATTTTTTTTTCTCTTTTTTTATGGCTTTTCTTAAATATTTTATGTTTTGTATTTTTCTAAATTTCTTATTATATTCTAAATTTCTTAATTTTTTAGGTTTTTTCTCAATTTTTTTTTGTATTTTTCCTAATTTAGAACCCTTTATTCTATTCTAAAAATTTTGAGAAAATAAAAAGGAGGAGGGTGGGGGGGAGGGAGGGAGGGTGTGTGGTGAGGGAAAAAATGGGGTGTCTACAATACTGACAAGGAACTTAAGGAAAAGATTGTTCTTGAGAAAGAGACCATTAAGGAGGATAAACTAGTTGTGGAAGATGTATTTGCCGAGGATTTAGATCAATTGATCCTAGTCGTTCAATGTACAATGAGTTTGGAATCCTCACATGAGGAGGAGTAAAGAGAGAACTTATTCTACATCAAGTGTAAGGTGAGTAATTACTTGTGTGTACACATTGTAGATAATGGTAGTTGTACTAATGTGGTATTCACCAATCTAATCAATAAGCTGAAGTTACCAACTTTAGCACATCTGAAGCCGTACAAGTTGCATTGGCTAAACGAAAGAGGGCCATTACATGTCATTCAAGAAGTAATATTGCCAATCTCAGTTGGAAACGATACTGATGAGATTCTTTACTACAAGCTACCCATGTGTACATCATATGTGTTACTAAGTCGACCTAGCTTTTCGACCAAAAGGTTTTGTATGACAGGTATAGGAACACCTATGTATTCAAGAAAGATGGAAGAAATGTCACTTCAAACCCGATCACGCCTAATCAAGTTAGCAAATTGCAAGCTAAACTTACTCAAGGATCTAAGAATACTTTACTATTGAGTAGAGTCGAACTCCGAGTGGATATTAAAGCCGATGCGCTAACCTTTTTGTTAGTTAGGCAACTATTTGAGTTGAAGGAATAGGGTGAATTACTCTTAGAGGTTAAAGAGTTGTTGAATGAATATGCTGACCTATTTTCAAAACAATTACTAGAAGGGTTGCTACCATTCAAAGGCATTGAACACTATATTTACTTGATTCTCAACAATTCCTTATCGAACATACTAGCATATTAGACAAGTCTTAAACAAGTTACTGAGCTTTAAAAGTAGGTTAACGAACTACTGGAAAAGGGTTATGTAAGGGAGAGTCTAAACCCTTATGTTAGGGAGAGTCTAAACCCTTATGTTATACTAACGCTCCTAGTACCGAAAAAGGATGGTATGTCATGAATGTATGTTGATATCCGAGCCATGAACAAGATCATGATTAAGTACTAGTATCCTATCTTAAGGTTGGATGACATGCTAGATAAATTTAGTAAAGTTAAGATCTTTAGCAAGATTGACCTGAAGTCTAGCTACTATCAAATTTGAACAAGGCTAGGAGATGAGTGGAAGACTACATTCAAAACTCAGCATGGACTCTACAAGTGGATGGTAATGCCATTTGGCTTGTTGAATGCCTCGAGCACTTTCATGTTACTAATGAACTATGTACTGAAAAACTTGATTGGGAATTATGTTGTGGTGTACTTTGACAACATCCTGGTATAAGCGCTAACATGGCACGTCATCATAATCATCTTTATGCCATATTAGATGTGCTTCGAGGCAAGAGGTTATTTGGCAATCTAAAAAAAAAATGTTGTTTTTGCTAGGAGGAAGTGGTGTTTCTACGTTATGTAGTTGGTGGAGGAGGCTCACGAGTAGATGACTAGAAGATCTAAGCCATTGTAGAATGGCTGAGTCTAACCACTTGTGCTGAGGTAAGAAGTTTCCATAAATTGACATTCTTTTATAGAAGGTTTATTAGGAATTTTAGTATCATAGCTGTACCCCTAACTAAGCTGACAATGAAGAACATCAAATTTAAGTAGGGAGAAAGAGAAGAAAGAAGTTTTGATGAAACCCCTATATTAGTGTTGCTTCTATCGCTACATTAAAAAATTTCATTTGCATCAATGGAGTGTTGTACCATGAAGGCCCTAAAGGTACACTATCCCACTGTATTAGTGTAAAGTAAGGTCACTTGAAGTTGGACAAGTATCGTAAAATATGGTGTAGAGAAGAAATGCTACTTATGTATTGCTACATCTAACGATAACGTACTATTGGTCATCAATGTCCACAGATGTGTCTCAAGTACAAATGCATTACCCTAAGTGTTCTAAGCTACTCGATGTATGTGAATGCAATTTTGTGACAAGTGCGGGGAACTTGATTACTTAAAGAATAATGTACTACCTACTAATAATATGGATGCAAGACTCGTGAAAAGCAAGGTAAGGAAGTACCTTCTATGTAAGGATGAATTATACCTAATTTCTTTCATGGTAAACCCCTTAAGTGAGTTGCACCTATTGAGATAAAGACAATACTATTTGAAGCGCATGCTGGAGATTATGGAAAGCATCAAGGAGGAAGAAAATTATACTATCACCTACAAGACATTGGGTATTATTGGCTAACTATGGAAAATGACGCCTTCAATTTTGCCAAGAAGTGTACTATTTATCAATAACATGGTGATGCAATTCATGCCCCTACTTTAATGCTCCATAACTTAACAACTTTATGGCCCTTTTTACACATGGTTATATAACTGCCATCCAAAGGATGCATATGGATCTTGGTTGGAATTGAGTGTTTCACTAAGTGGGTAGAAGCTATTCCTTTGAAGAAGGCCACAAGACCAATGGTGGCAAATTTTGTTAAGGAACACATCACATGCAGATTCGGTATTCTGACATCCTATTTAATAATGAAACTCCTTTTATCAATTCACATGTGAGACAATTGTTGGTTTCCTATGGCATTAACCTTATTAAGTACATGACTTACTATCCTAGAGGCAACAACCAAGTAGAAACTACGAATAAAAGTCTACTAAAAGTACTTAGTTGTATGGTACATGATAACCATAAAGAGTAGCATAATAAGTTGCCATTAACACTTTAGGCCTATAGAACTTCAAAGCAAGGACTAATATAGGCTATACCTTTCTCTTTAGTCTATTGAACTGAAGTAATAATACTGATAGAAGTCTTGGTTCCCTCTACATGATTAGCTATTAATGTTGACCTGGAGCTAGATACTCTACACATGATGGATCTAAAAGCGTTAGATAAGCATTGAGATTCCATAAAGTGCAATCTCACTAACTATCAATGATGCTTAAGCTTTGCTTATGACCAGCTAGTTTGAAAGCAGTCTTTCCTATAAGGTGGCATAGTCCTCTGCACAGCTACTACATTTGAAGAGGTATTTTGGTACCAAAGTTCACACTAAAGTGGGAAGCACTTTTCATTATTGAAGAAGTCCATGATAGCAGCTATTGTAAACTTCAAAATCTAAAAAAAGATGCCATTACTACTCCTATAAACTTCTAATATATCAAAAAAATTTCATTTATAATGGCATGATGTATTATAATTGAATAAATCTCATTCACAGCTTAACTCATACAAGCTTCCCCTCATGAATTACTTCCACTCTATATTTCTTCCCTTTATTCTATTGTTGCAAAGTTCAAGATTCATCTCCTTAGCATAAACTATATGTGTGCAAAAGAACATAATGATACATTATTGCTTCTTGGTATGAGACTTGTCTCCTAAGCACATGGTTATTTTGGCTTATGTCTTGCTGACTGGTAAGAGCAATGTCTCCTAAGCACATGACATATTGCCTTCTTGTTACCTAATAAGACTTCACTCTATTTGAGTGTATTTACACATCAAAGATAAGTGGATTTCCCACCAAGATTGTCTATTATAAAAAATTAAATGGTTAAGTAGTGGGTAATACCCCCTTAACAAATAATACAATAGTTTTAGAACAATTGACATGTATCACTATCGCCTTTATAACATTCTTACAAAGGATCATCATTACACATAAAAGTATTGCATTGATGTGTAGACTCTACTAAGGCATAATAAACTACAAGCATAAAGCATTTTTAGCTCTCCATCTAAAGGCATATACGTATTGAAGGGCTAAGTAGCGGGTAATACCCCTTTAGTTATGATACCATTGGTTTCATTATATGAAGCGTATGTATTGCCATTTGTAAAAAAAATCCAATATGCCATTAAGGATTGTTGCCTACGAATGAGAATATTATTCTATTGCATGACATCCACTCGAAAGCCAGTATAAAAGGATATTCTAATGATTCTACATACATTTAGTTTTGTTATCGCTAAGTGAGAATAATATCTCTTAAGTGCACAATGAAAAAATTTGCATCAACTAATGTGAGTCTAATCAATCCAACATTTTAGTATATAAAAGATTACTTAGAAAAAAAATGTTATTCATTTAAATACTCTATGTTTGCATGTAAGTATCATCAAAACAAAAGAAAGAATGCATAGGAAATGAAAAGTAAATTTAGTGACTAACATCAAACTTTGTAGTAGAATGAGTACCCTCATGACCTTCAAGGAACTTTCTAACCTCAATCTCGGATTCCTCTAACTTGGCCTTAAGTTTGCCGCATTGCTATACAGCTTCATATAATTTCTAGGCTTTTCAAAAAAACACATTCAAGACTCCTAACCTTGAAATTGAGGCTACAAGCCCTAGTGATACTTCTCATCAAAAGTTTCAACTCTTCTACTGATAATGAATCCTAAGGCCTGGAAAGAAGATCAATAGCTTACCCCAGCAACACCACTATGGAACTAGCTACATCAATGCCTAAAACAAGGCATTTAGACCAAAAGTCCCCTTTTAGAGAATGCAACAACTCTAATGCCTCAATAAGGTAGGAAGGTACTATAAACTCATGAAAAGTAGTGTCAATTAGCATTGTAGTTGTATCATGAGCTACCACTTAACTTTATTGTGGCAATTTAGTAGTTGGGGGGAGGATTAGCACTAATAGGCACTATGGCTTGAGAAGCATAAGTAGAGGAAGAAAGACTATTAATAGTCTGAACCACATTTTTAGTGACATCATTACATGTACCACCCATGTCATCACCATTGATACTAGCATGAAGTAAATCATCAACACATGTATGTGCCTTACCTTCTAGCAAATGCTGAGGTTGACTATCACAATCATCACCACCATTATCATAATCATAGTCACTTTCATTCATGTCACTAGAATTAGTATTAGATTAGGGTTGCTTACTGTCATTATGATATACCTGTGTTGTCAAGTCCTCCCCATCATCTTCATCATCATTATTATTTGTTGTAGAGAAATCTTTACTCTCATCTACGAGTATAGAGAAGTCTATTGCATCATCATCTTGTCTTGGCAACTACTTGTAATCAACCAATTCCTTATCTTCACCTTCATATATAGTCATAGGAGGCGTAATTCAATCTTTAATTTGAAGCTACTTCCCAATACCATACCAATGGGAGATATAATGAGTGATAGTTGGCATAAAGCTTGATATGACAACATCCTTTAACGTTTGCTCAACTATAACCTAAGCTGTATTACCTTTTTTTTTGTGTTATGCAAGGAAAGACATGCAATAGTTTATACAATGGCATATGCACGTGAAATACATATAGAAAACTAGATAAACTAGAAAAAAGTGATCGGTAGTTTATTAATGATACCATGTAGATGCACATATGCTTAATATGTTTAGTAGTTGGTAATATGAGTGACAAAGGTTTGCCCTTCTTCTTTGCTTAGGACTTTCGTGGTAGTTTAGGGAGTTGTAAATAAAACTCACATCTATGAATGACAAACTCTTTAACCTCTTTTGCTAATTTAGCAATAGCATGGTTACAAAACACCTCTAAACAATTTGTCCAATATGTCAACTACTTAGTAGATGCTACCCTAAAGTGAGCAGGAGATGAAAAATATACTTTTCTAACCTCTGGATAAATATCTTTGAAATTTTTTGGTGTAAGTTCTTTGCAACATGCACTGAAAACATTATTGATATTGATATAAGGAAGGATACCCTAGTCAAACCCAACTAACATGCAACTCGATGTAGTGCACACATCATCACCTTTTGCTTAAGGAAACAAGAAGAAGAATCATCCCATTCATAAAGTGAAGGAAGACTTCTAAGTATACACCAAAGAAGGAATATGACCTTAACATGTGTAAGCTTCTCAAGAGCTCCTAATATATCTACTAAGCCCTAGGAGCTTAAAGGATAGAAATGTAGACACTCTTCATACCTAGCTAACTTATTTGTATAAGGTCAAAAAGTGACCTTACTAACAACATCTATCACATTAATTATTGATTGTATAGATTTTCTACCAGTCTAAGCCCAAGCTTGAGGATGTATATGATTAGGTTTCTTATTAGGAGGATTAGAATAATTCATGTATCACTTAGAGAAGAACAATTCAAAGAATACCAAGTCCTCATTTGATAATATTGTATAGTGCCCCTTTATGTGCATCGAAGCTTTACTATAAAGATCTAAGCATTGGTATAGTGAGCTTAAGTGAAAGGTCACTAATGTGAAACATTCACCATAGGTGATGTGAATCGCCAAAAGGAAAAATCATAGGCTAACACCATCCTCTAGTCTACCAGAAAATACATGAAATGATAACTAAAATGAAAGAAAAGCCTCCAATACGTACTTAAAATAGCAATACATAAGTTTTAGCAATCTAACAACATAAATGAACAAAAAACCTAAATAAGGGAGAAGCTAAAGTACTAGTACTTACTCACACGTGCGACAAGTTTAATATCCCATAAATCAGTAATTAAGACATAAACATTTGAGTATTAGGACAAAGCCTTGTCTTTGTATAATTTCGGTCAATAGTTGATCTAGGGCTTTCGGGAAAGTAAATTGATAAGGCTAAAAACTTAATAACCCTAATTGAGGAATTCTCATACACTTGGAAATCCATAATTTAATAACAATATCAAGAATACAATAAAAATAGTGAGAATTTATTCTATATGAGACCCTAAAATCGAATTTAGGCCAATCATACTTAAAATTAGGGTTTTCGGGAAAAATTATTCGATTGAGCCCAAACTTTACTACTAAGTTAGAAAAGTTAGTTGAAATTACTTAATAAGGTTAGATTTAAAAAATAATGACAAAAAATTCCAGTTTTAGCCATAGAAGTGCTATTA
Organism: Lumnitzera racemosa; assembly: GCA_024138005.1. NCBI lineage: Eukaryota > Viridiplantae > Streptophyta > Magnoliopsida > Myrtales > Combretaceae > Lumnitzera > Lumnitzera racemosa. The sequence goes on along the minus strand of JAMXBC010000007.1, from coordinate 73,940,774 downwards.
ATTATTATAGTGTAAAATTGATCGAAACTTCTAGAACTGATCAAAACCCCTAAAATTGACTTCGGAATGTGACGAAGACTTAAAGATAAGTTAATTAGGCAATAAAAAAAATAATATAGCATAATATACTATATATGTATACACATATTTTTATTAGTATACCGATATATATAATAATATACCTATAAATTAATCTAAAATTATATAAGTATACATAATAAGTGATAAAATCACAAAATTAAATAGGAAAAATATCTTGAAAATAAAAGATATGCTAGAAACATGTTACATGTATATAGTTACTTATTACGTGTATAATATATATATGCGTATATTACCAAAATCATTAAATAATAATATAAAATGCTAAAATACCCTAAAATATCTTCTAAAAATTATAAAAAAAAAATTTGAAACAACATGGAATATGATTGGATTAAATGTTGCACAGCTTAAAAAGAACAACCAACTATATCAAAAGTAACTAAACAAAAATTTGATACTTGATACTTGCAAATTCCTTAAAAGAATAACAAAATAAACAGAAAAAAATAATTACTTAATGGCTAAGAAATATTCTAACCAACCCAAAAAAATATAAATAGGATATTAGAACTTAGATTTAACATTTTGGTAATAAAAAACACATAAAGAAAGTTCAGAAAAATATTTAGAAAAAAGAGGAAAAATAGAGCAAGGAATAAGCCTAACTAGTTCCTGGACCAAAACTTGATCTGTTGTGACACCCTTGCACTACAATGGAGCACCACTAATGCCTTTGCTAGCCGACATACCCCCATCAGCCAGCATTAGCCGATGCAATGACGAATATGTCGATCAATTTTTTGTCCTGTTTTTTTCATAATTTCTAAAAATATTAAATTAAGTCATAAAATTATGAAAAAAATATATAAAGGTTATTTTAGATATAATCTCATGTTTTGATTTTATTTTTGTAAAATTGTAATTATTTTTTGTATATACTTAAGAAAGTTACTACTTATCCAAATTTTGACTTTCAAAATAAATACATTAAATGATGTAGTTTCTAACTCAAAATTTTTGTGTAGGATATACATGATATATAGATAATTTCTATGTAGCCTAGTTTTTATTTGAATATTTTTAATATTTATTGTATTTTTTTGGCTTAAAAATAACTCGAAAATAAGCTGAAATTATGAAATAAATAGGAAATTATGAAATTAAATGATGAAATGGACATGTATTGAATTCTAGTGAATAATAATAATGTTCGGATAGGTTGAAATCAATTTAGTGAAAAAAGGATTATAATTGGATAGTTTAAAATAATTCAAGAGTAAAATCGTAAATACGAATATATAAGCGATAGATAAAAAACTTGAAAACAAGTACTAGCTAAGTTCCCCATATTTTTAGGAGTCTATAGAAATTTTTGAAGAATTATTTGGTAACCTGAGCTATTTATTACAAATTTATGTCGTAAAATAGTTTAAATAACAAACCGATACCCAATTTTAGTAATAATAGGTTAAAATATAATGAATAGTTCAATAAAAACTATGTATTTGTATACTGAATAGATTAGATAAAAAAAGTGTATTTTTAATATATTTAATGATATTGTACTAACTAAGATATGTTATATATCTATTAGGATTAGACAATACTTAGATTATTAGGTTATATTGATAAATTAGGTAATATATGATTTAATAATGTTAATTACATATAATACGATAATATTGGATTATATACGTATAATTGTGTTAAAAACTCAAATTACCCGTTAAAAGTTATCATTAGAAATAAGACCGTGATATGTATCGTTACCCAACGATACTATTTTTACTAAAATCGGATAATCTTAGATAATATAATCTATAACTCTATAGTATTACTAAAATGTATGTATTGCGATAACTTTATTGGAATTGAAACGTAATTTAATAAATTAAAAATATACTTCGATACGATCGAAATGATATATAATACGTAATAGTATAAATTACGTATATTATTGATAATTAATAACTTAACTCAATATATATATATCAATATAATAAGATTGATAATATATTCTTATATATTATAGTGATAATATATTCTTATATATATAATTGTTTTAGATAAAACCTTAATATTTTCGTAACTATTACAAAAACTGAATTTAGGTTTAGTATATATAAAGCCTCTTAATGATCAGACCGTTGACGATATAAGTTTTTCGAAGTGAGTGTCAAGATAGGTAAGTGGGATTAATGCTTTATAGCATTTTGGGATATTATTTTGGGATATTATTTTAGAATATCTAAGGACTTTGGTAGGTATTGGGTTATAATTGTAGTTAGCTGGTTGTACGTATGCAATGTATGTGGTTAAGTGTCGATTTGTTGTTGTGGGAGTTGAGCTCTACGTTATTATTATTCCATGAATATTATACTTGAATTGTTTGAGCTTAGTTAATCACCTTAAAAATGAACTAACTCAAACTTAATTTAACATCTAACTAAATATGCATCGCAACCTACTAGGGGTAATAGTTAGGATCCTCAAGCTAAACATGGATTCTCTTCGATGAGGATAGCTAAAATGACCTTTTCCCTACCCTTAGTTGAACTAAGTGATAGAAGAGGAGGTTTTGTTAAGGTTGGGGGCCGTAGTTCGAAGGTAGTCACGAGAGGAGAGTATTCTTTATTGCACAAGCCTCGGTTTCGTCTCAATTTGCGAAGTGCACAAGATTAATCTCTTCAACCTAGATTAGAGTGGGCAAAATTTCTCTGATCTCACGACGGATTGGATAACATCATGCAATGGCATTTTCTTATACATGAATTGAATGTAACCAACTTGGTTAAAAACCCTGCTTGTGATGTGCTAAGTGCATACTTCTATCTCTGCCCCACTTACTGAGTAAGTTATCGCTCATTCTCCTATAGTTTGTTTTATAGGTTTCAAATGGATTACAAGTGCTTACCTAACACCAAAACACTAGTAAATTGGGACAGGGAGTGAGATGCAATAAGAAATTGTCGGTTATTGCCCTTAGTAATAGCTCTCTTATCTTTTAAGGAAAACTATACAAGACTCCTCAAGAAGCTTGGTAGTTTTCAATATTCTGGTTTGTATATGAATTGATAGGTACCTATCGGATTTATTACTACTCTTTATGAGATCAAATTACAAATTTTTAACAAATTTTTTCAAAGGATTACTCAACAAGTTTATATCAAATAGGTATCGAATTAAATGCTTCAAAGGGATAGAGTTGAGTACACCTAGTGTGAACTAGGTCTAAGATAGTAGCTGTAAGAATAGTTTTTATCTTACAATGGTTTATACAGCGGAACTGTTATGACTTCACCTTTTCAAGGCATGATAACAAAGTCCTATGACCCATTTATCATTTTCTACTAGACTCTCAAAGAAATAGCTGAGCCATGAAGTGAACATGAACTTCCTACTACTTCCCTTAATTGCCTTCATGGTAGCCTCCACAATGGACATTAGTGCTTGTTCTTCCTATAGAATAGGTGTTGTAGTAATGTTAGTCTACCTAAAGTCCCAAAAAAGATCAAATAGACATCCTTTAGTGTCAAGGTGATTTCCCACCACACAGTTACAAACATATGTATTTGAATACTCCATCGAGAAATAACAGCTCACCATATTTTCATGTCTTCCATATGAGAAAAATTAAAACTAGAAGTAGTAATCACAACCTAGTAGACCTCACTTTAATAAAGCTGCCTTATGTCATGGATTTGCTATTATGTGCTTCACCCAAGATTGCTAACCAGCCATGGTTTTTTTAGGATATAAGAATTGAGTATGTGAGAGAGGAAGCTCTTTCCTCTCATTTCTAAAATGCAACAACAACTACCCTTGTATCGGCTTTCTTTCTTATGGCCGAGGCTCTTGCTCTATAAAGCATAATGCCCCTTCAAGAATATGGTTTGAACAGGTGTTGTGATTTTTCATGTCTTTCTAAAAGAAGTCCTTAACGATGGTCTTATCTGGCCACTTCTCTCAAGGAGAAGGCGCCTCTAGTGGTTGACCAATTATACGTAGTCTCAAGCCTTTATTGTTACCAATATGAGAATCATGTGAACTACTCTTTATGAAATTCTTACTCATCTTCAAGACAAGAGATGCACTAACTGTAATAATAAGGATATCAAAAGTTGTGGGCAGTAGTAGAAATATTATCACCACTTAAGAGAGGAGAAGGAGATAGATATCAAGTGGACTCTAATAAGTTGATAGCCTATACTCACTTGTAAATTGTACAAAAAAGAAAATAAGTAATGTAGACACCACATTTTTGCCTCCTTATAATTTTATAATTTTTTTTTTTTTCTAGAATAAGGAAAGAAGGTCCTCATTTAGAAAATTTAGAAAAAGACAAAAAACTAAAAAAAAATTAGAAAAGTACAAAAAAAAGGAAACTTAATAAAATTGTAAAAATAAATGAAAATTTAGGAAAAATACAAAGAAATAGAAAATTTAGAATAAGCATAAAAAATAGAAAATTCAAATAAAAAAAAAAGGAAGCGGAAGAAGAAGAAGAATATAATTTAAAATAGAATAGGAAATTTTAATAGTTTTAGTGTTTTGGTCTTAAATAATAGAGAGAATTTTTAGGTTTGGGTCTATATTTAAATGTAGTTTAGGCCGACTTTTTCCACATATGCAATTTGATTGCGTATATAGACAAAGCACAAGCCAATAGCCTAATGGTACTCTACTTAGACTTAGTATTACATATAGGTTAAAGGTCTTGGGTTCAAATCTTACAACAAGTACATTATGCCATTTTCTTTTATACAAAGCACATTTACATGTGTTGAAATGTAACTAGGCTATCTATCTATTGTAGATACATGGTGCTACTGAGTTTGATCGCGAGCTAACGTATGTGAACCATAATTCAATTAAGAGGTAAGCCTTAATGGATCATCTAATAGAGAATCCCCTTAAACATACCCCCCAAGGGGTACAAGTTAGATTTCCCGACAAAGACATCTTAGTAACGGAAAGTGATTCTGATGAAGAGAAAGATGAAAAGCTCCCAAATTGGAAGATGTTCTTTGATCGAGCTACCAATGTGTTTCAGTGTGGAATTGGGACAATATTGATATCCCTTAAAGGTACGTAGTTCCTCGTAATTGTAAGAAATGTTTTCATATATACCAACAATATTACCGAATATAAAGCATGAATTTTAGGACTCAAAATAGCCTTAGATAAAGATACTCAAGAATTAGAAATATATGGGGATTCTTTACTCATTATTGCCCAAGCTTAAGGAGAATACAAAACAAATGATCTTAAACTAGTACCTTATCATCGATACTTAATTGAATTAGTAGAGAAATTTGAAGGAATCACGTTCACTCACATACCAAGGACTCAGAATCAATTTGCAGATGCATTAGCCACTCTAACATCCATGATGTAAATATTTGGTAGAGTCGAAATTCAGCCGCCCACAATTGAAGTTGAAGAAAAACATGCATTCTATCTAACAATCGAAGGCGCACATGATGAAAAGCCTTAGTATCATGATATTAAAATATTCCTACGACAAGGCATGTATCTCGATGAAGCTGAGAAAAATGATAGAAAGACGATTAGATGGTTTACCACCAAGTTCTTAATAAATGAGTCCATTTTGTACCGACAATCATTTTATGGTACGTTTCTAAGGTATGTGGATGATGGAGAAGCAGAAGTTTTGATGAAGGAAGTACACAAGGGAGTATGTAGCCCCCATATGATTGGTTACATGCTCAACAAGAAGATTATGAGACATTGATACCATTGGTCAACTATAGAGGGCGATTGTATTAAGCATGTCAAGTATTGTCACTTATGCTAAGTTTATGTAAATAAGATAAATGCTTTACCTCAAGAATTTCACATACTATTTGCACCATAGCTGTTTTCAATGTGGGGGTATAGACATCACTGGCCTAATTACTCCAAAGGTATCCAATAGTTATCACTTCATGCTGGTCAACGTCAATTATTTTAGTAAGTAGGTTGAAGCCTCATCATATTTGAGTGTTACTAAAGGGATAGTGGTTAAGTTTAGTAATATCTTGGCTTGCTATAGGACTCTAGAAATGATCATCATCGATAATGGCACAAATCTCAACAACAAGCTTGTATTAGAGTTATGCTAACAGTTCAAGATCATCCATAGGAACTCTACTCCTTATTGACCCTAGATGAATGGGGTTGTTGAAGTAGCCAACAAAAATCTCAAAAGAATAATAAAAAAGATGGTAGTTACATATAATGATTAGCATGAGATGTTTCCATTTACACTCATATCTTATCAAACTTCTATTAGAACATTAATAGGGGCAACAACTTATTCCCTAGTATATGATACTGAAGCAGTTTTATCAATGGAAGTTGAGATCCCATCTCGAAGAGTGCTATGAAAAACTCAGTTAAATGAGGCTGATTTGGTAAAGAAGCACATCGAGTAGTTGAACTTGATTAATGAGAAAAGATTGATAGCTTTGTGTTACAGTCAATGTTATCAACAAAGAATGGATTAAGCTTTTAACAAGAGAGTACGGCCTCTAAATTTTACATAGGGTAATATAGTGTTGAGAAAAGCTCTTGCTAATGCACAAGACCTTAGAGGAAAATTTTCTCCTAATTTAAGAGGTCCCTATTTTGTGAAGCAAATGTTACCTGGAGGTGCTTTAATTTTATCACAAATGGATGATCTAAAGTTGAGGGACCCCATAAATGCTGATGCAATAAAGTTGTATTACCCATGAAAATAGAAATTCTTACTAAAAACACAAAAATGCTACTGATCTTAAATGTTAGTATGCTTTAATTTTCATTCTCTACAAGCAAAGATGGTATCCTTGACAATTGTTGGCATTAAAATAGCCTCTATCATTTTTCTTGCTCCATCAAATAACGTCCCATTCTCTCATTCTACTTAAATAAGCCTAGAAAAGACAAAAGTGAGTTATAAAACAATGATAATTAACAAAACTCTTTTAAATACTTTATTATTGATTGATCTTCCTTAATGGGAAGATTTGTTGTCTATTTTTCAAGGTAAAGCGAAATCCAAACGAGCAAAACACCTCACATAAGATATTTACCGATTAGGATAAAGATCTAGATTTAGCTTAAAGAATCTAAAAGACAATTCATCGATGAGTAGAAACATTGTTTTTTGTTTTTCTATTAGAGATGGTATTCTGTATTGAGTTGATTTTCGTACTTTCATAAGGTGCTAGCGAAGCCTTATGTGCTCTATGCTAAGACTAGTTCGATTGATGGTAGAAAAATTGATGTCTTTAAGAAGTTTAAATCCATTTTGAAGAACAAGTTAGCTAGTTTTAATCAGACATTTCATGGAAAGGTTTGACTATTTGGGTGCTATCAACAAAACCAAGTAAGTGCTTCTATACAATTTTAGCATATTGGTTTTAAGCATTGTATTTGCATTAAGCCTTATTTCCTAGGATAGTAACTAGTATTTAGGATGCTTTCCCTTTTCTTAACCACTTTTGGTGTTTAAGCTAATTCATAAGACATGGTCCTAACTCCTTTAGGGTTTTTAGCCAGCCCATAGAGTGCTTCCCCTTTGATAATCTTTCTTAAGAGTTTTAGCTAGCTCATAGGAGTACTTTCCCTTTCATCATTTTTAGGGTTATAGCGTGCCCGTAGGGCACTTCCCTTCATCAACCTCTCCTTTAGGTTAGTCAGCTTAGAGGGGTACAATTAGGTTTCAGTTAAGGTCTTAGCCAACTCAAGGAGCACTTTACCTGATTCACCTATGTTAGTCGGCTTAGAAGAATACTTCTAGGTTTTCTAAATCGATTCTAATTTAAGGTTATTAGTAAATTTTGGGATGAGAAAAATCCTGTAAAAGAAAGTGAAATACTTGATACCGTAGCCAGTCTAGTATGGCTACTCTAATTCTTAAGTCAGTAAGGTAACTTAGTAGAGTAAGTATGCGAATAAGAAGTGTCAGGAACCCTTACAGAGTTTCTTTCCAGTATTTGTAGATGGTTGTAGTGTCTAAGGCAGTTGTCGGGATAACTATTAAGACACGTTGAAGCTTTTTAACTTGACATCTCCCCTCATATGTAGGATTAACAAGCGGTTGTGTAATATAACCATACTTATGATAACTGTTCGCATTGGACTTAAATTCAAACTAAGAGCACTTCTTATACTCGGCATAAATGTCGCGCATCATCTAGGTAGTGCGAATGTCGAGAGAGTTGGATACGCAACTTCGTGGCAAACAAAAGGCCGAGTGTCAGATGAACAAAAACTAACTATCAACATTTATCCACTAACTCCCGTATTCGAGCAATCAACAAAGAGAGTTACACATATATTACACTAATGGTCGAGTGGAGAGAGATTCTTTAAATTTATGTTGAGTAATATGAGAAGTAGGACAAATCACATCCTAGTCGAAAGGTCGCCATTTCTAAACTCTTACCCATTTGGGAAACTAAGAAATTGGAGGCATGACATCTATCACTTAGGTTATTATTTTGTGGCAAGTCTAATAACTGCCAGAGAGTTTTCAACCATCAGATTTCTACCATGAGACATACGTGAACGATCTACAAGATTACCATTTTAGTGGATTATTACTGTTAGAAGAAGATTTGCAGTTATGAGGATGAATCATCCTTATATAAAGTAATATTCACAGTCAGAATCGGCCTCTCTAGTTGTATCTTAAACTTTCATTCGTTTCCTTCTCTTTAACCTAAATTCTTCAATTTATGTTGTATCATTTCACATAACCATTCAAGTATCGTTTGCAAAGTTGCTTGTTGGCTTATGCTTTCCGATTTCAAGGCAACGGAGACTGAAGCTACTTTTCCTCCCTCAACTAAGGAGCGAGGTGGCTTATTCTTCAGGCAGTTCAGCCAACAGCATGGAGAAAAGGTAGGATAAACTTCCTCGAATTAATGAGCTCTCTATAGATAATTTTCCGGAGGATAAGGAAGGGTAGTCTTCGGCAAGATATTTATTCAACAAAATAGCTTGTTTTTGTGATTCTCCAAATGGAACCACCAGTTTGGTTAATAGGGTTCTTGTTACAAAATATAATCAGTACTAGCGAGATCTTCCCAAGACATGAAACTTGAGGAGGTTGAGAGATGAGGAGAGGGCATGCTTCCCTAAACGAATTCCATATATACCTGAAATATTTGGATTTTAGGTTATGCTTCTCTATTTTGAATTTTTCAACTATTTCAGAGTTATGCTGAAGATGTTCTCACCCAACATATATTGACTTCTAGCAACCTTTGAGATAGTCTATGAAGAAGTCAAAGTCAAAGCTATGCCTTAACTGTTTCTATATTTCTTCACTATTTGTAGGCAACCTGACAGGTAGTAGTTTGTTGCTATAAGGCATAGGCGTAAGTTCATGAATGGGTTAGAATCCAAGATTCACAAGTAGTATGATAAGTTCATGTCAATACTATCTGATGAGGACTTAGACTTTTAGACCCAATCGACTAGGCCAATACATCCAAAAGACATAGATCTAATGTTGAATGATGTAGCAGCAGCGAAGAAAATTCAAGAGAGAAGGAGAAACAAAATGTTCTTCTAGGATGCCGAGATAATTACACGGCATTACGAAAATAGAGAACCAATATTTTCTGAAATAAAAAAGGAATGCTAATGTATTTCCTCCATGTTGAGTTTAACTGCGAGGAAAGCCATTCTCGAGACTTGGGGGGAGAATAGTGAACTTTGAGCCTTGCTCGACACGGAAAATGTAAGTTCATATTTTTTCTATGTTTATATTAATTGTTGTACTTGTGTCGTAGATATGGGTATTGGAGAGGTAAATCTAGTAAAGCTATTGGCTCAAGCCACTAGCTCAAGCCAAGGCCAAAAAATCCAAGGCTAATAAGAAGGCAACCATCTTAGTAGCTACCATTAGGCCTGCTGTTGCAAAGAAACCAGCAAAAGAAGCTACAGTTTAGTAGATGGCTGTGCAAAAGATCTCTTGTCCTATCGAGAGGTTAAAGGAGAATGAGAAAACATAGCCAACTGGGGTTATTAGTTCTGAGGAGCCTCTAGTTGTGATTATTCAAACTTCTGTCGAGCCAAGGGATGGTAAGCGTTGAGAGACAAATCCTGGCGAGGAGGATGAAAATGCCATTGCTATAGAAGGCTCATCACTGGCGATTACGATGGCTCCAAGTGGTAACAAAAGACTAGGGAAGGAGCTCGCTGGCTAACCACCTATCAAGAAGTCCAAGGGCTTAGACAAAAGGGTGAAGGAGGCTATGTGTTCTAAATCTCTTGGCATTAGTAACATTAAATTTGTCCTTAACAAAGAGGTCGGTGAGTAATTCATCCCTTACTAGAGCCACAAAATTTTAGACACAAACTCGACCTTAGGAGACAAAACGAAATCTTTAGCTTTAATGGAAGGGATCATCCTTCCGAAAGACAAAGATATCGCCAAGAACAATGTTGATAAGGTTGGCAGTTGCAATAAGGCCCATATCGTGGCCAAATTGTATGATGTGAGTATCTATGACCATTGCTTTTGATTATTGAATTTATTTGGGTAACTAATGTATTTCCTTTTCCAGATGAGCAGCTACATTCTGACAGCATTAGACGAGGTTGACAAAGAGGCAAAGAAGGTACAATCTTTAGTTGTATGCATAATACCTAACCACTTTTGATTGTAATAAATGAATTTGCTGCAAAAAGTTCAGGATGTATACAATACATCAAAGGCCTGGACTGTTGCTACCAAGAATGCGAGGACTAGGGCTGAAATGGAGTTGAGCAAGCTTAAGGAGGAACTTACCATCGAGAAATTGGCACATGAACTCACTGCTGATGAAATCTCTAGCATGAAGGCTAAAATAGAAGAATAGTATAAAGAGTTCGAAATCCTGAAAGAAGAGCTATAAAAGAAAAAGGAAGAGTGTTAGGACTTGGGCCAAACTATTTAAACGATGAGCAACGATGAAGATAAGCTCAGGATGCAAATAAAGAAGTTGGAGACCAACAACTTGAACTTACAGAGCCATATTGCCTAGTTGGAGGAAACTATGAGGAGGGGGCCATCTATTGAAGAGGCTCTCGATATGATCACTCCCAATCGGCAATTTGAGAAGCTTCTATGCAAAAAGTTGTTGGAAGGAGTTCAAGTGGCAAGAGAAGAGGTCTTGAAGCTTCATCCTGATTACGATCCCTTATGTCTTGACTTTGCTAACATTGACAACAAAGTTACTAGTGCTAACAAAGATGAAGGTGATGAGAAAGGTGCCAAAAGTATGGATCAAAGTGATAATGTAGCTCATGCTAAAGAAGTTGCCTCCTCTGAGAACCCAACTATCGAGGAAGCCCTAGCTAATGATTTAAAAATCACTTTTGCTGAATCTAACGATAGGCCATAGGACTTACTGTATTAGCATATTGCATTCTAGTGTAATTTATTAATTGGAATATAATCGAGGCATTGCCGAGTTCTTGTGACATTTAATTTTACTTGCAACACTTTCTTGGTTTATATGGTATATGTATGTTGCTTCGTGATTTCATTCATCAGCATGTTTTATTTCATACGCTTAACTATCTCTTGGCATGTATTATTTCACACACCTATCGTTTTAAACTATTCGTTAATCGTTTGAGGTGTAGACTACTGCATTATTCGGTTGTAAGGTTAATTTATATGGTTCATTAACCACGTTAAGCTAGAACCTAGATCAATTTGTTTACCATACAATGTAGAACTCATTAGTTTGGTAATTGTAACCAAAAGATGATGAGACTTCAAATGTATAATTATCATAAATAAGTACCAATCTTACAAACATATTGGTTGTCGCCAATGAGAGACGGTAGAAATCGTCCTACATTAATTGAAATAACATTTTAGATTCTCGGCGTTCCAAACTTGATGGATATTGGATCCATCCAACCTTTTTAGTTGATAGGCCCCCTTGCTAATGACTTCTTAGATCCTGACAAGATCTTCCCAATTCGTACTGAGCTTTCCTTAATTTGCCCGTGCCCTAATTGCTTCCATCTTACGACAAAGTAGATCTTCGAGTTAGAAAACCTTATGCTTCACTTTTTTATTGTAGTATCTTACTGCTATATGCTGGTATGCCATAACCCTAACTCTTGAAATGTTTCGAATTTCCTCAATAGTATCGAGATTCGTTGTCAATTTAACTAAATTGAGCATAACATCAAAATTATGCGTTCGTAAGTTAGGCAATTCCAACTCAATTAGCAACATGACTTCAATGTCGTAGGCTAACTTAAATGGTGTCTCACTTGTTACAGTTCTACGAGTGGTTTTGTATCACCATAGGACGTTTGGTAGTTCATCGACCTACTGCCCCCTAACTTAATCCACTTAACTTGTCCATTTGTCTAATGGTGCACTACAAACGTATAGTTGAGCCAAATGTCGTACCTCTCACAAAATGATTGAAACTTATTGTTGTCAAACTGTACGCCGTTATTTGTAACTATCATATAGGGAACTTTGACTCTTGATATGAAGGAGTTGAATATGAAAGCTTTCACTTTCTACTTAGTAATCTTTGCCACAGCCTCGGCCTCAACCCCTTTGGTAAAGTAGTCAACAGTGACAATGATGAATTGGTCGTCTAGGCAGAAGACTTTGGAAAAGGTCTGAGAATATTTAACCCCTATTGGGCGAAAGGCCAAGGGCTGGTTAGGCTACATAGCCCAATTGTAGATGTGTTTCTTAGTGACTCGTGCTTCTAGCATTAAGGACACTGATATCCTTTGCATCTTTTCTCATAGTCGACCAATAATAGTCGAATTGCATTGCTTGAATATACAATGTTTGTAACTTTACATGATTACTGCATATGCAACCATGTAGTTCAGATAACACCCTCTAGGCATCCTTCCGGGAAAGGCATCGAAGGTAAGGTTGAGATACGCTACACTTATACAGCTGAACATCAATCAGCGTGCAGTTTGCAGCCTGGTAAGCCAATCTTTACGCCTCCTTTTTATCGTCAGGGACAGTACCATCTTTAAGATAATTTACTAGGGAATCCATCCATGATTCTTCCCTTGGGTAAGGAGCTAACTCACATCTCTACGAGAAATTAGATAAACTTTTCTGTAGGAGAATCTCCATGAAAAGTTTCTCATTCAGCTTAGGGAATGCCATATTGGCCAACTTCAATAGCTTATTGGTAGTGATATTCTTGCTTTTAGGAATTTTGTTAGTGGAAAATGATAGGAATTCTTCTACAAGCGTTTGTACCACCAAGAGGTACTTGCTCATCTCTTCTTCTCTTACTGCATAACTTCTGGTGACTTGATTTACCACCAATTGGAAATCAGAGAACACTTCAAGTTTTTCGACACCAATTTCTTTCACCAGTTTCAACTCGGCGATTAGAGCTTCATACTTTGCTTTAATGCTACTAGCTGGGAACCTAAATTTCAGAGCGTAATGGACTTTAACATTATGTAGGCCTTAAACGACTAGGCTTACACTACTTCCTTCTCATGTTGAAGAACCATCGACATAAAGACACGAGATAGGTTTCTCGATGATCTCCACATAGTCTTCCTCTCCCATAAACTTGGCAACAAAATCTGCTAATAATTGGGCTTTTAGTGTCATTTTGGGTTTATATTGCATACCACGGCCACTAAGCTCTAAGGCATATTTCATCATCCTTCCCGAAGAGTTAAGCCACTGCAATGCTTGTTGCAATGGTTGATTAGTAAGGATAATAATCTAGTGAGCTTTAAAATATGGCTTCAACTTTCTTGTTGAGAGAACCATTGCCAATACAAATTTTTCAATCTTTAGATATTGAAGCTCTTGCCCCTGTAAAACATTACTTACATAATAAACGAGTCAATGCTCCTTATGGTTAATTCAGACAAGTATAGAGGAAAATGCTTAGCAACTGATTAATAAATATAAGTATAAATTTTCCCCCGGAATAGGTGTTAAGAGTATTAGGAGTAACGCAAGATATTCCTTAAGCTTATTGAAAGCACTTTTGCAATTGTCGGTCCAATTGAATTCCTTTGGGTTCTTCAAAATTTTAAAAAATTCTATGCACTTCTCGACATGAATCTATTGAGGGCAGCAATTGGCTTGGTGAGTTCCTACACCTCCTTGACTATACAAGGTGGTTTCATATTCCTTATGGTTTTAATCTTTCTCGGATTAACCTCGATGCTACGTTGTATGACCATATATCCAAGGAATTTCCCTAATGTTAGGCTAAAGATGCACTTTTGTTGGTTGAGTTTCATGCTATGGCTCCTCAATATGGAAAACATTTCCTCCAAATCAGCGAGGTGCTGATCTTCTTTCATGCTCTTCACAATCATGTCATCCACATATACTTCAACATTCTTATAGATCTAAGATTTAAATATCTTCATTACTAATCTTTAGTATGTAGCACCAATGTTCTTCAGCCCAAAGGGCATCACAATATAACAACATGTTCCAAAATTGGTAACAAAAGATGCATGGACTCCATCCACCTTATCCATCTTGATTTGATTGTAACTAGAGAAAGAGTCCATCAAAGAAAACAATGCATGTCCTATGGTTGTATCTACCATCTAATCAATTTTTGGCAATAGGAAACAATCCTTGGTATATACCTTATTGAGATTCGTAAAGTCTATACACATTTGCCACTTACCATTATACTTCTTAACTAACACACAATTTGCTAACCAAGTCGGATAAGGTTCTTCCTGGATGAATCCTACCCTCAATAATTTATAGATCTCTTCTTCTATTTTCACTTGTCTCTTTGGTGCAAAATGTCTCTTTTTCTGTTAGACCACTTTTGCATTTGCGCCAATCTGGAGCTTGTATACCATAACGTATCTTGGAATACTCAGTATGTCCGAAGGTAACCATGCAAACAAGTCAGCATTGGCTTCCAGGAAGTCAATCAGACTTTGCCTTACATCTACTAACATGGGTTTTCCTAACCTTATTGTCTTCTCGAGATCATTTCCTAGAGGAATTTCCTCTGTATCATTCTCGGCATTCTCTATGTCGACTGTCTTGCTATCCGGAAAGGTTTCAACTTGAAAAACTTCCTCTTGTCTCATGGCCCTTATATACAATGATCGTGATAATTTTTTATCTTAGGCCTCATTTGATTGAAGGCATGCTGAAAAATGATATCGGCTGAGCTTCCTATGTTAATAAGAATCTTCTTGACTTCAAAGTTGGTGACTTTCGCATTGATGAAAAGTACATCATCATGCGGCCTTTGGATACCCTTAAAATCTTCTTCTCTAAAAGATATTGTATTGTCAATTAAGACCTTTTTTCCGTAAATATTGCAAACATAATTCTTGGCATTAATCGAGTTCGAAGAACTTGATTGGCTTATATAAGGTCTGTCAACAATGGTATTAATTACTTTGTTAGGTGCTCTGGTGGGATTAACATCCCTTGCATCTCTCACGGCCATTTCTAGCCAAGTGTCATCCTCTTGTTCCTCTATTCTCCTATGAGACGATCTTTCGATTCTTTCAACATCATGTGCTAAAAATTTTCGTAGATAATCGCATTGTATTGCATCTTTAATTGTATTCTTGAGTTGAATGCACTTATCTGTATTGTGACCCTTGTCATGGTGGAAATCATAATACTTGTTCGAATTTCTTCTTAAAGGACTCCTTCGCATTCTTTTTAACCATTGGAGGATACCTCTCTGCCCATGTACTTCCATCAAAATGTTCGAGATTAGACGATTGACATGCATATCGGATGTAAATGTCAATATCCTTGATCTCTTTCTCTCAGCATCTGAACTATTTTCATTGTCTGTACCAAGTCTATCTTTCGCATTTTTTTTTTGTCATTTTTTCTATCTCCTCTACTCTGATCAGCCTCTCATCATGCTTTTATATTGTCTTCTTGTTGGATGTATGAGCTAGCTTTAGCCTTAAACTTAGCAAAAGTTTTCGACTTGTTCTTTAAAAAGTCTTTGTGAGGTTTAACTCCATCGATTATGGCGTTAAGAGCCATACTCATATCCAATTTTGGGATTTAGACCATCTCAGCCATAAATTTGGCCAAATAATCCCTATTTGACTCATCGGACTTTTGTTTGATGGTGTTAAGGATTGAAAAGTCCTTAATAGAAGTTTGTTAGCAAGAAAGTGTTAAAGGAACACCTCTGTTAGTTCATCGAAACATGAAATGGTATTTGGTTTCTGGTGTTTGAACCATATGTTGGCTGCATTCCTCAAGGTTAAGGGAAAGACTTGACAAGCTACTGCATCACTTAAACCATGATACTTAGCTAGTGTACAGTAGTACTTCAAGTGGTCTTTAGGGTCTTTTGTCCCATCATATGTTTCAAACTGGGGCAGCTTAACATGCTTAGGTATTACTTCTTCCAAAATCTTTGGGAGGAAAGGACTTTTCTTAATTTGGATTGTCTAGTTGTTGTAACAGGGGTATTGACATGCGAGGGTCTCGCATGATGTACGTGCTGTGGTTGCTTGCCCTTATCAATTTTCTTGAAAGTAGGAACTGAGGGTCTCGCTGGAACCTCAACTTGCTTTTTTGGCAATTTAGGTGAATAAATGGAATCATCGACATTGTTGGCATCATGATCGCCATACTCTTTGTCCTGATTCAGGTGAAAAGTTTTATGAAGAAGGTTAAGGATTTGTTCTAGTTTTTTATTTAACTTAATTTTTTTTTTAGCTAAATCAAGACAAAGTTGCTCGAGTTAAGCCAATTGTTGTTCATCGGCATACCGATTGCCCCCTTTAAGGCAGTAAGAGGAAGTATCAGCACCTACCCTTCTGGCCATTCTAGTTTTAACCATATGGTTGTGTTTAGAGAAAAACATACAACGCCAAATGTTGTTAGTAAATTTTGGAATGAGAAAAATTCCTGGAAAAGGAAGTGAAATTCTTAGTATTGGGGTTAGTCCGGTACAGCCACTCTGATACTTAATTCAATAAGGTGACTTAGTAGAATAAGTATGTGACTAAGAAGTGTCAAGACTCCTTACAGAGTTTCTTCCCAATATTTATAGATGGTTGTAGTGTCTAAAGCAGTTGTCGGGATAATTGTTAAGATACGTAGAAGTTTCTTGACTTGATATCTCCCCTCATATGTAGGAGTAGCAAGTGGTTGTATAATATAACCGTACTTATGATAGTTGTTCATACCAGACTTAAATTTAAACCAATAGCGCTTCTTATATTTAGCATAAATGCTGTGCATCATCTAAGCAGTGTGAATGACGAGAGAGTTGGTTACGCGGCTTTTCGGTAGATGAAAGGCCAAGTGTCAGATGAATGAAAACTAACTATCAACAGTTAGTCCTTTAAACACACTCTCTCCTAGGTTAATCATTTCAAAGGAGCACTTGTAGGTTTTTTCAAATCAATTCCAATTTAGGATTGTTAGTCTCATAGAGATACTCCTACTTAGGATAGTCAGCTTAGAGGAGCACTTTTAAGTTTTCTCAAATAGATTCCAATTTAGGGCTACTAGCCTCTTAGATACGCTCTTACCTAGGTTAGTTAACTCAGAAGAACAATCCTAGGTTTTCTAAATCAATTCCAATTTAGGGTTGCTAGTCCTTTAACGATACTCTCGCTTAGGTTAGTCAGCTTAGAAGAGCATTTCTAGGTCTTCTCAAATTTATTCCAATTTAGGGTTACTAGTTCCATAGAGACACTCTCACCTTAGTTAGTTAGCTTAGAGGAGCACTTCTAAGTTTCTTAAATCAATTGCAATTTACGATTGCTAGTCTCCTAGAGATGCTCTTACCTAAGATAATAAGCTTAGAAGAGCATATTCAGGTTTTTATAAATCAATTCCAATAATCGATTTTTCTAACTAGCTCCTATGGTGCTAAACCCTTTTAAACTCACTTTTGTATCTCGACTAGTTCTTAGAGCGTCTCCTCTCTCTTTCACCATTCATGATTCACCAAATCTCCAATGAATCAAGCCTAGAATAACTAGTTAATTGTAGCGCTTCTTAAAGCATTTTCATCCTTAAAGCAAAAATGGTATCCCTTTTGTCTTTACGGTAAAATGTTACTTAAATATCACTATAAAGAGGATTAGCTGTAGACACCTTATTTTTGTCCCCATATAAGTTTAGAATAAGGAAAGAGTCCTAATTTAGAAAATTTAGACAAAATTAAAAAAATTAATTGAAGTACACAAAAATAGAAAATTTAAGAATAATACAAAAAATAGAAAATTCAAAAAGAGCACAAAATATAGAAAATTCAAAGAAGAAGAAGAAGGAGAAGTAAATAATTTAAAATAGAATAGGAAATTTTAATAGTTTAAGTATTTGGGCCTTAAATAACAAAGAGAATTTTTGGGCCTAAACTTGGGCTTAAGCTTAAATTTAAATCTAACCCAAGCTAATCTTGTTCATATATGTAATTTGATTGCATATATAGAAAAGCTATATACCAATGGCCTAATGATACTACATTTAGCGTTGCAAATGGGTTAAAGGCTTTGGGTTCAAATCTTATAACAGGTAGATTGTGCCATTTTCTCTTTTACAAAGCATACGTGATACAAGTTGAAATGCAACTAGGCCATGTGTATGTGGCACTACATGGTTTGACCGTGAGTTGATATGGAAACATGTAGCGCTACATTAGCATCTTTACCATGTGTTATGCTACATGTCTTAACACATGGCACGATGATACATCAGCACTTTTGACATATGGCATAACACCATTAGACCGTGTAGTTGACGTGGCGCTACATTAATGCCACATTAGCATATTCTTCCCTCTTTTTCCTCCTCTTTCCTATTCTTTCCCTAGATTTTCCCACATTTTCTTCCCCAGTTAGCTGCTTTCAATCATGAATTTAAGCCTTTTTATTTTGCAAGTTCACCAAATCAATAGTGAAATTGCAAACTAGGCTTAGGATATTTCGAACCCAACATAAGTATTCATTTAGATTTGCACATTAAAGTAGTCAAACTTGAATCACAAAATGGAAAAAAGCTTGAATGCGCTTAATAAAACCCAAATCGACTAAGCTTGTTTTGGGCTTCAATAATAAAATTCAAAATTTCTTTAGCTTTGTTTTAGCAAGTACAAATATGAATCATTGTGTTTTGACCATCAATTATTCCAAATTCACATCAATCTTAGATTTACTTTCAAAGACTCATTTAAATCGCAATCTTTGAATTGAATCTGATTGTGAACTTGCCAAGCAAAATCAAACGTTAATTTGCATAAATAGATTTTTGTGCTTCAACCCCATCACAAAAATGTACTCTCACATACCTTAATAATCTCTCTCTCTCTCTTTACCGTGATTTCTCTCTCTCTCTATACGGCTGTTACTCTTTCTACATCTCTCTCTCTCCTCGATCATTTTTTAGCTTAACTTAACCACTCACAAGCCTCCTTAGGTCCTTATCTCTCTAATTTGACCATCCCTATAAGCTTTTGTAGCCTCCTTGTTGTTTATCTAACCCTAACTACCTATAAACCCAAAATCTTGCAACAACCACTTCAAAATGACCACTATTGTGCCTTCCCACTCCAAATTAACTCCATAATTGAACTCAGTACCCCTAAAAACATAAGAGATGATCCTCTCTTCATACCTAATAACCATTATGCTCATCACCTAAACAACCATAACCACCACCACTCTTTGACAACCACCAAACGAATACCCAACAATGAGGCATTTGTCTTATACCCCTTATTTCCAATCCAACACACATGAAAAAACCTTTTCCCTCATGAAAATCCATCTAAAATCACCTCAATCACATCGTCTTGATTGTTGTTGTTCTTCTCTCTCACTGACCTAGATCTAATTCAATGCTTGTCCCACCTACACATTGCTATCTACATCCATCCCTTTTACTTGTTGCATTGTCTTATATATTTATTTATTTTAATAATACTTTGTAACAAAAAAGAGAGAAGGAAATCCCAAAAGGAAAAGAAAAAAGAAATAGAAAAAGAAACAAAGAAAAAAATTAGGAAAAAGCTGTATTATTCATTTATTTATGCTTTTGTCAGAAATTAAAAATAAAATTATCACTTAGAAAACAAATCATTTTCAAGAATAATGTTATTGATTGACCTTTTCAAATTATGACATTTCTTAGAATTTCCAAAAAATTAAAAAAAAAACCCAAATTTAGGACTCTTTTAAAAATTTTCTTTAAATAACTCAAACTGGATTAAAAATATAAACCCAATTATTTTTCAAGAATAAAATGAACCAACTTGCTAACATTTTTGGAAATAAATTACGAAGGTTTGATCTCAAATAGTTAGTATATAGGCAATTGTACATAATTATAGGATAACTTAAAATACGAATTTTCCCCCTTTGTAAATAATTAGTTCTTTTATTTATCTATTTACCTTTTTTATAAGTAGTCATGATTTGTTGTTTTAGAAATTGTAATTTAGAATTATAAGGGTATATTGAAAAGTTAATTTAAATTCAAAAGATTGAAAGTAGTACCTGTCAAGGATTTAAAAGGCTAGCCTCAAGACTCAAATATTTCATTTTCAAAAACCATCTTTTAAAAAAAAAATGGGTTTTTCAATAGTCTAGTAGCTATGTTAAATCGATTCACCTAAATAATTTCACCTAACCCATCTTCTTTCGACCTTGGTTAGGTGGCAACTCCAAATTTTTCAAAATAAAAAAGTCAAATTTTTTTTAACTCTTAGTTACAGATTAGTATTAAATAAGTTAAGATTTAATACTAATCAGGTTAAGAAAAATAATAAAGTTAGAAAAATTCAAACTCGATAGATAATTTGATAAACTTAAGAAGCATAAGTTGGTAAGTACAACATACGCACATTAGACAAGAATTAAACAAAATCATCATAATGGAGTGGCTTTTAGCCTCCACGATAGTGAATGATAGCTTGAAATATACTACTTGTTCATTAATACACACTATTGTCGCGTTTGATTAAGGTAACAAGTGGAAGTAGTGATTGCTAGGAAACTATTATCAATATATGCTATAGTGATGAATAGAAGATACAATATCTAGAAAACTATCATCGATATATGTCACATGATACTTAGGAAACTATCACTGATACTTATTATGTGGTAGCTAAGAAACTATCATCGATATCTGCTCACCATTAATCACAATAGTTAGGAAACTATCGTTAACACCCATTCATCATCATCGTATTCTCTTATTTCATACATGACTTTAAAGTAAGAAGGTAGGATTGAAAATATTTGAAGAAGGATGATGCATATAATATCAAGAGGCTACATATAATTCAGGGATTACAAATGCGAAGGACGAAGTGTAGAGAGATGATTTGAAAAGAAGAAAAAAAAGAAATATATGAAGATTCTATGCAAGCAGGAATCAAGAAAGCAACATGAATAACAAGAGGAAAATTAGCATCACAATTGGTGGCAATAAATAATATAGTGAATGAACCTACCTTGGATCCTACATTGGAGTTATCCGTGTTTTATTTTTTAAGTCACCAACAAACTGAAACAAGAACCATGATCGACGAATTAAAAAGAAAAAAAGAAAGATCAGCAAGGCAAATTGTTAAGTAGATAAAGGGGAATGATGGTAGTGACACAGTTGATATTGGATGCACAAAGTCGGATCTGCCATCGATGGCTGCTGCCTTCTTCAATTCGTACTTAACCAACGTAAAGAGAAAGAGTCGAGGGTTCTTCCTTCCTTGATTACCAGATCGACTGCTAGCGATATGCGACAAAGATTAATATATATATATATACACGCACGTGCGTATACATACGTGAAGAATCAAGTTGAGTTTGGAATAAGAAAAGAAGAAAAAGAAAGAATAAGGAAGCACGAAACAACATGCAAAGCCAAAACTATTAGGAAAAAAATGAATAAATAAACGAGGAAGAAAAATAAAAAGTACGTAGCAATGAAGTTAAACCCACAACTTGTGCGTGTCGTGAGGAGGAAAGCCTGGTCGTGTACTTTTCTTAATGAATTCGACAGATTCGCTAGATCTATTTCACCCGTCAGAATCGACAAACAAAAAATATCAGAGAAGATAATAATAATTTTCCAATGAGAAATTGTACCCAGAAGACAACTTCCAGTTCTCTAGATCGAAATTATCAAGTCAAACTAAGACAGGCCCGATAACATGAAGCAACAATATTTAATGTATGCAAGAGGCAGAGTTGGACCTACGTAGCTTTATCCAGTAGAGTTTGGTCTTGACAATTTTTTTTGAAGGAACTTACTCTGGCAGGGCTTTTAGTTTTTCTTGCTGCTGTTGACAGTATGTATCGCTTGAGAATGAATGAAAAAACAAATAAATAAATCGAAGACATGAGAAAATAAAGAGAATTCCAAGGAAAAGTAAAGGGAGAAGAAACTTACTAGGAACTGGGATGGAAAAACAAAAAAATGGTGGCTGTCCATATTATATATAGTTGACAGGTGACGCAAGTAATAAAAAAAAAAGAGAGAAAGAGAGAAGAAAAATATGCATTAAAGATTTGGCTATAGAAGTCGATGGATTTCATTGGTTTGGAGAAAAATTTAGATGGTGATATGGATTGAAGAGTGGAAGAGAAGAATTGATGTTTAAATTTAATAGAATTGAAAGATATTGACGAAGTTTATTAAGCCCGCTTGAATCTTGTGAAAATATAGTTTATAATTGGAAGTGGTTTTAAAAGTTTTGAGGTTGTTTCCTTTCTGTGCGGGAAAGGAAAGCATACATATGTTGCAACCAGTCTTGGTGATATGAAGTCACAATTTTCTGCGAAGAAAAAAATAATAATAATAATAAAGTCCAAGGTATCTTTAAATCTCGTATGTCATTACAGGATTCTTTCTTGGATTTGTTCCTTTAATATGACAACAATACAAATAAGTGAGTACGACTTAGGAGAGGTCCATCTTTGTGGATTATGGCATTAAGCATGGTATATCCAAGTTTAGATGTTATTAAAGTACATGTTGGTGATCACTCCACTTTCACTATTCTTTAGGGTGGCTAAGTTGTTTGGTCTTTGAATAAAGAAAGAATAACGTCAACTACAATGAATGGTTCAATTTCGAAAGGGAGATTACCTCGACAAAGGAAAAATAATACAAAGAAAATAAATGTGGAAGTATTTAGGAGATTCCAAATTAAGCTTTAAATGGTCCAAATGTTAACAATATGGCTTATGGCTTACTATTACATAAAGTTGCTCTTATTAATTATATTATAGTCAATATATAGCAAGTCTCAAAGAAGAAAAAAAAAAATCAGACAAAGTCAATAGAATGGTAGTAGTATTTGGAAATCAACCAAGGGAGGTGGATACTTCACATATCAAAGCAAAGTCAACTTACATGAAAAATACAGAAAGGATGTTTAATTTATTGCTATGTGGGTAATACTACTCTGACACACCAAAAGCGACACGCGTAGTTAAATGGTGTTGCAAGTTTGCACACTAAAGTATATAATAAACTAATTTGTAGTGCTAACGTTAGAATAGATGGAGCCTCCAGCTAAGTGAGCGCACTTGGCACTATTACAACTAATTTATAGCATACGTACACTGAGTAGAGATCTACTTATTCAAAAGTAGTAATTGATACTCAAAATACTTAAGACTCTATTCAAGAATTTAGGTCAAAGGGCAAATTATAGAGGACTAAAACGATTTATAGGCTTTAAGTAATGATCTGGGCTTAATTCTTTAGACTAAGGTGATAGGGTTTAAAGAGTTAGGCTCATAAATTTAAGATGACTTAGAGAGATGTGATATGGTTAGCTCAAAGTAAGAACCATTAAATTGGTTCGTCCCTTCTCAACCTTTCTTAAGGAAATCTAATGCACATATAGAGGCTTATTATAGGTTTGGATTCAACAAAAGCTTATGAAAGAATCCATCAATGAGAGGGGTTATCTTGACTGTCGATTATCATTGCAATGTGATAAGTGTTGTTGATGGCTTAACTCTATAAATACTCTAAAGCTTCTCCTTATTTGACACAATTTAGCTATTGAGGGAAACGGCGTCATGTTGTGATGTTGCGATTGTAGAAGATCAAACAATGCTCAAAGCGAAGAACACACCACCTCTCATCTAAAATAGTAGAGTTGACACTTTATAGCTCCTTTACCTATTTTGCTTACATTCAAAGCTCACTGACAATGCCTACTCCTCCTCCCTGCTTTCTATTTTTCAAGTTATCCTTTACGTGTTATTCTACGTCACTCTTCTAAGGCTACGTATAGCATGAGACTCACATTGTACAAACGTGACCACTTTAATTAAATCCCCATAATCTATAAAGGTAAGGTAATGCCTAATATGTAATCATACAAATACATATGCATGTCAGATAGTAAAGTGTGCACATACAAACACCTAAGACCAATGCAACAAATAATGAGTTATTTATCTCTATATTAAGTAGTACAAACAACAAAATCTTAGGTGTCTCAAAGCTTAGAGTAACTCAGAACTCTAGATGCAAACATAAATACATACAACATATTTATACATGGATACATATATGTCTACACAAACACACATATACATTTACATATACCAAAACAAATATTCTCGTCCTCATATAGTAGCATTGAATGAGCTATTAACTTACTATTCTTTTGTAGGCATCTCAAAGTAGCAAAATGGCCTAATGTGGCTTCTTTTGAACACAATAACCTAGTTCTCAACACCAATAAGGTCAACAACCCATAAAGAACATCAACACCTAACTAATCAGGTCACGTTAATGTAATGCTCCTCAATGGAAAATCATATTATATTGATTAGGTGATTAATCTAAATCATTAGCATCTTTAGGTCATCTTAGCATCAATCAAACATAAGCAACAATACTTTAACTTTTCATTTTATTCATTATGTATCAAACCTCACAACAACCAAGTAATCGTGTCCTTAAACTCTAAGCAACCTCAAAACAATGAAGCAAAAGAATTATTATGATAGGATGTACATTTATATGTATACATTAATGTTGATTCTTAAATGAAAATTATGTTCATAACCTATAACTATAGTTTATATAAAATCCTAGCGGGTTAGGGAAATTCTTTAGGAACTTCTATAAACTATACTTAGTAACATTATAAATTAAAACCTATAATGGAGATTTAACCTATACAACGATGAATCAAATCTCAAAAATATCTTCTTATTTATTCAATTCAACTCAATTTATATATATTCTTATGTGTGTGTAAATATCTATATATTACATTTTTCTTATTAATTCATTTTATTAGTATATTAGTATATAATAGATGTATCCACTTACTTGTTCTTATTATTACTTATTTATTCTTCTATTTATAGTTATAACTATACTCACCAAATTACATGTATAGTTTCTAGGGGATTTTCATATGCTTTGAATTTAGTGGTCAACCATGTGCTGGTGAAATCATTCCTAGGCTTAGAATACTTGATTCCATATTCAAGGGGATTGCCTTATATGTATCAGTATTATATTACATAAGTATACATACCTAAATAATAATAATAATATATTATTATTATCATTATTGAACTAAGGGTTGGTTAACCATCTTTCTAAAAAACTAATATTAGTTATGTGACTAATTTTTTAATTGTTGACCATGGCTTAATTTTATTATTTAGGTTGAACTTTAATATAGTTGACCATAATTAATAAGAACAAATATATCTTTATAAATAACTTTTGATTTAACAAATTAAACTCTTTTTTGTAAAAAAATTATTTCATAAAATATTTTTCTTTGAACTCCTTTTTCCAAAACAACAACAACCATTCATGGAATCATCTTATTTAATCATGCCCGACCTTGATAACTATTAAATCTAACTTATGATCTATAAGTTAATTTACATTTGTTAAACAAAAAAATAATAGTTTCATCTTATAATAACATGAAAATCAAGGATCCATTACTTTAAGAACAACTCAACTGAACCCAACCTTCTATCAACATCATAATAATTAAATCTAGATTCCATGATCCCTCATTACAAATTGTGAGACTCAATGGTAACCTGTAATACAAGAACTATATCCATTAATAACAATTTACAATGTTTTTAAATCTGTTACACAAAAAAATAATCATAATTTCATTCATGGAATCATCTTATTTAGTCTTACAAGACCTTAACGACTATTAGATTCTACTTGTGATCTATAAGTTAATTAAATCTGTTAAACAAAAAAATAATCATAATTTCATCTTAAAATAACATCAAAATCAAGGATCCATTACTTTAAGAACAACTCAACTCTACCCAACCTTTTATCAACATCATAAAAGTTAAATCTTGATTCTATGATCCCTCATTACAAATTGTAAGACTCAATGATAAACTATAATATAAAAACTAAATCCATTAATAAGAATTTACATTGATTCATTAATTTGTCAACAATTCCTTATTTTAAAATGAAACCCAATTTTATCCTTTCTTATGAATTAATCCTATTGTTCATGTCCTTCTTAATTCTAATTTCTCATTTTTAATTTCCAAATTATAATTCATTATTGCAGAATATATAACAAGAAATAGGATTCTTACCTTGAATCTTTAGTTGGATTCCAAATCCATAAGTCTTACATTGTCTGCATACAATGCAAACTGTTATACTATGCACCATGCCATAATTCATACTTAAATTTCAATTTTACCTTCATAGTTGTCTCCTTGTCCTCAAATCCCCCTATATTATCAATAATAGAAAATTTACATCTTTAAGGCTTGATTTGATGTTGACAACCATAAAATATAATATATATATATATCTGTATATATAGATAAACAAATAAATAAAAGAAGGTTATACATTTACTTTACAACTTCCTCAGTTTTTATCCCCTTAGACACTTCAAGGATATTGAAAGGGAAGCTTGAATTTTTATTATAGGAGGAACAAAAAGAGGATCCACTATAAGTTACATGAAGAAAAAGGGGCCAATGCCACTTCTATAACTAAGGCTCAATTTGGTTTCAACATTTATTCTATTAGTTAGTGTATATTAAGTAAATAATAGATGGGTAAATTATAAATACATAACCTATGTTTTATTCATTTTGCAAAGACGTGATCTATGATATATTTCCCCTAATGCATGGATTTATTTTTTTATCTTTGTGTAATACATATATAAGAGACATGTCAAAAATCATTAAAAATATACATTGAATAAAAAAATAGAAAATAAAAAAGAAGCAAGCAATAGCAAGGGTTACTTACCTTACCATTAGCGATGCTAACCACCATTAGGTAGGTCATATAACTCATAGGTAAATATTACTACTTGTTAGCTATCTCAAGGTTAAGGTTAACTAGTAACCCTTGAAACAGTGTTACAAAACCAAAAATTGTCTTGTAATCGCCATGGCTACTACTTTTTATTCTCTTAATTTTTAGATTTTTTTCCATTTTATTGATGTATTTCCAACTAGTTTTTAGTTATTATATTAATTCAAATTAATTAATAATAGAGTGAACCACTAAAACTATGACATGTGTCCTATATACATGTATGACACTGAAATAGAAAATATGGATCTTATATTTGTCAACAAAAATAAAAACACAGCTCTCAGGTTACCTTTTTGCAAAACAACCAAAACACAGGTTATGAATCTATAATTTACCAACAATTTATCAACTTATGAAGCTAAGATCATAAAATTACTATGTTTCCCTTCTCATTGATTTTGATTTTTTAGGATGTTTCTTAGACGTTGATAAGGCTAATATGCTCGAGTAAATTCAAAAAATAAAAAGTTTAGTTAGTGACTCACTAAAGAGAGAGAGAAGGTAGTTCATGTCAAAATCTTAAGGCTAGAAAGGATAAGAGGCTATATCAACCTCCAATAAGAGATAATAAGGCCCCAAGGAATAGCAATAATATGTTGGAAGTGTTACGAAAACCAGAAGGCATTTAAATGTCTCAAGCTATAAGGAAGGTCTTGCAAAAAGAGAGTCATTTAGTGATTTCTTGATCTTTTGCTCAACATTTTGTGTCCTGGGTACATAATTCACATAAATAATGTCTAGAATAAGGAATAATAATACGTAAATGCAATATTGACATCTATTACTAGTGCAAGTGGGAGATTATCAATGTATGCTCATTTTATGAAGACACTAAGCAATAATACACACTTAATCAACAAAAATACACCTCTTGTCTATGTAAATGCATTTTTACTTACACTAATATATAATAAAATAGTTTCACAAGAATGATGTATGATATTGAGTTCAAGTATAGTTGATTGTATGTAGAAGTTTACTTTTATGATATCAATCTCATTAACAAAGGAAATGGATCTAAGATAGATAAACATGGGGAAGGATAAGTTAATTATTAAATGGATAACCTAATTTTAGGAAAAACCATTTTTTTTTCAGCCAATAGAGAAAACCATATATAATCATCATTAATTTATTTTGTGAATGAATAAAGTGATCAATCTGTAAATCTAATCGTTCTATACCTTGCTTGTTAATTGTCATGTTTTAATATTAGTTAACAAAAGATGGGGAATGATTGGTCAAGATAGATCATCCTCTCTTGATTGGAGAGAATATATCCCATCTCACTTGGTTAAACTTAAGTAATTTGAAGAATACATATTATCGCAAGATTCTTAAGTTTAAGTCATTAGAATAAACCAAACAAAAAGATCAAATTGGTGATTATCATGACTCAAATAGTACCTTCATCAAGATAGATCGCCGTATACTATACAACAATCAATGATCAACCCCTTTATCGATCATTGGTCTTCCATATGATGTATAAGGCTACTTTTACTCCTACCTAATATTGGTCATACAGACAAATAGTATCATAGCATAACAAATATCTTTACTTATTAATTAGACATATTATCAAATTAAAGGTACGAAACATGATGTTCCCAAAATAATAGTGACTATAATAAGTAGTCTAAATGGCTACTGAAGATCTAGCTACATAATATAAAGAAATTCATAGTCTTAGCTAATACTAAGCAGTTCTCTCCTTCGCTCCAAGGAACTCACAATCCCATCCTAACTTGAGACTAATCTCGAGCATCTTGTTACCTAACTTAGCGAAAAGATGGCCTTACAATAAAAGAAATCTAAGGAGATATAAGCTTTCGCTTAATGAGCTAATCTCTCTAATATACCTTACAAGTAATATATTCATAATCATATAAATACATGTAACAAATAATATGCCAAACAATACATATAGTGGTCTAAAAATTGCATGCAACTTAGAAATTTCACCCATTATAGTTAGGGTTGGAGATTATTAATCGATAAAAACCAACAAATGGGTTCTAGCACATGGATTTTTATCTGGAATTACACCTATTGTCCTTAAATCAACTTACATATATATATATATATATATAATACACTTTACTTAATAAAAAACCATTATCTTTTAAAAAAAAATTCTCAATTCTAGTGGTGTGATAGCTCCTGTAGTCCACAATCACATGCTTAAGGGGAAGTCACAAGACACGATACTTAGCCAAATGGTTAGTATCCTTCAGTGCCTAATAAGCCCATAGGTCAGGATAAGAACTCAATAACATGGTATAATATGCCTAAATAATCATTTCAAGAGCCTTTGCTCCTATAAGCCCCCTTCCTACTTTGTACGTGAGGTGGCAATCAATATAAGTTATAATGCAATGTCATGCCATGCATCACTTATTTCAAATTCATCTTCAAATGATTACTTATGTCCGGTTTCTTAGGTGACTAAGCAGTTTTATATCATAACAATGATATATAAATCAATCATGTAAGTACTCCCAATTCATATATTACCATTAAGTAGTGCAAACATGTAGGTGTCCATACACATGTATTCCCTATACCTATAGTTGTTAAAGTTACGATTTTACCCATGCAATTACACGAGTTTACGATTTTAGGAAATGCTTTCGACTTAACTCATATATAAACTCTTTTTCATGTAGAAAGTTATGTTTTTAATCATATTTACATATAAACTCAATAGACACATACGTATTTAATCCAGTTTACCGATTTTACATATTTAAGTTAAACGAGCTAAAAAATAAAAAATAGAACTAAGTTTTTATAAGCCATCAATCATTAGGGTATTACATCATCTTTCCTTTCCTATTTAATTTTTTTTCTTTTTTTCTCCCTGTTTGTCCCTTATTTTTTGTTCATAGCTTTCACTTAAGTTTTAGCTCTAATAGTAAAGATTACAGGAGAAACTATATAATTCAGTTTATATCATTAATAATTTGAAATCAATTGAAATATTTATTTCTCTTTAGTTCATTGCTTTTTTTCAAAGGAAAATAATGGAAAAGGTTTAGTTTCAACTTTGTTTATTTTCTTCTATACATGTTTAATTATATATTATTAAGAATTTTTTATAAGAAAAGAACTTAATCAGTTCATTTTTATATTTCTATCATGCATTTCAAGTTTTTGAATAATTATTATAAGCATCTTTATAGTTTATTAAAGATATTTTACATAGATTATACAAACTTACATTTCTATGTTCTAATCTTACTAATTCTTTAGTGATTCTACATAGAATCATAAGTTTAACAACCTTACCAATACCCCTCATGCAATCAATTTAGTCATATTATTATTTTAGTTCAATTGGACTATGAACAAAAGTAAGTATGAAGTCATTTGAAGTCACTCACTTTGTCATAGTTGCTAATCATAATAATCCAAAAGTTGGTTATCCTAGAGATCAAAGTCCCTTGAACAACAGAAAGTAATAACATAAGGATTTGATATGTTATAATATCAATCTAAGTTTCTATTTAAGTTATGCTCCTAACTTAGCCTTTAAGTTTTCTTGATTAAGTTAAATCTTCAATCATGTATAACTTTTTCATTTTAAATTCTATTTTTGCAATTTTATAGTTAGTTTCCATCATTTTCGAGTATACTTTCATATGGTTTAGTTAGATTTAAGAGGTGGGGCTCGAAATTTTGATTATAGGTCAGAACAATAGCGTCTCCATAAAGATTAGGTTTTCTTTTAGGTTTAAATTTATTATTAGGCCTTTTACTACTTTGTGAAATTATTGGGGCTTAGGGTTATGACTTTTATTTCAACTTATTTATTTCCTTATGATTATTTTTCATTGAATATTTTTGGCCTTATCACTATCTTACACTTTTTAGACTTTTAAGTATCTTTTATGATCAAGGATAGGTCTAATTCTTACTTTTGCATTACCCATCCCTTTAGAGGCTTGGGAATTCAATGTGGGCTTTCTATTGACTTTATTTCATTTCTTAGCATTATTTCTAAAATTAAGCTATATATTGTTTGGCTCATTTTGATAAATTAAATATGTAGTTAGAGTTTTGTGCTACAATTTTAGAGTTTTAAGTATTAAATACTTTACTGATTAGTCAGTTAGTCTTTGACTTAATTACTAAATTCTTGTTCTTAATAGTTAAACTAGGTTTATATCTTATCAGTTGTTCCTTTGTATAGAATTCTTTTAAGCAACTTACATCCTTTTAGGCACAAAGCTATAGGTTAGGCTTTTATGTGGGGACTTCTTCACTATAACTTCATATAATAGTTTTTCCATCACCTTAGGTTAATTTGATGCATGAGAAACTTAATATCAGTAAAGATAACACTTAGGGAAGCTTCAAACATTACATGTCTAGCACTTAAAAGGGATGTATTCAAGCTTATTTTTGGGGTTTCTCTAATTTACAAGACTAAATTATAAGGAACATATAAGTATACTAAGAGGAAAACAAGATTAAGTTACTTATGTTCTACTACATGTGAGAAAACTTCAAGAAAGCTATCACTTAACCTAGCTAAGAAAACTTCTAAAGTATACGATATATTTACATAAACATGAAACTAAACTTTACACTTGGTGCTTTAAAGATATTTAAAGACAAGGTATACTTTACTAGATGGATGGATAGTAGTTTGTACCTCCTTAGGTCTCCCTTCACTTCTTGTTTTCGTCCTTCCCCACTTTGGTGAACCTTAGCTTCTTGAGTCTTATGACCTTGGGTGCTTGTTAATGTTCAAGAGTCTACTCAAATGGTGAAGTATAGTATGGGTTTGGGGTGTCTTCCTTTGTGGTTGAACCTAAGTGCTCAAATGGGTAGTTTAACATGTGGTTGTATGTATTTGTGGGTGGTTAAGTGTGTTTGGAGAGCTTCTTCTTGTTGTGTTTAAGTGTAGTTTGTCTTGAAAAGAGAAGGAAAGACAACGGGGTTTAGGGTCCTTCATGGATGGTTTTGATGGCTAGGATTTTCCTTATTCACATCTTGTCACAATGATGTTTTCAAGTGATGCATGATCCATGGAAAGTGATAGTTTGTGTAGGCTTTTTAAGTGGCTAATAAGTGTGACATAACAAGTAATAAAAAGGTTGAAAAGATAGAAAGATGGCAAGCTATACTCTCCTCTCCTAGCCAGTAGTTTAGGTGGCCATAAGGTATGGTTACTTGTCCCATCAATTTTCACTTTTGACTTGAATTAAAAATTAATTAATTTGCCTTTTTCAATAAAAAGTATAACTTGTATAAAGAATGGGAAATTGTCATGTCTAAACTTATGAGAAATTTCTAAGTTTATATGTCAACTAAGTTTGCACTCTTGAGTTTGATTTATTTAAACTCAAATTGGGTGGGAAATTGGATGGGGATGGCCAATCTTATTCCTTACATGTGGCTCTCCAATTTCTACCCTTGGATGGCCTACTTGATTATCTTACTCGAGTAAATAAGCTAGGGTTTAATTCTTAAATTTTTCCTTTCCTCAAGTTGGTTTTTAAGATAGGTTATAAGTACCTTAGGATTGGTTTAAATTTAGTTAGGTTTAGGCTTTTGATGTAAGGTTCTTATGTATTCAATTTAATAGTCAAGTTTTTTATCGTTCATTTAAGGTTTAAATAGACTTAAATGTTTCCATTACATTCTAAGGTTTAAGGTTTTAGGTAGCTTTCAAGATCGATATTAACTTAAAGGTTCTTAAGTTGAATTATAATTTATGAAGTCAATTATTATAAGTATAACTTTCGCATTAAGCTTGATTCTTAATTTGGTTTATCTTCAGGAATATTCAAATGTTGCTTCCAATTACTTGGTTTGTTACTCATAAATTATAGGTTCTACAATGATTACTCAACCATGCATGTAATTGGTTTGAGATATCTTAGCAAAAAGATGATACTATATATGAAGGCATGATTCAATTATTGATCATAGAGATGACTTTCAGAGCATTAGGTTCTTAGAGAGCACAACTAGGTATTATGACAAGTGTATACCTAGATAAGGCACTAGCCATTATGGGAACCTAAAGGGTCACATAAAATAGCATAAGAGGCGAGATAAGTCTCAAACTAATAGAGATCATGATTCTTAAATTGGGCTATTTTGAATCAACTATTAATTTATTGTTATGATTATTAATAAATTCAAGTGCTTCAAATAATAATCAATATCATGATTGTAGTGTAAGGATTAATTACTTAATTAAAATGCTCTTAAAAATGTAGAATTAATTAATTAAAGAGATTACTCAATAAAAATCAAAGTTGGTTGATTAATGGCCAATCCATTACATGTGGTGCCAATAATAAGTTTACCAACCACCTTATATATGAATATGTACATGTACGAGAATGTATGATGTTATAATAAATGGATTAAACCATGAGTTAGGATCAAAAGAGTGAGAGATATGAACCATCCGTTTAGGGTTGTCGAGGGCTCTCATTCTTTTATCCTTTAATAAGTCTTAAAGAAAATACAATTTGATAATGTCTAGTCATATGAGATATAGTTCCACCTTGATTTGGATTCTCTCTACTGAAAATCTCTCCATTTTCCTTAATTTAAGCTTTTAGGATGTTGCCATATAAATTATTAAAAATGGATAGCTAAAATTAATTCCTTCCATTTTGAAAAAAGTAAAAAAAAAAATATCAATTTTAAATCATTTTTTTTATCATTGTGGAAAAAGAGAGAAAAAAAACCTCCATTGTGAGTTTTATTTGCTAAGAGAGATATAATACTATTATTAATTCTTGTACTTCTCTTATTCATAAAAGTGAAAATTTTCATGTGTATATTATTTAACCAAAACACAGCATAATCATCTAGTGTTTTGGGTTTCACCATGTAGAATAATTTTAAGGTGATCTACATGCGGGTTATACAAATCCTAATGGCCTTCAAGAAATTCGTACTCTTTTATATAAATTTTATAAGCATGAAAATAATAAAGGAATTAAACAATTAGCACTCAACTACAATAACCCTTATAGTCTAATAGCATGAACATTGCTTTCTCAAAGAGATAGACTAAAGTATAACTCCTCTTCTTCATTGTAATTACTAAAAGAAAAAAAAAAATCTAAGATGAATAATTATGAACACATTGTTTCTTTCAGTAAGATAATATATGCCCAAATAACTAAAGAAAAGGAGAATATAATATATGCCTACGAGAATTTTCCCTTTTATTTTCTAGTAGACTAACAATTTCATTCATTAAACGAAAAAGAAAATAACGGAGATGGTATTAATAATCTATAGTCGCTAAAGTTAATTTGAAAGTAATAATACTTTATTAGTCTATTTTTGCAAACTTTGAAAATTGTGTACGAAATCCTAATTTTTTAAAAGTAAGCACTCTTATTCCATATAAATTTGACCCTGTTGCTGTTATATTTTAATGACTTTATATGCATAGACACTAATATTATATTTCATTATATATATTGAATTAATTGACATATGAAACAAAAGAAAATGAAAACAAGATACAAAGAAATATACAGAAAACAATTGTAAAGGGAAAGCTTAAAAAAATGCCAAGGACGTCTCCACAAAAACATTTCTATTTTGAAGGGAAAAAAAGGTTGATAGATCTCTCAAATCTTTGTTCCAAAAATTTCCTATATCATATTTATTTTCGTTGCCTAAAAAAGAAAACTTTTTTATCCCAATTAAAAACATGAATTTCTATAAATAGAAAATAATTAGATTTGCTTATGATGTTTCACCTGTTGTTATGTAGAGTAAGGAGGTTTCGAATAGAGTTTCATATGAGTTAAGAGAAGACAGTGTGAAAAGTAGAAGAGATGATTTAAAATTAGAGGCTTTATTCTTTTTTTTTTTTCTTTATTTTGAAAGGAAGGGTATTAATCTCAATCATGGATTTTCAATAATCCAAGAAGTAGCATCCTAAAAGCCTAAATTGGGGAAAATGGTGGGATTCTAAACGGAAAGGATCCAAATACATCCCACTCACATAAGAAACAAACTTGCTTTACTTGTTTATGCTGCCATAAAATCACTATATCTGTGTTTATCTCTTGCTCCTATTCTTTAATGTTTGTTTTTCTTACGTCAGTAATCTAGTGAATATTATATTCTTCTTGAGTTAGTTAAGTATGCATAAGTATATGCTCACAAGTGGAAACCTTATCCTGTCAAGTTAAATTTAAGTAAATTTCAATTGACATACAATCTATGCAACATCCCATGTGAGGAAAGTCTCACATAAATTTTGGAAAAGCATTAGTATTAGTAATAGTTTATAAGGTTAGTTTGGTGACACCATTGCACTTGCTGACTGAAAATCCCCTAATAATTTGTTTGACTTAGCCATTAATTACTTTGCCCTAAAGGTTATATATGGTTGTGTAGCCAACTTCTCACGAGCAAGTGCACAAGTAGAGGATGAACCAAGCAGAAACTAGTAGGCTTGTTTTAATCTAGTTTGGTGAATATGTCTAACGAGGGTGAAAAGTATTGCCAAGGTATGTCTCCTAGCATCTTTCTATAGTGGCCTATAGGTAGATATTGACAGGAATGACTTGAACTATACAAAGAAAAAGTAACTAAAAGGTCGCTTTACGATAAAATCGCATGTAAGGGAAGAGAGGAGAGAGATATTATGATACCCATATGAGTGATGTCTCATATGGATCTTAAAGACTATTAGTAGTAATTTATAAAGTTAAGATAGTACATACCAAGTTAACAATAATTGGGAATTTTTAGGCCTGACTAGTTAAGAAACTCCATTTATTAACTTTTAGCGCGGCTGTTGATGCTCTTGGCCTAG
The DNA here is from genome assembly GCA_024138005.1 of Lumnitzera racemosa. Lineage (NCBI taxonomy): Eukaryota > Viridiplantae > Streptophyta > Magnoliopsida > Myrtales > Combretaceae > Lumnitzera > Lumnitzera racemosa. The sequence goes on along the minus strand of JAMXBC010000007.1, from coordinate 73,904,595 downwards.
GATGCCACACTTTGTTTTCGAATCTTTACATACTTAGTTGTAGTCGTGTTTGTTCACGTAGTTTACGTCTAGTTCAATTGAAGTTTTCATGTTCAATTTGGAAGAGACGGGAAGAGGCTTCGTTCGGTTAGTTCTTGTTGGCGTTTTCCAGTTTGGTTCCGCTCGGTGCTTTATTACATAGGCGTCTTGCTGGATGTTGTTAATTTGGGTAGTTCGATGGTTGATTTGATTTGGTTTTCTTAGGTTCAATCTAGTGGTGTTCCATTGGTGATGTTTGGGTAGTTCAATTGTACATTTGGATTAGTATATTAGTGATGTTCCGGAACCGATTGTGGGTTCATATAATTCTCCTCATTCGATGTTAAAATGATTTAGTATATAAGTGATTTTGGTTGGCATTGAAAATCATCCACCTAGTTGACAATGCTATAATTATTGTTAAATTATTATTCGCAAAGTTAATGTTGATAATTATTGTACTCCACGGACTATTAAATGAATATGAGGAAAGAGATCACCAGTATAACTATTTAGTTTTAATGGAAAAATGTAAAATTATTGCCATTTCAAATCCAAATACTTATTTTGATAGCAGACTTTGTCAAAGTCAAAGTCTCAAGATCAAGCCAAGATAGAGATTATCAAATTTTTCCTGATTGTTTATTCGAAACTTGTTTAAGTTTATAAAAACCGAGGCAACTTTTGGATCTTGTAGATGCTGAAGTTGCTCATCAACTAGAGGAGGGCAGAGTTGAAGAAAGCTAGACAACATAGAATTTTTGTAAAGCGTTGCTTCAGTTTGAATGCTTGGCTGCTTAATAACAATCGACCCAAAAGAGGATGTTTCTGGCAATTCGCTAGTTTGTATAATCCTTGGTTTTCAGTTTTGTGTTTATTTGTCGCCTCTGCAGCTAAAACTTAAAGTTAGGGTTATCCTTGGTTTATTTTGCGAAATCATACTATAGAAAAGTTGAGAAACACTCTTCAGAGCGGCTGAGGAGTTTTTGTGCAAGGATCTATGACTTGGAATTATTAAAACCCTCTTACATTCTCCTTTATTGTTTGTAGTGGATGGTCTCTCCTCCTTGATCTTTGGTTTCTTGTCCCATATTGAGGTTTTCCTCCGTTATATTCTAATTAATTCTATTTGTTTATAGCTTCCAACATAACAAAGCCTGATAAAAAGATTTTCTAGATTTTTTAAAAATTCCAATAATATTATCATAACATCATCTTGTTATTTATAGCTTTAATCAATAATTGCATGTGTCAGTATTTTAAGAAGATAAACTAAAAAAAATAATTGAGAGGATCCATTTTGTGCATGAAATCGTAATAACTATTTGAAAAGAGGAATTTAGTTGGGAGTTATATTTTAATCACCTTTCCGACTTTCTTATTGAATTTTCACGGAAGACAATGGAAGTTTGGATTCTTACCGTGGAACCCAACTCTAATGAATCAATAAAACCAGGCTGAATGTTATAATATATATATACTTTGACTAAATTAGATGGTAAATGCCATCGATTGATACGTCCATTTGTAAAATAAAGTAGGCACAAATCACTAAGACACGCACTCTCTCTCTCTCTCACTCTAAACAAGGAATTGACAATCACATGCAAATAATAATAATAATAATAATAATAATAATAATAATAATAATAATAATAAAAAAGATTAAATGATACTTATACATCATGTAGTTTAATTAACGGGATGTTAATACCAATGAAAATGTTTTTTTTTTCTTTCTTTAAAATTACCATTTACATACATATTAAAATTAATTTATATTTATATGTTACTAATTAAATCATGTAACGTGATAATACTATTGAAACTTTTTTCGTAGAGACAAAATCAAACTTCGCGTGAACATCAAATCCAATATTCCATCCCATGTTACTAGTCATAATCAATGGTTCATAACCAAATGTCATCTGTCCTCTTTCTTTCATTTTTCTTTTTTTTTTTTTGTGTGAAAGAAAATGAAAGAAGCAAAGGGTTACTTCCATGGTATTATAAGTTTGATGGAAGGTGTGATGTTTAATTCCTTGTCTCTTTTCTTGTCTGAATTCTCTCTACCTCCTATAAAGGATAAAAATGAAAGATCGAAAACTTTTGCATGGTGGGGTAACAAAAGCACTAAAAAGCCCTAGACAAACTGTGGTTCACAATCCTCTACCGTGTCCAACTCTAATCGATCAATCGGTTAAGGACAGGCAGGCGCGCAGGAAATGTGAAAAGGAAGGCGAGATCAATATGCGTGTTTATTTCCCTTTTCCAATTGCATGTTAAAGATTCCAATTACCTTCCAAACGATCCACCACTCTAACCCAACCAACATCACCTATTTTTCTTATTCATACATTTTGCCCTTTTTCAAACCATTTCCAATTATAATTTATCGCTTGCATCAAATAATAGCTAACCCCAATAAACAAAAATTTAATTCCGAGCTAGAAACTTCCAAAAACTCCAAAATGGGATGAGCCTAATCTCTTTACAACTTAGCTTTATCAACAAGTGCTAGGTAAGGCATATGTGATTATTTGTTGTCTCAATTTCCTATAGTGGAGGGGTCGCTTTTTGGGTTCAACTTCAACATGTGCTTCTCCTTCTCTTGCCTATAAAAGGCACACCTTCTCTAACCGAGTTGTATTGTGAGACAGTACTCAAAATATAGAGAACCTTCAATTAGCAATACCCTATATTCTTCCATCCTTTACCACTTTTCTTTCAACGCTCTTGAAACTCATTTCAAGACCATGGTCAGTACATATGTTAATACTCTACCCTTATCATATGTTTCAACCATACTAATAATAATGGGTGCTCTCTAGGTTTCATCTCATCACGTTGTTGATAATTTAATTTTACAGGAAGGGAAGTTAAGTTGGCAAGTCGCAGATGCTGTAGATTACAAAGGCTTCCCAGCTGATAGGACTAAAACTGGTGGTTGGGTTCCCGCTGCTCTCATTCTAGGTCAGTTTTTCTCACTCTCTCTCCCTTGCTCTCAATCTTCAATTCTATCAACTTTTCTGCAGAGTTCTATTTGAAATAATGCTACTTAACTGCTAGCAGCAATATTAGTAATTTTCTCAAGACAACTTTTGTCTTGTATATTTAATGTCAGAGAACATATCATACGCATAGTCTGTCGTGTTTGTTATTAGGCTTTCACATTATGGCCAAAAGGCAAAAAAAATAAATAAATTGTTACATTATGGATGGAAGTGCCACTGTTAATAAACATAGAGTTGTAATTTAGTAACATGTTTATACAAGAGAAAACAAACGGAAAAAGAATTCACTAGAAATTATCTACTGATGTTACTTGTTACAAGTAAATATGAATTTAATATGTATACCATCATATTAAAAAAATCAATAGCAATGTTCCTACTCCAAGTACTTGTAAGAAAAAAATGTTATTTCTCCATACTTATCACTTGCCAAAAAATTATCACTTCTATTAAAACTTTTCTTCAGGTAAACTAGCATCATCCAGTCTGGAGAATAATAATTGCTTTACAAGAGCATTTTTTCCTTACACTGAATCGTTTTGCACAAGGAAATAAATGTCTGCCATATATTCGCCGTGATAATGACAGTAGTTATGATTTGATCTTCAAGGAAATAAGATTCCATAATAATCTAAAGACACTATAAAAAAAAAAAAATGATACGTATTTATTCCGATAAATATGGTGTTACTATGCACTTCTTAAGTGGTTATTAACAGACAAACTTTTACAAATTTTTACTATATATTTAATATGGTTTACAAAATACATTTTGCTTTTACCAAAAAAACCGTTCAAAAAGTTGAAAATTTCTTTTAAACTTTTAGCAATTGACTAATAAATAATTGAATCCGTGGAGGGAACTAGGACTTGCATATAGGCCGATGATGGTGGGTCCTATTATTCGCAAGTCCATAAAATTGAAGATATCATGATAGCATGGGTCAAGTCAGTCTCTTTGGGATGTGAGGGATCATGAGATAAGGAAGGTACCCCGGAATCAGAACTATGAAAATAAAATGTCTATCTACATTCCATTTATTTCATTTTCATTCATGGGGCGGTATTTTTGAAAATATAGATAAAATGCCTCCTCATACGAGAATGAATTAAATAGAATTAGCATATCATGTATTTTGATTAGTAAAAAATAAATATTAATAAAATTTTATTAAATAAAATATAATTTTATTATTATTAATATGTATCTAAATATTATTATTAATATTTATTTTTCACTTATTAGCAACTATGTTTTCTTCTTTGTCACATATATGATATCGTCTCGTACTCGTCAGAACAACGTTAAATTCTGAACATGACAATAAGAAAATCAAACAAAGTTCCATCAATTTGTTACAACGTATGTATATTGTATCAACATGAATGAAGTACATATGGACAAATATTAGTAACTATCCAACAGCTAAAACGTGTGTTCTGTTGTGTCACCATCAGAATAATTGCTCACAGAAAAATATAAAACAGAAATTAACTACTAAAGCAAATAAAGAGCAGCTTTGTGATATTACAGTAGTTTGTGTTGAATCTGTTTCTACATCTGAAGAGATGCAGGGGGGCTCAATACTTGAATTTCTTTTATTTTGTGGACCCTTGTCTAATTGTTTGATCTTTAATCATTTAAGGTTCTAGGAACATGAATGGGGGAGTTTTTTTTTTTTTTTTCTATTAACTAATCGGCAAAGGGGAAAAGACGGAAATAATTGGTAGTGGGAACCCCTGAATGGAAAATAAATATTGGATCATCCGCGATATATGTTTTCACAAGGTCTAAAGACTTTCATATTTTCATGATGGGTTCTTCTTATGACGCATAATAAATTTAAATGAAAAATATAAACGAGTATTAAGTACAGTAATTAAAATTACATTTTTTTAGATGCTTGGTCTTTTTTTTTTTTTATATAGATTACATAATCAATCTTGAAAAGAAAATAAGTTTCTCTTTTGAGCTTTTATACAAGCTTATGAGGCATCTGCTACTTAATAAGAAAAAGAAAAAGTCTATTAATATATTAATATACCTCAAATTTGGGTAAGTAATGGACAAATATCAATTATATGTGTACACATACTAGTAATAGCATATACTATTGAAGCTTTTCTTAACCACTGAAACCTGCCTATCTTTATTTTTTTCACTTTGAAAATAAGATCTAACAAAAAAATTAAGATGGTAATTATTGGCTTGTTTGATGTATGTATAATTGGTGGAGCCTTTTTGCTTTTTCGTTTGATTAACCCCTCAAATGGGATTACCTTCACGTTTTCATGTGATATCTAGTGCCTTTTTCCTAATTAATAGATCTATCATAGCATAATCTTTCTCGTACTTTTAAAATTACGAGGGTAATAGCGTAATAATGTTGATAGTTCTCGTTTGTGGGCTTTATAATATAGTAATATATGCGCTTCTCGCACAGGAACTTTTGATTCTTAATTGATCATAGTCTTTCAACTACGTGTTATATGCCTTTTATAAAAGTGATTTGGGGAAAAGGGTGATCTCAGCGTAGGAATATAAAATAGGAAAAGACCAAAGATATTCTTATTCCCGTAAGGAGCATTTTAAACGATAATCTATGAGCATCCTTAATAATTGTTTTATAATTTTCGAGATATTCCATGTACTAATGGTATGTTTTCATTCATGTAGTACACATAAAGGGAAAAAGATCAATAGATTAATAGTATATAAATATTAGAAAAATTTTAATACAAGAAAAAATAAATAATAAATTTTAAAATCTTCTTTCTACATAAAACCTGTGATATCTTACAGAGGTGAGAAATATATTAAAGATGTGACTTAAGGGCACCAACCAACTATTATAAAAAAGAAAAATCTTCTACATATGTCTTTCTGTTAACTTTTTTCTTTTTTCTTTTTTTCTTTTTTTTAAATTAAAGTGTGTTATCGGTTTTGAAAAATGAAATGTTCATTTCATTCTTTTTTATTTCTTTTTTTTTTTTAACTCACTAACTAGTGCTTGACATTTGTCAATGGGACACCAATGTTAAACTCACTAGAGCAAATCTATAAATAGAATTTTTCTTATAGATATTAACATAAGAAAAGTAAAATGTTGTGAAGGACTTTAAAATATATACTTCACATGCATGTAAAAGAGTAATTTGATAATAAACTTTTCCTTCTTCGAATTCTAAGATAATTCAAGAATCCAAATCATTGCGTTATTTCTTATTAAAGCTTTGACGGGACACAATATACGATGATGTTAGAAAAATACAACCCGATTGCTTCCGATTCCTTAGAATTTAATTTCTCTGAAGTTTCAAGCAATAGAAAGCTGTGACTCTATTCATATCATCCTATCTTAAGATCCTTACCAAACTACACAATCATGAAAAACAATAGAAGTTTAGATTCTAGAAAATTTTATATCATCGAATTAACTAAAGGAAGCCTAAATGTAGTGAAATAATTTCAAATTACTAAAGATTTTTCTACGATCATGTCCTTATTTTTTATAGAATCGGCATTACCATCCATCTTGTCTTTGATTTGTATTTATATAAATCTAAATAATTGAATAAATTATAAATTCAGTGATTAAGATTTAAAAAGATGAAAATGAATAGTGAGATGAAATTAGTCACGTTAAAATAATAGACAGGCTATAGAAACTTTGTATTCCTAATAAATTTACCGTAAAAAGAAAAGTAGTGACTTTCCACAAAATATATGGATTTTTATTTTATTTTTTGAAGTAAAATACATTTATTAAGTATGCAACCGACTTTTCAACAATTTAACGCATTCATTTACTTTTACAGGAATTGAAATATGCGAGAGGCTATCAACAATGGGAATAGCAGTAAATTTGGTGACCTACTTAGTCGGGACAATGCACCTACCAAGTGCAGCTTCGGCCAACATCGTCACAGATTTCATGGGGACATCGTTCCTCTTGTGTTTACTTGGAGGCTTTCTAGCCGATTCCTTCCTCGGCAGATACAAGACCATTGCTATTTTTGCGGCAATCCAAACTCTCGTGAGTGCCAATTAAATTCAAATGTTTATATTAATGTCCATTGCAACACATATGCAAATGCCGAACTATAGTTTGCATAGGACTTATTAGAATATGTATCCACATGTTAATATGTTGCCCGAAAGAAAACATGATCGTATAATCCCATTTCCTGACGTTATATCATACTTGAATAATATGTGGCCGTGATATATATACTCCAAACAGAGTATACGCTATACTTTTATAGAAAGTCTAATTATCAGAAAAACCACCATTGCTCACTCCACTACTTTTATAATCTACTCTTTCTATGTTTTACGCTTTCTAGCATTATAAGTAACATGTTACATATTATATAGGGTCTAATAAATAGTAATAGTTTAGTGATATCTATCTATGTGTATATATATATATCGATCACCTAAAATTAATTAATTAATTAATTCGGAACCTTATCCTCCGTTTAACTATAGCTAAATAAAATTTTGATTAAACATTGCACATGAATTTTTAGTTTTAAGTGCTGATGAAAATGATGCATTTTCCAAGGGCACGGGCATGCTAGCACTATCCACAAAGCTGCCACAATTCCAACCACCGCCCTGCACTGCCACCGCGAAGCATCCATGCAAACAAGCCGACGGGCTCCAAATGGGAATTTTATACCTAGCACTGTACTTGATTGCCCTAGGCACGGGAGGCCTGAAATCAAGTGTATCCGGGTTGGGAACCGATCAATTCGACGAAAAGGACGAGAAGGAGAAAGCCCAAATGGCATATTTCTTCAATAGATTTTTCTTCTTCATAAGCACAGGGACTTTAATGGCTGTGACTGTTCTTGTATACATCCAGGATGAAGTAGGAAGAAGTTGGGCTTATGGAATATGCTCGGTGTCCATGTTTATTGCCGTTTTGGTGCTCTTGTCGGGAAGTAAAAGGTACAGGTACAAGAAAAGCTTGGGAAGTCCTATTGTGCACATTCTTCAAGTGGTTGCGGCTGCCTCCAAGAAGAGGAAATTGGCACTTCCCTCAAATGTTGGATGCTTGTACGAAGATGCTAAGGATGTGGCCAGAATCCCACACACCAGTCAATTCCGGTAAAGCTGATTCCTTTATTATCCATATTAACCTTGTTTTTTAAAATAGATTTATTAAAAAATATTAGCATATCCATGTGTCGGCGGGACGCAATCCAATAAGGTTTGTATTATTGGGTATCCCATAATGTATCTTAACCAAATAAGGGGTTAATTTTCTAATAAGTTACACTATCATTACGTGTTATGCACTAAACTATCGATATTATTACATCATTGAAAATATATGCTTTTAAGTAGAATAATTTAGAGCACATCCCTTGGTTTAATTCTAACCACATATTTATTTGTTTTTGTTTTCTTTTTTTCCCACCTAAATCATGAAGATGCTTGGACAAGGCAGCTATAGTGGCAGAAGGTGACTTTGTGATGAGAGGTCGTAATTCCTCAAGTCCCAATCCATGGAAACTGTCATCGGTGACAAGAGTAGAGGAAGTGAAGATGATGGTAAGATTACTACCAATATGGGCCACGACAATAATATTCTGGACAACATATGCCCAAATGATAACATTCTCAGTGGAGCAAGCATCAACAATGGAGAGATCCATTGGGAACTTCCAAATCCCAGCAGGATCACTTACTGTCTTTTTTGTGGCTGCCATTTTGATCACTTGTGCGGTTTATGACCGATGCATTATGCCTCTATGGAAGAAGTGGAAAGGCAAACCAGGTAATGCCACATCCGTCATCACTTTCTTCCTTTTTAGTACTACACAGGATTTTACTACGGACAAACATTCAGAAAGATTCTTGTATTCAATCATGGATATCGGCTTACGCATTTTCCGGACTATATCTTCAATTACTTTGAAGTTTCAAATTCCTAAATTCAAATTGTGTCATGAGTATTTATGTTTCAGTGTCGCATCATTTGTCATATCAAATTACCCGAAAAAGTTACACTTAAAAACAAAAGTCGCCTAAAGCAATTTTCATCGTTAAAGAAGTGGATATTGTTAAGTACATATACTCTATACTATTCAAGTACACGTACCCGTCTTTTTTTTTTATATTAAAATACATATACTATATATTATTAAGGTATATGTACCCGTCTTTTTTTTTTTTAACATCTTATCGATGTGTTAAAGAAATATAAATATTATTAGGATCCCCATAAATTATAATTTTTTTTTTTATTCAGCACTCGTTACGTTATAATTGAATAATTGAGAAAAGGATGATCTCGTGGTATTAGTTGTTTTCTTATACAAAAATATAGAAGACATATAAGTAAATGCAAGCATAGAGTGAGCTCAAATGCGATTAAACCGTTGAAGATTAAACAATAAAAATTCAAAATTCTTGGTTAGATGAATGCGTAAAACACATATGATTCCAACATTTTTCTCCCTAAAGCTGGCATAATTTGTTAACCATTCTAAACAAAATCAAACTTAGTTCATACTTTACATCCCAAGTACCATTTCTTAACAAGGTTAATTAAACATGGTTAATTCATGCAGGTTTCACAAATCTCCAGAGAATAGCCATAGGATTGGCACTATCAGCCCTGGGAATGGCATCTGCAGCATTCACCGAGATGAAGCGGCTCTCCGTTGTCAAGTCAGACGCCAATGCCGATTCTGCCACCTTGCCAATAAGCGTTTTCATATTGATTCCACAGTTTTTCCTAGTTGGCTCGGGCGAAGCTTTCATTTACACTGGCCAGCTTGACTTCTTCATAACTCAATCACCAAAGGGCATGAAAACCATGAGCACCGGCCTCTTCCTCACCACGCTATCACTCGGCTTCTTCTTCAGCAGCTTCTTGGTGTCCGTTGTGAAGCAAGTGACCGGAAGTGGTGGTCGACATGGGTGGCTTGCTGACAACATTAATTACGGGAGGCTTGATCTGTTTTATGGACTATTAGCTATCTTAAGCCTCATCAACTTTGTGGCCTTCGTGTTCTGTGCAATATGGTACAAGCCACAGAATTCTGGAGCTGCATTGGAGATGGAAAACATTGGTAACGGGTCTAGTGTTGAGGAAAAGGTGTGATCAATCTGTGTTTTAGATCGTGCACCCGATACACGTGTGTGGTGAGATAAAGGATTTACCTTTTTTGCATGTATGATACGAAGTGGTCTGGGTTTCTTTCTTGTATTTTCGATCCTGGATTGACGTCATCAATTCCCTTCTTTCCGTGAATTGATCTTTTTATCCAATGTTAAAGTTCATAACGTGTTCCATTTTCCTTTTGGTTAATACCTTTTCAGACTTATTCGAATTTTTAGCTTTATTCAAATCCCTCGTTATGTCCTCCTAATAATCTACAAAGTATAATATGTTATTGGGTATATCACATTGAAAAACCATAGCTACCATAAATTATAAGAAACCCGTTAATTTTCGAGGCCACATAAGTAATGAAGAGGACACTTTTCAAAGAACGAATCTCAAAAGAATGAGCTGGTGCTCCTTTGTGGTTTTTGTCTCGTCCTCACTACTTTAAAATAGAAGTCTCACTTCTGTGAGTTTATAGCCCTAAAAACATGTCCATCAGATGGTATCCCTTCCTCCAATATGCTTTCATATAAAATGGTCAAAGATTCAAGTCACTCAGGCTAATACACATAAATATTCCCTGAGCTTTATTTTACCATTACTTATTTCTTGAAAGCAAAATCACGGAAAATATAATAGCCGGAAAATTCAATTAAGAAAAGATTATTAAATAAAGAAATAATAATGATAAAAGAAGATGCTAAAGTTGCGATGAGGGTAAACTCGTCATGGAAAAAAATATAGATACAATAGTTAAGAAAAGGAGTACTTATTTAAAACAAAACATGTATCTTTTTCTCTCTCCTTCCTCATCGTAACTCTTTTGGAAAACTAAAATAATTCTAACCCTTCAATCATAGGAAGAATCAAAGAAAGAAGGTTAGTGTAATGTTTTTCTTAGTTTTTCCTTATGAACTTTATTATTGTAATCGTTTTAACACAAGTTTCTATCCAAAAACAAAAGAATTCAACGATTTCGTAGGGCTTGATAGATAAACTTGAAGCTCTTGAATGAGGAAGTGCCAACTTAGAAATTTTGGAGTGGGAACGAGTAGAGCAATATGATTAAATTGAAGATTGTTGATGTTATACAATTATCTTATATGGAATTTTTTGAAGAAAATAAGAATGAAGATGATTCTTGAAGAGATTCATTATGATAAGTAAGTTTCTTTTAATGATTTGGGTCTCATGTAATAAGTGATAATTTTAAAAGATAATGGTTTAGAAAGAATTTTCTTTGTGTTATGGAAGAATTAAGAAAGTGGAAAATGACTTTTGAGAGGTTAAAAGTCAATTTCTACAATTTGGGTAGATGTTCGTCGAAGAAAATAAACATTAGCGTGTTGCTATTTTGGAATTGTCATGACGGTTCCAAGGAGAGCTATCATGATGAGAAGGGCCACTCCTATGTAAACTATTGTAACATTAATTCCTGATGTAGTCTTAACAATAGTTGGCCAAAATTACCTAGCAAATGCATTTTTCAACTCCAAATTTATTCTTACCAAACCAAAACATAATTTAACCCAAATTAATTTAGAATTTAACCTCAAATCACTAAATAAACACTTATAAAACCACCTAATAATAAGTTAGAGTTTGAAAGGAATTGAATTAAGATAACTTGAATTTGATTTTAACAAGAGAAAAGAGACCTAAAGTTTGGTTAAACACATTTTTATCTTAAGTTCTAAAGTCTATATAAGTTGTTTAGAGAATCAAATGTTGTATGAGACTATTGGTTTAGGTACGAAGTTACATGCTTGTTTTATGTATTTGCTATATATCTAACCTTAAATGTTTATTGTATTGAGTGCGCTTGGTTGGGACTAAGGGATCGGGAGTATCAATAAACTTACGGTAACACCCAAGGATCTATAAGTGGTCTTATCCTAAGTGGAGTTGCATATTGAGTCAATCCGATTAGATTTTAGGTTAATTAATAGCTTTAGGGTGTTGGATCTCTCTAACACCAAATATTTATATGGTATGCAATAGTTATGTGATTTGAGGTCATAAGTTACCCTGAACTTTGGGACACCAAAACTATGATGCTTTTTAAACATAAACCAAAGATAATAACTGGTTGTACGATGCATGATTGCATCATATGTGAAATGGATTATGCTTACTCATGCAATTGTAATTGCATAACTCTCGTTTTAGGTAAATTTTGCTTGCCTTTCAAAGACCTTGTTTTTAAATGCAAGTGACGCGAGAAACCAGGATTATTATGATAACTTAAGGTATAATTTGGTGTACAATGTGGAAGATGATAATTATACCTACTATGAAGAATACTAGGAGGATCCTTAGTTATATAATGCAAGGCGTATGTTGTGGTTGTACTGGAGATTTAGACTCCTTATCTTAACTACAGTTTATGTATTGTTGGTATTCTGTAATAGGAGCAAGTGAGACTCCATTAATGATTGTTATATTGTGTAGATTGTAGTAGCATGACAAACTCTACAAATAATAGTATACTTGATGTTGTAAGGTAGGAATTATAAAGCAACCTATGTTTTGAATTGGAGATTTATATAATGTTAGTGTGGTTTATGGATTGTTCATTAAATTTACTTGAAGATATTAGAAGGTTTTAAGCCTTTGCATGTCAATACTTTAATTTTGACCCATAGTAGGCTGTAGCCACTTGGGTTCTTAAGGTGGCATTAGAGCCTAAGTTAATTAATCCTTAGTTAATTAAATTGATAATATTTAAGACGTCGAGTTGTAAAGAGAGTAGGTAGAAACCTTTTATGTGTTTAGAAGTCTCTTGCAAGTTAACCATTGTCAATTTTATTCCTTATTTTAGTCGTTCCTTCTTCAAGTTAACGATTGTTAAACTTGTATTGTTTCCTTCCATTTAGTATGGTGTAAGAAGTTTTACTAGATCCTCATCACAAGACTCCAGGAGTATGAATCCTAAAGAGGAGGAGAAGACCACCAAAAGTCAGCTACAATATCCACCTGATGTCCCCCAACTTTTAGAGGTGGTGAGTGGTTTGATTGGAGTAATAATGCAACAGCTCCACTTTTAGAGGTGGTGAGTGGTAAGTACAAGTTGAAAGAGAGAGATTAGTTGAGTTAGGGACAAATAGGGAAGTGTGATTACTTTAGACAAATTTGCGAGATTAGTTAGAGAGTTTCATTCAAAGCCTGATGATAGTCTGGCTACAATGGCATGGATTAAGGATTTAGAAAGGGCATTTGCAATCTTTGAGATGATAGAGGTAAGAGGGGGGATTTCTCTGTATAATTACTAATGCATCTCCAGGGTTAGACATACAGAAAAACACCATAACAAAGTAAACCCAAAACAAAAAAAGTCTAGGTAGCTACCAAATAGATATAACTAACTACTCAATCTTACTCGACCTATAATTTGCTAGATATGATACAGTGGTCGAATTGAAGGGTCACTTATCACTACTCCTCATTAAAGGAAATAAATAATAGTTGGATTATAATAAGAACACTAAGGTTGCTGAAGTGGAACATGAATAATTTGTGTTTTGATTAGTTAATTGTCTACATACAAGAAAGTGGAGTTTTATATAATCATTCACTAGGGTTACTTTACATGTATAAAAAGAAAAAGAAGGTATTCTACAATTAGGTTGCATAAAACATACTAAAAGAGATAAAAGAGAAAGAATATTTAGTACAGAAAAGAAAGAATCATTTTAGAGGGTTGTGTTTAGAGGAAATATGTTGCTTAGTGGCTAGACATTAGAAATATGATACAAAGTAAGTAGAAGTAGAAAAGTGTTGCAGTTAGGGGCCAACTTGATCGAGATCAGGTCAGGAGCCAATCAGTCCTGTAGAGAAGTTAGTTGATTTGTAGTTAGACACCTATAGTCAGTTCGGGAGCTCGGCTTGGCTAGTCATGAGTTGTCGTTTAGAATAAAATATTGCTACTGAGCAGGAGTAGGTCTAACACATGTGAAGATCTAATAGAAAGATCAGTAGGAGATTAGTTCGAAATAGGGATCACCGTCTTGGATATGGTTTCGAGCTAGTATTCTTTACGTGAGTCCTTAGAGTCTTCTAGCTCGATTACATGTGATTGGTTCAAGGGGCTTATTCCTATTATCTACCTAAGGGTTGAAAAGATTTACCCTCAGATCTGGAGTGGTTTCTACTTCTTATTATAGGCCGCACGTAAGGTCTTTTTCTACTAGTTGGTAATGGATTAGATTGGACACATTGAAGGTGAAAGAAACACATAGTCATCAAGTAACTAGATTTATTAAGCATTACAGTTGATCTTCTTCAGGACTTTGAATGAACCATCAGCTTGAGGAGATAGCTTATTTTGTCTCAAGTGTTGTAATTGTTCTTGGTTGAGGTGTATCCATATAAAGTCTCTTAGGTAGAAAGAAATAGTTTGGTGGCTTCGATTACCAATTTCTTACTATCTCTAATTAAATTTGACAATCTTCTTGATTATAGACTGGTGTAGTTCATGTAATTCTTGGGCTTGGTTAACTTCGGATTGACTATCCTCAATAGTTGTTGGGGTACCAATTGTATCTAGGGGGATAGTAAGTATAAGGCCATAGACAACCTTGAATGGAGTCTTCCTAGTTATACTATGGACAGTCCGGTTGTATGGGAACTTCACAACTAACAAGCATAAATCCTAATCCCTCAAATTCTTTCCCATGATAGCTTTAAGTAGATTACCTAGCGTTCTATTTATCACTTCAATCTGGCTATCAATCTAAAGGTAGCTAATAGAGCTAAATACAAGTTTAGTTTTAAGTTTTCTCCAAAGAGTCTTCCAAAAATAGCTAAAAAATTTTATATCCCAATCTGAGACAATAGTCTTCAGTACCCTATGTAGTCAGACAACTTACTACAAAAATAAATCAGCAATATATAAAGCATCGTTAGTCCGATGGCATGGAATGAAGTATACCATCTTGCTGCAGCGGTTAACTACAATAAAGATAAAATCTTTCCCTCTAGATGTTCAAGGTAACTTTGCGACAAAGTCTATGCTTAGGTCATCCTAAGGTAAGGTTGGTGTTGGCAACGGTATGTACTCTCCATGGGTTTCTCTCTTCCCATTAGCTCACTTGTATACTTTACAACTATTAACTACATTATGGACATCCTTAGCCAAATTTAGTTAGTAAAAATTCTCCTTCAACATATGAGCTATCTTAATCTTCCCAAAGTGACTTGATAATCTACCGCTATGAGCTTCCTTAATCAATAGCTTACACATGGAACAATTTGGTATGCACAGCCTTCGATCCTTGAACAGATAGCCTTTCTTAAGATAATAGCCCTTAACAGCAATTCCATCCTTATATTGTCTATAATAGGACCGAAATGAGGGTCATGAGTATATTATTTAATAATGAATGAAAATCTCAATAGTTTTGTCTACAAAGTAGTCAATAAGGTTTGCTGTCATGATAGAACGTTAGCGACTACATTTGTACTTCTTTCTTGTGTCGGATGACATACGAGAACCCTTCCATAAACTCTAACCACGTGGCTTGCCTTTTTTAAAGCTTATTTTGACTCCCTAGATGCTTTAGAAACTCATGGTCAATATAAATAATAAACTCTTGTGGCAGCAAACAGTATTGCCAAATAGTAAGGGCTTAGTAAAGAGAGTACAACTCTTTCTTGTATATAGAATAGTGTAAGGCAAGACTACTAAGCTTCTCATTGTAGTAGGTGACAAGTCATCACTCCTACATTAGGACAATGCCAATTCCTACCCCTGATGCGTTGCATTCCAATTCAAAGGGTTTGTCAAAATCTAATAGTGAAAAGAAAAGTGCTGGGGTAAGCATCTCCTTGATCTCCCTAAAGCTTTGCTCAACTTGATCGTTCCACCTAAGCTCTTCATTCTTCTTTGTTAGCTTAATCAAGGGGGTGGCTATGGTATTGAAGTTTTTGATAAATTACCTATATAAAGAAGTTAAGCCATGAAAGCTACAAACCTTAATGACATTATTTGGTATTGGCTACTCAAGAATAGCTTGGATCTTCTCCTCATTTGCTTGGAGTCCTTCTCTTGACACCACAAACCCTAGCCAAATCACCTCTTTTTTGCAAAACGTATACAACTTCACATTCCCATACAACTTCTTAGTTCGCAAAATATCAAATACTTTGCATAGATGTTGAACATGCTCATTCAAGTCGACATTATATACTAATATGTCATCAAAGTACACGACTATACATATTCCAATTAGAGGCTACAATACATGGTTCATCAACCCCATGAATGTGCTTGACACATTAGTAAGTTTGAATGGCATAGCCATCCATTTGTAGAGTCTATACCTTGTCTTAAAGGCAGTCTCCTACTCATCGTCTAGGCTCATACGAATTTGGTGGTAACCACTTCGTAGATTAATCTTCGAAAATATCTTAGTACCATGAAGCTCATCTAACATGTCATCGAGCCTTGGTAATGAGTATCTATACATAACAGTAATTTAGTTGATTGCTTAGTTATTGATGCACATGCGCCATGTTCCATTCTTCTTAGGGGCAATAGAGCTAGTACAGCACAAGGGCTCATTCCTTCTCTTATGTATCCTTGTTCTATGAGTTCGTCTACCTATCTTTTTAGCTTGGTAGCTTACTCAAGATTCATTTTGTATATAAGTTGGTTTGGCAAGGTAGGACTTAGCTACAGATCAATACAATGTTTAATGCCTTGAACTAGAAGCAGTCCTTTAGGCAATTCTTTAAAGAACAGATCAGAAAACTCATTTAGTAGGCTTTAGATTTTATCAGGGATATCCTTCAAAATCTCTCATTTCCAACAATCTTCTTATCATCAAGAACATAGGTTCTTCAGCCTTTTCAACTACTTAGAGCTCTTTTCGGCTCATTATTAAGGCATTCTTCTTATTAGCTCGAGTGAGCTAATTATGAGTTTTATTTACTTGGGATAGGGTCATAGGTTGCAACACAATCTCTCTTATGTGTGTAACAAAGGCATAGGTGTTCTTATACCCATCATGAGTAACATGTCGGTCAAATAACTATGTTTGTTTAAGTAATAGATGTAAAGCTCTCATGTGGACAACATCGCACACTACTTCATCCCCATATATACTCGCAATTCTGAACGATATGGTCACTTGTTTAATTACATGCAAAGGACCCTCATCATGAAGCCAATGTAGCTTGTAAGGTCGAAGAAGCTTTGAGGTCAGCAGACCTAACCTCTACATAAAGGACCGTACAACGACATTAGTACAACTTCCCTTATGTACAATGATCATGCATAAGTAGCCTTTGATGATACATTTGGTATGGAATAGATTCTCCCTTTAGTCCTCTTAGAGTTTGGCAAGGAACTTAGTACTTATCTTAGGAATAGGGTCATCACTTCTCTCTAATCGGCATAGATACATGTCTCCTCTTCTTTTTTAGCTTTAGGTTTTCCAACCTCCTCTTCTTTTTCAGGCTTGCTTTCGTCAATGTTATCTACTACATCTCCTTGGAGCACTATAACGTGTCAGTTCGAACACTCAGCAGCCATATGTCCAAAGCCCAAGCATTTAAAGCATTTTACCTCGCTAGTCTTTCATCTGGAGGTCTACCTTTTCTCATATATCCTCGAGGTTGGCTTAACCTTAGCTTAGCCCTATAGGATTGCTTACCTATTATCAAATTCGTCATTCCTATCCTCAGCCTTATATGGCTTCTCGACTTAGCTTGAATAGGTCAACATAGAACTGGGGGTCACAAGAATGTTGGCCTAGATTGGCTTGGAGCACTTCTCCTTTGCTTTTGAACCCTTTATGCTATCTTTATTGCCTCTTCTAAGGTATAAAACCCTGTACCTCCACAATGTGGCGAATTTCATATCAAAGTCCAAAGATGAACCTCAATACGGTGCAAGCCTCAAGTTCTTCCATATCAGCCTAAATCATAAGCATTTGGAACTTTTGACATAGCCATCAATAGATCAGCTTCCTTAGTGAAGCTCTTGTAACTTTGCAAACATATCTTATAAGTAGGTTACGGATAAAAATCTACCATGTAACAACCTTTTGATCACATCTTAGTTTCTAATACAACGCCTTCCATCTCTTATTCCAACTGCATTTAGATTTTTCCATCACATAGTAGCATGCCCAATAAATTCTAGTGTAATAAGTCAAACTTTGACAACATCTATATACCTATAATATTCAAACACCTTCTCAACCTTCTCTTCCCACTTTAACTATTCATCTACATCTCTACTGCCAATGAAGGGTGGGATTTAAACCTTGCCGTTATCTAGCCCTCGAGGGATTCGACACCCTCGTCCCTATGCTTGTTAATAGTCAGTGTCTTCTTCTTCCTTCCTAAACTCTTCAACATCTAGCTCCTCATCATCTTCCTTAATCTCTTCTAACTTTTAACTTTAATCTTCATCTAGTAGCTCGGTCTTCTACTCTTCATCTTACTGTGGTCAAACTGGGCGATTGGTTCAGTTACTTTGGCTATAATGTCTCTTAGGGTTATTTTCTTGTTATACACCTTAGAGTTGTTGTTTCTTAATTTGCATTGCTGTGATTAGACTCTCAATAAGGTTTGTGAGTCTATCATGTTTGTCATCAATCAATCTTAAGGTGTTATTATGATTATGACCATGACTAGGTTAAGTACCATTGCTTTGATCACCAATAACACCTTAAACACTCGAATCTGACGTGATGCAATACTTCTCAAATAGATTAATAATACACTAATAACTTTAATATCCAATAATCAGTTGAACAAGATAGTAGCAAACTTACTCTATTTTCGTAATGAAAAACAAAGTAATAATGAAGATATACTTACATACAAACATACTGTAGGAACTACTGAAGGAACACAACAACCACTAACAGTAAGGTGAACCCGAATATACCGTAACTTCATACACTCCCTCGTAGGATCGTGCTCTAATACTAGTAAAGTTGATGCATCTTCGAAGCTGGACATATAGAGAAACACAACAACAAAGTGAACCAAAAACAAATAAAGGAAAAGTTAGCAAAGTCCGAGCAACTACCGAATGGATATAATGTACACTCGATCCTACTTAGCCTACAATCTGCTGCATATTGCACATCAATCTGAATTGAAGGGTCACTTGCTACTTCTTACTAAAGGGAATAGATAAGAGTTGGATGATAATGAGAATACTAAGGTTGCTTAAGTGGAACATGAATAATTTCTGTATTGATAAGTTGATTGCCTACATATAAGAAAGTGGAGATTTATATACCCATTCACTAGGGTTACTTTACATGTATGAAAAGATAAAATGATAATCTACAATTAGGTTACATAAAACATATTAAAAGAGGTAAAAGAGACAAAGAATATTTAGTATGGAAAAGAAAGAATCATTATGGAGGGTTGTGTTTAGAAGATACATGTTGCTTAGTAAATGGACATTAAGAATATGATACAAAGTAGGCAGAAGCAGAAAAGCGTTCTAGTCAAGGGCTAACCTAATTGGGATCAAGTCGGAAACCAATCAATCTAATAGAGAAGTCACTTGAATTGGAGTTAGATGCTTGTGGTTAGTTTAGGAGCTCGGCTCGGTTAGTCCTAGGCTGTCTTCTAAAATAAAACATCGTTGTTGGGTTAGAGTAAGTTTGACACATGTGAAGATCTGATAGACAGGTCAATAAGAGATTAGTTTGGAATAAGGATCCTCATCTTAGATGTGGTTTTGAGCTAATATTCTCCACACGAGTCCTTGGAGTCACCTAGCTCAACTATGTGTGATTGGTCCATAGGGCTGATTCCTATCATTTGCTGAGTGGTGATGCTGCAGCTTTGTGGGTTGTTAAGTAAAGATTGATTAGCGAACAACTTACATGGCAGGCTTTTTACAAGAAGTGCTTTCCTAACAATGTTCAAGAATAGATGGTGGCTGCTTATTTCCATTGTCAGCAAGGAAACTAAAGTGTAGAGGAGTATAAGGCATAATTGAATAGGTCGGCTAGGTTTATGCTAAAGGCCTTATGAGCAAATGACATAGCAAGAGCACAAAGGTTTGTTTTTGGGTTAGGGCACAATCTATAACATGAAGTGGGATCTTTCTAACTAACTGGATATGATGAAGTAGTTTATAAGGCAAAGTACCTAGAGTAAAGTTGCAAGAGGATGGATAAGATGCTAGTTAGGAAGGCTAATACACTAGAGAAGAGACCAGCGCTGAATGGTGGATTACTAGATAAAGGAAAGAGACTAATGATGTCATTGATTAGACCTATGGTTAACCCAGCACTAAGACAAATGAGGGTACTAATGCCAGCCATGGAGAGGAGGTGTACCAAATGTTTCAAACCCTATGATCTAAAGGATTGCAAGTGGTTAGAGGGAGTTTGTTTCGTATGTAAAAGGATAGGTCATAACAAGAAGAATTACAACAACAAAGTTATTCCATCGTTGTTTGCTACAAATGTAAAGAGAGGGGCTATAGGATGGTAGATTGTAAGGAAGCTACTATTTAAGTAATTCTAGTGACATATGTTGACAAGCCTCATAGTTTATCATAAGGTAGTAGATAGATTGTAAGACGACTACGTTGGAGATCTATAGGTCATGTTTATGCATTGTACTACTTGGATCTATCCAAAATCAACACTATAGCAGGAGTGCTTCCCATACACTCTACTAGTGCATGTGTTCTTTTTCATATTGGTGTAACACATTCCTGCATGTTTGAGTCTTTTATGCATGTTTGTGGTTTTTATGCTGAAATGTTAGAGTTGAGTCTTGTTTAAGTACTCTAGTAGGCAGTGGAGTCATATTGAGTAAGATATGTAAAGATGTGAAAGTAGAAGTAGAGGAAAGAATACTATCGGCTGACATAGTAGTGATGAAGATGAATGATTTTAATGTAATCTTGGGTATAAATTGGTTGGTAAGACACCATCTAGTGATTGATTGCAAGAATCCACTGGTGTACTTTAATCCACCAGGAGAGGTACCATTTAGTTGTAAAATTGAAGTGTAGAGAACATTAAGTTTACCATCTTACGAGTTATGGGAAAGCAGCACTATAGTAGCTATGGGTACAGAAGATAGTTAAGGAGTTATTTTGAATCAAGTATTAATAGTCAGAGAGTACCTTGAGGTATTCCCAAAGGATCTACTAAGATTACCACTAACTAGAATCATCAAATTCAGATTTGACCCAGTTCTAAACTCCTTACCTATTTCTAAAGCGGTATAGAAGATGGCACAAACTAAACTAGCAGAGTTGAAAACCTAACTATAGGATCTATTGGATAAGGAATTCATAAGACTAAGTGCATTACCTTGAGGAGCCTTAGTATTATTTGTCAAGAAGAAGGATGGAAGCATGAGAATATGTATAGATTACAAGGAGTTGAACAAGATTGCCATAATGAATAAATATTGCCTCTTAAGATTTGATAATCTATTTGATAAATTAAAGGTGCCTAAGTGTTTTTTAGGATAGATTTGAGGTCTAGATACCACTAATTGCAGATGAAAGAGGAAGATATACCAAAGACAGTGTTTGGGATATACTATGGACACTGTGAGTTCAAGGTGATGCCATTTTGGCTTACCAATGCCCTAATAGCCTTTATGGACCTAATAAATAGAGTTTTCAAAGACTTCCTAGACAAATTTATGGTAGTTTACATAGATGACATCTTAATATACTTTAAGAGCAAGAAGAATACGTTACGTTGGTTTTGGGTAGACTAAAGGAAGAGAAGTTGTATGCTAAATTGAAGAAATGAAAGTTTTTGTTAGAGCAAGTGGCATTTCTAAGTCATGTGATCAATAGGGATAGGATTTCAATGGACCCAAATAAGATAAAAGCTATAGTAGATTAACCGGTACCGAAGATAACTATAGAGATTAGAAGCATCCTAGGGTTAGTTGGTCAGTAAGGTTTGCTATCTTGATAGAGTGTTGGCAACAATATTTGCGCTTCCCTTCTTGTGCCGAATGACCTACGAAAGCCCCTCCATTAACTTCAGCCACTTAGCTTGCCTTTTCAAAAGCTTGTTCTAACTCCCTAGATGCTTTAGAGACTTATGGTCCATATAAATAATAAACTCTCATGGTAGTAAATAGTGTTGCTAAATAGTAAGGGCTCAGTAAAGAGAGTACAACTCTTTCTAATATACAGAATAATTCAAGGTAGGACTACTAAGCTTCTCACTATGGTAGGCAATGGGTCATTACTCCTACATCAGGACAGCACCAATTCCCACCCCTGATGCATGACATTCCAATTCAAAAGGTTTGTCAAAATTTGGTAATGAAAGGATAGGTGCCGAGGTGAGCTTCTCCTTGATCTCCCTGAAGCTTTGCTCAGCTCAATCGTTCCACCTGAACTTTTCATTCTTCTTTGTCAGCTTGGTCAAAGGAGTGGCTATGGTACTGAAGTTTTTGATAAATCACCTATAGAAAAAAGCCAAGCCATGAAACCTTTAAACCTTAGTGATGTTCTTTAATGTTAGCTACTCCAAAAGATCTCGAATCTTCTTTTCATTTGCTTGGAGTCCTTCCCTTAACACTACAACCCCTAGGAAAATCACCTCTTTCTAGTAAAATGTATACTTCTTTACAATCCCATATAACTTCTCAGTTCACAAAATATCAAATATTTCATGAAGATGTTGAACATGCTTGTTCCGGTCGATACTGTATACCAAGATGTCATCAATGTACATGACCACACATCTTCTAATTAGAAGCCGCATGACATGGTTCATTAACCTCGTGAATATATTCGGTGAATTAGTAAGTCTGAATGGCATAACCAACTATTCATAGAGTCTATACCTAGTCTTTAAGTTAGTCTTCTACTTATCTATACTTGACTGTAATTTAGTTGATACTCAGTTGTCGATGTATATGTACCATGTTCCATCCTTCTTAAGGATGAGAAAAGCTAGTACAGCACAAGGGCTTATGCTCTCTCTTATGTATCCTCGCTCTATGAGTTTATTCACTTGTCTTTTCAGCTTGACAGCTTGCTTAGGGTTCATTATATATGTAGGTCAATTTAGTAGGGCAGTACCTAGCAATAAATCAATACAGTGCTCAATGCCTTTGACTAGAGGTAGTCCTCTAGGTAGTTTTTGAAGAAACAGATCGGAAAACTCATTTAGTAAGCTTTGGATTTCATCAAAGATATTCATTAAATCTCTCATCTCCAACAATCTTCTGATCAATACGAACATAGGTTCTTCAGCCTTTTCGGTAGCTCAAAGCTCTCTTTAGCTCATCACTAAGGAATTCCTCTTACTAGCTCAAATGAGTTGATTATGGGTTTCATTTTCTTAGGATGGGGTCATGGTTTACAACATAATCTTCCTTTCGTCCTTAACAAAGGCATAGTTATTCTTATACCCATCGTGAATAATACGTCGGTTAAACAACTAAGGTCATCTAAGTAGTAAATGTAAAGCTTGCATGGGGACAACATTGTATGCTACTTCATCTATATATACACTCCTAACACTGAATGGTAAGATCACTTGTTTAGTTATGTGTAAAGTACCCTTATGATGAAGCCAATGTAGCTTGTAAGGTTGGGGATGCTTTGAGGTCAATAGACCTAATATCTGTATAAAGGACTATGCAACAACATTGATACAACTTCCCTTATCCACAATGATCATGCATAAGTGGCCTTTGACGGTACACTTAGTGTAGAACATATTCTCCCTCTAGTCCTCCTTAGAGTTCGGCAAGAAACTCAATACTCATTTTAGGACTAAGGTTATCACTTGTCCCCAGTCGGCATAGATATCGGTCTCCTCTTCCTCTTCGACTTCAAGTTTTCTAACATCCTCTTCTTTCTTGGGTTCACTCTTGGTGTTATCCACTACATCTCATTGAAGCATCATGACACGTTAGTTCAAATACTCAACAGCTATATGTCCGAAGCCCAAGCATTTAAAGTATTTCACTTCACTAGTCTTCCATTCGAAGGCTTGCCCTTTCTCATATATCCTTAGGGTCGGCCTAACCTTGGCTTGGCCTTACTGGCTTGCTTAGTTGTCATCAAATTAGTCATTCTTATCCTCAACCCTATATGGCTTTCTTGACTCGGCTTGAACAAGTCGACATCGAACTAGAGGTTAGGAGGAATGTTGACTTAAGTTAGGTTAGAGCACTTATCCTCTACTTCTTGACCTTTTACACTATCTTTACCATGTCTTCTAAGGTCTAAAACCTCTGCATCTCCATAATGTAGTAAATTTCATATCGGAGTCTAGAGATGCACCTCGATATGGTGTAAGCCTCAGGTTCTTTTACGTTAACCCAGATTATAAGCATCTGGAACTCTCTGACATAGTTATCAATAAATTGACTTCCATGGTGAGGCTCCTACAACTTTGTGAATGTATCTTATAGGTAGTTCTTAGTTATGAATCTGCATCTTAACAATCTTTTCATCTCATCTTAAGTTTCAACACCTCAACTTCCATCTCTTGTTTTGGCTACATTCATATTTTTCCATTGCATGCCTAGTAAATTCCATTGTAGCAAATTGGACTTTGATAGCATCGGTATACCCATAACATTCAAACACCTTCTCAACCTTCTCTTCCCACTCTAACTATTCATCCACATCTCCACTACTACTAAATGGTAGGCTTTGAACCTTAACATTGTCTAACCCTTGAGTGACTCAGCCCTTTCATCCTTATGCTTGGTAATAGTTAGATTCTTATTCTTCTACCCAAACTCTTCATCATCTTCCTCAATCTCCTCTAATTCTAGTCTTCATCTAATAGCTTGATCTACTACTCTTCTAGCTCGCTATAGTCGAACTAAGTGATTGGTTCGATTACCTTAGCCATAGTATCTATTAGGGGCTTTTTCTTGTTGTACACGTTGGGGTTGTTGTTTGTTAACTTGCATTACTGTAATTAGACTCTCAATAAGGTTTGTGAGTCTATTGAGTTTGTCATCAACTAACCCTAGGGTGTTACAACCATTATGACCATGACTAAGTTGAGCACCATTACTCTAATCACCAATAATATCTTAAACACTTGAATTCGACATGATGCAATACTTCTCGGATGGATTAATTACTCACTAATAACTTTAATAGCTAATAACCACTCGAATAGGATAGTAGCGAACTTACTTTGTTTTTGTAATGAAAAATAGAGTAATAATGAAGCTACACTTATACACAAACACATTATAACAGCTACGGAATGAATATAACAACCACTAACAATAAGGTGAACCTAAACTTCACCATAACTTTATATACTCCCTTACGGAATCATGTTTTTATACCAACAAAGTTGATGCATCTTCAAAGTCAAACATATAGAGAAACACCACAATGACGCACACTAAAAATACACAAAGGAAAAGTTAGCAAAGTTTAGGCAGCTACCAAATGGATATAATGCACCAGTTGATCTTACCTGGCTTATAATCTACCAGATATGACACATCAGTTCAAATTGAAGGGTCATTCATCACTACTCTTTACTAAAGGAAATAGATAAGAGTTGGATGATAATGAGAATACTAAGGTTGCTCAAGTGGAACGTGAATAATTTCTGTATTGATTAGTTGATTACCTACAGATAATAAAGTAGGGGTTTATGTACCCATCCACTAGGGTTACTTTACATGTATGAAAAGATAAAAGCGTATTCCACAATTAGGTTATATAAAACATACTAAAAGGGACAAAAGAGACAAAAAATATTCAGTGTGGAAAAGAAAGAATCATTATAGAGGGTTATGTTCAGAAGATACGTGTTACTTGGTGGTTGGACATTAGGAATATGATACAAAGTAGGCGAAAGTTGAAAAGTGCTGTAGTTAAAGGCCAGCCTGATCGGGATTAGGTTGGGAGCCAATCAGTTTAGTGGAGAAGATAGCTAAATTGGAGTCTAATGCCAATAGTCGATTTGAAAGCTCAGTTCAACTAGTCTTAGCCTATCTTTTGGAATAAAATATAACTACTAGGCAAGAGTAGGTTTGACACGTATGAAGATTTGACAAACTAGTCAGTAAGAGATCAGCTCGAAATAGGGATCCCCCTTTCGGATATAGTTTAAAGCTAGTATTCTCCATGTGAGTCCTTAGAGTCCTCTAGCTCGACTATGTATGATTAGTCCAAGGGACTAATTCTTAACACCTGGTGTTAGACTTGTAAATAAATTTGGATTGAACACCAAAGACCTACAAGGTAATTATAATCACTACCAGTACCAAAGTGGAAATGGGAACATATAGCTATAGACTTCATCATAGCACTTCTAAAGACAATGGCAAAACAAGATGCTATATGGGTAGTCATTAACAGGTTAACAAAGTCTCCTTACTTTATAATGATCAAGACTAGGTATAAACTTAAGAAGTTAGCCAAGTTGTACATACATGAAATTGCAAAACTTCATCGAGTACCTATATATATAATTTTAGACTAGGACATGAGATTTGTTAGTAAGTTCTAGAGAAGTCTACATGTGGCCCTAGGAACCAAACTACACTTTAGTATAGCCTTCCACCCACAAACTGATGGATACTAAAAAGGAGCTACTAAAATATTAGAGACTTGTTGAGGGCTTATGCCTTAGATTTTGGGGGGAACTAGGATGACCATCTAGCACTTGATGAGTTTTCCTATAACAACAATTATTAAGCTACAATTTAGATGGTACCTTATGTAGCGCTATATGGTTGGAAGTGTAGGTCACCTATACATTGGGATGAAGTAGGCAAAAGAAAAGTTTTAGGCCTTGAGTTGGTTTAGGATTTCATTGATAAAGTTAAACTGATAAGACAAAGGATGTGGTCAGCTTGAAGCTATTAGAAGACTTATGTTGGCAAGAGACGGCAACCATTAGAATTTTATCTTAGAGACTTTGTGTTTCTAAGAGTATTGCCTACCAAAGGAATGGTGCGGTTTGGACTTAGAAGTAAACTTAGTCCAAGATATGTTAGGCCATTTAAGATTCTAGAAAGAATTGGCAATATGGCTTATAGATTGGTTCTACCGCCTAGTGCGGTAGGTGTAGATGATGTCTTCTACATATCCATGTTGAGAAAGCATATTAAGAACTTGGATTAGGAGTTAGTCTTGGAGCTACTAGACATAAGACCAAACTTGACAATAGTGGAATGGCCATTACAGATTGTAGACACAAATGTACAAAAGTTGGTGAGACGAGAGATTAGATATGTAAAGGTATAGTAGAACAATCAACTAAAAAAGGAAGCTACTTAGGAATTGGAGGGAGACATAAGAAAGAATTATCCTAAGCCCTTTGAAAATATAGGTAACTATCGAGTATGAAAATTCTTTTAATGTGGGGAGAATGTAATAACTGAAAAATTTAATTAAAAAATTATTAAATGAAGGAATAATAATAATAAAAGAAGATGGTAAAGTAGAGATTTCATGGAAAGGATGAGGGTAAACACATCATGAAAAGACTAGAGACACAATGGTTAAGGGAAGTGGTACTTATATAAAATAAAACATGTATCTTTTTCTCTCTCCTTCCCTAACGTAACTTTTCTAGAAAACCAAAACAATTCTAGCCCTTCAACTATAGGAAGAATTGAAAGGAAGGTTAGTGCAACGTTTTCCTTAGTTTTTCCTTTTGAACTTTATGATTGTAATCGTTTTAATACAAGTTCACTACCCAAAAACAAAAGAACTTCACAGTCTCATAGGGTTTGATAGAGAAACTTAAAGTTCATAAATGGATAACTGTAAACTTAGAAATTTTGAATTGGGAAAGCATAGAGTAATGTGATTAAACAGAAGATTGTTGATGTTACAAAATTATCTTATAAGTATTTTTTGAAGAAAACAAGAAAGAAGACAATTCTTGAAGAGATTCATTCTCACAATGAAGTTTCTTTTAATGATTTGGTTCTCATGTAATAGGTGAGATTTTGAAGGAAAATGGCTTAAAAAGGATTTCCTTAGTGTTATGGAAGAATTAAGAAAGTTGAAAATGAGTTTTAAGAGGTCGGAAGTTGATTTATGCAATTTGGGTGGACTTTCATCAAAGAAAATTGACATCAACATGTTGTTATTTTGGAACTATCATGACAATAAGGGCCACTCTTGCACAACTTTGTTTTGATTTTGTTTACAGAACCATCTTGATAATACTTCCTAATGTCATCTTGTTGGTAGTTGACCAGAATCACCTAACAAATTTACTTTTCAACTCCAAACGTATTCTTATCAAACCAAAACATGATTTAACCTAAACCAACTTAGGATTTAACCCCAAAACACTTACTAAACACTTATAAACCACCTAATAGTAAGTTAGAGTTTGAAATGAATTTAATTAAGATAACTTGAGTTTGACTTTAACATGAGAAAAGAGACCTAAAGTTCCACAAAACACATTATTATCTCAAGTTCTAGAGTTGATACGTGTTGTTTATAGAGTTAAGTGTTCGATGAGATTGTTGGTTCAAGTACGAGGTTAAATGCTTGTTGTATGTGTTTACTAGTTTAGTTTGTAAATGAATATAATTATATTATACCTTAAATGTTAAATGTGTTAAGTGTGCTTGCCTAGGCCTAAGGAACTAAGAGTATTGATGATCTTTGGCTAGCACTGAAGGATTGGTAAGTGGTGTTATCTTAAGTAAAGTTACTTATCGAGTCGATACAATTAGATTTTATGTTGATTAATGTCTCCAGGGTAGTGGAGAGTATCGAACGCTAAATATTTATATGGTATATAATAGTTGTGTGATTTGGGATCACGAGTTACCCTAAGCTTTAGGATGTCAAAGCTATGATGCTTATTAGATTTAAACCAAAGATAATAACTAGTTGTATAATATATGATTGCATTTGTATGTGAAATGGATTACGCTTGGTCATGTGTATGTGATTACATAACTCTTGTACTAAGCAAATTTTGTTTACCATTCAAGGACCTTATTTTTAGATGCAGGTGATGTAGGAGACTAGGATTATTATGATAACTTAAGATATGACTTGGTCTACAACGTAAAGGATAATGATTATACCTATTATGAAGAGTAATAGGAGGGTCCTTAGTTATATAATGTGAGGTGTATGTTATGGTTATACTGGAGATGTAAACTCCTTATATTGATTATAGTTTATGTATTGTTGGTGTCTTGTAATAAGAGCAAGTAAGACTCCATTAATGGTTATTATATTGTGTGGATTGTAGGAGCATGTCAAACTCGATAGATAATAATATGATTGTTGATGTTGTAAGGCAAGACTTTTAAAGTTGCTTATGTTGTGACTTAGAGATTTACATAATGCTAGTGTGGTTTATGGATTGTTTATTAATTTTACTTAAAGATATTAGTAGGTTTTGAGCTTTTGAATGTCAATACCTTGGTATTAATGCATGATAGGCTATAACCACCCAAGTTTAGGGGTGTTATAGGGGATAACTAGCCTAAATTTTAAATTGATTTTAAGAAATTTATGTTGGTAGACTCAAAATAGGGACAACCAAAATGAGCCAAACCACTCTTTATCTTTCCCAGCATGCGCATGCTCGTACACTTAAGCCTCTCTTATTTCTATCCTTCTCTACATGTAATCTTCTAAGTTAGTTTATCACACTCTTCTAACAAGCATTTTGCAACATTTGTCCTCTTTTTAATCCTTTCCTCAAAGATTATAGTACTTCTTTTAATCGAACGGTACATAATGCTTAGATTTATACAAATATGTTTTTAAATCTTTTGATGATATTATCTAATGCTTAAGCATTTGGAATCTCAACAAAGAGTGCCTACCAAAGGAAACTTGGATGTTTTATAAATTTAAGATGCCAACACAATATCATCGATTCAACAAAAATGTTAACATACTATAATAGAAATCTTTAGGTATTAAATTTGCAATAACTCTTTTATCTTTCAAAACTCCTAAGCAAAGCTTAGTCAACTACTCCTCTTTTTTCAACCTTTTTCCTGCTTGATCTACAGATGTACTACTATTAGCTTAATGACCTCAATAACTATAGATCTACTTGCTAGTTCCCTAATCTAATATTTTTCAACTATTTCCACCATCATCTATCCATCGACGTTGCATTTTTGCCTTTATAAGTTTACTTTTGTGCATTTTGTTAATTTAAAGATTATGATAATCAAAATCAACTGATTTTATACTTTTGTTATTTTTCTTTTGTTTTCTATTTCCTTCTTTTACGTAGGATTATATTATCCCTTTTGTAGGACTCATTGCACCTTCTTATTGTATGAGTTTTGTTTTTTTAGAAGGAACAATGTTATTCCATATATGAGATGTTTTAACTCTTTAAGAGATACGTGTAAATATTTGGTTAGGCCTCTCTAGCACCAATACTTCGTCTATAATTCCATTTTATCAATCTATATGATATAACTTTGCTTCCCTTGAACAAAACTCCCTGTTTTCAGCTAAAAAAATAAAAAGGTGTTAACTTGTAAAAATGTAAAGTTTAGACACCACAACATCCATCTCATGCTTGCATAACAAGAACATGTGGTGTACTCTATTTGAACTTATAATTTTGAAGGTCAATTGCAAATATATACCCTTGTATTTTATGTTTAATTGTCCTATTTATCCTTGAAATTAAGTATTTAGAACCCTTAATCTTTAAAAGATTGCTTTTTGATCTCCTATGTGACCATTTTGACCTTTAAGAAATAATTTTTTCTTTTCTTTTGACCAAACACCATCAAGAAATAATTTAAAAAGTGCTTTTGGTATTTCTTTCATTATTTTATCCTAAAACAAGATAATAAAATAAGGTTTTGCAATTAGGAGCAAGGTTCCATTTTGTTATATATATATATAAGTCCAATTACATAATCATTCCCATTTTTCCGTTTAGGCATCAAAATACTTGATTTTCAGAATAATAAATATGCTTGCAATCATAAGTTTAAGGATTGTATAATCACAAAAAGAATAGAGAGAGAGTACATATATATAGAGGTTTCGCTTTATGGAATAATTTGCTTTAACAACTCAAACATAGTGCTAATATTTCAAATGAGTATAAGAAGTTCCTTTAGCTCTCATAGGTGTTCATAGTCTCATAATCAAGAGGATTAGTTTTATATTTAGTGCTTTGTTGTACTTTTACGGGGTTTCTCCACCACTCTCCCTTGCTTGACCTTTAAAGCCACTTTATGCACATGCAAGACTTACTTTTATCACTCACAACTTGACTATGACTTATACAAAGCAAAAACCTTACTATAGAACTCAAACTCACTCTTAATACAACATAGTCACAAATCCTATATATTAACAACAAAGAGCTTTTACTTAGATTATCTTGCAAACTCAAGCTTTCTCAATTGTATCTAACTAATGCCTAAGAGTTTGAGCTCATCTAGTAGTGAGAACCTTCTTTATTTGAGAATTAAGAATCTTTCTTTTTAATTAATTTAGAAATATAGTTTAAGACTAATTAAGAAGTTTCAAATTCAAATTAGCTTAACTAAAACAATATTTTGAGATGCTTGATAGGGAGGGGGCAAAAAAAGAATGCTCTTTTGCAAGATATGATGGTTTCAAAATACTTTGATCTTTCCTATACATAAATATTTTGATTTAAAAAGAATAGGCGTTAAACTAAAAAGTAGAGAGGAAATGAAACTTTTCTCAAGAAAACATATGTTGGGTTTATTTTAATAACAAACCATATTTGTATATATATGTATGTGTTATTAATAATAATTGTATAATATGGATATCATATTAAATAAAGTCCAAATAAAGTGTTATATAAAGGTTATTGACTTATATACATTAAATTAAGCATGGGTTATTATGTGTAGGAACAAAAAGAAATATTGTTTCCTGTTTCATCATGGACCAAACTAGAGATAATAAATGGTTAACAAACAGTTAACCTAGGGATATACACATTATTGTTCATTAAAAGGACAAGAGGCAACATTTATAAATAGGGCTTTTCATCAATTGAATTGAACCAAGCAGCATTTACATTTTGGTTTAGTTCGTTTGGGAAGGGAAGGATACAAATGGTTTAGGGTTCATTTCAAGGGGTCGAACCGAACTGAACCATTTGAATCCGAACTAAACTGTTTCTGTTTTAAAAACAAAAACAATAAGTTGTACTCTTTTATTTTTATTTTTAAACCCTACCTAGTATTTCGCTTTATCTATTAACTCTGATATGACATTGCCTTTTCAATTTTGTTAATCTCGTTTCTCATTGTATACACCTCATTTTTGCCACCATGTTATTTTGAGTTCTTTTCTTTTTTGTTTTTTGAGCTAGGTTTATGGGGAAAATACAAATAAAAAATCAAAATTGAAAAAAAATAAAAAATATATAAAATATAAAAAAATAATTAAATTAAAAAGTAAAAAAAAAGTGTAAAAAATGTTTAAGTCATGTTACTTTGTCTTTTAGGATCAAATTAGGTAATAGTTGAAAATATACGTATAATTTAGTGAATTTAAATTTTTTAGGCTTTATCAAAAAAATATGTTTTAAATGGTTTAATAAAATATTTGAGTTCATAAATTGGATTTTTATTCAATTTAAAAATATTTTAATTGGATTAATTAAAATAAGACTCTAGATTTTTTAAATTTAAAGGGAGTAGTGTTGAAATATATTTAGTGTTTATATTTTGGGC
This sequence comes from Lumnitzera racemosa, assembly GCA_024138005.1. Classification (NCBI taxonomy): domain Eukaryota; kingdom Viridiplantae; phylum Streptophyta; class Magnoliopsida; order Myrtales; family Combretaceae; genus Lumnitzera; species Lumnitzera racemosa. Next base: position 73,871,780 of record JAMXBC010000007.1, on the reverse strand, counting down.
TATGGAAGAAGGCTGGGATCATTTTAAATTGGTTTGGATCATGTTAGGCTTGATAATCAAAGGCCTAAAATAAAGTTAGACTAGGTAAGGAGATGTTAAATAAAATTGAGTAGATTTCATGATGGGAAAAAGCCATTGATGTGGTAGCAAAAGACATAGACTTGAATGAAGTTGGAATCCAGGGTTCGAACTTCATGTTTTTCACTTAGGCACAATTTGTTTCATCTTGGTCCATTTACATACCTGTTACAAGATAGCCACTTTTCTTTATCTAATGTCAACTAAGAATCAAAAGGAAAGGGAAGAAAAAATAAAAAAATCCTAGACCTGTTTTTTCTTTTGCTATGGATTTTAACAAATCTCAAGTCTATTTTAATGGATTTGACTTAATCATGATTAAATTAATATCAATAGTGTCATCCTGAAGTTCTTGCCGATAATTATTTAGGCTTTACACATAGTGCATGTAAAACAATACACAGTAAGGGGATATCGGGGGATTGTCCAGCGTGGTCACTCTGATGCTTAAGTTAGCAATGAGCTCTTGGGAATAGGAAGTGATGTAGGAAAGTGTGCAATCTTGATGTGCAAAGTTTAAAGAGTTCTACTATTGGGTAGTAACCTAGTATCTATAGTAAAGTAGAGTCAATATTTCGAGGTCAGTAGGTGCGAGAGATCTTCTCCCATAAGTGTAAGAGAGTGGACTCATTATGCTTGATGCATCCCACTTATTTAAGACATAGCTGTTCTATCCTTATCTTGTACATTCTAGTCATTGAAAGGCTTACTGGGCTTGGTCTATATATGCCTAAGGCTTAAGCCCATAAGAATAAGCCCTAGGCTACAAGATGTGTTGAATACGGTTGAGCCTAAGAAGCCCATGTCCAAAGTGCCTTATTAACACTTTCCCTCTCGCAGTCTCATTATCGAAGCGAAGGCAAAGAGTAGGGATATGTAAGCTGCTCAAGCGTGACTGATCCAACTCAAAGGAGTCCAACTCGATGCTATGGGGCCGATGTGGTAGGCATATAGGTCTGTACTAGAAGTTGGCCGTAGTAAAGGTATCCAATCTAGTGGATTCCTAATTCGAAAATGTTTAAGGCTAGATGAGTAGGAGTAGTCAAGAGTCGTTTCGAAGCAGGGTACCAAAGACCCAAGCAAAGCTTATGTTGGGGTATCAAAGCAAGATATCCTTACAACTCACCGGGCAGGTGTTTCAAGGCTACGAATCAATCTGTCTGAACAATGCTTGACAAGGACCAAGCAAATGAAACTGTGTCATGTCTTTATCATGCTAACTAATTAGAAGTTGGATGGGTCTTAAAGAAGCTTCTTATCGAAGGAACTTTTTCGAAATGTGATTTTTGCATACTTATATTATGTACATTAAATGTAACATGACAAGTGTCATGTTGTAGCAAACTAACATACGACTACATGCCTTTTTCCTTTTATAGGTAACCATTTGATCAAAATGCTTTCCACATGTTTGCTATGCAGCATTCTAAGGGGTTCATGCCTATGCAGATCCCTATAACTGTCTGTACGACTTCCCAAGTGGTTTACCTATAAATAGTAGGATCATAAAGAGAGACTACTTTTCTGCAATCTTCTTGTTCAGTTATTACAAATTATCCATTTGCATTCAAACTTTAAAAGTATCTTCAAAAGTTTGCTAAGGTTTTTCTTCCTTCTTCAAATACTACAGTCATGTCAACTAATAAAAGTGAGATTGATTCCTCTTTGTCGTTGCATCTCTCTAGTTCAGAGTCTACAAGGAGTGATCCCCCTTAAGTACAGGAAGGTAAGGTCTTTTCACTAGTACAACTCAAAAAACCTAAGAGGATGGTCGTGGTGGCGTTAAATAGGGCCAAAATCATCAATGCTATCCCCAAGAATGTATATGTATACGTTCCCTATTACCTCCGAAGGATTTGTTCGATGTTCCTGAGACAGGCAAGTGGCCTAATGGTCATGTGAGTATAAGCAAGCAAATTACCCCTGGTTATATCATAAGCAGCTTTCTTATTGAGGTGATCCTTGGGTGATGGATTAGATTACCGAGCAAGGATGAATGAGTAGCCTTACTATCATGGAGGTGCTTCACAGTATTTAAGAAGTACTTGGATTTTAGGTAGTACCTCCCTCCAAGTCGCTTTGAGAAGGAGATCTTTAACTATCACTATTGTAATATGTCACAAGTCCCTCTCAATGGGTGTAGGGTATTGAATGCTTTTCAGGTGCTTTGCGAATATTTGGTGGTAAGGGCTACTCATAAGCTCTTTTGTTACTTCTATATGTAAAAGAACATTAGGGGGTAGCTTTACCTCCAACCACATTTAAGGAAGAAGCTATTTTGCCGCCTAGTAGATTTAGTCAAAGGATGGTAAGACGAATATGTGGTAGTTGAATTGCTTGAAGAAGCGAACTTCTAGACCCAGTAAATTAAGATGGTCTGTATCGAAGGTGAGAAAGGGCTTGGTCCCAGCGATGCCAAAGCCACCCAAGAGATCAATGCTGTAGAGATTGTAGAGAGGTATTTCCGATACCCCTCTAAGCTCTTCCTTAGCATGAAGAAAGCTATGGAGGAGAAATGGGTTGAACGTATAGGTATTTCTAGTACCCGATCAAGTTGTACTACTATTGAGGTGCTTCTTTCAGCGCCTGTAGGATGGGAGAACTGCCTTAACCGTGCTGGTCAAGGTGGTATTTTTTAAATAGTATTTAGAGTTTCTTTTGGTTTATTCTTATTTTCCTTTTCTAAATTTCAATTAGATTTCTTATAAGAAAAAATTTGGCCTAAGGATGCCTCGTCCCTCTATAGATAACTTGATGAGCCTCCGTCAAGTGAGAATGAGGGAAGGTTCACCAAAGGGTATGTTTAAAGTATGCTCTCTAAGGGTTCCCATTGGCATCTAGGATGAACTCATAGATGTAGCGCCTTTGGGTATAGCTCTGCTTTCTCCTACCTTCATCCATTCTATTGAGCCCATTGTTGTAGTCGATGAAGGTATTGAAATGGAGGGGCCTGATGTATAGATGCTTTCTCCTCTAAGGGCGAGGGAGGAAGAGATTGAGGAAGGGGTTAAGCTTCCTCAAGTTGTTGGCTAAAAGCATAAGGCTCCCAAGATGGCTAGGGAGTAAAGAAGAAAAGGCCCTTAGTAAGGGTGCCTTTGAGTAATGGAAAGTGGAATGAGTAGCATATTGGTCATCCCTATTAGAGCATTGATGATATGAGGGGTGCATTTTTTGAAGTCCTAAAAAATTTTAAGCTACTAGGGATAAGGCTAGACTCATTCTTGTAAGTACCATACATTTCTTGGGATGGGGAGCTTTTGAAGGGAGCCCTTGAGTTAGAAATAAAGAGGGTCTAAGGGAAGCTCCTCAAGCTGAAGTGGGAGGTCTATGCTAACAATCTAATGCTGCGACACCGAATGCTTAACTGCCAAGTATCAATGAGTTATTATACCCTCAGTGAATGGGCTATCTTCGGAGGGCTCTCTTAAGAAGATAGGGATGATCCCATATAGATAGTGAGCCACTTAAGCACACTGGTGTCACAAGTAAGCTTTCATTGCTCCTATGTTGTTGTGCTTTATATGCCATTATATTAACGGTAGGCTTCATTTTCAATTTACAATACTATGCCTAGGTACTGCTTCAACTGAACAAGTCTGATGCTAACCAGAAAGAGGTAAAGGGCTTTTGGGAGGCATTGCATTGGCATGAGAGTACCTGCTAGAGGCAAAGACTTCTAGTAAGAGGTACTAGAAAAAATTTGCTAAGGTTAATAGGTGCCTACGTCTTTCTATTATATAGGTGGGGAGGCTTAAATTGAAGCTCAAGGACGCAAAGTAAGAAAGGGACAATGATGAGAAGGCGACGACCTAAAGGCTCGCTGGAAGACGAAGGCTCACCTATCTCAGAAGCTGGATGAGGAGGGTGAAGCTTAGGCCTAACTTGAAAAAGAAAATGCTGAGCTAAAGGCATCCATGGCTAGGCTATAAAGTGAGTTGGCAATGAAGGCATCCAAGTATGAGGGCATTAAGGCCACTTTGCTAGAGTTAGCCATTTTAAAGGTCAGTTTGGAGCAGCAAGTCGGGAGCTGCGAAACTGTGTTTTGGAGATGGAAGAGATCATCTCTAAGATGGAGAGTGGGGAGGTCCTTAGCGACGTTACCACTAATAAGGCGGTTGTTGACTACAGGAAGATGGAGGAGTGGTTAAATGAGTAGGAAGACCTAACCACTAACTTCGCCTACTAGACTTGAAGGGAGGTTCTCTTTCACTATCTAGACCTAGATCTCAGCTTCCTCGACTTCTTAGACTCTCCAACCTTTAATGAGTAGAGGGAAGCCCTAGCATGAGAGACCTCCCAAGTAACCTTTGATGATGTAGGCACTCCTTCTACGGTTGGGGCCAGGCAAGGCACTTCTACATTTACTTCTTCCCTAGTAGGAGGCCGCCCTCGAAGTAGTTCCTAAGGAAAATCCATTTGTAGAAGATCCTCCTATTGCTCTTAGTTTGTATTCCTTAAGCCCCACTTCGAGTCAAGGCTTGGTGGCTAAAGCTCCAATGGATCAACACTTCGAGTGGTTAGATGCCTTGGACTTTTCTAAATTACCAAAGTTAGTTGATTCGAGGAGTTAGGATGTATATTTCTCTCTATTTTTTTTAAGTCCGTATAAGTTGAGTCAGGATGTCGGCCTTTATTGTATAATTCAATGATCAATGAATGAATAGATGAATATTTTTGAAATATCCTCTCCTATTTTCTTTGACTTTGAATATATTTGCTTAAGAATTCCTCTACGTAAGGGGAGTTTACCCTTGCTGAGGTTAACTGTTCAAGGAGTTCCTCTATATAAGTGGTATTTCTCTTTGTTGAGGTTACTTGAGTAGGGGTCAAGTCAGTAACGTTCCGACCAACCTAGTGTGTGTGTGTGTATGAGTTGGGGGGAGGGGAGGTATAGTTCTTTTATGCAAGTGGTATTTCCCCTTGTTGAGGTGGTGTTCCAACCTGTCCAGTATAAAGGAGATCCTTCATGCAAGGGGTGTTTCCCCTTGCCATGGTTACCATAGGGGGTTTGGGTTAGTAGCATTCTAACCTACCCGGTAGAGCATGCATGTACCTATTTGTAGGCTAGAGGAAAAACAAGAAAAAGGGGACGAGAGAAATAAAAGTAGATAATCAATTATGAAATAAGCTTTTATTTCATCATTCTGGAAAAATGAACGTGATGAAATGCTGATTGAAATAAAGTTGGAGATTATCGTCATTTAACGTGCGTGGGATGAGCTTGCCATCCAATCTTTCTAGTTTATATGCTCCATTTCCTAATCTTTCCCTGACTTTGACTGGGTCTTCCCAATTAAGGGCTAGCTTACCTCACCTTTGGCATAAACTTATGGCTTCTAGTTTTCGGCACATTAGGTCACTAATCTTGAACTCCTTGTGTTCGACTTTCTAATCATTATACTAGGCAGCCTGATGTTGTTATGCGGTTACCTGAGCAACGGTAAGGTCTTTGATTTCCTTGATTGTATTAACGCTTGCTTATTGTAGTAAGTTATTAAGGGCGACATTGAAACTTCGTATCCAGATATTAAGGAGCTTAAGTTCGATGGGGAGGATTGCTTCCGACTCATAAACAAGGCAGTATGGGGTCTCACTCGTAGAAGTACGATGGGTGGTCATGTACCCCTATCATTTATTAGGCAGTGAGTTAGCCTAGGTATGCTAAAATCGATCTAAGCGCTTCTTTAGGCTATCTAAAATGACTTAATTAGTTGCCTCTACCTATCCATTTGATTGAGGGTAGGCAATCAAGGTGAAGTGTAGAGTGATGTGATGCTTGGAGCAAAACTCCCTAAACTTGGGGTTATCGAACTGTCGGCCGTTGTCTGTGATGAGAGTATAGGGGACCTCGAATTAGGAGAGAATGTTGTTTCTGACAGAAGATTCAACACTTCTCTCTGTGATTCTAACCATTGCTTCAAACTTTACTTACTTTGTAAAGTAATCAACAATGACAATTATATAATCTTGCATGTGTTTGCATACCTGTTGCATTTTTTTGAAAACCCATATCTTTAGGCCAATATTTACATCTTTTGTAAAAGGGTTACATATTTTGTAAATTTTTCATAAAGATTACGTGTTTAGGTTTTCTTTAAATAAAAAAGCTTATCACATCATTGTTTTTTTTTTAAATAATAAAGATCTTAATTGAGGTATTTTCAAAAATTAGCATTTTAGGTTTCTTTTTTAATTGGGAATAAATTAGATCTTTTAGCATTTTTCTTTTAAAAAAAATTTCTCAAAAACATAAGTATGACCCAATTTTTCTAAAGTAAAAAGAACCAACCGAATGAAGCTTTTTTCTAAAAATTTAAAACTACGATCGGTTTGATCTAGATTAGTAGGTACGTAGTTACTTTTGAGGTAACCTATACAAAATAATAATTTCTATATTTTTAGAAAATCCATAATAAAACTTACGAAATAAAATTATTTTCATGCATTTTCATAATTTTGCATGTTTTTACTGTTTTAAGAAGATTCTTGAAATAAAGGCCTATTAGTTGTTTTTCTTAATTTTTTCACATAAGGATAATATCTTACTAAGTTAGCTTCTAACTTGGTTCGTAATTTTTCATTCTTTTTTTTTTTTAGAAAAATTAGCAGGCTATTGATTTGATAGGGGCTTATTCTACCCAAAAAAACCTTGATCTGTCTTTTACCAATTTAACTAGTTAGTATCTTTTGAAATAATTTTCAAAATATTTTTTCTAAACATTTTTTAAAGAAAAATGTTTTTCTATAATTTTATGTCAAGTAACTTATATTAAGTAGGTTGGTCTTAATATAGGTTAGATTAAGGAAAATCAAAATAGAACTTGACAGAATTAGCTCCTTTAGGGACCTAATGGGTTAACTACGTAAAAATTGAGAAAATTAATTAATGAGCATCTATTTTTCTTATTTTTCTTTTTTAAATATGTATATTATATAGTCATACTAATGGGGTTTTAGTGATGTAGGCTTATTCGGAAAAGGTTTACCCATTAAGCCTATCTTGGGAATATATAGAGTTATACAAACGAGTTTTGGTCTGTGGGCTAGCCCGTTTAATTGGCTTTAAAAGCAAGTGAGGACCAAGCTTTTAAACCTATATAAAAAGTAGGCCAATTTAGCCTAACTTAGTTAACCCACAATCCAATTGGCCTAACCTATTTAACTTGGGGGTTAATGGGTTGACCTACATTTTTCTTTTAATTTTTTTAAAATATTTGAAAAAAAAATGAAAAAAGTAAAAACATACCCTACATTTTTCAATATACATATATGTAAATGGTTAAATGGTAATGCTGACTACTAAGGTATGTTGATGTTATCCATCAAAATTACTAGATTAATTATTTGATGCAATGTATTAAGTAGCCTTTTTCAAATTTGTTATTTAGATATGCTTTTCAAAAGTATGTGGCATGTGACTCCTCTTGTGATTTATGTGTGAAATGTTTTTGGCCTATCATCTTTTCTTGGTTGTAAAGGATTTAATACCTTATCTACACAATAGTAATGTTTGTATCAACTAATGCAAAAAATAACTATGAACTACTACTTGTTCTCCTAAGTAGTTATGTTACCTTATTTAGCAAAACATGGTAAAGATAGTATTCAATAAAAAATACTTAAATATAAGTGGGTTAAATATATTAGGTTAACCTTTTAGCCAATGAAAACATAAAATTAGGTTAAATAAGCTGCGTTGGCCCATTTAACTCATTAACTAGTATGGTAGCTTGTTTATAAAGTAGGCTAAGATTGATTGTCTTATTTAACTTGCATGCCAAAGTCAACTAAGTTAAGTTAGCTCGTTTATGCCACTTGCACAATTTTAGGAATACAAAGGAGGCTTTTCTTTATCTCTCTCTCTCTCTCTTTAAATATCATATGTATGCTTAGATGTGGTTAGACCTAGGCCACTTTAGGAACATTTGATAGGTTGCTATTATGTAACCCTTAAGTTGAAGGGGTCTTTACCCCTACATGGTAGTGATAAGTGAGCTTAGTCATGCTTCAATGTAGCCTATTAGGCATTTCTTTAGGAATTCCTAAGGTTACAAAGCCTAAGACCTATATACCTTATCCTCCTACATCATTCTAAATAAAAATGGTTAGTGATTTTTAAATTATAAGAACCTAAAAAAGATTATTATGACACATGACTGATTGGGACTTTATTTTCAAAAATTAAATAAATTAATGCACTTACATACGTAAGTGTTTATGAGTGTTATTTTCAAAAAGAAAAAAAAATTAGAAAACCGTAGACTTATATATATAAATGTTAAGATGTTGATCGTAGGTTGTGATAATTCTATTCCTATAAGTTATTAATTATTGGCCTTTATTACACTACATGCACATATGACATATTGTATCAATTTCTGTATTTTGATTTATATTTGTTGTTTATATATATATATATTTATATTTGTTTTCATATGTGTTATTTTTTTTTCTTGTACTACATATGTTGTTGTTTCACTATCTTGTAAAATATATTTCTTATATACTCTAAATTATCTTTTTATGTGGAAAAGGCTATGCAATTTAAAGACTTAGACTAAGGGAGCTGCAAAATTATTAATATTGTCTATAGCCTTATCGTAAATTTTGTTGTAATTTTTATCTTGTTGTAAGCAATCATTTAATCTTGTACTTTATGTAATGTAGACATGGAAAGCCAAGGCAATGTCAATCTTGAGACTGTCCATGAGGTCCAACTCAACAAATATTCTTTCCTCAAGGACATCTTAGAATAATGGGTAAATTGACTCTCACTCGTCAAGTAAGACCATATTAGCAAGAAGATTGGGTTGGTCATGTTCCTCATAGAAATCTATCACCATTGACCCATGATCCACTTTTAGGATATAGAGTCCTTAGCCTTAAAGTATAAATCGTATACATTGACACCCACCTTAGAAGAACATTCTCAACTTCTTAGTGCCCCTCCCCTTGAAGCAAGAATAACAATCCTAGATGTCAAAGTCTAGCTCGAGAAAGCATTGATGACCTTGCTAAGAATAAAAAAGGTAGCCTTAGCTACCTGTGGTTTCTTATCAACCACAGGTAAGAAGTGTATCCATATTTTAAGGTCGATAGAATGGTTTGCAAACCCTAGCACTTATTAGAAGCACCAAGACATATTTCATGGTGGTTATGAGTCGTAGGCTAAAAAGATGGAAAGGGAGTTCATGTAAAAGTTAACCAAGAAGTTGAAAGCCCTAGAAATGGTAGACATGCTTTAATAGATTAGAATGATCAACTTAGCAGCATATGAAGATGATGCCTTTTCGAAAAAAATTTAACATTCTGGAATTTGAGAAATATGATGGACTCAGCCACGCAAAGCTTCATACCAGGCTATATATCAGAAAAATGGGTAAGTATGATAAGGTGATTATGCAAACCTTCCATGATAGTCTAACTAGGCTAACTATGACCTGGTATTCCTAACTTGACTTGAATGAGATTAACACTTGCGATTAGCTAGCTTAAGCTTTATATAACCAATATAAGTTCAACATCAAAGTTACACCATCCATGTTGAATCTAAACAACATACGCAAGAAAGCCAATGAGATTCAACAAATGCACCTTGATACAAGGTAAGTGCACCTATCAGTTTTAATATAAAGGGTGTAAGTCCAAATCGATCCCTTAGAGACCTTGAGCATTAATATTAACCTTAGCTCTATTATCTAACTGAAAAATTGTGATGGGTTGAATGAATTAAAAATACTAAAATTAACAAACTAACCTAATTATGAGACTTGATTAAGCAATTTAGAAAGTGATAAAATTAAGAATGACTTCAAAAAGGAAATAACGTATTTAGGAATTATTTCCCCTAGTATTTAACATGTGACCGCTTAAAATATATCTAATTCAATCTCTATTATTCTTGACCAAAGGGATTCACAATTAAAGTTAACACCTTTCTCAAGCATATTAACCCTAATCCTAAATTATTTACTGGAATCTCTTCACTTAATAATATAATTTAGAATTTTATTAATGTATAATGAATTCCCCATGTATCTTATCTCTAAGTATATATGTAATTCTCTCCAATTATGCCAAGATCTCATTACACATGTGATTTCTCAATCATTGTGCATAATATCATAGATTGACACCTTAGAAATATCAATTAACAATTAAATAACATAATTGAATCAAGAAAAGATAGAAATTTTATTGAAAATTATCACTAAATCTAATAGTCACATGAAACCCTAGATTCCACAATCTTAAACATAAGAATTTTAAGCTATCATAATGAAACTAAAAATGAATTGCAACAAAATTTATAAATAAAACATGAAAAATCCCTTTTGTTGATGATAAATCTCTTCAATCTTGAAGTTAAGTGTTGCTTTCGCGTTTTTCTTCTCCTTCTCTTCAAGTCTCTTCTCTTTTTAATATCTAAACTTCTGTACGAAACCCTAGTAAGTCCTTTTATAATGTATTGTAAAGCTTTTTTTTTTCGTCACCAGACATAGCCTAGGATACAGTTATGTCCTCAAGTCGTGTAACTTTCTAACCTTGGCAAATCTTCCTAGGTGGACATAGCCTGGGGACATAATTATGTCACATCCAAACATAACACTCTAAGCGATTACCCTATCTCTCGACCCAACCTGATGCCAAACCTGAATGTCACATCCAAACATAACACAAGATGTACCATCATACAAAAAGACCAGTTTATATTCAACAAAAGTTTTATTTATAACAAAATATTACTATAATAGAGTTTGGCTTTTTCCCTATTTATACAAAAGAGTACATCCTTCAATCATAACTAAACCTAAAGCACAGTACTTTTTTTTTTTTTATTACATATGTATAGATCCTTCATCGGATTAAGATCAAAATACAACAAGGCTCCTTAAAAAATAGCTAAGTCCATCCTATGTGCTCTTAAAAGTCTTTCCCTAAGTTGATGGTGATGCCCCATTAGTTTTCTTCATAATCTAAGGATACATAAGTATCCCCTTAGCTCTTTGTGATCTAATTGAGAGTAGATAAAAACAAAACACAAAACAAGCATAGCACACATTTATAAACATCATTATCATAAGGCATTCAATTTCACATTCAAAATTACCAAGACAAGACGTTTATGCAAGGAATACATGCTATGCTTAGGCACAAAATATGCATTGGTACTAATATCTTAGCCTAACCTAAACCTCATCTAGTTAGTCATCACTTTACGTATCTGGACACAAAGGCTAGGAACTTAAGGCAATAAGGAGTTGCCAAAACCTAACATCTAGTCAACCTAGCTAAAGCTAAATGAAGTAGCGAGAATTTATTGAGCAATGGAAATCTATATGCTCAAAACTCAGCCTAAAAATATCCATGTTTCTATAAACTTGACTCGTAGGTCCTTTTATGCTGTACCATGCTATATCGTACCATGAATATAATAAGCAATATAATAGCTTATTATCAAGCATGAATTTCAAGTTCCATATCATAAATAGTCCAATTAACCTAGATCTAGTTTTGTGTCTAAACTTTATAATTCATTCCTTCATATAGGGTTTACTTAGGTGAAGACCCTAAAGGACATATTAGTTTCTAAGTTTTCCAAGCAATAAACTGCATCTACAAATCAATTATACGTAAGGAAACACATCACTAAATCAATGCATATTCATAGAGTCATGTATCCAATCAATCAATCACACAATTCAATTCTGCGACATAATTGACTCCATGTTATGTTAAGTAGCTACAGGTCTACTTACACAAAAATAGATACATCTACTTACTAAGGCTTAACAGTAGAATAAAATCCTAAGCTTCACAACGTGATCCTTCCTCACCTATCATACCAAGGAAAATACATACAGTTACCAAGTCAGCTACAAGGTTGAAATCAAACTCTTATAAACTTATGTTAGCATATTCTTTCACTGTTGCATTTATGAACTTTGTTTTACCATATTTTATTCATTTGTTATCCAATTTCAGTAAACTTTATGTTTTTAAGATCATTATTTCAAATACTGTTAAGATACCTAAAGAAATAAGATTGGTCAATATAGTTACAAGTTTGAAAATACCCTTTGTTGCTACTGACTCGATCGTATGTTATTGTAATATTGTAATTAACCCGAATAAACCTTAATTCTAAACTAAAAACACTAAAAATTATACTTCCTAACCATGACTAGTATCTATTATATGTCAAAAATGCTAATCTTACATTATCTCAACAAATATTTTAATATTATTATTTACTATTTTGCATATTAGGCTTATATTAGGAAAATATACAATAAATAGTATATGAGCTTGATTAATTCCATGAAAATTTTTTATAGATTCACAAAAATATATAGTTTCATACTAAGTATCCATAATAATTATCTAGCTTATCACTTATATTTACAAAAACAGCATTTTTAGCCCCAAATTTGGGAAAATTAGGCAAATAATAAAATTAAATTACAAGATAAAAATCAAGAATTCTAGACATCATTATAAACTTCCATAAGTTAGAATATGTAAGGCTGATTCATTGATTTTATAAAAAAACTAATTATTCTAACAAATCAGCAAACTACCAATTTTATTCATAATAAATAGTAAACATGCTTATTTTAAAAAATTATTGTTTCCATAATCAAATACATATATTAAGCATATTACACACAAAACTTTAGTTTGAAACAATAATATTTAATATTTCTAAAAATTAAATTAAAATTTACCCAAATAGGGCATTTTCTTGAGTAATCCATATTTCTACTTAATATTTAATTAAAATAAAATATTTTATTAAACTACAATTAAAATAATCTTAAAAAAAAAACTTTTCTAGATTTTTCTAAGCATATTTAATATTTTTAGAAAATTTATGAAACTATAGAAGAAAATGGAGACATAAATTAGCCATCTCTGGTCGACCTCCAAGCACAACACCTTATCAGAAAGATAACCTTGAAACCACCAGGCTACTCCAAGTTAGGTTTTTGATAGCTTAGTGAGCTGCTCCAAACAAGTAGTACCTTTGTTTTTGTTCTGGTTGTGTTTTATTTTTTTGATTTATTTTCTAATTTTTCCTAAATTATGTTCTTTTGTTTTTAGGCTTCTAAAATATTGTAACTGATGTTTAGTTGTCTATCTATAAGTTTTAGGAAGATTGCGTATCAAAAAGTGAATTAATGCATATCATTTCGATATTTTCCTACATGTTGATTAGGTGCTATGTGTTAATTAAATATTAATCTTGTGATAACTCATGTTTTCAACTTGATCCCATCCTGCCACATCATTTTGATAACTCATCAGGCCATTTTGTAGAAACTTCTCAATTATTTCATATTAATTTACCCATATTTTATAATTTATCATTATATATACATATTTAATACATATAGTGTATATTCTATGTAAATACTATATATTATATATAATTCAACTTCATTTATTATTTTTATAAATTAAATAATTTATCTTTAATACATCACTATATCTCAAAGCTAGAATTTCACGATTTCAATAAATATTAGCTTCATCAATAAACTAACGTTTTTATCAAATTAATTATTTTACGTAACTTATTTTGAGAAATTAACTTTACTAAAATACTTTTTCTAACTTTTCTAGCCTTACTATCAAGTTTAAACTAAACTACGAGTTGAATGAAAAATATTTCTATCCTTATTCTAGTAAAGGAACAGTCGATAACATATTTACTAACCTTACATGAACAGTTCAGGGTATTGAGCTCTCATTAACTTGGCAGATTTCCATGTTGCTTCCTCGATGGTATGTCTACTCAATAGGACCTTCACATATTCAATGTATCAATTCCTTAGTCTTTGAATATTTGTATCCAAAATATAAACCAAATGATCTATATACATAAGGTTTTCTTTTAACTCCACTAAAGGTACATCCAATATCGTTGTTGGATTAGCCACATAGTTTCTCAAAATCAAAACGTAAAAAACACTATGAATTCTTACCATCCCATTAGGTCATTCAAGTTCATAGGTAGCTTTCCTAATCCTTCTCTTAACTTGATATGGTCTAACATACTGAGGATTTATTTTCCCTTTAATACCAAATCACCTCACACCCTTCATCAATGATATTTTCAAGAATAGCCAATTGCCCACTTAGATTTCTAATGGCTGCTTTCTAACATCTATGTAACTTTTCTATTGGCTTTGGGTAGTTTGAATTTAATCTCTAATTATCTGCACCTTCTCCTTAATATCTTGTAACATTGATCATCTAATGACTTGCTTATTTCCTACTTCATCCTAATAAATTGATGATCTACACTTACGTCCATATAATGCTTCATATGGAGCCATTTGAAAAGTACTATGATTACTATTATTATATGCAGAATTCTACTAATGGTAAATCATCATCCCAGCTACCTCCAAAATCCATCACTTCTACCCTTAGAATATCTTCCAAAGTTTAGATTGTTTGCTCCAATTACCTATTACTCTAAGAATGATAAGTAGTATTAAAGTTCAACATAGTTCCCATTTCAACTTGTAAAGATTACCAAAATCAGGATGTAAAATGAGAATCATGATAAGATATTATTGATGCTGAAACACCATGTAAATGAACTATCTCCTTAATTATACACCTCTGTCTGCTGATAGAACATTGCCATTTGCCTTACGGCTATGAAATGTGCCAATTTCCTAAGTCTATCCACTAAAACCCATATAATATTATATCGTCTCCTTATCCTTGGTAAACCACTCATAAAATCTATTATTATATGCTCCAACTTCCATTTGGGTAAAGGTAAGGGTTGTAACAATCTTCCTAGTTTTTTATGTTCATCCTTTACCTTCAAATAAGTTACATAGTATGATACATACTGTGCTATATCTCCTTTCATTCTCATCCATCAAAATTTTTGCTTCAAATCCTTGTACATCTTATTATTTCCAAGGTATAGGGAATATCTTACACTTCGCGCTTCTTCCAAAATCATATTTTTAACTTTCAAATCCTTTGGTACAAAAATTCTTTCTTTAAACCTCAATATTCTCACATCATTAACTCTAAAGTTAAGGTATTGTTTGATACAATCTTTGATCTTTCGTTATTCTTTATATCCCTTCTAAGCTTCTAAGCTTCCTTAATGCACTCAAGTAATCTAGGTTCTACCTTCAAATTAGCCAACATATTACTCTCTTCCTTGGTTACAACTTTGAAGCTTAATTTCTCCATCTCCTCAATCAATTCTCATTTATCCATAATAAGTACAACTTTGTTAGCAAACTTCTTTCTACTTAATGCATCAACTACTGCATTAGCCTTCCTAATGTCATAATGAATCATAAGATCATAATTTTTTAGTAATTCTAACCACTACCATTCTCTACAATTCAATTCCTTTTATGTAAAGATATACTTTAAGCTCTTGTGATGAGTGTATACCTTACATTTTTCACTATATAGATCATGCCTCCAAAATTTTAAAATAAATAATATAATTGCGAGCTCCAAATTATGAGTTAGATAGTTTCGCTCGTGTAGTCTAGGCTATCTTAAAGCATAAACAATCAAGTTATCATTTTGCATTAACACACATCTTGACCTACTCCTCGAGTTATCACAATAGATTGCATACTCTATAGATCCATCTAGTACTATTAGCATTGGGACAGTTACTATCCTTCTCTTAAGCTCTTGGAAATTCTCTTCACACTTGTCATTCCATTCAAATTTAAAGCCTTTTCATGTCACTTAAGTCAGTGCCATGGCTATTTTAGAAAAATTATGTACAAATCTTCTATAATAACTAGCCAATTCCTAAGAAACTCCATACTTCCATTACAGTGGTTGACCTTGCCTAATTCATTATTGCTATCACCTTCGCAAGGTCAACTACTATTCCTGCTCAAGATATTATATGTATAAGAAACCCGACTTGATCCAGCCAAAACTCATACTTCTTTAGCTTCACATATAGTTGCTTATCCTTAAGGGTTTGAGGCACCATCCTTAAATGTTCCAAGTGCTCCTCCTTACTCCTTGAATATATTAAAATATCATCAATAAACATAACTACAAACTCATCTAGATACTTTTTGAATACACAATTCATCATGTCCATGTATGTAGTAGGAGCATTTGTTAACCCAAATGGCATCATTAGAAATTCATAATGTCTACACCTAATCCTAAAGGCATTCTTGGGTACATCCTCTTGCTTCATTTTCCACTATGGTAATCAAATTTTGAGTTTATCATTGAGAACATTATGGATCCTTTCAACTGATCAAATAAATCATCAATCTTAAGAAGTGGATATTTATTCTTTATCATCACTTTGTTCAATTCTCAATAATCTATACACAACCTAAGACTTCCATCCTTCTTCTTGACAAAGAGCACTAGTATTCCTTATGGTGATGTAGTTGGCCTTATAAATCCCTTGTCCTGTAGCTCTTATAGTTTCTTCTCTAATTCCACCAATTTGGTAGTAACCGTGCAATAGGGTATCTAAGAGATGGGTGTAGTATCGAGTATAAGATCAATGGTAATCCGGTAGTAGTCTAAGCAAATCCTTAGAAAAACCTCAAGATATTCAAACACTACTAGGATATCTTCCAGTCTTACCTCTTGAACTTAAGTATCTAATACTAAGGCTAGAAAGCTAATATTGCCATTACTTAACAACTTTCGAGCTTTACTTGCTAAGACTATTTGAGGGGTTGCTTTTCTAGAGCTTTCTTTAAAATGAAAATCCTCTCCATTAGGCTTCTTCAATACTACTATCTTTTCTTCACAATCCACATTGGCCCAATGTTCAGTTAGCCAATGCATCCCCAATATAGCATCGAATCCTTTCATATCGAATACTACTAAATCTAAAGGCATTTTATAAAGGTCTATACACACATTACCTCTTTTCAACTTTTGCTACATAATTTGTTGTCCTCTAGAAGGGGTCATCACTACCAAATCATACCTGAGAGTTTGTATTGGGAGTCTATTCCTATCAACAAATTCATTGGATACATACGAATGTCTTGCTCCCATATCAAACAATGTATAAGCATAGTTACCCTCTAGGCAAACCAACCTTAAAATAACAATCATCATACTAGTGTATAGGATTCAAGCAAACATACAACACATAATCATATAAAGATATCTAAATGTCATAGGGTTCAAAACTCGTACCTGCAACTATGTTGTCATCCTTACCTTTCTTATCTTCGATTGCATATATCCTTCCCTAAATTCTAGGTTTTGCTCCAACCTCTCATAGTCAACTATTTCTATTGTTGGTTCTTGGCCTATTAGCTTGGATTTGATTTAGTCTTGCCTATCAATCTATAGTATACTAAGTGGTGTTATGTTTTGTTTAGTGACACTTATTGCAGTATATACCTCTAAGGTTCGAGTTCTAATACTACTTAGCCAAGTGCCAAACTCCTTTACACCTAGAACGTTTCCCTTATAGTTCTAGACACTTCAAAATACGATGCCTCCCATTACACTTCTAGCAAAGTGGCATAGCTTTACCTAAATTTTGATTCTTGTTAGGGGATCTATAAATCCTCTCTTCTTTTATAATCTTATGGCCGCTACTAGAACTCCCCACAAATTTCCTTTTCTTACTTTCTATTTCTTTAGGTACCCTTCGTAAGTGACAAGCTTGCTTAATTAAACGAGTTTCATTAACAATACCAGCATATCGTACTAACCTTGTCATTTTTAACTCAGCTTGAAAATAAAGATTAAGTCTATCCCTAAACCTACCAACCTTAGAAATTTTATTATTCTATACCATTTTTGCGGTAAACTTCAACAGTCTATTAAACTCCCATTCATATTCTTTGATAGTCTTATGTACTTACCTACTTACCTTAACTTATAATATTCTTTACACATTTGTTCCCTTACACATTCAGGAAAATACTACTCCAAAGATGCATCACTAAAGGCTTTTCAACCTATAGGTTCTAGTATTGTTGGTTTCTTACCCTTCCATCAATTGTTCATATGCCCATTCAACAAAATAGCAACAATCCTTACTTTCTTATTATCTTTCACTTCATTAACTTTCCCATCAAACGGTTTTGCTATACGTTGCACCAGAGCTAACATATCCCCATTTGCTCTACAAGCTCTAACCAAAGTAGTTGCAAGTTGTTGTCGCACATCCATCACTTGTAAAGGCGAAGCTTGATTTGGTTGAGGTTCTTGTTCCTCCCTCATCTACCTTTTCGGAGAAGATGATAGACTGGGATCCCTACTTGTACGTGTTTACACTATTTTCTGGATAGTAGCAAGCACAATAAACACAATCAATTTCCTTATATTGATTGCTACTAATAAAGTTAAATTCATATGATACCTAGTTACCCTACACACCTCACTAAAAGGATGTCATATCTCAACAAAGCACAAGATATACCATCATACAGGAACACCTATTTATATTAAAAAAAGTTCTATTTATAATAAAATATTACTACAATGAAGTTTGTCCCCACCCCTATTTATACTATAGAGTACACTCTTCCAACATAATTAAACCTAAAATATTATACTTTATTTTTATTACATATGTATAGATCCTTCATGGGACTAAGATCAAAATATAGTAAGATTCCTTCAAAAGTAGCTGACTTCATCCTATGCACTCTCAAAAGTCTTTCCCTTAACTAAGGGTAATGCCTATTAGTCTTCTTCATAACTTAAGGATACACAATTATTCACTTAGTTTTATGTGAGCTAAGTGAGATTGAATAAAAACAAAACATAGAACAAGCATAACACACATTTACAAATATCATTATCATAAGGCATTCAATTTTATATTTAGAATTACCAAGATATCTATGCAAGGAATATGTGCTATGCTTATGTATGTGATATGCATCAGTACAAATATCTTAGCCCAACTTAGCTCTCATCCAGTTAGTTAACACTTCCAGGCATCTAGATACAATGTTTAGGAACCTAATGCAATAAGGAGCCACCAAAACTAAGCATATAGTTGGCCTAACTCAAAATACATGAAGTAGGTAGAACTTATTAAACAATGCAAACCTATATGCTCAAAACCTAGCCTAGCAATGTCTAAGTTTCTAAAAACTTGACCTATAGGTCCTTTCATACAATGCCATGAATGTAGCAAGCAATATGATGTGAGGCAAGCGCACCTATCAGTTTTAATATAGCAGATGTGAGTTCGAGTCGATCCCTCAGAGATTTTGAGTACTAATATTAACTTTAGCTTTATTATCTAACCGAAAAATTGTGAAAGTTTGAATTAATTAAAAATACCGAAATTAACAAATAAACTACTTATGAGACTTAATTACGCAAATTAGGAAGCAATAAATTACGAACGACTTCAAGTATGCAATAATGTATTTAGGAATTATTTCCCCTAGTGTTTAACATGTAACCTTTTTAAAATATATCCAATTCAATTTCTATTATTCTTGACCGGAGGGATTCACAATTAAAGCTAATATCTTTCTCAAGCATATTAACCCTAATCCTAAATTATTTACAGGAATCTCTTCACTTAGTAATATAATTTAGAATCGCATTAATATGTAATGAATTCCCATGCAAACAATCAACTTTCCGGATGAAACATGTATCTTATCTCTAAGTATACATGTAATTCTCTTCAATTATGCCTAGATCTAATTACACATGCAATTTCTCAATTAACATGCATAATATCATATATTGACACTCTAGAATTATCAATCCATAATTAACAACATAATTGAATCAAGAAAAGGTAGAAACTTTATTGAAATTATAATTCAATCCAAGGGTTACATGAAACCCTAGGTTCCATAATCCTAAATACTCTAATTCTAAGCTATCATAACGAATCTAAAAACGAGTTTCATCAAAAACGTAAATAAAGCATAAAAAACCCCTCTTGATTTGATGAACAATCTCTCTAATCTTAAAATCGATGTCGTTCTTGCTTCTTGATTAATGTTCTTTTCCAATCTCCTCTCGTCTCTTGTGTCTCTTGTTTCTGTAATGTCTCTTCTTTTTCTTTTGAAACCCTAATATGTCTTTTTATAGTGTATCAAAAAGATTTTGTTTTCGTCACCCGACATGGCCTGGGACATGACCGTGTCCCCAGGTCGTGTAACTTTCTGCACTTAGGCAAATTTTCTACACAACTTCAAAAATTCATAACTTCTTCGTTTGAACTCGGAATTGAGTGAAACTTGATTCATTTTCTTTGTTTTCAAGCCTAGAACGCGTTTAAACCCTGAAATCAACATTTTACTCAATTAAGTATCAATTTCTTTAAAGAAAACCAAAAATGTGTGAAAAATACTATAAAATCACCCTATGAAATATGTTTAAAATTAGAGTTATCACAATACAATAGCCTAGTATCAAGTATGAATTTTAGGTTCCATATCATAAATAATTCAATTAACCTAGATCTAGTTTTGTATCTAAACTTTATAATTCATCCCTTCATAAAAAGGTCCACTTAGGTGAATACCCCGAAGGACAAATTAGTTTCCAATATTTTCAATTAGTAAAACGCATCCAAAAAACAATCATACGCAAGGAAACACTTTATTGAATCAATGCATATTCATAGAGTCACATATCCAATCAATCAATCACTTAATTACAATTTGCAACACAACTGACTTTAGGTCAAGTAGACACAAGTTTACTTGCGCAAAAATAAAAATATCCACTTATCAAGGCTTGATAGTGGTGCAAAACCCTAAGCTTCATGACGTAATCCTTCCTTACCTATCACAGCTAAAAAATGCACATAGTCTCTAAGTGAACTATAGGTTGAACATTTCTAAACTTCGTTTCACCATATCTTATTCATTTCATATCCGATTTTAGTAAACCTTATATCATTACGGTCGTTATTTCAAGTACTATTGAGATACCTTAAGAAATGAGACTGATCAATATAGCTACAAGTTCAAAAATACCATTTCTCGCTATTAACTTGATTGTATGTTATCACAACTTCATAATTGACTTAAATAAACAATAATTCTAAACTAAAAACCCTAAAAATTACACTTCCTAACCATGACCAGCATGTATTATAAGTCAAAAGTGCTAATTTTACAATATTGTAATAAATATCTTAATAGTATCATTTACCGTTTTACATATTAAGCTGATATATAGGCTTATATTGGGAAAATACACAATAAATAGTATATGAGCCTAATTAATTCCATGAAAAATTCCATGTATTCACAAAAATATGGAATTTCATACTAACTATCCATAATAATTATGTAGCTTATCTCCTATTTTTACAAAAATAGCGTTTTTATCATAAAATTAGGGAAAATTTGGCAAATAAGCAAATTAAATTAAAAGATAAAAATCAACTATTCCAAACATCATTATAAACTTCTAGAAGTTAGAATATGTAGAGCTTAATCATTGATTTTATCAAAAACTAATTATTCTAACAAATCAGCAAAATTCTTGTTTCCATAATTAAATACATATATTTGGCATATTATACACAAAAATTCAGCTCGAAACAATAATGCTTAATATATCTAAAAATTAAATTAAAATTTTTATAAATAGGGCATTTTCTGAAGCAACCTATATTTCTACTTAATATTTAATTAAAATGAAATCACTACGTTAAACTATACTTAAAATTATCCCAAAAAGCTTTTTTCTTCTAGATTTATCTAAGCTTATTTAATATTTTTAGAAAATTGACAAAACTACAGATGGAAAATAAAGACACCTAAACTGGCTATCTCTGATCATTGCACCTTATCGAAAATACCCTACCCCCCTACCAATCTTCAGACTACCAAGTTGCTCCAAGTCAAGTTGTTGATAATCTAGTAAACCGCCTTAGACGAGTAATGCCTCTGTTTTTGTTTTGTTTTTATTTTGTTTCTCTGTTTTCAATTCAAATCTTCCCAAATTATGTTATTTTGTTTCCAAGCGCCTAAAATATTGCAATTAGTGTTTAGTCTCCTATTTATAAGTCTTACGGAGGCTTCATGTAAAAGACTAAATTGATACATGTCATTTCCATATTTTTCTACATGTTGATTAGGTGCCACATGTCAATTTCATAATAATCTTGTCATGACTCATATTTTCAACTTGATCCCATGCTGCCACATCATTTTGTTGACTCGACAAGTCATTTTCTAGAAAATTTTCAATTATTTTGTATTAATTTATCCATATTTAATAATTTATTATATATACACATTTAATACATATAGTGTATAGTCTATGTAAATAAATATAACATATATAATTCAACTTCATTTTTTATTTTTATAAGTTAAATAACTTATCTCTAATGTCTTGTTATATCTCAATGCTTAAGTTTCACATTTTCGATGAATATCGACTTTACTAATAAACTAATGTTTTTATCAAATTAATTCTTTTATATAGCTTACTTTGAGGAATTGATTTTACTAAGATACTTCTTCCAACTTTCCTAGCTTTACTGTAAAGTTTAAACTAAAAAAGATAACGTTACACGATGCCTTAAATTTAAGGACTTAAATATTAAGGTTATCGTATTGACTCAAAACTTGAAGTATTACATTAATGACCCATATCCAAGAACCACTCAATTCAATATCTACACTACCTATGACTAACACCTAAACCAAACCCAATCCTAACTACGCTTACAACCAACCTACATTACCCAATAACCTACTCTCAAGGCAAAATCTAGACCACCACTAATTAACAACCCACACACACAAATGCCCAAATCACAAAGTCACCCTAAACTACCACTACAACTCGAAATACCATTATCAATCCTAGTTTCATTAGTAAATTTATCATAAAAATTGAAACCCCCATTTGATTTGGCATTCGAAAGTCCTTACGTGAAGTTAGATTAGCTTGAACATTGGTGATTCAAGTTGATTAGCCTATTTTGGAGCCTCACTCGACTCAAATCTGCTTGACTTGACCTAATCTGTGTTTCATGAAGCCTAATCCGACCCACTTACCATTGAATAGGCATCTAGTTTTAAATTTTAGTTAGTTTCATTAACATATTTGTTTGTTAACATTATTAGCATAGTTTATTTACGATAAATAAGTATTAGCATGGGTTTTTTGTAGGCTTTGGTGTTAATTTTTGTTTGTTGATTTTCTTTGGCATATCAGTATGTTTTAAATAAAAAATATATAATCTTGAATGTTTTGCCATACATGTTGCATTTTTTTTTTTTGAAAACCCATATCTTTAGATTAATATTTGCATCTTTTGCATAAGGATTACATATTTTGCAATGCTTTCATAAAAATTGTGTTTTTAGGTTTTTCTTGAAAAATAAAAAATTTTATCACGTTGTTGTTTTTCTTTAAAAAAATAAATATCTTAATTAAAGTCTATTAAAAAATTAGTGTTTTAGGGTTTTTTTTTTTAATTGGGAATAAAATTAGGTCTTTTAGGGTTTTTCTTTTAAGAAAATAAATGCCTACAAAAGGTAAATCTAGCCCAATTTTTTTAAAGTAAAAAGAACCAACCCAACAAAGCTTCTTTCTAAAAATTTAGAACTATGGTGGGTATGATCCGGATTAGCGAGTATGTAGAAACTTTTTAAGTAATCGATACAAAATAATAACTTTTTTTTTTTGAAAATTCATAATAAAAGGTAACAAAAATTTTATTTTCTTTCATTTTCACATTTTTGCATGTTTTACATATTTAGAAAAATTCTTGAAATAAAAAACCCATTAATTGTTTTTCTTAATTTTTTACATGGAGATAATGTCTTAATAAGTTAACCTCCGAACTTGGATGTTTGGTTAACGTTTTTTAAATTTCTTTTTTTATAAAAATTGGCAGGCAAATGATTTGATTAGGGTTTCTTTTACTCAAAAAACCCTAATATATCTTTTACTAGTTTAACTGATTAGCGAATCTTGAAATTATTTTTAAAAAATTTCTTTTAAACATTTTTGTAAAGAAAAATAGTTTTTCTTTAATTTTATATTTATCAACTTATATTAAGCTACCTAAGCTAAATATAAATTAGAATAAGAAAAATCAAAATAGAGCTTGGTACTCATAGTGGCCTCAAATTTCAAACTGCATTCCGTGTCTTCTGTCGGCGTGTCCTTTGCTTTCATCATTCTTTGGTCTCTAAAGTGTCGAGCATAATTTCACTCTCTTTCACCGTGAGTTAACCTCCTTTACTTTATCATTCTTTTTTCTTTTGTGGTTACTTTTTCTATTATTTTATTGCACGTTTGTTTTCAATCAATATTTACAATGAAAATCTAAAAAGAATAACACATGTAATTCATCAAATTCTAATGATTCCATTGTTTTCTTTCACGTTGGTCCATATTTTAAACAATATTATTTACATAGAAAAGAAGCTTAAAGACACGCCACATAATTCATCATATTTTAATATAAGAGAAAAACATAAAACTCTTTACTGTATGATTAGCATGTAGTAATAAATAATCAAATCAAATATCCTATTGTATGTAGGGCATAAAATGGAAAAAAATATAATAATATATTATGTTAATAAGATGAATAGCAAAAGGACAAACAAAAACCGTGCTTATAGATTTAGAATGATAGCTTCAAACATATAATAATATGTTCAAATAAAACTATGCTTTTATAAAAATTAATTAGAAACAAAAAAAAATATCCTAAGTATATTATAGCTTGAAGAATGATTTAGTCATTTGTAGAAATATGTCCTCTTTGTTTTATGTTCTTAATGTGTTTTAACAATTATGATGCAAATTTGAGATATAGATCAGATTCATTAATGATGTATTGGTTGCATTGTAATAGTTGTAACCATATAAGGATTGATGAATTGCAATAGCTAATGTTCACAAGTCTATCAATTGTATGAGTGTGTGATCATACTTGGAGACTTGATAAAGTAATTTAGGACTTTATGTATTGATATAACATGTTTTAGTAATTATGATGGAGATTTGAAAATTCGATTTAGCTCTTTAATACCTTTTTGTCTGTATTGTAATTGTTTTAATCATATGATCATGGGTAGTTACAATAGATGTCAAGCCATTTGTTCTTATTGTTGCAGATATGTTGAACTAATGAAAAACAACCATAGAGTCAAAGTATGGATGAACCTCATAAAGAAAAGCTTATTATAGTTGAAGAAACTTCGCCTGATTAGAATAATCTAGATGTTTGCAAACCAGAAGAAACTATACTTGAACTAAATGATAATAGAACTACTAGTCGTCCTCCTATCGGTAAACATAAAACCTCTAAAGGCTTTAAATCTATGTTATCTCTTGGTGGTTATAATGATCTAAATGGTAGGGATCATTCTACATTGTAAGCACATTATGATAGAGATACAAACAAAATGAGAGCTAAATATAAATTTTATAGCAAGAGTAATAAATGTAGTAGTTCGTAAGGAACTAGTTCTTTATGTATGCACTTAATGTGATGCCCAAATTATGTGATACCCTCAATATTTAAGGGTAATGGAATAAGTGGAATTAAAAAAAGTGGTTTGGAAATTTGATTAAGATGAATGTCAAACGGAACTTACTAAAACATTCATTGTTAGTGAATTAACCTTTAGATTTGTAGAGAAAAGGCAATTGGATATATTTTTTCAAAAGGTTCAACTAGAGTTTGTACTTCCTTCATACATTACAATGAGAAGAGATTGTTTACCTATGTTTGAGTAGGAGAAGGATAAATTGAAGCAATATTTGTCATCATTGTCTTTTCCGGTTTGCTAAACTAGAAATATTTGGACATCATGTCAAAATATGAATTACACGTGTTTGATATGTCATTTCATTAATGAGAGTTGGAACTTGTAGAAAAAGATCATTAATTTTTGTCAAATTACTAGTCATAATGATGATGCTATTGGTGGGACCATCAAAAAATGTATTCTTAGTTTGGGCATCACTAAGGTTGTCACCATTGCTATTGACAATGCAGGCCCTAATAACCTTGCCATGCAATACTTGAAAAAAAAAAGATTTCAATCTACTCTTCTTATGATGGGAGAATTCTTGCACATGAGATGTTGCAGCCACATTTTGAATTTAATCGTTAAGGATGGGTTAAAGGAGTTCGATGGCTCCATTGCTAGAATTCGTATAAAAATTAAATTTGTAAGGTCATCTCCAGCAAGGTTTGCTAAATTAAAGCATTTTATGGAACAAGAAAATGTAGAAAGTAAGAGCTTATTATGTCTTGATGTTGAGACTAGGCGAAACTCTACCTGTTTATTGTTGGAGTCAGTCGTAAAATTTGAGAACGTATTTTATTTTCTTGGAATTCAAGAGCCTAAGTTTTTTGAGGAATTTACTAAAGAAAAGGTAAAGGAAATTCCTATGGAGGAGGATTAGGCTTATATTTTGCCCTTTCTAAAAAAAAATTATAATGTAACAATGACAATTTCTGATAGTTCTTACTCCACTTGTTATGAATTTGTTTGACAAATTTTCAATATTACTTATGAGATTAGAAAAAGATGTCAAAATAGTGAGAGATCTGTATAAATGATGGCTAAGAGGATGAATGTAAAGCATGATAAATATTGGGGAAACTTTAACAATATAAATATGTTGTTGTAGTGCTTGATCCTCATTAGAAATTAGAGTTTTTGTAGTGGTTTGCTAAGAAAGTGCATGGTAATGAAAGGGCAAAAACATTTGTGGAAAATGTTTTATCCATGGTTGTTTCGTTATTTGATTATTATGGAAACATTAGTGAGCTTAAAAAGCTTAATGTAGGTAACTATGGATTAAGCCAAGAAAAGAATGATAATGTCTATAATAAGGAAAATAATGAATTTTTCTCCATATACTATGATGAGAAAGGAGAAGCTATTGGAGAAAAATAAAGCGAATTGGATAAATACTTAGGAGAAAAGATAGATCGTCTAGTAATTGACTTTGATGTATTAGGTTGGTGAAAAGTGAATTCCTCTAAATTGCCCGTCTTAGCTCTCATGAAAAAAGATATTTTAGCTATTCCCATATCAACCATGGCATCTATGGGAACTTCTAGTACTAGAGGTTGAGCGCTTAATCAATTTTATAATTCTTTGACATCGGCTATAATAGAAGCCCTTATTTATACACAACATTTAATTTGACTCTTTAATGA
This sequence comes from Lumnitzera racemosa, assembly GCA_024138005.1. Taxonomy (NCBI): domain Eukaryota; kingdom Viridiplantae; phylum Streptophyta; class Magnoliopsida; order Myrtales; family Combretaceae; genus Lumnitzera; species Lumnitzera racemosa. The sequence continues at coordinate 73,844,548 of JAMXBC010000007.1, read as the reverse complement.
TAATGGAGGAAGACATTAAAGAACTTAAAATGCTAGAGTTGGGTAAGGAATATTATCTTAAATAGTCAAATATTTGGTTTTCATATTATTTGATTACCTCTTATAATACATTTGAATTGTGGCATCATTTCTTTTTATAACATTATAGAGATGTTACTTATAGGTAAGGAATAAGCACTAGTTAGTCTTAATAATTGATGGTTGGCTTATAAGGTATAATTATATCTTCGGTTGATCTTTATATGATCTTTCTCGTGTAGTATATATTTGTATAATATAATAATAAATGTATTGAATTGTTTTATCATCTTTGTTTTAGGTTACCTCAAGTGGTAGTAGAGAAGGTTGCTAAAATTAAACACTTAGAGTTGAATAAGAGGCTCAAAAGTTTGATGTGATATGATACCATTTTTCAATTTGCATCTACTGTTTGAACTATAATTTTTTTTTTTTTTAACATATAGCTTTACTTTGTAGTGTTTTTCACAACAACTAAAGCTTTTTTATTTTAAGTTTTGTAATGGACTATTAGTATTATCATATTATATGCTATGGTTTGCATCGCATTAGGAGAAGCTAGGACTTGTTTTACTCTATCATTAATTGAACAAGATGAAAAATTCTAGTTATGCAAGCATTGCCAAGTTTTTTAATGAGTTATAGCATTTGTAGTAAAGAATATTGAGGATTTTATAGGTTTTCAAATTTATTAATACAATAGAAATTTAAATATGAATTAAAGGAAGAATGGCATAACTGTACATAAAATGACTATAAAAATCATCTTTTATTATTGCTATTAGAGATTTATTAAGAATATTTGATAATCAAAATGCATACAAGTAAAATTAATAGGATAGGATAATATAAATATGTGATTTACTAATTTACTATGGATAGGCAAAACGTAATTTTTTTCAAAACATCATTGCTCGATTAAGAACTTTGATAATTATTAATATTATTAATAAAAATAAAGTGCATTTAAAAGTAGTTCGAATCGAACCCAACCAAACAACATTTCAAGTGGTTTTATTCAAAACCTTAAACTATTAAAAATAGTTTGGCTTGCCAGGGTTTCAAAGTAAACTACTTTAGAGGCGATTTGGTTTGGATCAACCCCCGAACCATATTGAGCCAAACCATAAACACCTCTATCTATAAAGGATGTGCAAGATTGACATAGAAGACCAATAGTTCAACTAATTGTGTAAACCCCATAAAGTTTTGCATTTTAGATATAGAATTGAGCTTGAGCACCTATAGATATTCTCTAAGCCTAATGAGTTTGAAGGAATTAAAATGATGAAAAAATTTAGACGAAACCTTAAAATGAACTTGAAAAATTTGATACAAAATTAAAAAAAAAAAAGAAAAAAACACCTAATCAAACCCTAAATTGCAAATTAAACCCTAAACATAAAGAAAACCTAAAAATAGAAAATTGAATTCAAATTTCATCAAATCGTAGAAATTAGATATTTAACAATCGGAGATACTCTTAAATAATAACAATTAGTTATATTAATCAAATTAAAGTATTATGTATTTACCCTTGTGAATATAAATGTTGCTACTTGTGTAAATTCCTTTCCCATAGAAATATTTATTAGATACACCGCATAATATCAATCAGCATAGAATTGAACCAATTAAAATACTAAATCAGTAATTTGACTCTAGATATTGTAGAACCTTGGAAATTCAATATTGAATGATCAATGATGTTCCCAAATAATAGTAACCAACTAAATTAAGATAGCTAGAGAATAAAGTTTATAAAATTAAGGATTTGCCTTATGAATATCTAATTTTGCTATACAAGTATATATGTATGCATATAATTCCTTTCATGTACGCTAAAATATACAAAATATTATATGACATTAAATTAATTTAATTAACCAATTAGAACAATAAACTAATGAAATTATAATTTTTCCCTACAAATACTAATTGTGCTTGGTATACATGATCTTTGTAGTGTATGATAAAAATTTAAAAATTGAAGGCCCTAATTTGAAATTGAAGACCTTAAAATAATGACTTAAAACTATAAACAAACTATAGAACACCAAATGTTGATTTGAAAACCATAATTGTAAACCCTAAAAACTAAAACCATAAAATCAAGACCCTACACTCAATTAAAACCCAAAGATGACTTAGAAACTCAAATTTTTTAATCTAAGCCATTCAATATTAGAGAGTTAAAGTAAAATACTAAACAGTAATGAATAATTAAATCAAATTTAATAACTCTTACTTAGAATAAATAGGCAAATAGAAAAAAAAAAAGAAGGAGAAAAATCTTACATATCGCAATACATGTAGTGCCCCTTCCCTTCGATATATGTAATGCCATTTCCCTTGCTACTAGATAAGGGAACTAGAACCAAGTGTACACATCCTTAGAAGCCAACCAAATTAGTTTCCATCTAACCAAATAGCTTATGCATCTTCCTTATGTTGAAATGACCTAAGTATGCATCTATCGAGATGATCTTTCTATTCTAGGACAAGTGCCATACCAACCTCGCTTCTATCATTAAAAAATGGCTAACCTAGAAATTTACAAATCTACTTTTCCCTTTCCCCATGTGCATTTACCCAAAGCCCCATATACCTATCTTTTGATCACTTTTTCTTCCTTTTAGCCAACTCCTACAAGAAAAGCCTAATGCCTTCAAACGTCCCTTCTCTCAAGTTGAAAAGCACTCCAAAAGGCCCTGAGAATAGCCCTCTCATGTATGCAAATAACCCTTAGAACACTCTTACTCCTCTTTTTTTCTTTTACATTTTGCTATGCGAAGCACTCCCTAAATACCCCTTTTTACCTTACTTAAAGCTACCATAATCACCACCCTTGACCATCATTTTTTTTTAGGAGCAAAATCCACCAACTTTGGTTGTTCTCATACCCACTAATAGCCACAAATAGCCACCCCAAAAAAACCCCAAACAGATACTCTTTAGCTTCCATCAAACCCCCCATTCAAAGCCCCAACACCAAGACTTAAGCAACACCATTTGAACCATTTTAACAAGCCAATAAGGAAAGGCTTTTGGGGTTAGCTAAGAGATACTTTAAAGCCACTAAGTGAGGAGCAAATCAAGAACAAGTAGGAGTCTAAGCAGTTCCATAGCCCCTTTATTGCAAGCCTTCTTTTCTTGGTTTGTATTATGTATTCTGACCCCTTTTCATGTAATAGGTTGTATAATAGAAAGCCTCAGATCTTGTTGTATTAGGGGCTAAAATGTGGAATGTAAACCTACATATTCATATTCTTTTAGTGTCCTATCTTATAGACACTTATAGAAATAAGTCATGAAGGATTCTTACATGTAAAGTGTAGACACATGAATATATGTTACAAGAGCAAAATTATAGGTTTGTAATCTCGGAAATAACTAAACAAAACTCTATTTTACTTGAACAAACATGCTAGACATGATGTATATTAAGGCTATTTCCAAGTTTTCTTAACTTTCATCTTGATACGCTTACTTAAAAATGTCTTTAGATGTCCCTTTAGTGTATACATATGGTTGTTTAAGTAAAAAGCAAAGGAAAACCTTTATTTTGGAAGCTTAATATAACTCTTACAAGCTATTATTTTTAATCTTTTCATATAATTTTAGATAAGATAATGGTGATTTAGTACTTAACCAAGTAAGGCAATCACTAAATTAAGATACTAGATGCTAAATCTAAGCTAAAACCTTATTTTGGGCTTAGAGATAACCTAAGTACCCACAAAAATGCCCCTAGTCAGATTTTATGCTTAACTAAAATCCCCTTTAAAGCATGTTAAGTTAATTTTTAGGCCTAAACAAGCAAGTCAAGTCTAGGTATTAGGCCTAAAATGGCCAAAATGACCTAAAATCTACAAAATGGACCAAAACCGATAAGATTAGCCCAAAAATTCTTGACCACCAGCAAGTGTAGTATCATAGGGATAAGATACTAGGCCCATTAAAATAATTCTAAAGCTTAAAAAAAAAAATTGAAAAGCCTAACATAAGAAATTTTAGCAATAAAGCCCAAAAGTCCTTATTCAGGGACATTTAGAATAAAAGACTAATGTTAGGTCAAGAAATAAATGAAGACCTATAAATATTAATTCCAAAAGTTACACTAAGGCCTATTAAGTTTTTAAAACCTAATATGAATTAGGGAAACGGCTATAAGAAAAAGAAAATTGGTGTTAAAATGAGAAAATCATGATAAAAACAAGTTTTAGCTATAATAGGAAACTTTATTGAATTTAGACAATTAGATAGGTAATTATTCAAATACTTAGTAGTGTTCTCCTTCACTAATATCAGGTGATATTGACCTTGACACGAAATTATCCTCAAATTAAGACTATACGACCACTTGACCAGGTGAATATTTGGATGACTGTTATACTTGATTATGCATATAGGTTAACTACACTTAATTGTATAACTACTATTAACTAGCTACATAAGGAATTGGGAATCATGCATATGAATAATTATTGTTTGCCTTGATTGCAAAAAACATCATAAGATATGTGAATCCAATTGAATGATAAATTAGTAGTATCATTTTTTATATGATGATTGTTTGTGATGATTGTTTGGCCACTTAAGTAAATTAGACCTAAGTATAACTGATTCATTAAATTAAATGGTCTTGTATATTATGCATTAGTAAGGACTTATTGGCCATCATAACATGCATGTGGAAGGAGTGGTCTTGATTATTGTTATTTGAGTTATTGCATGGTGCATGTGTGCAATATGGTCTTGCTTTAGGCCATAGGACCACTTGGTGCTGGAGACACCAAATACCTTACTTAAGGCCATGTCCTAGAGTCCATTGCTTAAGGGTATGTAGATTGCATATGCTACTTATATCCACACTCTTAGCATAGGTTAAATCATGAAATAAAAAAAAAAAAGAAGAAGAAAAAAGTTGGGCAAAGAGGATAATATTGATCACCATGTGAGGCTATTTTGTGATTTAGAGGCAAGAGTGACTAGAACATAAGTTTGAGGGACCATTATCTCCAAACCTAGCTATAGAGCATAAAAATTCAAGCTATATATGGTTTATAAATGGTTGTATATATGTGTTTGTTGCGTTACATATGATTTATTTGCTTTCAAACTATTGTTAATTTAATTGGCTTGCTTTTGCTTAAAAGGTACAATAAGAGGATTATCTGACTAAGCTAGATATAGCTTAACCCCTTTAGTTTCTTTTGTAAGTTAATTAAAAATATGAGATTTGAGTTAAGACTTAAGCATAGAGTGTTCTAGCTAATAGAATAATAGATGAATATGCATAGAAAAATAATTGGATTAGCTAGATGATACTTTTGCACTACTAAATAACCAATATAAATATTTATAATTTACTTACCTAATCTTAGTGTTTGTCAAGGAATACTAATTCTTTGTGAATCTGATGGACTATTGAATATTAGGTGTCCATAATTATTTAAATCTTAATATTAAATTAATAAATTAGATATTGAAAGTAATAGTGATAAATTAGTTAGAGTCTTACAATCTCTAACTTACAATAACAGTTTTCATATCATGAGTCCATGCCTACTATGAAGATTTTAGATAATCTTATTAAACTCTCTTTAAGGTCTAGACAAATTGCACAAGTCATCCACTATAGATTCAAGTATGCTTCCTTGCTTCTTTTAAATATGTGTTGTGTACTAGCCATATATATAATTATTCATGATCCATTTGATATAAAGGAATTAAGATTTCTTAATTACAATAACTAGTATCAAAGCAATCATCTACGAGATTATAGTCCAAATTTATGTAGAATTGTTGATTTTCCTTAAGAAAATTATATGAGGTTTCGTTTTTCTTGATCCTTAAAGTTAAGTTTTTAATGGAATAACATAGATAAATGACGTCGATCAAAGTTTCTAGGATCATACAAATATTTTATTATCTCTCTTTTAAGATCTTGTGATTATTTGTTTTAGCAAAATATAAACAAGATTTCATCTTGAAAAGATCCTAGGCAATAGTTGTTTGTAAGGGTTTATTATTGTTATTTTGGCATACTTTGTAATAAGCTTAAGTTTTGTTGAAATTAGGATTACATATATTCAAAATATGAAAATACAAATTATGTTGCTCAATACAACTAAGAACAAGATCATGTTCTAAGCCATGTAATCTATTTTAGGAATGTATATACAACATATAAAAACAACTTTATTCATAAGGTGCATGGGAATGTTTTACCCCATGTACTTATGATTTAAAGCATGCTTTGAACATAGGCAAAACAAGAAGTATTTAAGATTGTGGTATTCTTTCATTAGGAACAATTTAGGTACATGGTCAAGAACACAACCATGCTAATCACTATATTTCTCTCTAAAATAAGAAAATGCAAAGTACACAGATAAGAACATGGACATGTCCATGCCCATGTACCTCTCTAAATCAAAGATTGAAGAATATGGGCATGTTCAATCGATTTAACCCTCGATTTGAGGGGAAAAAAAGGTAACTGAATTCAAATATTGGCAACCTTTTGTATCTAATATTTGAAATAAATTTTTGAAATAGCATGTTACTAAGATAGCTTCTCATATGGAAATCATTCATTTTGAATAAGTAGAAAAGTTGTGTAAACTTGAATGTTTGATATTAACTGACATGAAGGAAAGTTGATTATTTATTGATTTACTTAAATACTATGAAGCCCTACCATTTTAGCAGCTAAGATTTGAACACCTAATTTAGGATGCTCACATAAGTAATCCCACAAAATTAGAATATTATGACATGACTATAAGTAGTTTAGAATTAATAAGTTATGAGAAACTTTGAACTTCGAAACTGAATAAAATATGAAACAATAATGAACTAATGGGAAATAACATGAGAATATATTCAAATGCAAAAACAAGAAGAAAAGAAAAGTAGCAAAACTAATTAGAAATATCTTTATGTCTATATATCATCATATAGCACACACCATATTCATTAGCCTCTAAAAGATTCAGAACTTAACAATTCTAAAACAAAACTTCTATAAATGAAAGTCAATGAGAATAAAATGAAAATTCAAATAAGAATGGTATAAGTGAATATGAAATTATTAAACTCAATATATATAGAAACTATAAAATTTACAATTCCATGGGCTTACTTCTCCACCTCATCTAGTTTTCAACTTCAAATCCTTTAAGGAAACCCTCATATAAATGCATCTATGGTATAACCCATAGGATCATAACCTAATTAATCTCAATTAAAGCCTAGGTAAGTGGTTTTCTTCCATCTAATTTTACCATCCTAATGATGTATGTAAGAATAAGGTGTTAAACATTAAAACTTGTCATTGAAGCTCTTATTTCATCCTCAATCATGAAAAAACAAGCCATTCTAAGTAAGATATATTGCCATCAACTCTTGCATGTCAAATTTCATCCATGTTCTAAGTAGTTTTGTAGCCTGGACACTAGTTTTAAACTACCTTAGTATACTAATATATGAGTTAAGCTTGATTTCCTTTGTTTCCTAGTGTAATTTAACTTGTAACAAAGTTATTGTTACATGATTCTCTCCCTATCATTATTTAAATCTTTTGTTTAAATGTGAAGGACTTCTAGAGATTTAGAGCTATCTTTAAGTGTTAGATAGAAAAATTACTAAATAGCACATTAATAGCTCAGAATTATATTTTATTTTTGGAAACTAATGTGATCAATAGCTAAACTAATTTAAAAATCCTTCAAATGATTTAGTTAAGATGAAAATAAAGTGCTTCAACCATAAAATTTAAACCTTTTGTATACATGGAATTAGGAAATTGAACTATTAAGCAAAACACCTCGCTAATATAAATGGTAGTTAGTAGAATGTATGATTAAATGAAATGTTCCACCTATTGTGCATACCCTATTTATGAGTGAAAGAAGTAGTCATTTTAAGTGTTTAAAAGTCAATTTTTCTCAATTTAAAATCCTAAAGACATTGTAGGAGATAGATAGAAAGTAGGAAATTAAATTAGAACACTTTAACCACATGTTTTGTTCTGTTGGAGTTTCTGCAATTTTTTCTGTAATATAAGGTTTATTTAGATATTAGAAGTAGAAATTACATTGAACAATCTTTACAATAACTATTTATGTGAAAATTTTTGACAAGAAACACTTAATGTATAGCTAAAATAAGTTAAGATATGTTAAATGAACATAATTGTAGCAGTTAGATCCTGTGAACCTAATTTCTCAAAGTTACTACAACCTCCACAAAAATCAAAATTCCAAGATTCAGCTTCTCAAATCACATCAACATCCTAAAGTTCACCCAATTGAGATTCATCTTGAAACTCAATCAATAAGGTCTTGAACAAACCCTTAGATCACGACACTATTGCATTGTCCTTTATTAGTTAGTGATTATCAACTAAAATTACAAAAAATTCTACAATAAGTGAAAAAGTAGAAATAGAGAGCTTCTACATCTCAAATTTTAATAAGACATCAAAATTTGATTTTGTAAAATTTATGAGGAAACTCGACCGTTATGACTTACAACTAATCCCTTAAAACAATATATGCTATTATATCTTTTACTTGCTTTTCGTTACCATTGATTTTGTTTTGATTGTCATTTTCTCATGCAACATGAAAATTGAGTGAGATTGAAGCTCAAAGATCTCTAACTTACTGAATTTATGTTTGCAATTGGTTAAGAAGCAAATATGTTTCACTCTAACTAGTTTCTAAATGCAAAACTTCAATCCCAATCACAAAAAAAGGCTTATAAGTATCCATAAAAGAGTAGAAACAAATAATGTCGTAAGCCTAACTAGAACCTTATTTACTTATACTAGACTATAAGATAATTCCTTAATTTTAGGTTAATATTTTTTTCTTCATTCCTAGTGAAACCCCTTATAGGATCGATATGAAGATTTTTATTGAATTATACAACAAAATAAATGAGTCAAAAAGTAAGGTAAAAAATATATGAGCTAAAACTTTAAATATATATACAACTTAAAAGCTAGGTTAGATGGTTCTTGAAGTAAATTTATATAGTTAAACATTTACAAAAGTTGACATGAGAAGCACTTCTCATAAGGACTTTAAAAAATACTTTTTCTCATAATGTAACTTAGAAAGTCCCCTTACTAAGAACTTTGGAACTACATTTATCTTTGAAGTTAAGTTAAAAAGTTTCAAGAATAGAATTTACATAAATAATGACTTTCAACCTTCAACCTCTAAATATAAACAACTTAGTAACTTAAACACACTAAACTTTAGCCTATTGACAATAATAAAAATTGTTGACAATTCATAACTTATACGAAACCGAAAGCATTAACCATGATATAAGAGCTATTAGCAAGGAAAGATGAACTATGGACCAAATTATATGCTTTCAATTAGATTGTGAGGTGTAAAACAGAGGTAGAAAGTAACCTAGAAAGTACGATAGAAGGATCATCTATCTTAAATCAACTCAAGCATAACTCAAAAAGTATCTAGAGAATAGTTAGAGGAGACAAGACTCGACATACCACTAGTTTAAGCAATTGTACTCTTAGTAAATGGATCAATGCCTTAAAGTATTTTAGAGTATTGTTTCAAAATACTTACAGACTTTAGTATTTTTTTGTGTAGTTGTAATTGTTTATTTATGCATATGTGGTGCATATGCTTGATTATTGACCTATTGTTATGGGAGTTGAGTTACATTTTGTGTTTCCTTTGTGAATATTACGTTGTTTAGATTGTCTAAAATTGGTTTATTAATCTTAAACAAACTAATGCAAACTTAACCTAAAAACTTAACTAGACATGCATGGCAATCTATTAAGGGACGGCTAAGATTATTGAGCTAAATATGGACCCCTTTGAAATGGATAGATAAAATAGGTCCTTTACTCACCCTTAATGAAATAAGTGACAACAAAGGAAGTTGTAGTAAGATTGAGGTCCTTGGTTCAAAGACAGTAACAAAAAGAACAAAGACTCCATTACATAAGCCTTAGCTTAGCCTTAATTCATAGCATCATGCTAAAAGTGAGTAAACTCCTCAACTTAGATTAAAGCAAGCAAACTTTTTATAATCTCATAACAGTCCTAATAATGTTATACTATGATATTTGCTAGTTCTTACATTGTATTTAACTAATTTGATTAACAACCTTACTTGCTTTGTGATGTATGCATACTTCTATCTCCGTCTTATTTATTGAGCTATGGTTGCTTATTCCCTTATAAATTCTATTGCAAGTCCAAAGCCAAATATAGCATTTTACCTTATTCCATATTAATGCATAGGGTTGAGGAGTAAGGATAATGAAGATATGGTTGGACTTTTTTCTGTTGTAGGTTTTATCCTTTAGAAAACTAATTGAGCTACCTTAGGAAACCCACTAATTTTAGATTGTTGGTCTAAAATGTAATTAGCAAAACTTGTGGATTTTTAAAGTTCTCTTATGAATGTAAACTTGTATAGTTATATATGAATAAAGGTAATATAGTCTTAGTCTTCTATTAAAATCAATTCGAAAGATTTTACATATAACAAGTATTGTACTTGATGTTTTAAAGTAGTTGAGTTGAGTACTCTTGTGTGGATTATGCTTACAATAGTGAATATAAAACAACTTCTATTTTAGGATAGCTTACACAACTTTGCTATTGAGACTCCTGTTATTTAAGGTGGGACACATAACTATGCAATAAATATAAAATAATTATTTGATTTTCCCTATGAATGATTATTCTATCCTAAGAAAGGCTTAATCATTTGACAAACATTTATTATTATTATTTGATCACTGCACTAAGAATACTACTTACAAGTTGGTATCTTAATCTAAAGACTAGATCAGTGCTATGCTAGATATTTTGTGATAGGCCTTACCATTATTTCAGTCATAGTTTGCGTGTTTTAATGTGTAAGTGATTTTAATTTCATTCTACTTGTTTTGTTCTCCATATAGTAACTAGTTCTACTACATATATCTTTGTCAATATCATTTCAATTCCTATGTTGAATGGCATAAGTTTTTGGATGCAGTAAGAGAGTGTAATGATCAAGTGATCAACCTAAGAGCGATCAAATCCGATAAGTCTCATGCTCATGAAGCATGACATTCTAGAAGCATTTAGGTGCACTAAGTATTATAAAATTGCAACAGCTAAGGAGTTCCTTGAGGAATTTAAAGGAAGGTCCCCCAAAAATCAAAAGGCTAAAAGAAATACACTCTAAGTAAAATTATCTCAATGAGGTGTAAAAGAAAAGGAAGTATAAGGAAATACATCACAAAGATGTCACCCATTGCTTCAATACAAAAGGGGAACCAAAGCTAAATCTATCTAAGGACTTATTAGTGCACATAGTTTTGATATCTCTCCTAGCATAGTTCAACTAGTTTAAGGTGAGTTATAATTATTAGGCGTCTTAGATCCGTAATGAGCTTATTTCATATTGTGTTAAAAAGAAGGAGAGACTAAACCCTAAGAAAGCTGAAAATGCTCATTTAGCTAATGTGTCTTAAGACAAGAAGATCAAGAAATGCAATAAGGGTAAAGAGGCTACTGCATAGTCACCGCAGGAGAAAAATAGGACCCAATTAAGGATGCTTATTTCTTTTGTATTACAAAAGGACATAAGAAGAAATAATTTACCAACTACCACACTTAGCATGCAAGGAAAGGAATGCTTCTTAGTTTTATTTGTCTTGAGATTAATTTTACTTTAGCACCTAAACATACATGCTGGATGAATTTAGGTGCAATAACTCATATCATTGTATCCATATGAGGTTACTTAAGTTATTGAAAGCCTAGTAATGGTAGATAAGTTCTAAATTATAGATTTTTTTATAGGTTATTTTGATAGTGTTTTTATGTGTTTCTTAGGTATTTTTAGTGATTTTGGTTCTTGATTGATTTATATTTTGATTACATGTTTTATATGATGAATTGGATCATGTTTTAGATTATTTAAAGAAAATTTTTATTAGTTTTGAAACCTTGGAAATAATCACACAAAGAGTATTAGCTATGAACTAAAATCTTGCCTAAAATAGCAAGAAAATAAGGAAAAATTAATTTTCAAAGAGAATCATAAGTAGGATCATAGGCATGAACCTTAGAAATGAACCTCCTATTTCACTTATTCACAGTTTCTTTATAGAGAAAGATTACGCCCCAAGAATGACGGGTAAGAACTTAGGGTGTGAACTTGCTATTTCTTGTGAAACTTCTTATTTTTGGTAAGATTTAAAGCCTTAAAAGTTTCCCTACAATTGTAAATATAAAAAGCCTTATAGCTACAATTAATAGATAAGTGAGGGTTATAGATTTCTTCTTCCTGTCTTTGTTTTCTTGATATTTTAGAATAATTCTTTTTAGTAGTCAATTATTGTGAACCCTAGATTCAATGTTATTAATTTTCTTTTACTATCAACTACAATTTCTTATCATTAGGATCAAATTACACTGTACTTTATTGTGTTATATTAATATTTACTTGAGTTGTTAATTCAATATTAGAGTTTATAAGATCCTATAGTAAATGGATTGATGTCATTAGAAGGAGTTGAAGTAAACTGAGAGATTAGTTACTTGGTTTATCCGAATTAGGATAACCTAATGTGGAATTTAAGGACTTTATACAATCTTGATATATTGTATTGCATAAGCGATTAGGGTAAAGTATAATTGAGGTTGGGAGTTGATTTGAGAAGAAAAGATGGTTAATATAAATTAAGAATTCTTACGGTTAAACATATAAGAATGAGATTGATTGATTGTATTCTTGTTTAAGGGGGTCAATAATTGAATACTAAGTTAATGCATTAGTTGTTAATTTTGATTGTCCTTTATTGAAACACCCTAGTAGTCTAGTATTTTATTTAAGTCTTAAACTCCTTAAGTTAGTAACGATAAAAAAATTAAGGTCTTGACTTGATTATTTTGAAATCCTTATTTTACATACTTAGTAAATATTTTTTATTTTATTCTAAGTATAGGATACAAAATTTTTTTTTACTAATACTTCTCATTATGATATTTTACAAAAGTTGATTATCTTGCACAATATATATATATATATATTCCTATTTAATTCTTGAATTTCTTTTAAAATCACTACCCTTTCACCTAGAGGCTTCTAGAATTTACCTTAAAACCCTACACTAAACTCTATCATTTTATTTCAACCACAACTATCCTTCCCTCTATCTCATCCCAATCAGTCTCTCGTCTTACCCCTTTAATCCTTCGTTCCCTATCTCTTTCTCGTGTTAACTTCTCTCTTCCTCTCCCTCGTTTTGATTCCTATTCCCCTGCTCTTTCTCTCCTTCACCTCCTCTCTCCCCTCATTAATTCTAACCAAACCTTACCCCCTACTACTTCCTTATCTCTCTTACCCCTACCCCCCAATACTTATCTTTTTCCCCCTTCAATTGTTGACCAACCGATCCTCTAATCTCCTTCCATTTCTCCCTCTCATAAATTCAACTTACTTCCCTATCCTTCATTAAGCTGATTGGACCCCACTACACTCTCTCAATCTTACCTTTCCCTTGTGAATTTCAAAAGCTCTTTTATCCATTTTTTTCTTTTCTTCTTCAATTTTGCTTCCCTTGATTTGTTTCATTAATTCCTCTTTGTCAATTGCATTGAAAACTCACTGTCCTTATCGAATCTGTGATGCAAGCTTCAATACTCAATATTATGTTTTTCTCCAATTCAAATTTTAGCAGCTCATTCGAAGCTCAAGTTGATTTTACATTCTTGGTTAGGTTCATTCTATGCATTTCAATTTGACCTGGTAAATGTTATTGATTAATTATTTGAATATATTATTTTTGCAAGATATAAATTCTATATTATTGTTTATGATAGGTTTTTGTTCGTCGTTAGTCGGTGTTTCCATCTCAGTTGTTTTCACGATCTGTTTCTAATTTCGTATTCGGTACCGGAATCCTAATATATATCTTACTATTATTTTGTTTATTATCTCTATTGTTAGTGTTGATTAAGTATTGTTAGTATTCAATTACTACTTTTAAATTATTTATTTATCTTGCTATATAGTGTTATTTATGTAAAAGTTATTGTTGAAAATATTTTACCATACTTCAGATCGTTAGTTATAGGTATATATATTGGAACCAATTTCTATTTCCATCATATTCGACTTGGGTCGCTATCTTCTATTTATTTATAGATTTTGTCAATGATCATATTTTATATGATAATCTCATATATTGATATGGTGTATTATAATATTATATTATTCTTAATATGTCTTATTTTTTATATCAATGGTATTCAGATCCAAGTATTTTCTTCACTTTAGTATTATGAATATACAGTATATTTTATCGTATTCGATATATTGATTATATATATATATATATATATATGTTAAGGCTAAGCTTCTGTTTATTTATATAGTATTTTATATTATGCTTGGCATGTCCATTTTATGTGTCATCCATTATTATGTTTTTCTTATGAGTTGTTACGAATTATACTATTTTCTAGTTAAGTATGTATTACTTATTTACCATATCAACTCGATAATCTATATTATTCGGTACTCTAGTATTGTATTCATTGTATGCTTTCTTTTATATATATAAATATGTTATATATATACATATATTATGTACTTTACGAGTTTCTATTAAAATGATCTTATTTATATATATATATATAGTTATATTACCATTTTAGTTTAATCATATTATGTTATTATTATTTGACTCAACAATTTCTTTTAAGACCATAATAGGATAGATCATAAGCATGTAGATAACTCTTAGGTAGGACTTAGTATGAGAATGTAAGGGTTAACGCACTACTTATTTTCTTTTAGATTCGTAGTGTTTAGTTTCCTTTATTAAGGTCTAACTTTTAATCAAGTTTGAGAACAGAGTATTGTATTCGATCTTAGAGTGATTCTAGGTACATAGTGTATTTGTGTGCTTATGGTGGCTAGGTCATGAATGATCTAATCGGACTAAAATATATTCGGTGTAATTGATCCTGAATGCTAATTATGCTTGACTTGCTCGCTTTAAGAGGCAACTATTAATCATGTGTGAGGATTCTCCAATGGACTCATACATAGGACAATGCAGCTAGAATATTAGGTTCTGGACTTTGGTTTCTAGGCGTAAATGATTTAAAAGAAAACGTATTATTATATCCACCTATGTATGTGAGTAAAGACTAAGTGTGGCGAGGTTATGAATACCCCTTTTATTGATCTTTTGGCCTAATTTGAGATAATTAAACTGCTGATTGTATTATCTACTATTATTTGCATATCTGTATGTGAATGATCTGTCCTGGCATGCATATGTATTTATACACCCATATTGGGTTTTAGCTGGCCCATTCTTTTCTTTTTCAGGTGCTAGATTTGAAGACTTTCTTATTTATGAGGAGACATATGTCGATAATATCCATGAGAAGGATACAGTTGAGTATTTATATTTCTATAATGATTAGGATAAGATTGGTTTCTAGTTGTTGGAGTTTATGTATTGTTGATGGATTTGTATTTTGAAGAGATGGACTCCCAGCTTAATACTTGAGGATCTAGATATTAGACTTATCTTTTGTTTCTGTTGTTTATGAGTCATCACACGCCTAAACTCTGTTAAGTTTTCTAGTTTTTATGAGTTATGAGTGGATGCAATTTTACACTTTTTGGTAGATTATATGTATTATGTAGTGTGATTCTTCATGTTTTGATTGTTAACTTAGAAAAGCCTTACATATTCTGAGCTAGTCGGGATATGTGGCAAGTTGTAGCACCATTTAAGTTTTCAAGGCATTACATTTATCTTATTATTTGCTCTTTATTTTATTTTAATTATATTAGTTTAGGTTAGTTGTCTTTGATTAATTAAGTTTGATTGTTAGGTTAGGTATTGGGAAATGTGTAACTACTAGTATTTGCACTTATATGTAGTCCTTGAGGGATCAAAATTTGGACACATATCCACTATCCTATAATATTGACATATGCACTTGCTTTTAATCATCTCTTATAGGGAGACCTTGTATGTAGGTAAACAAAATTTAAAGAGCAAACTAATGGATGAGAATCTAGCTTCATTGTAGCACAAGAGATTAGGTCACATAAAAGAGAGAGAGAGAATGCAAAGACTTATGTTCGATGGTATTATCAATCACCTTAATTTTATAGATTTTGATATATCTATTAATTGTACAAACATACAAATGTCACAAGATAAGATGCCCACAAGGTTATAGGGGTCTTGGAACTAAGTCATATAGATATTTGTAGACAATTCCCTAAATCTTTTGGGAATGGTTAACAATATTTTATAACTTTCATAGGTAACTTCTCACAATAAAAGTGTCATATCTAACCATGGTAGTGAACACTAAAGATCAGGCATCCAACGTTCAGGATCTTATGCTAAATTTGTAAAGCAATATGATATCATCCTACAGTACACCATGCCAGGTTCACTTAGTACCTTATTAGATTCTCTATGAGGAGAAGCATTGAAAATTGTAGTGAACTCAATCAAACAAGTGTCGAATAAGGCAACTAACAAATACCTTATAAGTAATGGACAAGCAAGATGCTTAATTTGAGACACTTATATATTTTGTGACATCCAATAAAGGTTAGGCCTTATAGGCCAAATGAAAGAAAACTGGATTTTGAGACTATTAATAATTGTTTTATAGGGTACTCGAGAAGATCCAAGAGTTACAAGTTTTATGATCCCACAACCAAGGTCATTTTCGAGACAATACTAAGTTCTTTGAGGATGTTGAGCTTCTTTTTTTTCCTAGGCAAGAAGGGGGTAAGGTAGAGTTGTGATAGGGTTTAGAACTTTGTCATTGAAGAAGAGTATAATGATATTCCTCTACTTATTATTGACAATGTTTAGGATTAAGCTATTGTCATGCCTCGAAATGATAAAGTCATAACAACCCCACTATGTAAACCATTCTAAAATAGAAGTTGGCTTTATAACCTCTATCATAGACCTAATCTACACAAGGCATCCATGACTAACCCGCTTTGAAGTAAATAGTTTGTAATTTAAATAAATCATTTACCTAAGAAAGTGAGAAAATATATATATACACTATAATTCAATTATTATAATTAACGTTTATAATGTTTCACCGTAATATATTTCCTAGTTATTACATTATTCAGAAATGAAAAATTCTAAAATAAAAGCTTATACCTTAAAAATATATGTTTTTTCTTCAAATGTTTTTCCTCACTCCCTAGGATCCAGTAATTGCTAACTTTACAGTAGTTGTAAGCCACTTCTCAGCTAATACCTACACTATGTCTATAGGGATATGAGCAACCACAGTTTAGTAAGTTAGGGTGGAGGACTTAAAATTATACCGTAAATATAATAAGATTATCAACCAACTTATTAGGTGTAATTCATGTTCAAGCAAATGATATCGTACAATGTTATCCGACCCATCGTGAGATTAGAGAAATTGCGCTCGCTTTAATACAGGTTGAGGATTTGTCGTTAATGCAACAACTCACAGCCAAACCTAGGCTTGTGTAATGGAGACACCGCTCCTCCCGTGACTACCTTTGAACTATTGACTTCACCTTCGCCGCGACCTCCTCTCCTGTTACTTAGTTCAATTAAAAATAAAAAAGGGACCATTATGTAATCTTGCACTATCCCTTTCGAAGGGGTCGATATTTGACCAAAGAATCCTAGATTTCCCCTAATGGGTTAGCATGTAGGTCCGATTATGATTTTAGGTTGTATATTTGATTAGGTCCAGTTTAGGGTGATCAATCATTTCATATAAATCATACAATACAAGCTTGAACAACAAACAGAATCATAGCATCACTCATAATTAAGCACATGCACACAACCAACTATCTAACAAGCACAACTAAGCAAAATTTTAAGCCTCCAAAAAACAATAACGTATTAATCCCAAGTTACCTCGACCCCTTACTCATTTACTCGAGGTCCGGCTCGTTCAAGCCATTGCCGATCATCCCTAAACATAAACGTGATTTTAATTTTTCATATAACTATTATAGGTTGGTTTTATCCTAAAGCACTTATTGTTATCTTTTGTTTAGGGTTTAATATGTCCAATTATCTAGGTTTTCAAATCTTTTGTAATTATTCTAAGTTTGGGCTAAGTTCAGCTTCAGTTTCCGCATCAATTTCTAAATTTGGTTTTAGTTTAATTTTTAAGTACAGTTTTATACCTGAACTCTAAAAACTTGTTTTAACCCATAATGTGAAATTAATCACCTTATTTCTAGATATCTTAAATACTATAATTACCCCTAGTCAGTATTTTATTAGACTTGATACACTTAAATCCTCAATAGTGCATTGAATTTACTCCTAATGTAAGAAATTTTTACATTTCTTATATAATTACATAAATTCAAGATTTCTATCAAATTTATTATATATCGCTATTATTTATACAATATCAATTTTTATTCTAATATCTTCTATTTATTATATTTCTAATAATTACATATTATATATTATCACCTATTATGTATATAATACACATCTAATATTTCTAACACTCTAATTACCATCTCCCAACATCAATTATCATTTCAAAATATCTAAATTCATCCTAAATCATATTTTACACCTAATTACCCTAATTTAAAAAATTAACTTAAAATTTACTATTTTACCCTATTACTTATTTACTACATAATTAGCCTAATAATTACATCTAACATCTTAAATGCTACAAGTATCATACTTCATCAGATTTCAGCATCCTAAAACATATAATTATTCACTAAATCAATACTTAACCATTTAATTACTTAATTAACCATAAATTACCCATTTTATGCCTCATTTTAAGGCCTAAAATTATCTAAAAATTTCAAAAATTAATTTTTGAAAATGGGATTCATATCACTATTCTATATCATCTAATTAGTCTACACAAAAATTTTGGGCTCAAAACTACACTCCTAAGTTCATTTATTTTTTAGTCAAAACATGTTTGGTTTTGCATGATTTCTTAAGTATCATATATCACGGGATATATTTTCATCAAAATAATATCTTTTATAAAAACTACATACAAAAATACTCTAGAATAATAAGTTTCATAATTTTCTAAAAATATTTAATATTTTTTACAAAATTAAATTAAATCCGGCTAGAAATCTAACTCACAGGTTTTGGTGGCCATGGGTGTGTTGGCCCACCTAAGCGCTGCTACCATCGTATGGTAATGGTGGCCATCCACTCCTAGATGCTCGTCGAGTCTAGGTTCTCCTTAGAAGTTTCAACTGCGCAAACTTTTTGTGATTTTTTCTAAATCCCTGATTTACTCTCAATTTTGCCTCTCTCTATTTTTCTCACTCTCCAAACTGACCAAATGAGCTTCTGAAATTTTCTTGCTATTTATAGAGCATTAGGAAAATTATTGTGCATTAATGAGACAAGACAATTGTCTTATCTCTTCTTTTTTTCCACTTTCTATTTATTGCATTTTAATTTGTTGATTTTGTTTCTTCAATTCCAGATTTTCATGCCTCAATTCTAGATTTTTTTCTCATTTTTCATGATTTTTGTCGATTTTTTCCCAATTAATTATGAATTGTCTTTAATTTTTTATTATTATTTTATCACATTTCGATTATTTTAAGTTATTACACATATTTCTACTTACATGTAAATTCATATATAGTATAAATGAATATTCCTAGATATTATTTTGGTCATTTTATGATTTTTAATATACATACAATTTATCTCTAGCGATTCGTTAATTATCGAAATGTATTTTACGCATTTTTGATAAATAACGAGTTATATACTTAAAATTTGAAATTTTTATATTGTTTTATTTTATTGCTTATTTTCTTAAATTTAAACTTACGAGATCATTTTTATTAATATTTCTAACTTTACTTATAATTTAGCCTCGATTGAATCGTTCAGTTGATTAGAATCCTAACTGATTGGTTATGGGGCTTACAGCTATAATACCTAACATTGCTCAAAAGGTAAATTTAGATCAAGACATGCAAATAAAACTCTTATTCAAATTCAAGAAGTTATTCTAAAGAGTGAACTCTACAATCTCTAGAACTAAAGCCATTAAGAAGATATACTAAAGAAAGAGAAGTGCAATTCTAGCTTTACCTAATTTGTCTATTGTAGCTAAGCGAGAAACTATTGCGTTTATTTTAATAATAAACTTTTAGGCTTACATGTGTTGCTAATGATAATTGAGTAATAAGGTTCTCATATCAAATAAAGTCTAAATAAAGTAATTTAACAGGGTCACTAATTTTAATAGATTAAATTAAGCATAGGTAATATATGTAGAGACCAGAAATACTATTTCCAATTTAGATAATCCAAATTAGAAATAATAAAACCTTAGTTGATATATATATATGGCCATGGTCTTAAAGTCATATGTATCCTTCTGTTCTCTCTAACTCTCTAAAAACAGAAAGGAGAAGAGACGATATCTTTAAGGGATTTTCATGATTAACTTGGAAGACCAACAATTAAATTAATTGCACAAGTCTTCCACCATAAAATTAGGTACACTTTTATAATTCTTTTGAATACTTGTTATGCCATAGTTTTATACACATATTGTTCTTCATGCATTAGGTATAAGCAAATCAAGAGTTCTCAATTCCAAATTTAGTTTTCATCACAAAATCTCAAACTCACAATCTTTATTTAAATATCACTATATTCGCTTTCTAAACACGTTTAAAAAAGTATCCTTATCCCTTATTGAGCTAAGATTCTAAAGAGAAATTATTTAGTTTAGATTATTTAAAAGATACTTTAGCTAGCAATAGAAAAGCTTTTTTAAGAAATTGTTAATGGCCAGTATTTTGTAGAAAGAGATGAGTTAAAATTAGTTCATTCATATCTTCATTGCTTGTAGTATATTACATGAGAATATTATCTATATATACTTGGCTAGTAAAAAATGGGTCTAGTATTATGAGTCTACAAGATTCTCCTTACTTCTTCTATTAAAGCTAAACAAACATGTTAGCATAATTACGTACTTCACCAAAAACTAGGATACTAATTTAAGTGCATAAAGAGTAAGCACAGGGGATATATTTGCAATTTCCTCCATCTTAAATGAAACTTTCAATTTTATAGTTTCTTATATATAATTTTAGGTAAGGGCCTTTAAGCTTAGGCTAACCTCCTCAAGACTAGACTAAGCTATTTAGGCTCGGTTTGATCTATCTAGTAAATCTAAATTACACACTTCAATATGAGCCTCCTTAATGGGATGCTAATAATCTTAGACTTGGCTAGATTGTGTATGTATCTTTAACAAGAGTCGAAACTAGATTGGTAAAGCTCTAAATTGGTTAAAATAAAGACATAAGGACCTAAGCTTGGAAGCTTAGGCTGTCTAAGCCTAACCTTTGAATTTATACGTTCAAATTATGACTAGGGTTGCGAATAAATCAATAGTTATTACATCCAGTAATTGCCAATTACCCCTACTTTCACAAAATTAGGATGTAGTCCAAAAGTTCAACTGTCATGTAAGAATGGTTAAGTATAGTCCCTTATAAATAGAGGACAAACACCAACGATAAATCTTTCTATACCCTCTTGGTTTTCACATACAGTTTGAAAACCTTTACCTCCTATTAAACACTTAACAAACATAGACGTCAAAGCGATAACAGTAGCCAGCCCTCATATCCCTATGCACTTCTCTCTAGTTAGAGGCAATCAAATTTAATCAAAAGGTTAAGAAACAACATTTTAGCCTAGTCCGATAATGAATTTTATCCACATGGCTTGAAAGTCAAGTAATTCCATGAGCGTTAGTGTTAGTAGAGGCACAACATCCTACCAATCACAACATAGAGAACCTCTACCATAAGAAATACACAATCAAATCGATTTAGAGAGGTTTTCAAAATTGGAAAAGTTGTTCGCAACCTTGGTAAAGTCTAATGAGGAAGTCTTATCAAAGAGTAAATCAATCTAAAATAGAGTAGTTGAATTAGAGAACATTGTTCCACCACTTGAGGATGCTCATTAAAGGCAATACAGCTATTAAGTTTATATAAAGGACTAGTAATGTCCAAGTTGACGATTCCTTAAAGACTTCACAAACTACTCACTTTTGCTTCACTATTCTACTAAGAAAATTAAGAAACTCAATTGAAATACAAACAAATTAATTACTAACAATTAAAGATAAAATAAAGTTAAACATAAATTAACTAAGGAATAACAAAGGAAGGAACTCTAGTATATCCAGATAATGTTTCAGCAAGAGATTAATATGCAATATTCCAAAAGATGTTAAGTTCCTTCCATCATCTCACTAATTGCGGGAATTCTTATTATGAGTTAATAGGAATTGCTTCACGTATTAACTCCTAACCCTAACCCTATTTTACTCAAATTGCTTTTACAATAAAATAGGCTAAAGAAGCATTAAGAGCGTGAATCCCTTTTTACAAGATTATATAAATTCGTGAATCACTTTTTAACTTATAGTTAAGATTACAAAATTCTCTTCAATCACTTTAAGTTTAATAATATGTTCAATCTCATAACCTCAATGCACAATATCATATGATTAGGATTGAAACTCGAGAAATAAAAATCCAATCAATAAAGCAAACATGATTAAATTAATAAGAAATAGGGAATTCACTAAAATTAGCAAAATAAGTATGTTACATGTTAATTTAAGAATCCATGAGCCTAGCTATCAAAACCTTATGCTACAATCAAGCCAAAAGAAAAATCATTCATGGAAAATACAAAAGAAAACACAACTCATATGTAAAAAATAAAAAATAAAAAATAAAAAACAAACTAAGAAAGTTCTAAGAATAATGGCTTCTTCTCTCTCCTTTAAGCATATGATTTCTTATTTATATAAATAGGTAAAAAGAATTAAGTTTGGCAACTTTTCAAATGAGTATCAAATGCATTAAAATCATCACAAAGTAATGAAGAATCATAACAAAAATTCAACAATAAGCATATGTGAATTTGTACTAATCAAATGTCCCCACACTTAAATATTTGCTTTTCCTTAAGCAAATTGAACAATCCTTAATAAAAATTGAATAAAAAAATTAAGACAAGAAATATTAACTTAGTCTCATCAAGAAACCTATAGAAAATTACATTTAGTCTTACACAAATGAAAGATTAAATTCTCATGAGTCCGTATAACCTAGTAAAGGCTCACTTAATATTCTTAGCAACTTACAAAAATTCTTCCAAGCCACACCCTTAATGTACATGAAACACAAGTATCAGAATTCAATAGCTAATCCATGTAAATTGAAGTTTACCCATACTATTTAACCAAGGATTCATCCTTTAATTTAGTCATTTTTCATGTAACTAATGACAAATCATATACTATCCCTCATAGTTAGTTAGTATGTATAGAAGTCTCTCCTTAATGTCACCAAGCACTATAATTAAGTGTAAGCACATGCTGTATCACTTTATCCTCTTATCATTACCCTAATATGAGCTTTTGTTTAGAGGTTTTTATTATTCTCTAGTTTTTTTTTTTTTTTTAGTTATAAATAGAGTAGTTTCACTTGGTCAGTAAGTCCTAAACCAGACTAATATAGGTAGAGAAGAAGCCTTTCTAAGGTTATGGCAAGTGTTGTATCTAGTCTTCGAAAGAGCCATCTATTCAAGCAATGTGTGTAAAATTTCCCTACACTTAGAATTTTTTATTTAAGTGGCTTAGGATATTTAAAGGATGGAGTAATATTAACCAAGAATGAAGACAAGTTTAAATAGAGACTTACTTGTTATTATGACTTCACCAAAAGTGAAACCTGATTCTTACAAAAGAAGTAAATTAAAGGAAACAATACAGGTAATTTATAGGAGTAGAAGATTTATTCTAGATTTGGAAAAAGAGCTTAAAGGTACATGTAATGAAAGAGGAAAGTAAACTTAATAAAGAAGTGGGCCAAATTAGGAGAGTCTTAAGCAATTAAATTGAAGAAATTTTGTGCAAGTAAGTTCACTAGTGAGATCACAGTCGTGATCCCTAAGCTTGAACAATATTGCAAAAGTTAAGTATGAGCACAACTGTGTTGCAAGAGGACTTTAGCCCTTACTTGGAAGTTCTTCCTTTGCTTGATTTGGCTATCATGGTATCGCTTCACTTGTTCCTTAAATAGTCTTTAGTTCTCATAGACCATCTCATGCCATTTTTCAAGCTCATTAAGCTATAGTTTCCTATGCTTACTTACATACTTAAGATCGAGGTTGGTACATTTTATAGCTTAATAAACTTTATGTTTAATTTCCATAGGTAGATGATATGCTTTCCCATACACAAGCTAATATAAAGTGGTTCCTATAAGTGTTTTACATATTGTGCAATATGCCCATAGAGCATCACTAAGATTGTATGAATAGGCTCATCTATTGTGCTCTACTATCATTTTCAAAATCTTTTTTAAATCTCTTTTTACAACTTCTACTTGCCCACTTGTTTACAAGATATAAGGAGTAGCAACTTTATGGGAGATGCCGTAGTGCTTAAACACTTTCTCAAGTTGGACATTGCAATAGCAAATTCCTTGATCACTAACAATTGCTTTAGGTATGCCAAATTAAGAAAATAAACTCTTAAGGAATCATTTTAGCACCTTAGGATCGTTTGTTATAGGCCTTGAGCTTCTACACATTTGGATACATAATCCACAACCGCTAGGATGTATTTGTTTTTATTTGAGTTTGGAAATGACCTTATGAAGTTAATACCTCATATATTAAAGACTTCATTTGGATATGTTACCTACTCTTTAACACTTGTCACATAGCTGTACAAATTTTTTAGAATCTCCAAAGAGCATAAGCCAATAAAATCTAGCTTTAAGGACCTTATGTGTCATTCAATTCGTACTGAGATGTCCTCCAATAGGTCTAAAATGACAATGACCTATGATTTTCCAACCTTCTAGGTAGGTACACATTTGCATGTCATTTGATCTACACAAATCTTAAATAGGTATGGATCTTCTTAGAAATTGCTTTTAATATCATGAAAGAATTTCTTCTTTTGGTAGTAGTCTAGGCCTTTTGAAAAAATATTAGTAGCTAACTAGTTTGCTTTATAGACAAACCATGGTACTTCTTAAGGGCTCTTTTGGTAGAGCCATTGTTTTGTAAATTTATCATTGATATCTTTCCATCTAGCTTTTCTAAAGATGGACTCTCTAAGTAATATAGATGGTTTGTTGTTAGATTTTCTACTCCATTCTTATCTTTGATTTCCAAATAAAATTGTTGTAGTAATAGCCACTTAGTTAATCTTGGTTTGACATTTGTCTTATTCAACAAATATCAAAGAGTATAATGGTCAATGTAAATAATAACTTTAGAGAGAATTAGATATGACTCAACTTTATCAAATGCAAAGACTATTGCAAATAGCTCTTTTTCTGTGGTAGTGTAGTTCTCTTGAGTTTCTATAAGAGTTTTGCTTGCATAATATATTGGTCGGAAGTGTTACCTTTATCCTAACACTATGCCTACTACATAGTCACCTACGTCATACATGAGTTCAAATGGAAAGGTCTAATCTAGTGCACCACTATAGGGGCATTTGTTAACTTTTTCCTTGAGGATATTAGATGCATCCTTACATTCATTTGAAAAGACAAATGGGGCATCTTTCATCATTAATCAGGTCAAGGACCTATCAATTTTTGAAAAGTCTTTTATGAACCTTTTACAAGAACCTATGTCACCCAAAAAACTATGTACCACCTTGATTGAAGTAAGAGGGGGTAGCTTTATAATAGCATCAATCTTAGCATTGTCCACCTTGATACCTTTTGTAGATATTTTATGTCCCAACACTATTCCCTCTTATACCATGAGATGGTACTTTTGCCAATTGTACACTCAATTGGTTTATTTACATCTTGCCAACACTTTTTGCGAATCCATCATGTAATGATCAAAGGAACTACCTGATATAGATTGGGCCAAGGACAGACAAGGCCGACTATAGGGGTTGGGTCCAATCCCGCCAAAGGAACGGAAAGTAAATGAGAGTCGATGGCTTAGCTATCTTGTACACTAACTCTATGGATATGGCACACCGTAGAACCACACATGAACCTAAGGCTTGCTAGATATAACTTACCAATTCGAGTGATAGGGTTGCCTACCACAATCCTTGCTAAAGGGATTGATAAGAGCTAAGGAGGGAGAGAGAACTTTCCAAGAGAAAAGACTCAATAGGGGTTTCTTATTAATCTTTTGTATATTTGCATTGTTACAAATGTTGCTATTTATAGTACATCCCAAACCCTGGCCTTGACCATAAAGAATTGCACTCATTAATAAAACAAAGACAAACATCTACAAAGATATAAAACTGTGCATTTTACAAAGAGAAGTCAGCATGTGGTCATTCAACATGCCTTAGAAGTAGTCTCGCAGTGTTTAGTTGAGACACCGGAGAGGTCGACCTATAATTGCTAAGTTTTGAAGTTAGTCGGCATTAGTCTTTTTAGGGCTTTATCGAGTGGATCCCACTCTCGGCAGTGTGAGCTTTCGGCCACTAAGTCAATGACAAACTTTGCTGAGTAAATCCAACTCTTAGTGATGTCATCTCTCATCATATCGACAAGCGTAAAGTTAAGCAAGTGATTGGTTAGGCATGGGTGAGGATCAGTTATTGTCTCGACCTTATGCTTCTTGGCATTCTATCTACAAGAATTAATATTATTCAACTCGGCATCTAGTATGAGTCAACAAGTAAATGATCTTGGCTTTGGTAGTCGAGTTGGGTTAGTACCCTGAAGCCTATCATTTCCTCTCCCTTAGAGAAGTTTTTACCCAAAACTTGGTAATTGGTGGCATTAAATCCCACTGGGATCAAATACTAACTTGTAAAAACTAGTGAAATTGAGATAGAGATAATTCAGGTTTATGATCAGTACTGGCATCATCTTTGGCTCCTTCCACTCATCATGAGCCCGATTGACCAAACTCCTCTTTAAGGATCCTTCCTTCCATTCATCGTATATCTGATCAACTCTATCCAAGTAGCCTCGGCAACTATCAAACACATAGATTAATATAATTTTCTGTTGAAACATCATGTGATGAACCCAGGGAGTTTGGACATGTAAAGTCTTAAACTTCTCTTCTAACTCAAGAATCATTAAAGCTTCATATGCTTTCAATGTTGGTCTCACAAATTCTTGCTTAATAGCCCTCTCCCTTCCACTTCCTCACAACTCAATTCTTTCTCCTCCCATTTGGGGTCAAGCTCATCAGTTTGGATAGTCAATGGTGAGAGCACATCGAGAATATGGGGGTGTAACTTCAACTCGACTTGGTCCTCTTCCCCTTTATTACTCGCTTCTCTAGTAACCTCTACCCCCTTAAATTTTTCTTGAATACTCTCTAATTCAGCATTCTTCCATTGTCTTATTTCATCCTTGAACACTTTAAGGCGTCTTTTAATCTCCTTCAGTTGATCTTACACTTCCAAGAGGTTAGCTTCATAGGTGGGTTTTCTCTCATATAATCTGTCGTGATGATCTCGAGGTACGAATTTTCTTCATATCAAATGTTTTATTTCGTCCCATATAATAATTTCAATATATCTTCTATCAATTCTTTGATTTATCATTCTCTTCCACTGAGTAGCTACAAAGCCAATCATCGAATTCTTTATAACATAGGTTCTCTTATACTCGGGATAAGAATAAGCTTCAAAAACCTGATCGACTTGAAATTCCCAATTTAAATATTCATCTGGAGTGCCATATCTATCAAACTCTGGAATTTGTGACATCATGTCTTTATAATAATATTCATAATCATATCCAGCTTCATATGCCTTGTTGATGATATTCAATTTCAATAGCATAGTACTTAAGCTTATATTCGAGAGAAATGCTCGATAGCAATAAAGAAACACGGTACAGACAATTAATTATACAACTCAACAATTCTTTTCTTTTTGGTGTTCAGCAATTTATTTGTCAGTTTGAATAAATTCTACAATCGCAGTTCAATAGCCTTCAAATAGCATAGCTTAACCATGTACGCGTTAGGAGCTCAGATAACTCTAATGCTTGTTTAGAGTACAATAACTCAGTACTTGGGAAACAACAGCTCATGGTATAGTAGTTTGGTTGTTGGCCACAATGGCACAACTAGAACACAGTAGTAACACATCATTACAGCTTGTTAAGCAAACATTGACATGTACAACACCACCTTAGAAATTTATTAATTACAACAGCTTGGAAGTTTTTTCAACTCGAGAAAATAAAACCTCACAACAGCTCAATTTGGGCACTTCAATTTGATATTGTTGAGCCTGGTTTTTCACTCTCTCGATTCTTTTATAAAATTAGATTTTCTTTAAACTGATTAGTA
Organism: Lumnitzera racemosa; assembly: GCA_024138005.1. Lineage (NCBI taxonomy): Eukaryota > Viridiplantae > Streptophyta > Magnoliopsida > Myrtales > Combretaceae > Lumnitzera > Lumnitzera racemosa. The sequence continues at coordinate 73,816,086 of JAMXBC010000007.1, read as the reverse complement.
TTAAACCCTTACCTATTTAATACTAATCCTTGAGTAGGGTTTGAAGAAAACCATTTTTTCAATTTGAAAAGATTTGGAGTCGCCACTCAACTGAAGGTAGGAAAAAGAGTTAAGTTATAATCAATTGGGTGGATTAATTATAACTTAGATATTGGTCTATCAATAAAAAAAAATTTATAAAACCGTTTCTTTTTTTAAACCAAAGATTTAGGTCTAGTGGCTAATTTATTAAACCCTAAACTGATATCATTTTTTAATTATCCGAATTTAACTTCGCTTTTCAAATATACTCTTTTTAATTTCTAAAATAGCTAATTATAATACATGTGACTAAATTGATCAATGTACATAAATATCTAAAAATAAAAAAATGAAACTTTCTATGTTTTAAGTCACTCTGTACTTACGTATGGATACCTATGTACTCACTATTTGGGATCAGACTTCCGTAGTTCGTTTACCAAAAACATAGTGGGTTGACTTAATTTTAATTTTAGAAAAACAGCCGGGTTTACGTTTTGACTCATTTTGATTTATTTGAAGAAAATTTCTAAGGGTCTTAAATTGAACTTTATTTTTGGAAAATCTAAAGTACTCTAATTTGAAAAGGATTCGTGTTATTTTTATTTATTTGAAAAATATGTTTTTCTAATTGGTAAAATGTTTTTCTTTATTGTATTATTATTATTATTATTATTATTATTATTATTATTATTATTATTATTTACTTTCTATTTTTTATTGCTTTTATTACTTATCCTTTTTGTTGAAATGTGAAAATAACTAAAAACAAAATAAAAATATTTCTTCCTCTTTTTTATTTTTCTTTTCCTTTATTTCGATTTTTCTTTTTTTATTTTTTTAATTTCCTTTTTCTTTGCTTTTTTTTTAATTTACAACAAACTACAAGAAATAAAATAAAATAAATAAAAAAAATAACTACTTTTGGACATGCCTGGGGTGGTTTTAAGCACCGAATCAAGTAGGAAAGGGTGCTTTGTGGTTTTTATATTGGGGTTAGAGGGGTATTTTCAATGCCATCGCGTTTGGTGGCAGTTGGTGGTAGGTTACAATGGTGGGTTCGGTAGTGTATGTGTTTATGGGTTTCATGATCGAGAGAGCGATGTTGTGTGTATGTGTAAGGTGGATCAAAGGGAGAGAGGATAGTAGGTCAATGAGTGCTCTCGTATGATGGCTCGGATGGAGGACAGTGGGTGTATGGTGTTGGTGAACTGAGAGTAGGGGTATATGTATGGAAGCGACTATGGTTGGTTGTGCGTTGGTGGATGGTGCGGTAAGTTTCGCTTTACATAGCGTCAGAAGTTAGCCATGGTGTGCGGGTTAGTGGAGTGGTAATGCGTTGGTCTCGATGGTATCGTACGAGAGGGAAAGAGTACAAAGGAGAGGAGGCAGAGAGCATGGGTGCATCTGTGAGAGAGAGAGAGAGAGATGAAGTGGGTCGGTATGGGTTTAGTGTTCATGAGTGAGAATGAGATGGCTAAGGAGAGAGAGGTCCAACCTAGAGAGAATGGTTAGAGATAGAGATTACCGTAAAGAGAGGGAGAGAGATAGCGGAGGAGAGAGAGAAAGATCAAACGGTAAGAGAAAGAGGGTAGAAAGAGAATGACTAGAGAGAGATGGTAGAGAGAGAGAAGAGTGATTGAAAAATCTAAGTGGGTCCCCCTCTTCCACTGTAATATTTTTATTAATAAAATTCAATCTACATCCCCTTACCTCCACCCCCACCCCCCTTGTGCATTGTATTATGTGTGTCTTTTTTTTTTTCTATTTGAAAATCCCCCTACTGTTTTTGTATGCCCCCTCCTTTTTAAATGAAAATATGAGGAACCAAAACGGAAAGGGAAGAAAAAAAAAATGGAGAAAGTACTTTTGTTGTCGTGACAAATCGCAATGCCCTACGTATCATAATTAGATACGTAGCCTAGTGTTATTTTGACATGTGACAATATGTGGATTTGAAAAAGAAAAAGATAAAAAACTATCCTCATACCTTCAGTAAGTTTTAAACCCCTGTCCTTTAGCTTAATCCATGTGATTAGTCCAATGTGTTAAAACAATAGGCCATTGGCCTCTACCTTATCCATATATGTAATTAAATTGCATATTTAAATTAGGTCAGCTTAGGCTAGATTTAAATTTAAACCCAAATCCAATGACTTTTTATTTAAAGTATAATTAAATTAAAAATCTACTCTATCTAAATAACTTAAAAATTTATTATTTTCTAAATTCCTTATTTTTAAATTTTTCTATGACTTTTCAAATTTCTTATATATTTTCATAAATTTTTCCATTTTTTGTATTTTTTTCTAAAATTCCTATTTTTTGTAAATTTATTCATTTTGGGGGGTTTTCTTTAATTTTCTATTTGTTGAACTTTTTCTAATTTAAGATCCCTCTAACCTAATTTGAAAAATGAGAAAGGGAGCAAAAATTAGGTGTTTTTAGCTACCCATCTTTGTTGCAAAGTTTTGGTAAAGTTTGAGCAAAACTTTGCCATAAAGATAAAACAGACATTATTTTTTCCCTAAGAGTAGATTTTACCCTAAAAAGTGCTACAGCTAGCTAACTACCTTAGGTTCAATCCATTTGAGGATAGTAGAAGGGAAAGTTGGAATGAATAATTGAACTTTAATCGTACTCTAACAAACTGAGGTAAGAGGGGCAAAGAACTCCTAGAGTTGGCTAAGACCCTAAACTGAGTTGGGAAAACTTAGTTGTGCCCTAATGAGCTAACTACCCAAGGCAGGCAAAGCGTTCATAGAGCTGGCTAAGACCATAAAATGACAGAGGAAACTTGGTTGTACCTCAATGAGCTAACTAACCAGGGCGGGCAAAGCGCACCTAAAGTTGGTTAAGATCCTAAAATGATAGAGGAAACTTGGTCGTGTCCCATTAAGCTAACTAACTAAGGTGAGCAAAATACTCCTAGAGCTGGCTAAGGCCCAAAACTGAAACCTAGTAGTGCTCTACAGTATTAACTAAACTATGCAGGTATGTTTCTTGGAGACCAGCTACCTTAAAATTTGATTGATCTAGAACCTAGTAGTGCTCCTTTGAGCTAATTATCCTAAGGGGAGCATCTCTTAGGGACTAACAACCCTAAAATTTAATCGATCTAGAAAACCTAGTAATATTCATTTGAGATGACTATCCTAGGCAAGATAGGTAGGAACGTCTTTTGAAGACTAACAACCTTAAAATTTGATAAATCTGGAACCTAGTAGTGCTCCTTTGAGCTAACTATCTTAGGCAGGAGCATCTCTTTGGGGCTAGCTACCCTAAAATTTGATCGATCTAGAAAACCTGGTAGTACTTCTTTAAGCTAACTAACCTAGGCGAGAGTGTCTCTTAGGGACTAATAACCCTAAAATTTGATTAATTTGGAACCTGGTAGTGTTCCTTTAAGCTTACTATCCTAAGCAGGAATGTCTCTCGGAGACTAGCAATACCAAAATTTTGATCGATCTGAAACCTAGTAGTACTCCTTTGAGTTGACTATCCTAGAAAGGAGAATCTCTTAAGGACTAGCAACCCGAAAATTTAATCAATCTGAAAACCGGTAGTGCCTTACTAAGCTCACTAACGTAGGCATGAGTGTCTCTCGAGGACTAGCAATCCTAAAATTTGATTGATTTGAAAGACCTAGGAATGCTCCTTTGAGTTGACTATCGTAAGCGGAAGCGTCTCTCTAAGACTAGCAATCCTAAAATTAGATCAATCTAGAAACCTGGTTATGCCTTACTAGGCACATTAACTTAGGTAAGAGCATCTTCTGAGAACTAACAACCCTAAAATTTGATCGATTTGAAACCCAATAGTATTCCTTTGAGCTGACTATCTTAGGTAGAATAGGCGAAACACTCCTAGAGTTGGCAAAGACCCTAAATTGTGACAAGATGAAGAGAAGCACCCAATGAGTTCGCTAAGAGAATTGATAAAGAGAAGTGCCCTATGGGCATGCTAAGAGAAAGCTGATGAGGAGAAGCGCCCTATGGGCTCACTAAGAGATGGTTAAAAAGAAAGTGCCCAATGGGCTCGCTATAAAAGAACCTAGTGAAAGAAAGAACCTTATGGCTTTGCTAAAAGAATAGAAGTGCCCCATGGGCCTGCTAGGAGAATTGGTAATAGAAAGCGCCCTATGGGTTCGCTATGAAAAAGTTGATGAGGAGATGCACCCCATAGGCTTACTTGAGAGGAATTGATGAGAGAGGCGCCTTACGAGGTTGCTAAAGGAACAGAAGCTCCTAACAGGCTCACTAAGAGAATTTGATAAAGAGAAGCACCTCGTGGGCTTGCTAAGAGAAAGGTGATAGAGAAGCGCCCTATATGCTCGCTAAGAGAAAGATGGTAAAGGAAGCACCTTACGGGCTCGCTAAAGACCTTATATGGACTTGACAATAGAGGGGTTAAAAGCTAGTTGGCAACCTAGAAAGAAAGATAAGATGATACCCTAAAGGCTAACGAGATCCGTAAAATGAAAGACAAGATAATGCCCTAAAGGCTAGTTGAATCCCTAAGAAGAAAAGAGGAGTTAGTACTCTAAGAGCTAGCTAAAATCCTAGAAAGACGAGCCAGTGCCCTAAAGGCTAGCTAAAACCCTAAAAAGAGTAGAAAAGGGGACAACACTCTAAGAGCTGGCTACAACCCTAGAAATACAAGACCATGCCCTAAAGGATGGATGGAGCCCTAAAAAGAAATAAAGGAAGGGTTAGTGCTCTAAGAGCTAGGTAATACCTTAGAAATATGGGACAGCGCCCTAAAGGCTAGCCAGCACCCTAAAGGATAAAGGAGGGGTTAGTGCTCTAGGAGCTAGCTAAAACCATAGAAAGATAGGACAACACCCTAAAGATTGGCTAGAACCTTAAAAAGAATAAAAAGAGGTCAGCATTCTAAGAGCTAGCTAACATCCTAGAAAAATGAGACAACACTTTAAAGGCTAGCTAGAACCCTAAAAAGAAAAGAAAAGGAGACAACGTTCTAAGAGTTGGCTTGATCCTTAAGAGGAAAAAGATAAAGGAATGAAGAACTAAAGTAAGGCAAGCAACTAGTTTCAAAAGACTCTTTGACATGGAAAAGTATTTACAAAGAGATTGTTGAAAAACCATTTATGAACAAGGACAAGAGTAAGAATAGGCCCCTTGATTTGAAAAAAGAGTTTGAAAGATGTTTAAAAACTACAATTAGGGATGAATGATGACCTTGGAAAGGAACCAGATGTCATGGATTAAAAGCTTGGCTATTCAAGCCGATATGGATTTGGACAAAAATTTTGTGACAAGCCTTTACTTTCTCTCTCTTCTTTTTTTTTCGCTTTTTTTTTTCGAAAGTTTTGTCAACAGGTATAAATTCTTATTAAGGAATAATCTTATAACTTTCCCTTTCTTTGGTAATCATGTAGAATTTCTTAATGCCCCTGACCCTAGTGCTTCTCTTAAGGTGTTTATGATTTCAAGACATTCCTTTCTTAAGGAGAAGGTAACTCAGAATTAGTTTAGTCAAAAAGACCTTCCTTACTAGCTCTCAGTTTAGATTACACTCTTGACTATAGTTCCAAAAATTATAGTCCATTTTGTATACTCCTTGATCAATCCATTAGGTCTTTTTTGGTTTAACCTTATGAATTTAGGTTTTTGATCTAAGGGTTTCAAAAAGAATTAATGAAAAGGCTTATTTTGACAAAATTGCTTTTATTAATCTTGAGAGTACGAATCAAGAACCTTAAGGTAAAATTAGGAGTACACTTGTCCTAGTTTCAAAAACAAATTTTATTAAAGATAAATTATCTTTCAAGATTGAAAGAGCTTTTACATGTATAAGGGTGGTATTGTGGTTGGGGAGGCCTTATGTGATTCAGGATAAGTAAGAGAGGCTTTAGAGTGTTGGTGTGGATATGCAAATTTAGGTTTCTAAGCTTAGGAATGTGATTTAGAGCCTTACGTTTTCTAAGGCTATTTGGGCATTGACTCCTAGCCCTTTGATTTATTTTGGTTACTCTTACTAAGATGTGAAATATTTCTTGAGGCATTTTGTCCTACACTTCCAAGCCTAATTCTTTGGCCTCTTTTCTTCTCTTTTTTTTTTTAATTGCTTTGCCCCACTATCTCTTATTATTCTCTCTTTTCTTTTGGCCCCAAGAGTGATTGTTTCCATTGTTGAGCTTTTAAATGATTCAAGGCCCTAAATTGATAGATTTGTAGTGTATGGGCTTGAAGTGATTGAAAAGGAAATTGACTCTTCTTCACTTCAAAGAAAAATAATTTATTAGAAATAAAAGTTGTTTTTGAATTAGTGTTACTCAAATAAGCATAAACTAATCTTAGCCCTATCTTCTAATCAATGACCTTAACCTCGAAATTGCCACATTGTGGGGTGGTTCTTAATAGGGTTTGAATTTAGAAATTCTCTAAATATGTCTAATGGGGTGAACAAAAGATTATTGTGTTTAGGATTTAGGAATCAATGCCTAACTTCACTTTAATCTACGTATCACATTCAAAAGTGAACCTCCTTTAAGAAATAAGTCCAAAATATCTTCACAATTATATTACTCAACTCTCAAAGTGTTTCAGGTTGGTGTATAGGATACAACTTACTTCTTCTCATCCTAAACTTTCACAAAGTGACTTACCAGTTTCTTAAGGAAATGTCTTTTTTTTTTTTTTTTTTTTTTTGCCGAAGATTAGGTTTTGCCCCCCAATTTCTTAAATCATGCCCTAGTATTTGACTTTGTGTTTTAGTTTGGTTCATGATTGAGCTTGGCTTTCTAAACAGATCAGAGGTTTTAGCCTGGCTTGGTTATTTTTAGGGGTAGAGGATATGCTCAGGTGGGCTACCTTGATGGGCTGTAGTTTATGCTTGAATTGGCTGCCTAGCCTAGTAGCTTGTATTTAGGTAAGTTGATTAGATGAGCCTAAGGTTTGTGTTTAAGTTGAATGCCTAGCCAAGTGGCTTGTGTTTGGATTAGATGGGAGAAAAGGCTCATGTTGGCTTTTTTAATAAATCGAAGGATTTGGTATGGGTTGAAAGCCAAGTGTTTAGGTTAGTTGCTTGAGTGGGCCAAAGGGCTCGTGTTTGTTAAATGGGCTAAGGGGCCCATGTTTATTGAATGGGCTAAGGGGTTGAATGGGCTAAAGGACTCGTGTTTAGCTTAAATGGGCCAAGGGGCTCCTATTTTGCTTACTTAATAAGTTGAGGGACCTCATATGGTTTGAATGGGCCAAGGGGCTCGTGTTTGGCTTCCTTAATAGGTCAAGGGACCTTGTATGGTTTGTAAACCATGTATTTGGGCTAGTTACTTAAGTAGGCCATAAGCTTAAGCTTGTGTTAGCTCCTTAGGCCCATAAGGATTTATAGTTGTTGGCAACTTCGTTTCATTTTTTTTTTTTGTTTTCTCAATTTCTTTTTTTTTTTAAACAAAGAAAGGTAAAGTTTTATTTTCAAAAAATAATTTACAAATAAGGATGGTGATTTTTGGGTTTCTATTTATAATTCTATCGATTTTATTCACATTTCCCTAAATGAGATCGAATACTGGTAAGATAACTGTTTATTGAAAGACTATTTACAAAGACTGGAAAAAAATAAAGAACAATGAACTAAATAGAGCTTTATTATTTTGAAAAAGGAAGATCAAAATACAAAAACAAAGGTAGAGAACCTAAACTTTATTCAACAAATTTTATTCTAAGCTCTTTAGACCTAAACTGGAAAGACCCTACATTAAGTCTCATATCGGGGCCTTAAGGTCCTCTGTCATCTCATAAGTATCCCTAATGATCTGTACCACAAGGGACCTTAAGGCCTGATTGTAAGCTTCAGAACACTCGATCTTTTCTTTTAGATAGACAATTTCATCTTTCAGTACCTGCTCACGAAACCTAGAGGTATCCAATGGCCTATTACTTGGGTGATCATTCGCATGGTTGTCTGCCATCCTAAGTCTATACATTTTATGGACAAGGATCAATCATCAATGCAATGATAGAAAAATAAAACATGGAAATATGAAAATGCTAAGGTCATTGGGGTTAATATATTACTCCATAAGTTGCAACCCTACTGTAATTTAAAAAAAAAAAAAACTTACTTGCAAAAATTCTTGAATGATCAATAAGGTTGCAATTTCTTAAGGGTAGTATAGTAACTCAAGTTTGGAGAGACGTACATGTAATCAGGTAGGTTCTAAAAAGTTCTTAAACTCGGCAACCTCACTTGTTTTTAGAAAATACTTTTGTTAGTCACATAAGCTTAAGTGGGGTAGCCTAATCGGCCTTAAACGGTGCTTACCTCACTACACTCGGAACTTACACAATGCTGTGCACCCCCCCCCCCCCCCTCTCCCCCCCTAAAAAAAAAGATGGTCCTAAGATGGCGCTAGTCTAACCACATCTACCCTGCATCTTTGATGCAACAAATGAACCCCTATGCCCCAGTGTATGCTATTTACAAATAAATATGCTTAATTAAAATAAACATGTACACAAAGTCGATAAAAAATAAATAAATGAATATATAAATAAACAAATAACTAAACAACATGGGTAACTTGAAAAGTGATTTTAATTTCAAATTATTTTTAAGTAGTTAGCGCTCTTGACCTCCCTAGTAGAGTTACTAATTTGTTGAGCCTAGTCTTTCTCTCTCTCGATTATTTTGTAAAATTAGGTTTTCTTTAAACCAACTAGTATTAAACCCTTACTCGTTTAATACAAACCCTTAACTAGGGTTTAAAGAAAACTATTTTCTCAACTTGAAAAAATTTGGAGTCGCCACCTGACTAAAATCAGGAAAAAGAGTTAAGTTATAACCAATTGGGTGGATTGGATATTACTTAGCTACCGGTCTATCAATTAAAAAAAAAATTATAAAATGGTTCTTTTTTTTTTAACCAGAGATTTAGGTTCGAAGGCTAATTTATTAAACACTAAACGGGTACAACTTTTTAACTGTCCAAATATAACTTTTCTTTTTAAATATACCCTTTTTAATTTCTAAAATAGCTAATTGTAATACACGTGACTAAATTGATCAATATACATAAATATCTAAAAATGGAAAAAATAAAATTTTTCATATTTTAAGTTGTTTCGTACTTACTTATAGGTGCCTATGTACCCGCTATTGAGGATCAGAATTTCGTAGTTCATTTACCAAAAATATAGCGGGTTGATTTAATTTTAATTTTGGAAAAATAGTTAAGTTTATATTTTTACCCATTTTGATTTATTTGAAGAAAATTTCTAAGGGTTTTAAATTGAATTTTATTTTTGAAAATCTAAAGTGCCCTAACTTGGAAAGGATCCATGTTATTTTTATTTACTTAAAAAATATGTTTTTCTATGTGGTAAAACATTTTTCTTGATTATTATTATTATTATTTTATTTTCTATTTTTTATTATTTTTATTACTTATCCTTTTTGTTAAAATGTGAAAATAACTAAAAGTAAAATAAAATTTTTTCTTCTTCTTCTTTTTTATTTTCCTTTTCCTTTTTTTTATTTTTCTTTTTTACTTTTTTTCACTTCCCTTTTCTTTTTATTTTTTTTTAAATTTAGAACAAACTACAAGAAATAAAATAAAATTAAAAAAAAAACAACAACAATTATTAAATTGGAAAACGGCTAAACAAAGCAATAGGTATTCGAATCAAGTCAATAGCGTAGGTTGGATCTGGAGTGCGGGTTCAGATGATAGTCATGGGTTAAATCGCACACAACAACCACTCACGGATGTGCTAGGGTGGTTTCAAGCATTGAATCAAGCGGGAAAGGGTGGTTTTGTGGTTTTTGTGTTGGGGTTAGAAGGGTATTTTCGATGCCACCACGTTTGGTGGCCATCAATGGTGGTCATGATGGTGGGTTCAACAATGTGTATGTATGTGGGTTTCGCGACCGAGAGAGGGATGTTGTGTGCGTGTGTGGGGTAGATTAGAAGGAAAGAGGACAATAGGTCGATGAGTAGTTGCATATAGCGGCTCAGATGGAGGACAGTGAATGTGGTGTTGGTGAAACAAGAGTAGGGGTGTGTATGTGGAAGTGGCTATGGGTGGTTGTATGTTGGTAGATGGTACGGTGGGTTTCACATTTGGGAGCATCGAAGGTTGGCCATGGGTGTATGGGTTAATAGAGTAGTGGTGCATCGATCTCGAGGGTGTCGTATGAGTAGGAGGTAGAGAGTGTATATGTGTTTGGTTAGAGAGAGAGATGAAGTGGGTCGGATTGGGTTAAGTATTCGTAAGTGAGAGTGATGGATGGAGAGAGAGAGAGAGGTCCAACTGGAAGAGAGGGGTTAGAGAGAGAGGTTACCATGGAGAGAAGGAAAGAGACAACGGAGGAGAGAGAGAGGAGTGATCGAAAAATCTAAGTGGGTCCCCCATCCTTCAATGTGCGATTTTTTTTTTAAAGAAAAAATCAAACCCCACCCCTCCCCACACCCCCCACCCCCCTCCCGTTTTTGTACGTTATACCATGTATACCTTTTTTTTTTTTTTTGAAAATCGCCCTCACTAATTTTGTATGCCCCCTTCCTTTATAAATGAAAAAAATGAGGAACCAAAAAGGAAAGGCAAGAAAGAAAAAAGGGGAAAGTAATTTTGTTGTCGTGACAAATCACAATGCTCTGCGTATCACAATTAGACACATAGCCCAATGATATTTTGACATGTGGCAATATGTGGGTTTATAAAAGAAAAAGATAAAAGGAAAAAAAAAACATCCTTATGCCTCTAGTGAGTTTTGAACCCTTGTCATTTAGCTTAATCCATGCACTTAGTCCAATGTGTTTTACCAATAAGCTATTGGCTTATGCCTTGTCTATATGTGCAATTAAATTGCACATATAGACTAAGTCAAGCAAGGGTAGATTTAATTTAAGCTCAGGTCCAATGGCCTTTTACTCAAAATCTAATTAAATTAAAAATCTACTTTATCTAAGCAAGTTAAAAATTTATTATTTTCTAAATTGCTTATTTTTTAAATTTTTCTATGACTTTTCAAATTTCTTATATATTTTCCTAAATTTTTTTATTTTTTTAAACTTTTTCTAATTTATGACCCTATAACCTAATTTGAAAAGTAAAAAAGGGAGACAAAAATTAGGTATCTAAAGATATCTCTAACTCCTTTACTCAATTAAGCCCGGTACATCATAGTAGCTTAACAAACTTTTGGTATAGCTCAGTAAGTGTTTGAACAAGACATCTAAGTACTCAGTCGGCGTACTAAGTATTACAATACAACTTCAGATACAAAATAGAACAAATACAATGCCTAAAACTCTTAGCCTTGTCTAGAACCTCGAGCTCTAATACCAAGATAATATAAACCGGGCCAATGACAGATAAGGCCAATTGTAGGGGGTGGGTTCGATCCTACTGAATGAATGAAAAGTAAATGAGAGTAGATGGTTTAGCTATCCTGCATACTAACATTATGGATATGACGTACCGTAAAACCATACACAAACCTAAGACTCATCGGATATGACGTACCGGTCTGAGTGATATGGTTGCTCGCTACAATCCTTACTAAAAGAATTGATAAGAGCTAGTAAGGGAGAGAGAAATTTCCAAAAGAAAAGTCTCAATAAAGGTTTTTCATTAATCTTCCATATATTTATATTGTTACAAATGTTGCTATTTATAATACATCCTAAACCCTAGTAGCAAAACTATAAATAATATACAAGGCCTTGACCCTAAAGAATTGGGCCCATAAATAAAATAAAGACAAACATGTACAAAGATATAAAACTGTATGTTTTATAAGGAGAAGTTGACATGTGGTCATTCCGCATACCTTGAAAATAGTCTTACAGTGTTTAGCCGAGACACCAAAGAGGTCGACCCATACATGCTAAGTTTTGAAGTTAGTCAGCGCTAGTCTCTTTGGAGCCTTGCCAAGTAGATCCAACTCTCTACAGCATGAGCTCTTGGCTATTAAGTCGACAATAGACTTTGCTAAGTGAATCTAACTCTCGGTAGTGTGATCTTTCATCATATCGACAAGCATAAAGCCGAGTAAGTGATTGGCCAAGCATGGGTAAGGATCAATTGTTGTCTCAACCTTATACTTCTCGACACTCTATCTACAAGAAATACTGTTATTCAGCTTGGTAGAAAGAATGAATCAGCAAGTAGATGATCTCGACTTTGGCAATTGGGTTGGGTCGATACCCTAAAGCCCATCAACTACTAAAAACCGAAAAATTATCAGTTAACATATCTACAATGTGTTTAATAAAATCTTCAAAAATTGCCATCATATACCACTAAAATATTATAAGACTGCCACATAGGCCAATGACATCCTCCTATAGGTAAAGGTGCCATAAGGGCATGTGAAAGTCATCTTCTCTTAGTTTTCTTAGGCAATCAGCATTTGATTATAGCCAATGAGTCCATCCAAGAAATAATAGTACATTGGCCAATTAGTTGTTCGAACATTTGATCTATGAAAGATAAAGGAAAGTGATCCTTTCTTATGGCGTCATTGAGTTTCTTGTAATCTATACAAACATGCCATCCTGTGACTACTTACATAAGGATTAACTCATTCAATTCAGTTGGAACCACAATCATTCCTCTTTTCTTTAGTAAGACCTACACATGACTAACCAACAAACTATTAGATATTGGATAAGTTGCATCGACATTAAGTAGCTTTATTACTTTAGTCATAACTACTTCTTTCATGTTTGGGTTCAGTCATCTCTAAGTCTGCACCATTAACTTATACCCTTCTTCCATTAAAATTTTATGAGTGCAAAAGGATGGATTTATTCCTTCAATGTCTAAGATCTTCTAATCACTTGCTCTCTTGTGTTTCCTAAGTAGATTTAAAACCCCCATCATAAGCAACTTTGTAATCTCCTCTAAGAAAGTATATTCCAAATAGTTTAGCAATTGCTTCAATTATAGCACAAGCGGCTCTTCAATGTAGGGCTTTAACTATGCTTTCTTTACCTGCTTTAACCTTTCAAACCTTTTTCTCTCTTCAGTCGGCAGGTTGGCTTTTAATTATACTACTACCTCAACAATCATTGGGTTATCTATAAACTCTTCTTGTTCACCCTATTTTAAGCAATGGTCTAAAGGATCCTTAGCAAGAAATTCCTAAAAGACGTTAGTTACAAAGCCATCCACAATGTTAAGATAATAACAAGTATTGTCCTTTTCTATGCATTTTTCATAGCCTATTTTATTTTAAATGCCATCTCTTCTTCTCCTACTCTTAAAATTGGCTTGCCATCCCTTACATCAATAATGGCTCTAGATACAGCTAAAAAGGGTCTTCCTAGAATGAAAGGTACTTCAATATCTTCATCAATATTGAAGATCACAAAATTTATAGGAAAAATAAAGTTATCTACTTGAACCATTATCTCTTCAATTGTACCTCTAGGTTACATTACAAATCTACCAACTAATTATAAGATCATTCTAGTTGGTTTTGGTTCTACTAAGCCTAGTTTTTTAATTAATTTATATGGCATTATATTTATGTTAGCTCCTAAGTTAGCTTATGCTTTCTCAACGGACAAATTACCAATTAAATAAGGGATAGTAAAACTCACTAGATCCGTTAATTTTGTTAAAAGCTTATTTAGGAGAATTACTAAGCATTCTTTACTTAGTGTGGCTGTAGATAGCTCCTCTTATTTCTTTTTGTTGGATAATAGCTCCTTCAAAAACTTCATGTACTTTGGCATCTATAGCAAAGCTTCTACAAATAGTAAATTAATATGTAATTATTTAAGAAAGTCTATAAACTTACCATAATGTTTGTTTGAAGGCTCTGTTCTAACTCACTGAGGCTAAGGTATTGCATTCTTTCGCCTTTTAAGGTTTGCCTTTTCTTTTGAAATTTCTAACATTTCCTTAACCTTGTTTTCCTATCCTTCTATACTTGGTTCTTAACTATCTAGGTTCTTATCAACTTGCTTATTTACCAGTAGTTCCTTACCACTTGTAAGGTCACAACTTCCACTTACTCTTCTAGAGGCAATTCTTATTGCATTTCAATAGTAATTTTCACAGGTTTCAATACTTGTTAGTCTATCTTCACTGCTTTCTATGTACTTAGTCAAAATGTTTTTCAACCTAGATTTTTCTTCTTTAGGTAGAAAGACTTGAAAACCTTAGGGAAAATTAAATTGCTTTGGTTAAGTTACGAATTGATACTCCCCCTAAAAATTTAACCAATCATTACATCTATCATCAAAATCACTACGGGTTATCATTACCAAGGGATACTGTAAAGGCATTGAAAAATTGTCTACTTTTTAGTTTAGTGCTTCTACCTTGGCTACTAATGCCATGGTAACAATAGTGTCATACATGCCTGTTTTCTTTTTATTTACCTTAGTATTCTCCTAATGGTAGCTATTCATCACTAACCTCTCAATCAAATTCTGAGCTTTGTTAGATGTTTTCATGTTTAATGTCCGTCCTACAATTGATTCAATAGCTTGTTTAGAAGAAAAATTTAAACTATTGTAAAAAGTGAGGAAGGTCATGATGTGGACTCTTTTGGAGTAGCTCTTTGAAAACTCTCCCATACATCATACATGGTTTCAAACTTAGATTGATTAAAAGATGAAGTGTCACTTTAGTGCTTAGCTGTTGTAGTGAGAGAAAAATACTTTCTTATAAATTTATCGATTGACATTGCCTATGAAGTGACAAAATTTTTCTAAAGAGAAACTAGTCGCTACTTTGCTTTCCCTCTTGGTGAGAAAGTAAATAGTCTTAACTGTATTGCATCATCGGTGATTCCATCAATTTTGAAGGTGGTGCATATCTCTAAAAACTAGTGATGCCGAGATGAGGATCTCCATCTAGTGAACCTTCAAAATGTAGTTATTGATGCACCATCTGTATAATTAATGGCGAGATTACATATTTATTCGTAGCTATTGTTGGCTTTACTATACTAGAGTTGCCTCCAACAATTGAGGGTTTAATATAATTGAACAAAGTTCTCCGTATTTCTTTATTGTTTGCCATTACTCCAAATTCCTCAAACATAGAAGATAAAAATTAGAAGTAATTCAAAATAGAAAATAACAAGAAAAAGAGATAAAAGAAAAATAGTAAAATAATAAAGTCATAAGCTTTCTTGATCTCATAGCCTTAGAAACTTGATTATAGTATAGTAGAGTAGTAAAGTCTAGGTTATCAATCCCTTGAGGAATGTACATATTACTTACTCCTGCTCTACCATTCTATTGGAAAAATTAAGAAACTCAATTGCAACACAAACTAATTAATTACTAATAATTAAAGATAAAATAAAGTTAAACATAAATTAACTAAGGAATAATAAAGTAAGGAACTTTAAACTAACTATACAGATATCTAGACAATATTTCACCAAGAGACTAACCTGCAATATTCCAAAAGATTTCTAGTTCCTTTCTTAATCTCATTAATCGAGGGAATTCATTTTATGAGTTAATTGAAATCACTTCACATATTAACTCTTAACCTTAACTTTATTTTACTCGAATTTCTTCTATAGTAAAACAGGTTAAAGCATCATTAAGAATGTTTAATCCCTTTTTACAAGTATTACATAAATTTTAGAAGAACTCTATAACTTATCACTAAGATTAAAGAAATTCTCTTCAGTTACACTAGATCTACTCATACATTCAGTCTCGCAACCTTAATGCACATTATCATATAATTAGGATTGAAACTCTAGAAATAACAACCTAATAAAGCACACATGACTAAATTAATAAGAAATAGGACATTAATTAGAATTGGCAAAATAAGTATGTTACATATTAACTTAAGGATCTACAAAATCATGCTAAAAGAACAGTCTTTCATGGAAAATACAAAAAAAAAAAAAAAACACAACTTAAATGTAAGAACAAAGAAAACCCTAAGAAAGTTCTTGGAATATTGGCTTCTCCTCCCTCGTTTAAGCATATAACTATCTATTTATATAAATTGGTGAAAAGAGTTAAGTTTGGAAACTTTTTAAGAGAATAGCACTACCATGCCCTAGGAACATGGGCGTGCTTCTTTAGCATGCTACTTTAATACAAACAGAACATTGAAATCTTCTTAAAATTAGTTAATGAGGGGATCATGGTTGTGATCATCAACTTTACTTCTCTTGTAACACAAAATCATTCTTCTAAAGCTACTATCTCTAACTTCATCTTTAAATAAATGAATTATCTTCTCAAATCTTAACTAATTCGTAAAAAATCTTCATTCTTTTCACTTCAATAACTCTTTTAAATATGAAATTTAACAAATTACTCGAAAAAGTACCAAATTCATTAAAATTGACACAAAATAATGAAGAATCATCATAACAATCCAATAATAAACATATGTAAATTTGTAAAATCATCAGATGTAGACTACCATTCAGCTCATTTACAAAAGTAATGAACCACCACTTGACTATTACCAATAATCATAACAATTAGCATCTACCACATAGTTGTGCTCTTACTAAACAAATTTTGCTTGCACCTTCATGTAGTTAACCTTTGAATCAGCAGTAAGTAGTGCAATCTACTGCTTCTAGCAGCTATGCTCTTACGAGCAACCTACAAGATATGATTGAGCCATGAGAGGCTCAATGTTACCCCACCAATCTACTGTAGACATGAATCTCAATGAGATTGATGAATGTATCTGTAGATTGCAAAAGACTAGAGATTTTAAAAAGAACTTGGGAAACAAATTGTCTATCTATAAAATTCCTTTTATTTGAGCAATATAGGAGGAATTAATTCCATGACATGTTAAATTGCTTCAGTTCGAGACTTATGATGGAGTTAGAGATCCCGGCAACCATCTCTTTTATTATCGTACTCTTATGAATCTACATAGCTGTAGTGATACAATCCTATGTATAGCCTTCGTACAACTTTAAGGAAGTTTGATAGTACAAGGTCTCACAACATCAAGGATAATTCCACATCCTTCTTTACCATACTTTTTGAGCAGTTCCATTAATATTTCTAAGCAAGCAAACTCTCAGTTGCAAACTCATCCACCCTTAATGCAGCTATGCTGGAAATTTTGAATGTAGATATAAGTGTTTTCTTAGATGCTTTAATCCAAGGAGTCAAGCCCCATTGAGATTTCTTTATCTCTTTAGCAAACTCATCCACACTAAGCATATTTGTAGAATTTTAGGAAAAATAACAAAATTCAACAGGCAGGAAGATAACATTAAACCAAGACATGGCTATAGCTAAAATAGATTGGAGAAAAAGCAAGATAAGGAGAAAAGCTCAGTGAAAGGTTGACTTGTACTTATGGTCAATAGGAAGCCTTTAAGGGAAAGTACTAGTGGAAGAGATCGAAAATGCGCCATTATATCTTATTCAACTTGTATCCCCCTGAACAAACCTATGGCAAATATACTAATGGAAGTAAAAAATCAAGGATTTTTACAATGACCAAAAAGGATGAAAGGGAACCCATCTTAGAGAAATTTAAACTAGTATGACTTCCATACAGATAAAGGTCACAACATAGAAGTGTAAATTCAGCTTAGGAATACATTAGAAGACATTGTTAAACGTAACAATTTGAGGTAGTTTTATAACTAATGGAGGTGATATGATTGAGTTACTCATACAAATGAGGATTAATATTGACGAAGGCAATACCTTGGGAGAAATAATAATAACGGTACTGATAACAATAATAATAAAGCTTGCAATAGCATTACCAATACTATTGTTAAGGGTTTGTAAGGTAGAAGCATGTCACCCTCTCAAAGCTTGAATAACGCTCATAGAGGCCAGCAAGTTCTAAGTCTTCAAGGGAAGAAGCTAAAGATTAACTATCCAATCTCTTTTTTAGAAAAATAAATGGAGGGGGTTCAAACACACCAAGATAATGCTCTAATGATCAATGCTAGAGTTATAAATTTTGATGTCCAAAAGATCTTGGTGAACATAGAGAGTTTTGCAAATATTATTTTCAAACATGTCTATGATCAGATGAAGTTAAAGCTTTAGCCTAAACTGAAGCCCTACAAGCATAATGTTTATGGTTTCAATAATCAACCAATATGAGTAGAAGGTGTCATCACTCTCCCTATTTAGCTGGTGATGATGAAAATGTGGCCGAACAATAGATAAACCTTGTGTAGGGAACTATTAGTCCCCCTATAACATCATTTTGAGCGAACTTTCTCAAAATATATTTAGGATGGTTCCTTCAACAGCATATCTCAAGGTAAAGTTTCCCATTCTAACGGGAGTTAGAGTTTGGTAACGTAACCAAGAATTAGTTTAGTCATCATACTTAAAAACCTTAAAAAAGGGAAGAAGTATTTAGTATAGGAGCAAGTCTAAAAGAAAGGGCTAGTATAAGAGGTGAACTAACTGAAAATATGAAAATGATATAACTCAAAAGTGATGTCAAGTAAACTACACAAATTTGAAAGTCGATAGTAGCTTAGCTAAAGTAACAAATTATGGACTTCCTCTAATCTAATGCCAATGTTTTAACTTGGTCTCCATCAAATATGCCAGGCATACCCTGACATGTCATGACATATTACCCCAACATTGACCCAAATGCCATAGTTATGAAGTAAAAGGAAAGGAATTTTGCCTTAGAACAGTAAGCAATGATTGATGAAGTTCAATATTGTTGAAGGTTGGTTTTATAAGGTAAGAAACGTATCCAACTTGGTTAACCAATTGTGTTTCAACCAATAAAATCTAATGAGAAGTAGAGGATATGTATTGACTTCACTGATTTAAGCCAAGCCTACCTAAAGGATTTTATTTTATTTTTTATCTTTTATGGATTGATCAGTTTATAGACTTAACTTTGGGTCATGCTTTACTTAGTTAATGGATGTCTTCTAGAGTTATAATCAAATTAAGATGCCTGAAGATGACAAGGTCCATGCTTCTCTAATCACAAATTTTAGGATCTACTATTATAAAGTCACGCCCTTAAACCTAAAAATTGTTGGAGTAACTTAGCAAATATTAGGCATTGAGATGTTCAATCCTAACTTAGGAGAAATTTGGAAGCATATGTAGATGACTTGATTCTGAAGAGTTGATTGCTAATAGATCATCTTGAAGATATTTAAGAGACTTCTAATACCTTAGAGTGGTGTAATATGAAGTGAAATTCCTAAAAGGGTTTTTCTAAGGTAGCCTCAAGTAAATTCCTAAGCTATGTGGAGACTTAACATGGCATACAGGCTAATTTGGAAAAACAATGAGCCATTTTAGATTGCAACCTCCCAGAACTATGAAAGAGATGTAAAATTTAATAAGTCTAATTGCTATATTAAATCGATTTATGTTCAAAAGCACTAGTAGGTGAGATGAATTTTTCAAAATTTCAAAAAACCATGGGGATTTCAAGTGGATTGATTAGTTTCAATCTACTTTAATGACCTCAAGCAGTTCTTAACCATACCACCTGTACTCTCTAAGCTTATCTCTAAAGAGAATTTGTATTTATAGTTATCAGTGAGTAGCTATGCCCCTTCTTTGGTCTTAGTTTGAGTAGAAGGAAAGGGCACTAATCTATTTATTATGTTAGCCATATCTTTAAAGGACTTGAAGTTAAATACTCCAAGTTGGAGAACTTTGCTGTTACAGTGATTGTCTTGGTTAGGAGGCTCTAGCCTTACTATGAAGCTCATCTAATTGTAGTCTTAACTAATCAACCACAATGTAAGATATTATTGAAGCTATATATTTCTAGCAGAATGGTCAAATAAGTCTTGGAACTTAGTGCATGTAGAGGTCATTTTCAACCTCAATATGCAATTAAGGCTTAAGTTTAGTTAATTTTGTAGCTAAGTACATGGGTAATGAATTAACATTAAAGGGAGTGAACAACCAACCTAGACCCTTCTATGATGGATCATCTACTAGGAAGGAAGTTGAGTAAGATTAGTGTTACAAGGTCTATAAGGAGTATAAGTGAACTATGTAGTTAAATTTGGGTTTTTAGCTAATAATAATGAGGCAAAGGAATGAAGCTAGACAATAGCTCATGCGTAGTAGCTTATTAGGCAAGTAGACCTAGTTAAGTTATAATATAAAAGTTAGATTTGAATTTAAGTGCCGATCCTATGAAGAACTACTGTGTAACTAAAACCTAATTATTTAATGATGTCTTTCTTATAATTTCCCTTTTATCTAAATTTCATAATTATGAGCGTAATTGAATAATTAATAGAATAAAGAACAATTAAAATAACATAATTAATAATGTAATTAATTAAAATAAAGAAGAAGCATAATCCTTAGCAAATTTTGCATTACATACTATCTAGTTCTAAGTGACTTTTTAATCTCAATTATAATATTAGACCATGGAGATTCCTCTTATGAACTAATCGGACTCGCATATCTAATTAATTCGTAATCTAAAGTATACTCTTCTCAAATTACTTTTGCAATAAGGTATCTAAGGATTGAATTATGTCCTTGAATCCTGCCATTAAGTTTCCCTAATCCAAAAAAACTAAACTACTAAACGTTTTAGTCAATCGATTTTGTCTAATTGTATCAGTCAACCATACTATATGAACTTGCAAACTCTATAGTAGACTTATGCATTAACTTATTCATTGATAAAATTGAATTAAAGAACAATATAAACCAATTCAATTAGATCTCAATATGCAAATATCATAGATTGAAATAACTATCAAGAGTCATAATAAAAGCTATGGTTTGATAACAATTTACTAGGAAAGATTATAACAACATAAAAAAAGATAAATATCAAGAAAATGGAGAAATCCTTATTATTTTTCCCCATCAACTCTTCTCTAAATAGGTTTTCCATGTAAACCTAAACCTAAACCTAGACATCTATTTATAAGAACTAAACCTATATATATATATATATATATATATAAACTTATCGAAAATAAAAAATTTACAAATTATAAAACCACTATGCCCTAAGATCATGATAGAAGAGGTAAATTTTGGCCTTACACTTCATATAAAATCTTCAAATTTGATGGAAATTAATCACAAAAGGTCTGCAGTAGGGAAACACTCTTGATATTCACCCATGATCTCCTCTAAAGTTAATTTCTTGGTTAAAGTTCCTTCGCTTTGATTCCTTGATCAATGATTTCTTTAGTTAAGCTCCAAATCTTGACAAAAATCTTTAGAAATTTATCAAACGCTATAGAAATCCATGAAAGTGAAATATAAACAAATTAAGTGTCTAATTGCTATAAAATTAACTTGATTATTATATAAAATTACACAAATTTATCCTAAAATATCTATGCTAATTGAGTGTTATCAAATTCCTCCACGCTTAAACTTTTGCTTATTCTAAAGTAAAACAATCAAAGTATTATAACAAAAATATCTTAAGAACAAGATCATAAAAAAATTCCCTTAAAAAAGTATACCCTTGAATTAAGGAACTTTGAAAATTTCTCTGTACTTACCATTTTTCCTTGACTTGATAATGTCTTTAGAAGAATTGAATAATAACACTTAAGAGCTACTAAATTTTAACAATCAACTCGATAATTTAAGTTAGCCTTATGATTTAAACAAAAACTAAACTCGAGATCAAAGTAAATATTAATAAGTTAAGAAAAAGTTATAGAAATTTCACTACTTTAACTCAAGAGGAAATGAATCTTCCCTTAACTAGTTTTATTATGAAAACTTAGATTGGATGCATGTTGCATCAAATTATCCTCCAATTGTCTCTTTACTTCTACCAATTTTCATTAGGAGGCTTTCAAAGTATTTCCTTTATCAAAGCTTATTACCATTGGGAAAGAATCTCGCTCATCTGACAAACCAAAGTAGATCTTTACTAATTTAGCCCTTTAATTTTTTTATTACTGCTAGCTAGAAAGTACTTAAATCTTCTAAGGTACCAAGGTTGATCCTTAATAATTTTAAATTTAATTTTCTTTTTACATTGATAACATGAAAGAATCTTATTCATCTAAGGGATTAAGATCGATAATTACCAATTCTTAGCAATTCTTCTCTTATTTCTCTTATGCCCCCAATTACTTTGATTTTTTAGAAGACTTTCAAATGAAAAATCTTCTTTACTCATCTAATCTAAAATTTTGAAAAAGAGAGATAAATATCTATCCTCTAGAATAAAAATAACTATTCCTTAACCCATTTATATCTATCATAATTTCAAGTCTAAGTCTAAGTTTAAGCAACAACAAACTCTAAATCATGGGAATTTAATTATTCAAATTCAGTAATGTGTACAAGGTCATAGTGGAATTGTGGGAAATTTTAAAAAAAAAAAAATTCTTATTTTTATACATATAGGGGTATAAATTTCTAAAGTTTCTATTTAAAAGAACTCAAAAGCTTAAGTGTCCATATTCATTCAATTCATACTCATTAGTGGACATATCCTATTCTATCCCCACCATACTTAAGTTATACATTATCCTCAATGTATGTTATCATGGCATTGATCAAGGAAGGGGGGTCAAAAACCTATATGCACAAAAAACTCGTATATGGAAGGTCTTATAGAAATATAGCCAACTTGTCATTCTATGGTTTAGCTTATGAAGATGAAAGCCATATGAACTCTTAGATTTATCTAGCATCACTTTGTTGTACTTTATAAATACAATATATCTCATTCATTTAGTACCCTATTGCTATACCTCCTTCCCAAGATGCTTTTAGCAAGTACATAGTAAATGATCCTAAGAGTAGGATCTTTTATCTTCTAAGCCTCTAACTTCTATGGATCATATATAGAGCCTTTAGAACTCAACCTTACCTATGCATAGGCATCACTCATACCCTTACACCTAGACATCACCCACAACCTTAGGTAGCTTATAAGGTAGATTGTTAAACCCTTCAGACTGCATAAAATTCTTAGAGTATATGCCTGGTGTAACTGGAATCCTATCTAAGGGCATGGTCACACTTTGGCCATTGTATTAAATATATATGGTGTTTTGAGTCCCATTGTCTATTATGTCAGTTACAAATGTTATAATAGTTAAGAATTCTAAGGTTAGCTCCTTATAAGTCAGCTCATTGATGGTTAAGAGCCAATCCTATCCACTAATCTCTATGTATTCTTTTACTCGAGCATCATAGCGTACTTAAGCTAGCCTCCTAACTAATAATGGAATTCAGTCCAAACTCCTTTATAGGGCTAATATATCACTTTCTTGGCTAAGACTTCCTGAAGTACAATAAATGATAGGTAAAACTAGAGCTTAAAGTGCTTTTTACGATAGCGTGCTTATATCTTAGCATGATTGTGAAATTAACAACACAAAAGAGGATTTCAATTTGATAACAAACTCATGTTCCTAAAATTGTAATGTTAAGAAGATAATTACCAATTCTCTCAAGTAGGCAATGGTTTATATAATGAGATGCCGACTTATCTTGAATCTTGTATTAGTAAAGTTCTAGGATCAAATTATTACTAAATCCTATTTTGAGTTCACAATCTATATTGATCATAAGTTATGGCTTATATTATGCAATTATATGAAAACTTGAACGTAATTCTTAATTTTTTTTTTCGAATTTAAGTCTTCATAACATGATTTTTACGGATAACATACCATTAACAATCTTCAATCTTATCATCACACTCCATTCAACAACATTTCATCACAACCCTCATTCTCTTCCTCTCTTCAATCACCACCAAGCATGTATTTTTAGTATGTTTTCAAGCAAATAAAGGATTACAACATGTTTTATCACACTATCTTTCATAAATCACTCTTGGAAACAAAGTTTTTCATGCATGCAAAAATCATGTTTCCACATCAAACTCTAGATAAAAATCCTATTTTTATCTTAATATTCAACATCTAGAAAATACAATAGAGAATGATAAAATGTATATCTTCATTTTTTTGTGCATAAGTTGAATCCATAAAAATTGTTGGGTTTAGTTGACTGTGTAGTGAGAGAAAGTGAGGAAGAGTAAGGTTTTAGAGAGAGAAGTGTTGTATAGAATGAAAAGGAAAGACCTTACCCATGGTTTTCAAATTCATAGAATGACTACGGTTAAAGATTACAGCTGTGGAGTTAGTCATGGTCCTTACCTTATTCCATGTTTCTTGATATAGGCGTAACAACGAGCAAGGATCATGAGCATGATCCTAATCGTGGTTCTCTCATCTTTAATTTTATAACTTCCTTTTGAATTTAATTATAAGAGGATCATAAGCAAGTCTACGAGAGTAGACTTTAGAGTATCACAAAAATTCTCGAGGCTAAAAATTCATAAGCAAATGATCTCTTGAAGCTTGCTTCAATAAGCCTTCCCGATAATAAGGTATTTATTGAATATTTATTAGATAAAAGTATAAACAGGCAACATACGCAATGTTTAGAAGTTTAGCTTTCTTCTAAGCCATCTCAAATGGATCCCATTATGGTGTATTTGAAGCACAAAATGCTTTTAGAAGATCAAAAAGAGGTAAGGAAGCTCTTGTGTTAAGCTATAAACTATACCCACATCGATGACCTCTTATATGAGCAAAGTCATAATCTACCTTACATCTATTCTTTCAAATTGAATGAAACAAGACATATTTTATCTAAGCTAGATTCTAGAGTCTATAGCAACCATAGTAAGACTTAGATGCTTTATATCTAAGCTCTTAGGCTTTGATATTACTAATCAACTATGAAGGTGGATGCAAAGAAGTTAGTCCAACATTATGATCAGTGTCAAAAGCATGCACCCATAGAGCATCTTCCGAGTAGCAATCTTTTTTCACTTACTAGTTTGTGGCCATATTCTTAGTAGAGGGTTGGATATCCTCAAACTTTTCCCTAAGGCCACGAAACAGAGATAATATATTATTGTAGTTGTTGATTGTTTTACTCAATAAGTAGAAGCTAAAGCAGTTGTTATGATCATTAAGAAGAGTGTAGAGTTGTTTGTCTTCAATTCAATACTTTCAAGGTTAGTGTTCCATATGCTCTGATTATTTATAATAGGATACAATTTCATAGCTAACAGTATCAAGGCTTCCATGAAAAGCATAGTGTTATGATTTCCTATACATTTGTTGCCTATCTACAATCTAATAATAGGTCAAAGTAATGAGAAAAGTTATACTCCATAACCTTCAGAAGAGAGTAGTTTATGTTAAAGGGAAGTAGGTTGATGAACTCCCTACAATCTTATAGGGGTATTGAATCACTCACAAAACTTCAATAGATGGAACACCTTTTCAATTGGCCTTCAATACAAAAGTCATTCTTCCTTTCATGATTGAGCTCAAAGTGTCCAAACTCAACCGCTAGACATAATGGCCAATCAGATCAACCTTTAAGCCAATCTTAATATTATTGAGGAGACTTGTGATCTAGTAAAGGTATGAGTAGCTGCTTATCAGCATAGGGTAGCTAGGTATAATGGTAAGAGAGTTGATTACAAGGTCCTTCAACCTAAGGAACTAGTGCACCAGAAGCTTAAAGCCTTGGGATCAAGAGAAGGATAAAGGAAGTTAGCATCGAATTAGGAAAATCTTATCAAAATTGGCAAAGTAGTTGGACTTAAAGCATATAAATTAGAAAGGCACAACAAGTAACTCACTCCTAGGACATGGAATGTTGATAATTCAAATTTGTATTTTGAATTAAGTATTTCCTCTTATTGTACACGCAATGACTGCGATCAATCAATGAAGCTCATTTTTTATTTAATCTCTATGTTCTTTAAGATGTGCTTTATCTAAGTACAATATAATGGTATAGTCCCAACCTTACTAAAGGTTAATGGATTTTTAACTCGTTTAAGTCCTAGCCTCTTTGAAGTGATCAAATATAATTTTAACCGCTTTTTAGGTTGACAAACTCCAATTTGTATAGGTCCTAGCCATGATGGTTAACAAACCTTTTAATCTTCCTAAGTCCTATCCTACTGTCTAGTAAATGGACTTACAACCTCTTACTCTACTTAAGAGAATAAAGCGTTAAACCCTTTTAAGCCTAATTAGTTGGCTATTCTAACCTAATTTAAATTAGATGCCTCATAAACCAAGCTTAGGCCTAAATGTCTAAGGTAGCCCTTAAGGAAGTATCCTTACAAGGATATGGGAAATACAACCAAACCAAGTGTTGGCTAATAGATTTCTTGGATTCACCATTTTTACAAACAATATCACATTATTATTTCAAAGAAAAAGGCAGCATAGAAAGGAAACATCTAAAGTTTCATCAAAATGTCTTTACATCAAATTAGTTGGCATTCTGACCATTATATGTATGTATATGTAAGAGTGTATGTGTGTACGTATGTAAAGAAAATAGCCTCAATGTAAAAGAAACATGCAAGAACTAAGATTCAATTGAGGGGTAAACAATGCCTTCTTGATGCTCTTCAACTTGAGTGGTAGAATCAAATTTAGTAGCTAGGTCACATGGACGATTATAGATTGGAGGCTATTAGGCAACATAGGAATCTCTTTATGTTGTTCACCTTAACCAAACTCTTGCTCTTCATCTTCTATAGACTGTGAAGTTTAAGAAGCTTTGATCATAATCAAGATGCTTCTTCAATACTTCCTCCCTTGCTACCTTTAACTACCCGCATCATCTTCTTCTAAAGCAATGCTATCTACTCTTTGCCCTTCATGATCTTAGCAAAAACTTCCTCCTTTCTTAAGCTAAATTGGGTATTGCTATCTATCACGGAAATCTACACTTTTTATTGATTGGACATTTTCGTTAACTACTAATTTTGCTCATTCAATCCGTTCTTTGTCTCAACAAATGAAGCGCAATCCAAAGTTTGAACCTTATTTTCGGCCTCCTAAAGTTAAGCTTCAAGCTATTTAACTTCAATGTTGAGGTCTCATTTAAAGTTATTTGAGATTTCTCTTAGGTATTGTGAGAATTTAGCATTTAATTCCTTGTTATTGTTCTCCTCGACGGTAAAACACTCATCAAAAGCTTAGACCTCAGCCGTAGCCATTTGCTACTTTTGAATAGTAATTCTTTTATTCAACCTCCCATTGTATCTTTGTAACTCATATTTTGCATCTTGAGCTCATTGAAATAAGATGAGAATATCATTAAGGAATTTAAAGTAGCGACCATATAATCTTAGGTGCTTAGAGATCAAGGTCTTGTGCTTTCAATAGAGCTCCTCATCCTTCTCCTTCTCAACATCCCAAGTGTCAAATACCCCCAGACATGCTGTAAACCCTACTTTTAGAGGGCTTAAGATTTGAGTACGAGTACTTTCTAAACGTTTCCAAAGATCAACTAAACAAAAAACTTAAGTTTATATTTAGAAACAAATTAAATTTTTATAATTCAAAAGCCAATTGTCAATAAAACCCGAACTTGAAGAACTGCAAACTCTAAAGTTACTTAAAAGCCTAAACCTTAAAACCATTAAGGAATTTTGACCCTAAGTAATTAATCAATAATTTAATTCGAATAAATTCATTCAACTTTAGAAAATTTCACAATTTTATAAAAATCAAATCATAAATTACAAAACAATGCAAAATGAAAACCCTAAAACAATTTCCTACCTTATCTTCATGTATAAGCCTTACACATAAATAAGTAGACTAACCAAACACCTTTGAATAACTTATCAATTGAGAGTTGGAATCATTTACCAATTGATAACTTATCAAAATCTAGTGATAAGACAATTTCCTTATCATCTCTTCACTTATACTACATATGGACAATTTTTCACAAGATTTCATAAGCTTAACTTTAATAAATGAGACAAGACCACTCCATGGCCTAAAAAGACTTTGGATGGCAGATCTAAACAAGGAAGAAAGGGGGGTCATGCACTTGTCATTCACCCATTAATCACTTCTTCTTACACATCACTATTCACCCCTTAATGCTTACATCATCAATAGTTGCAATTGTTGGCTTTATGTAAGCTACAAGACAACACTTTCAAGACATTTAAACCCTCGTTCTCTCTCCATTCCAACTAGCCACTCTCTCCATCATTTTTCTCACTTTCAATTTCACTTTCACATCTTCTTTCTCTCCTTTGAAACAAACATAAAAAGGAGAAACAACCTTACCCCACAAAATCAACTTTTCTTCCATTTTTGAAGCTTCACTCACGGCAACTTTTTCTTTTGTTCTTGTGTCATTTTCTTTCACCATCTAAGAAATTTTAAGACCATTAGAACCTTCCACAAACCCCATTCCAAAAGACCAAAAGAGTCGGGTTCCAAAAGGTGGCAAAAAGGAGGAGGCAAAGTTAAGAGCTTAAGTGGAACCTTAGTGTACAACCACCAAACTTTGCTTTAAAGACGAGTAAGTGTTTCTTGTGATATGTGGATTAGTATTTATGTTAGGAGACTTTGATTCTTGAAGATATGAGTAAGGTTTAAGTTGTTATAACACCAAAAATTGTTTTAAGAAACAAACCATGAAACCTTTACATGAAGTTGAAACATGAGCATGTAAAGTTGGTGTTTTGTAAGGACATTTGTTTAATGCTTTGAATGAAAGATTTTAAGCTAAGAAAATCTTGAAATAAGAACTTTAATGGAGGATAAGCATGCTGGATGTGAGGGTTCCATAGTCATTTGGATGTTGATTTTGTTTCCATTAAGTTAAATATGCTCAAATATAGACTTAAGTTAAGGAAAAATCCATCACATGAGGTTTTATGAAGAAACCAACTTTGTATGACATGAGCTATGATATGGGAGTTATATTAAATATAAGATCTTATATTTCTTTGTGTGAAACATAAGTTAAAGAATCATCTTATGGAAGAAAAGTTAAGTTAAGATTTGGACATAAGTAGTCTAAGTGCATAATCTACTACCTAAACTTAAAGAAATGATTAAACAAGTTGAAAAACCAAGTAAGGACCCCTTGGAACCATCATGAATAGATCTGAAACATGGGGGAAAGACACCTAAAAATATGATAAAAGTGAATGAATAAAGTGAAAAGATTAACCAAAGAGAGTATGGTAAGCATACAAAACCTAAAACTCAAAACTAAGCCTAAAGCTCTCAAAACAAGCTTAGAACTCTAAGTTGGGCCTTCAATGAAATTCTAACCAGCACCTTAAATAACCAAGAGAGGTTGTTTTAAAGCTCATAAGAAATCCACCTAAGGCCTTATAAGCCCACCAAAGTCACTAACTTTAGTTTGGACCAAAAACAAACTCATTTGACAACTTAAGCCTACTAAAGGGCCCAAGAAGTGGTTGTTAGCCTTAAGAATATAAATCAAAGTTGTAAATCTAATCTCAAGGAGTATTTTAAGCTTAGGATAAATTCTTAAGACCAAACCCAAAGAATTTCTTAAGTTATTAAAAAGCCTATTTACCAAATAAGGCCCAAAAACACTCCAACACATGAGAAACGCTAATGTCCTAACCCATGGACAAAATTGTATACCTCATTTCGAAAATCTAACCTTACCACATTAAATTATACTCGAAAACAATGAAGATTGACTATAAGATCATAAAAATCGAATTTAAAACGAAAAAGTTATACGCGATTGAACTTTATGTAAAAACAGGGAAAAATTACAAAAACTAGTCAAGAATATAACTTAAGGAAAATTTACTTAGTTTTTGAAGTTTGTTTCAATTCCTTATAAAAATTATTTCAATGACCAGGGGACACTGTTTACGGAGACGACTTGCCTCTGGATTACTTTGATTAACCCACATGGCAGAGTAAGTAAATTCTCCATAACTCTTTACTTGATTGTACTTGTAGAATAAATATAGCTAAACTTATATATATATATATATATTTGGATGCTTATGGGATATGGGAGATGCATGTGTATGGATTTATGGATGAATGTGATTACTTGTTAATTATATATATAATAATGGGAATTGTTTGTATTAAGATATACATGTGAATTGTATGGAATGAAATTGTTTGATCACCCTAAAAATCAAGTTAATCACTTATACGATTAAGAACTCAAAATGAATCATGCATTCCCCATATTGCATACGAATAACACCGACTGCCACTTCACGGAGAAGATAGGAAGGGACTCACAAGAATACGAGTTTCCTGCTGGATTGGGCACTAACTATGCCATCATATATATTGAGTCTCTATCTTAAGCTGATGGGCTTACTAGGCGCTGGGAGATGCCAACCATTGGCGAAGAGCCGAGTCTTGCGACTTCTGCTTAGGGTGTATGTTTGTGGACTATGGGGGCCACCACACCGCTAGACTTAGGATTTTAAAAGATATGATATGATATGATTTTTGTAAAGGAAGTATACATATATATATATATAGAGAGAGAGAGAGAGAGAGAGAGAGAGTTTTGTTTTGGCATAGCACGATAGTGCAAATGAAATAAAACCCAAGGTCTAGAACTCAGATTTTGGTTTGGGTCGGTTAATTATCTCCAAACCCCGACTTCAGGGGGCGTAATTCTGAGTCGTATGCAGTTCCTAGGTCACTGCATACTGATTGTTCGGCATACTGAGTGTTCATGCATTCATATGATTGTGCATCTAATAAATTTCTATTATGTGGTACTAATGAGGGTATTATCTCAGTAAACTTAAGCTTACACCCCTATAGATTTTTGTTGATATAGGAAAACCTCTTCCCAAATTCGGGCCAAGGTATGTCCGTGGTAAGTCTCATGTAGGGATGGGTTAAAGTGATCAAAGAGTGAAGAGGACTTTTTGTAATAGAATTATAGACGTTTAAATACTTTTGTGTTTTCGCTCATAACATAGATTTAATGCAGTTCCGTTATGAACTACATTTGTTTGTAATATTTTTTTGGTGTAGGTCCCACGAGCCCATACAATTAGCTAATCTATAACGTAAAAATAATTTTAGTTAAATTACTCTATATTACTTATCTATGAGCCTAGTGGTAACGTAGAGTGGAAGGAGCCTTGTGTATCATATGAAAAACCTATGATCAATAAGGGGGTTGATAATAGACCTTTATACGGTACACGGCGACCTACCACGACAACGATACTGTTGGGTCATGATAATTGCAAGCTCATTTGTAAAGAAAAGGAAATTTAATTTTGTAATGGAAAAAATTTCACTTTGAACAAAATTAAATAGGAAGATTACAAGTTGAATGTACATCTTAGAAGCAATCAATTCTTTGAAATTAGAAGCCCTATTAATGGTCCTCTTCAAAACTAGCTTGTCAAGTGGCAGTAAGATACCTTTTAGTATTGTTAAGCTAATGATGTCATGGCTAAGTCCAACATCATCTGGATGAATGTCCCATAATGGAAAAAATTCATGGTCTTCCATGCTAAGAGATGAGTGGAATCATTGGATGACAAGTTCAACATTGTTCATCTTACTGAGCTTGGTTAGAGTAGGGCCTTGCATATGAACCAACTTGTTAACATCATCCAACCTCTAAGATCCCCCTAAATTTATAGCATTCTCTGCTAAAGCTAGTAGAGTATCTTACTTGGGTGTTTCATCATAATATTGCTTCTTGTATTTGTTACCTTCTTCATCCTCTCTCATTTCCCTAGTCCTCTTATGAGTATTTAAATTTGCATCAAGATAGGGTGGTCATACTTTAGCAATGTTTTTTTGCTATTAAATGTTTTGTTTAGGGTTTAAGAGGACCTTTTTCACTTTCGCCCATTGTCTTTGTGGTCGACTTATTCTGATTCTCTTTTGCTTAAGCTAAGAAGAAATTGGGGTTGATGCCTTAAAGCTACATATCTACAAAACTATATTAATGGCCAATCAATAGATTAGATAAAGAACACTTATAGAAAATCGTGCTAAGCATAAGCTGGGACATAACTCCATTCTCCCTATAAGATCGAATGAAATAGCTTCCCTATGGTAAGCCTACCTCGACATAGTGAAAGTGGAGATTAGTATCATTTGAAAAGATTGGCTTTTCTTTAAGATATAAGTCTACAATCAACTTGATGTCATAATGGAACACACCACACCACACCACCACTATTCTTCTTCTTTATCTTCTTAGTTGTTTATGCACTATAAGTTTCTATAGCTCCTTCAGTTCTGAGTCATATGATAAAACAAATTATGTTCAATTCAGCCAAAAGCCATAGGAGCTCTCTAAAATTATTACTCTCCTTACTAAAGTAATAGGGGAGGCAAGTATTTATAGGTAACTTTAGGCAAGGTTGCCTATGCCCATGCTCACCTCCTCAAAGAATGGGCCAAGCTATCTAAACCTAATTTGATCTATTTTGTTGATCTAAACTACACTTCTTAGGCTTGGCTAGATTATGTACACATCTTCAATAAGAGCTTGAACTCAATTGAAATAGCTTATAACAAATTGTAGCAAAGACCACAAGGACCTATGCTCTAAAGTCTAGGTCAGCTAAGCCTAGCAAGTCAATTTAAACATTCAAATTATGTCAAGGGATGAGAACAATTTGACAATTATTGCATCCAGTAACTACCAATTGTCCCTACCTTCGGAAAATTAAGACTTCATCTAAATAGCTCAACTATCATGTTAGAACAATTAAAGCTTTATTGTCTATAAATAGAGAACAAATGCCAACGGTAAATCTATCTGATACTCTCACTTTTCATACAAAACTTGAAAACCTTTACTTCATATTAAACACTTACTTGACTTAGCCATCAAAGTAGCAACATTAGTTGGCCCTGACACCCGTCTTAGCCTACTTCTTTTTAATTTACAAGCAACTAAATCCAATATGATGATTAAAGAACAACAATAGTGATTCCATGCATCAAGTACTCACTTAAACACTATGATAAGTAAAAAAAGAAAAAAGAAAATAGAGGTAACTACCTAATTATTATAAAATATAAAATCTTCAAGCGAAAGCATAGATTTGTTAAATTTAAAAAATCCATTATTTTCACATGCATGTATTAGATGGGTATAAAGGTATGTATGATATTGTGAGTAATTTATTTCCTTTTTTCCTATACACTATTTTAATGGAGACTGTATGTGTGTATTCATGCTAAGATAGAGAAACAAACAATTATATATCCTTATATCAAAACTGATACGCTCATTAAGCATCAATTACATCTTAAATGGTTAGATGAGATTAATTCATGAGTAACTCTCAAAAAAACATAAAAAAGAAGAAGTAAATCTCACAATATCTCCTTAAAGATAACAATAATACTTCTCTAATTATAAGAAGTAATAATTTTGTTCATATCACTTAGTTTAAGCCATATTAATGATCATAAAATATTTATCTATATTCTCTTACTTAGTGTAAAGGTTGAATAAATCTAAAACATAAGAAAAACTACGTAGTATAAATTTTCAAAAACCATATCTCATATATAAACATCATAATTTCATCAATATGATTGACATCGGTTGTACATTAAAAACATAATATAATCTCTTCTATTTACCACAACAATAATACTTTATCATAAACATTGCATAAAATACTATTGCAACATTATTAATGTTTCAATGCCATTCATATTATAGAATGTTCAAATTCTTCTTGAGCACAAGATATTTAAAATAAGATAATACATTTCAATAACCCTTAGTGTTTTTGAAGTAAAACACTAATTTTATGCATATAGTGCCCTTAAATATTTTCCTTTTTGGAGAAAAATACTACTGCAAAATGTCATAATAAATTTTTAGTGGTTTGATGATGGTGTTGATAACCTTATGTTTTGAAGTTACCATAGCCATAATGCATGTATTATAGTTTAAAACATAACATAAATTTTACCTCAATTCTCCATGATGAAATGACAAAATGTTTAGTATTTTTTTAATGATATTGCTCTTTGTCCATGAAGAAACAAATAGCCATTTGTAGAATATTTATTGTAAAAGTGCTAACCAAACTTTAAGTCCAAGTAATCATCCCCTTCTAAGTGATCGGATCATTTATACATGAGCATGTCATTCCTAATATCTTGAAGATATCCTAAAAGTTTCCTTGTAATCTTCTAAGGATCCATTCCAAAATTACTTGATATCTGACCATGAAGTAAAACTAATATCCAATCTTATATAGGTTTGCAAATTAATGATTTTACAATGATAGAAGCAAAAAAGATTGATTCCATTTCAAAACATTTTATGTCATTCTTTGGGTGTTGCTTAAAATAAATTTATCACCTTTCTAAATTAGAAGAATTCTAGTAGAAGAACTCTACATATCAAAATCTTAAGAATTATTTTGATATATGCTCTTCGAGACAATCCCAACAGTCCTTATGATCTATCATAGAATATTTTAACTCCAATCACATACTGTGCAATACTTATATTTTTCACTTTAAAACTCCTTGAGTAATAATTATTTATCTTAGCAAAATACCTAAATCATTAGTAGTAAATAAAATATCATCACTATATATAACTAAATAGGAATTTGCTTCTAATGATTGTTCAATGTATATAAAGATAAACTATTTTTTAAAACTGAATTAACTAATGGTATTGTTAATCTTTATATAATATTATCAAATGAAATACCTTAAGTTAAAAAAAATGATAAAATGACTAGAAGTCGCACAATTAATTAAGTGAGAATAGTAGCTTAAGCATTTCAAAATTTAAGAGAATAAGGAAAGGAACTTGCTTTGATTTGATTATTAATTTAACCTTACCAATGCATTAGCTTATAAGGGATAAATCAATAAATATTGCTATCTCAAGTTTTATGAAGGTAGGTATTTGAAATAATAAAATCATCTAGCTCATTTTAAATTAAAAAAAAAAAAAGAAAGGTCTACAATTCAAAATTTCTTCTCTCACTCTCTTTAGTTTGGGGTAAACCTTTAAGACTTTAGAGAGCTCCAATCTTCCTCAATTTAATCAATTCAACTATTTTTTGGAAGCTTATATGCCATAAAATATATAATTCTAGTGTTTTACCTAATTTTATAAGCTTTAGATTCTTAAATTCAATTTAAGTTATGAAATCAATAAATACATAGACTCATGAAATCATAGAAATTAAAGGAAATCAAGAAGTGATATAGAGGTACTTTTACAATTGTAGCATTAAGTACTTTATATGAATTCTTGTTTGGGTTTAAGTTCTAATTTATTATTTTAATTATGTTTGTATGCAAGGACTCTAAGATCTATCAATTTAAGACATAACTTAAGCTTATGAGAAATTGTTAACTTTAATTCAAGATAGGTTTTCTTGATCTAGTACTTAAATAAGTAGATCCATAGGTCGATTATGTTTATGAACTAAAGATGAAGTATTTTGTTGAAATTGATGTTGAGTTAATGTGTAGGTATTATCATTTTGGTGTCACCATTGATGCATGATTTAGAGTTTGATTTCTATTTATATTAATTCTATGGATAAATGTTATTATGTAAACCAAAATGTGAGTTAAATTGAGAAGTAATGAATTGATGTGGATATAAGTATATGGAAGTATGGTAATGGATCTTAGGTTGTGTTTATTGATTTTAAGTTGAAACTTTATTCATTTGTTTGTTAGCTTAATGAGACAATGATTTATTACTGCTATTTTTTTTAGAGGAAGTAGATTCAATAAAGAATTGTCAAGTTAAGACTATACATTTATAGTGTTTCTTGATACATTTAGGTAATTTAGAATATCATCATGAGGTTTAATATGATGCATGAATGTGAATTGTAACATTAAGTATTAGACTTATTCAAAGCAGGAATGAACTAGTCTTCTAAGACCAAATTGTGATTTACATTATAAGAAAACAGATGACTTAAAAGTTTAAACTTTTGTTAAGCTAAATTGATTTTAAAATCAATGTGGGTCAACTTAATTATGAGCCAAATTTTAACTATAACCTCTATATTACTAAAGTATCTATTTGGTTTTCTTTAATAGAATACTTAATAAAGTACTAATTAATGAAACTAATATAAATAGTGAGTAACAAATCTTCTATAATTTTAAATTGACTAAAATTTTACAATTAATTTCTTATTATATATTATGTGATATTTAAATTGGAGCTACCTAATTTTTTCAATTCGTGATCACAAGGACTATAGGTATAAGGTAGTTGTTATAGGTTACATGTGTTTGTTAATCCATAAATTCAACTTAATATAAACTTAACTTAATATATTTGTATAAGTTATTTGTACATGGTTAAACTGAATCAAAAGATGACACTTATAAGTCAAAGTTACGTTTAGTGAACATACTCTTAGGATGGATTAGCAATTAAATGCTTAGGCTATGATGGCTCAATAAGTAGTTGATGAGACTATTAACAAATCAATAGTAAAGGTGGAAGTTATTATGGGAATTATTTAAGGTTAAGAGATCTAATAAGTAATACATTATAGATGAACTACAATTATCAATAGTTGATATGGTAATGATTTCTTTATAAAACTATTACTAGTTAGGTTTTGGATTGTGACATCATAATTTAACCATCCTTGTCAACTTCTTATTACTTGCTACAGTGAGTTTAAGACTCCATTCTCAATTGATTAAAGTTATGAGCTATTCTAAGTTTTAGGACATTAAATCATGTTGTTTGCTAATACTAATTAATTATCTTAAATGAAGCCCAATTATTATGTTAAAATTAGTTATGCATTTCATGTAACATAGTATATATCTATGTAGTTATTACGTACTGGATTTTGCAACTCACTCCTTGGATGTTTAATTATTTTAAGAGATGATCTATACATCGATAACTTGTATAATGTACTTAGTTCATATTTTTATGTTGGCGATTGTGTTAATAATGGTTAGAGTATAGAAGATAAGTAATTGCTTCTATTATTACAAGTTCAAACCTTAGGTCAATATTCAGGTTTACAATTTCTTAGACTATTTTTAATATTTTATTTTATTTTTTTTTATGGATTTAACTTGATATAGTATAAATAATTTCTTAGTAAAATGATTTCTTTTATCAAAGATTTAAAAATATTAAAATCATGATAAAATCAATAAAAGTGTCTCAACTTTCATTTTTTTTTTCATTTAAACACCTAAACTTTAAACTTATTAATTTTAGTACCTTATCTTTTCATGAGACAAATTAGTATCTTTATTATAACAGCTATTATCATAAAATGTTCTAATAATAATATGAGTATATTAACTTTCAATTTATTTCTATTTTAATGATTAAACTTTTTTTCTTCATTTTCGTACTTTTAAGTTTTTTAAGTGAAATAAGTAAATACTTTTTATAAGAACCTTTGTAGAAATATTATAAAAAATCAACAAATACCAATGAATAATTGTAATAAATTAAAAAATAATAATAAAGAATAAAGTTGTGTCTTGAAATTTTATTTGATGTAACTTTTGCAGGCAATATATAGTAACTCATAAAGGTTGGTAATTGTTTGCAAAAACTATATGTGCAAACTCTTTATAATAACATTTATAAAAACATTACAAAAGGTTAACAAATAGCAATGATAAATTACAATAAATTTAAAATAAAAAACAAAGAATAATAAAGAATAGACATAAGTCTTGAAATTTTATTTGATGTAGCTTTTCTTAATGATATATAATAACTCATAAAAGTTGAATATTGTTTGGAGAAATTATATGTGTAAATAAAATTTCAAAAACCAAACTTATCCTCTTTATTTTTAATTTTTTTCAATATATTATAACTAATTTTTATTTATTTTATTTTTATATTAATTTTACAAAAATTATAATGGAGAAACTCTATATTTATTTCACTTTTAAAAGTTAAAGTACTAAAATGAAAATAATTCAAGTTTGAGACTTAAAATAGAAAGAGAAAGAAGGTTAATGTACTTATACTATTGTACTATCATATTATGATAACAGTCGTTATTTTAAAAATACTAATTTATCTCATTTGAAATATAGAGATATTAAGATGAATTAATTTAATATTTAGATATTAAAATGTAAAAATACAAAAAAGTAAAGTTATGGTACTTCTATGGGTTTTATCCCTAATAAAATTGGTCATGAGTTAATATTTGGGTTATGAGTTTAATAGCTTTAGCTGTCTTGCTTAAGTGGGATACATAGTTAGTTATTCTTTCCTTTTAGGTTTCAAAGGTAACCTTATAAGCCTATTTTAATTCATTTATCGATTTCCTAAGTTTACATGATATACAATATTTTCCATTAAGTAAGAAATATTTAGTTTGATCTATATACATTTTCTCTTCAAGATCACCTCTTGGAAAAACAATGTTACATCCATTTGTTATATCTATGATTCATAATGAACCAATAATGTTATGACAATGTATGATGAATTTTTCTCTAAGAAAATTAAAAATATTTCTTTATAATCAATGTTATTCTATTAGTGTAACCACTAGCAAGAAAGACAGCTTTACATGAGTCAATATTTCCATTTGAGTTACATTTCCTTAAAAACCCACCTAAAACTTCCTAAAAACTTAATGATGTCACTTTATTTTCGTTTATGGATCATCACTCCTCTCTCATAGAATTAACCCATTTTTCAAACTTAGTGGCTTCAAAAAATGAAACTTAATCTTTAGTAATTTCATCATAAAGATCTAATTCTACTAAATAAGTTTCATAATCACTAAAAATAGCTAATCTCTTTATTCTTTAATATATCCTCAAAGCTACTTCTTTATGACTCATTTAAATCAAATCTTTGTGAATTATTTCTTCATTGAGTATGCCATTATTTATATGTCATTCAACACTATCAAAATGTTCTTCAATGGTTGAAACAACTTTTAAGACAATAGCAAACATAAGAATATTTATTAGTAAAGGAATATTTACCTTAACTTCCGTTATATCCACATTCTATTATTCTACATTTCCATTAATTTCATCATTCTTGAGGACTTTTGCATTACTAGTATCCATTAACTATTTTAAAATCTAATTTTTCTTTTTTTTCTTTTTCCAGTGGATTACAAACCCTTTCTTATGTTGAGCAACCCCAAATATAGTTGCCTTAAACTAGGTTTTATGATTATCCATAATTTGAAAGGATTTTTCAAAACTTACTTATAAAAACCACATTTAACAAATACTTTGTTTTCTTTGATGGATAAGTTAATAAAATTTTAGGTTATGGATTACTCATCATACTCTTAATCTTATATATCAAAGTTTTATCAGCCTTTTTGCAACACCATTTTGTTTAGATGTGTATGGTATATTGTATTAAGCAAATATACCATGTATTGATTAAGTGCTATAAATGAAACTAAACAATGTCTCCTATCATCATATTTCCCATAATATTCATCACCTATATAAGATCTTATAGCTTTTATTTTATTATCTAATTGCTTTTTAACTTCATTAATAAAAGCCTTTAAAGCATTTATAGCATAAGATTTTTCTTTAAGCAAACAAATATATCTATATATGAAAGTCATCAATAATGGTAATAAAATACTTTTTCTACGTCAAAAGATATAGCATTAAAGATCTGCATATATCATTATATATAATTTCAAGAAGGTAATTGTTTTTTATACTCTTTTTTGTTATGTTTGGTTTATATTCCCTTACTACATTCATAAATAAA
Source organism: Lumnitzera racemosa (assembly GCA_024138005.1). Taxonomy (NCBI): domain Eukaryota; kingdom Viridiplantae; phylum Streptophyta; class Magnoliopsida; order Myrtales; family Combretaceae; genus Lumnitzera; species Lumnitzera racemosa. The sequence continues at coordinate 73,776,578 of JAMXBC010000007.1, read as the reverse complement.
GCAAAGTCGGTTTAATATAGATTAGAAAGAATTTCATATTTTAGTTTATTTAATCTTTCTATATATATATGACTTAAATGTTTATACCACAAGAAAGTAGAACTTTCATTGATCATGTTTCGCTTAATTCCAATGTTTTTATGCACTACAAGTAAAGATTCAATAAATTTATTATTAAGTTTAAATATGTATAAATCAAGCATAAGAAAACTAGAATCAATAAGTCTAACTTCTTAACATAGTGAAATAATCATGTCCACCTTTAAAATTAAAACCACAAATATTTAGTTTTTATTAATAAAATAAGTATGGTTAGTAGCAGTGTATAACAATATAACAATCATTAATGACTTAGAGATACAATTAGATCATTTTCTTTCTAGAATTTACACTTCAACACTTAGTTTTATATGAGAGTCTAATACACAGAATTCTTTCATCATACAACTGAGTCTTAATATATGAATAGCAAACCAAACTATGCTTGAATCTAGAAAAAGTGGTTGTTTTGTATAAATTTAAAGAAGGAAGATTCACATAAATTCAGTATAGAAATTTGTTTTAAAAAAGTGTGTAAAACTTTGAGTTAGAACACTTATTTATAAAATACAAATTGAATAGTGACAAACTTTTAACAAGAATTATATTAGTTCAATCATTGAATTTTATCCATAAGATTGGTTTAAATAATTATATTTTTATCTAAACTCTTAAATATGAAGTGATACAACTCTTATGATTAAATATCTTCAAAGCTTAATCAAATGCTACAATCTTTTCAAGCATCATGAACTCTAATTTTGCTAACACAAAGTTCACAAGTATGATCCTTAGGCATAAACCTTTTATAATCAATTTCTGTTTTCCTATTAAAGACTACGTTCACATTCAGAGGCAAAATACTTAGGCATGAACTTTTCCAATCTTTATTTTCCATTTTCACCAAATTTACTCTCATAATCTTAGCCATGATAGTTATTTAATGCTATAAATCTCCCTTTTATGCTCATATTTGAGATAAATACTATCTTATTCAATCATTAGGCATTCTAAATGCATAGCTTCTATACTTCAATAGATGTCATTGGCAACATAGAAGTATTTTTATACTTCCTTACTATAGTGCCAGTTATCTAATCATAGCGCCTTATTGTGCATAAAAAAAATAATATTGCTGAATTTAAACTATTTCTTAGTGCAAAATATTAAAGTTGCAACAGAGTAAGAAATAGCTTATAGCCTTGAGATTTTATGCTATAGGTTAAGAGAATTTACATATATAATTATTTCACATTCAATTAGTAGAATTCATCGAAGCACGATTATGGCCATATGCTTATCCTAATTTCATTGAATATTTCCAAAAGTAAACTCTTTAAACTTTTGCTAGAAGTGATACCCTCCTATATTTAATTAGGTGAACTCCATCAAACTTATTGACATAGATTGAAGATATATCCACTAAGAGATATTTATTATGTTATATCTCATTCTCTTTCAACTAATAGTACTTATAATACATCTAATTAATAATGACTTGTTTTTACTATTTGAACGTTAAAACTAACTATGTACTAGAACAAGTTAAGGTTCTCATCACCATTAACTATTAGAGTTTAAGACTATCTTATTTTTATATATTGTATGTTGTAATTTTAACTCAATATTGATTGATCAATTGTGATAAAATAACTAAATTATAACTTTGTAAGATTAGGTAGCCTCACTTAGATTGTAATATAAATCAAACTCATTGATATGTTAATATAACTCCACTATAACTATACAATTTTAATACTAAATTAATATCAACTTTATTCATCATCTTGAATGTGAAAAATCAAATACAACTTAGTTTACCTAATGTATATCAAGTTCCTTAAGAAGATCATTAAGTCAGTCGCATTGATACATGATCACTTTATATTTTCCTTAGACTAAAACCAAAAATATATTTTCTTTTATATGAGATTATGTAATACCATGATGTCAAATTCCTATCTCATTGTTTAAGAATTTAACATGAAACAACTTATAAAGCCTTTCGCACTTTTCATGTTCATCCCATTTTCATAATTACATAATCACAATAATATTTTATACAATATTTAAAGGATCTTTTATTTCAAAAGTGGGAATTTCAATATCAAGTTAAATTTGATTCTAGACAACATGTCAATTACTTGAATTAAATTTTTTACTTTGATCATTTTAGGACTTCATTTGCTTTAAATTTTAGGATATATATCCATATCATTACCCTTTTACTACTCTAAGCCTTTAACTTCTCAAAATGGTTTTCTTCCTTTTTAGAATTTCATAAGGAGAAACCTTTAACTATAAATAAGATTATGAAAATAACATAACATCTTAGTATAGTAATTGATGCCCAACTTAATATACTTTATGTAATTAAGATAAATTATGCATAACATAAATTTAATTTAATGGCCACTTAAAATTATATAAATTGCACAATTCAGTAAATAACTTACTCTGTGATTTGTGTACGAAACTATAACACCCCAAAACCCGGAACATTAAGCATACCAAGTGTTCCTAGCCTCTATTAATATGTTAGATGTCTAAGAACTTAGAATCTTTCTAGAATATACAAAATAATTACATAAAATCTATCAATTTACCAATATTAACTCTTCAATCATTAGTAAAAGAGTAACATAAATACTTACTCATTTCATCTTATACTAAGATGTTGCATTACCCACCTAAATTGATATAAATATTACAACTTAACTGGAAATCTCACATCTCTACAAGTAACATAAAATACATAGCCACTAGGAGTTACAGGTGACTCCATCCCATAGTTAGCAATAAAATCGATTCTCAACTCTTATCCATGCCTATCTTTTCTTTTACATGCAACCCTACCCTTCTAAAGTACCAATCTTCATTCTCTTCTTAATTATAAACTCAACTAATATCATCATAATTTTCAGTAATATCATCTTAACTTAAACCTACAGCTGAAAAACAACAATTCTTGTTAGATGAGCCAATGCCCAATACAGGATACCAAGAACATACACATGAAACATTAGTAATCAGTATACGTACATATGCTATCATATATGCAGCAAACAATCATTTTAATCTTGTCATTTAAGCCCACAAGCAACACAATCTCTGGGTCTTGTGACTTGAGGTTATTTATGACCCCTAACACATAATATATAAGTCTGTAGTATTGGTATTGAGTACTCATTAACACCTGAGTGCTAAAACCATCATAAATTTACTAATGTCCTTTCAGTATAGACTCATCGTTTGGTGCCTCACCAACACCACTAGACCTAATTAATGGATGGTCAAAGCCAAGAACAAGCAGCAAATAATTAAGTCTAAGTTTCATTTAAGTTTAGTTAATGCACACTAACCTAGCACACACAATCATCAAACACGTATTTAGTATCTAAAACTTTTATCTCAATAAGATCTAATACCATGCATCTCCTAACACCTATTCAAAAATATAAATGCTAAGTTTAGAATTTATTAAATTCTTCACGATTTGATAGCACTTCCTCCCCTTTAAGTTAACCCTCTACCTCATCCTCTAAACATCCAAACCACCCTCTACATATATTTCCATATCCTCTTACTTATCTTTCAACATCTTAAAATATGCACCCATATTCCTTACGCCATATGTCCGATTTACATATATATAATTATATACATTATAATTAAACACACTATCACCAAGTTGTTTTATATATAAAATAAAAAAATATGTAGTATATACATATATATTAAAGACATACATACATCATGTTATGTTATACATATAATACATATATATTTATTTTATATTAAATCTTTACTCCTATTTTATTATATTTTATATTAAAATATATATAACATTTGCATGCATACCGACTCTTTTCTTTTCATATTTTTTCTCTTGCTCCTCTCTCCTCTATCTTTCTCTCATTCGTCTCTTCCTCTCTTTTGCTATGTTTCTCTCCCTCATCTCTTTCTCTCTCTTGTTGTATCCCAGTGATGCATGTACTCTCCCCTCGACATCATATAGCATAAACACACGTCACTTTGCCATAAACACTCACATATTTCACTAAACGCGCACACGCACCAACACCTTAATTCACAACACACTCCTATGTACATATACTTTAAGATATTACACACACACACATACATTATCTTATTTATATATGTTATACTAAACACACAAATATATACTTTATATATCAACACACCCATGCAATTCGCATACCCCATATACACTTAAGAGCCCCCCACCCCCTACGTATTACACACAAATACAATTCACCATAACTTAGGCACATACACGACAACAAAAATATAAATGCACTATCATGACATCTCCTACCATCTGGGCAACAATTCTCTACCACCACCATCACCAATATTAATAAGAACTTCTCTTCTAAAAATTAAACAAAAGCCTAAAAAAAAGTATAAATTTGTAAAGGAAAATGAAGATAAGAGAAACTTATTTGGAAAAGGAGCAAAAGATTGACTCTTTATTGATATTATGAATCATTATTAGGTTTACAAACTTAAGAGGGGTCTAGAAAGTTTTCTATTCCAGGTGGAAAAATAGCGTATTATTATGGTAAAGAGATATGGGAAACAATAATACCTAATAAGGAAGGAGCAGAGAGAGATACGGGATAGTAGGATTTAAAAATCTTTAAAAGACAATTATACCCTTGTTATCACTAATCAATTACATACCATACCAAAGTCTAAAAATAATAAACTCTTTTATTTTTCTTTAATTCCTTTGTTAATTTAATTATTGACCTAGGTTTTATAAGAGCATAACTTGACATAACACAAATAAATCTTATCTTGTACAAACTAATACTATAATGTCCTAGAATCTAGAATGCTATAATAAAACATCTATCCTTAGCCACTATTGACACGTTTAGTGTAAACCTTTAATTAAGATCTCCAAACATTTTCATTTCAACCTCCAATTGATTCCTCAACATTTAATCCTCTAAGTAATTGTAGTAAACTCCCAATAATTATTTTTGGTGAAATCTAAGACTTTAAATAAAGCAAACATAACAACAAAATAAACTCTCCAATTTTCTAAACAAAAGATAAGCTCATAATTAAAATTCTATTTACCACTCACCAACCTAGTATTCTTAACATCCTTAATCAAAGCTAACAAATTCTAAAATTTTCACTAAGCACCTACACTTGAAATATTAATAAGTGATGAGCTAAAGCTCAGTACTAAATACAATAAGAACATGTATGTGAACATATAATTCCCAATCATACATGAATATGGAATGAAAAATGCAATAACTAACCATTTAATTATCTTTATTTTAATCCAAAAAAGCAACATAGGTGTACTTATGACCCCAGCACACATATTTTACTTATACCATATAGTATCGATGTTGGGTGCTACCTAACACCTTTGGAACCAAGTAGTAACCTAAAATATACTTAGATCATTTTCAAGTGAGACTTTACTTGAGAAAATCTCATGCAAGGATTATTAAGGTGCCACCCTAAGGTTTGGTCCTCTTAGCACCTTAGGCCTAGTCAAACATAAGCAACACAATATAATTAATGTCAAATAATTATTTAATCTAATTTTATCATTTAGCCTAGCAACTACAACAAACAAGCAAGTCGATAGATTTTGTTACCTTTAGTAATGATAGTAGAATTTTTCCCCTGGTTATAGCTCGACACGCTATCTACCAAGCTGACTACTTTGCTAAGGTCAACTATGCAACCTATCTTGACGAATTGAGAGTCTTTGGGCCCTACTAACATGATAGGCTAGAGAAGCCCGACTTGTTCGCTTATGTGCTTTGAATTTGAAAGGAGGCATGGACAGTTGAGTATCCGCCTACCTTAGCTATGTAGCTACCTATTACTCCATGTCTATAGGCATGTGCACAAATTAATAGGCCATCACGTGATTCATACCTGAGGATTATCTAAAATTACAATTATCAAACAATTTCCTATAATATGGAGGCGTAAACGTTGTAAGGTCTCTTTACACTCTTTGAAGATTCATTTAATTATTTATTGACTTTCTTATATATTGACTTAGGCAATGGAGTGGTTATGTCAAACTAGGCTTGGTACCCCCTTTTCTTGACTTTCTTTCTTTTTTAGGACTTAAGCTACAAACCCTTTTTGACCAACAAAATTTTGGTGCCATCTATTTCAACCCTTACTACCTATAGGTCAAGACATGCATGACTAAAAGTATAGGTGCTAGTACTTCTCCCCAGCATTTTGGGGTGGGGGGGTGGGTACGTGGGTAGCGGGGGGAAGGGGGTGTAAGGTAGGTATCCTGATGAAGATTGTTTTGCTAGATTAAAATAATTTTGTGTTGATTGAGCCAAAGAAAATTAAAAGCTATCTAAGAAGAATGATGAAATTTTAAATCTTATCTAAATAAATAATTTGCCAACTTAGAATTAGACGTGCAAAGATTATAGTGTCAAGGATTTTGACAATTCATTCCACTTGCCTTAAATGCTAAGAAAGTAGGTCGGTGCGATGCATGGAACTTTGACCCTTGCACTGAAAAGAATAGACAAAGAAAAACAACTAAAGTAGGTGCACCATATCGGGCCATTGCATGTTAATACCCCTACAGCTACCAATTGGCAATTTATAATCAAGAAGAGCCCTTTGGTTCTTGAAATGTTAGAGGAAGTAATACCGTAACTTATCAAATTGCTACAATTTAAGACATATGATGGAACAAAAGACCTAAAGGATCATCTTTAGTACTACCGCACACTTGCCAAGTTGTACAACTTAAGTGATGCTGTGACTTCTCAAGCATTTCCTTCCACTTTAAGGAATGTCGTGAGAACTTGGTTTAAACATTTGAAGCCCAATACTATTATGCTATTTGAAGATTTGGTAAAAGTTTCCTTACAACACTTCCATGGAAGTAAACTCCTAATTAAGAACTCATTTGTTCTTAACACTATTAAACGAAAGTATAATGAATCTATTAGAGATTATCTAGCTCAATTCATGGTTGAGATGGTTTAGATCCTAAAGTTAGACATAAGCGTTGCCTTGAAGACAATTATTGATAAAGTTAAGCTACATGAAGATTTTATCAAATCTCTAGATAGAAACTAACCAAGACATTTATGGGAGTTCCAAGCTAAAGCTACTTCTTATATTTGACAGGAAGACAATATTAAAGCCTAATGTGAGGCCAATCACAATAGAGGAGATTTAAAGAATGATAAGAATAAGAAGAGTTTGAAAGACTGACTTAATGGACCTAACAACTAATTTTCAAGGGGAGGCAGAAGTGAAAGGAAGAGCCATGTATTCTAACTTTTTCCATTCATACACCTCTTAACCATATAATATCTTATATACTAATGGAAGTATGGAATTAGAGCATGTTGCAATGGCCTAAATGTATGAGTGGAAACACATCACGTAGGAATTTAAACAAATATTGTGATTTGTAATACAATAAAGGCTATAACACTAATGAATGTATTCAACTTAAGAATGTGATTGAAGATGCGATGTAACAAGGATATTTGAGCAAGTTTTTAGCTCATGACACCAATATACTAAGTGGCCGACCCAATGACAAAGGGATGAGCAACATAATGATGATTAGCCTCCTTAAGCCAAAAGGGAAGCAAAAGAAGGAGGTAATAACAATATGTCTTCAAATGGCGTTATAAACAACCTTGTTGTTAGAGCCTTTACTTTAGGTTAGTCTTGCTCCATGAGCTCAAATAACACCGTACAATATGTCTATAATGTATAGGGCAAGAAGGTAAAGGTCAACAATTCAATCTCTCTCATAATGAAGGATTTCGATGGCGAGCATTGATACACTAGTTATTAGTGCAAGAATTGCCAACTTTGAGGTTAAGAAGATTTTAGTTGATACTAGGAGATCGATAGACATTATCTTCCAATAAGCCTTCGATAAAATGAAGCCAAAGATTAAGGCATCACTATGATCTAACAATTATGATTTATATGCTTTAAACAACCAACCAGTATAAGTAGTTAGAGTGATTTCCCTTTTGATCTAGATAGGTGATGATGAGAATGTAGTAGAGGATAAAGTGGATTTACTTGTTAATTGTTAGTCTCATTACAATATGATAAAGGGCCAACCATGTCAACACTTGTTCGACATGGTCCCATCAATGGCACACCTTAAGGAAAAATTTCTTACCCTTACTAGAGTTGTGGTATGTAAGGGAGATTACCAATTGGCTAAATCATTGTATTAGCAATAGGATAAATCATTATATTTGAGAAACTTCAAGTACGAAAATGTGTTTCATATTGAAGCCAATCTAGATAAGAAGTTTGACAATATGCAGAATGTTAAGGAAGAGGTTGAGGAAATTTAACTTGGGGATAATCCAGATAAAATAACTAAGATAGGAAAGCCATTACCAATGAAAATTTGATAGAACTTGACAAGTTCCTTCAAGATAATGTAGATGTCTTCATATGGGTTTGTTGAGCCATATTTTTATTTCCTCAATTTAATTTATACTAAGCATAGTTTACTTAATATAAATTACTCGACATTAAGCTAAGAAAATATTTTTCTTAAAAATTAAAAAAATTGGAATCGCCAACCAATTCAACTCGTAAAAAGTGAATTTAGGGTTTTTGGGTGGGAAAACCCTAATTTAACCACTAATCTGCAAATTTTCTAAGAAAATGATTTTTAAAAAATTAAACAAGAAAAAACCAAGTTTAAGGCCTAACCAATTAAGATTAAGTCACTATGTAAAGACTAAAGAAAAATTCATGGGCTTTATTTTTACAATTTTCTAAAAATACTAGAAATATACCTAAATATATAAAAAGAAAACTAAAGTGAATTTTATTATTTTTTTATATGAACTTTCAAGAAAAAAGGAATTTTTTTTTAATTTTTTAGATGGTTGCCCTAAAGGTGCTTAGTATTCGCTAGTCGGAATTTAATCGACTGTAGTTCTTTTTTTATAAAATATGTAAATTTTTTTATTTTAAAAATGGAGCCAAGTTTACATTTATTTATCAATTTATTATTTAAAAAAACCCCCAAGAAATCTAATTTTCCCAAATCAAAGAAATCCTAACTAATTATATCTTTTTAAAAATTTTAATTGAGATTTTTTTTTTAAAAAACACTACGTGTCAAAAAATATCTTTTCTAAATCCTAACTATAAGATATGTTAAAGATACAATCTAGATACGTATCTCTATGCGTATCTTTTCCAAATCCTAGCCGCAAAAGATGTATCTCCATACTTATCTTTTCTATGTCTCAACCATAAGATACTATAACGACCCAATAGTATCGTTGTCGTGATAGGTCGCCGTGTACCGTATAAAGATCTATTATCAACCCCCTTGCTGATCATAGGCCTTTCATACGACACACAAGGCTCCTTCCATTCTACGTTACCACTAGGCCCATAGACAAGTAATATAGAGCAATTTAACTAAAATTACTTCTATGTTATAAATTAACTAATTGTGTGGGCTCGTGAGACCCACACCAAAACAATATTACAAACAAATGCAGTTCATAACGGAACTGCATAAAATCTAAGTTATGCATAAATACATAAAAGTATCTAAATATCTATAATCTATTACAAAATGTCCTCTTCGCTCTCTGATCGCTCCAACCCGTCTCTACCTAAGACTTACCACGGGCATGCCTCGGCCCGGATTGACGAAGAGGTTCTCCTGCACCAACAAAAATCTATAGGGGAGTAAGCTTATGCTTAGTGAGATAAATGCCCTCATCAGTACCACACGACATAAATTTATTAGATGTATAATCATATGAATGCATGAACAAACAGTATACTAAACAATGCATGCAGTGACCTAGGAACTGCATACGACTCAGAATTTCGCCTCCTAAAGTCGGGGTTTGGAGATAATTAACCGACCCAAACCAAAATCCGGGTTTTAGACCTTGGGTTTTATTTCATTTGCACTATCGTGCTCATACCAAAACAAAACTCTACATATATATATATATATATACTTCCTTTACCAAAATCAAATCGTATCCTTTAAAAATCCCAAGTCTAGCGGCGTGGTGGCCCCCGCAGTCCATAAACACACGCCCTAAGCAGAAGCCACAAGACTCGGCCCCTCACCGACGGTTGGCGTCTCTCAGCGCCTAGTAAGCCCATCAGCTTAAGATAGAGACTCAATATATATGATGGCATAGCTAGTGCCCAATCCTGCAGGAAACTCATATTCCTGTGAGTCCCTTCCCATCTTCTGCGTGAAGCGGTAGGCAATGTTACCCGTATGCAATATGAGGAATGCATGATTCATTTTGAGTTCTTAATCGTATAAGTGATTAATTTGATTTTCAAGGTGATCAACCAATTTCATTCCATATAATTCACAAGTATATATTCATGCAAACAATTCTCATTATTATATATAATTAACAAGTCATCAAACTCATCCATAACTTCATACACATGCATCTCCCATATCCCACAAGCATCCAAATTTATAAATATAAGATTAGGTGCATCTACTTTACAAGCACAATCAAGTAAAGAGTTCCCTGGTCATTGAAATAATTTTTTTTTATATGGAATTGAAGCAAACTTAAGAAACTATGTAAATTTTCCTTAAGTTATATCCTTAACTAGTTTTCATAATTTTTCCCGGTTTTTACCTAAAGTTTAATCGCGTATAACATTTTCGTTTTAAATCCGATTTTTATGATCTTATAGTCAATCTTCATCGTTTTCGAGTGTAATTTAACGTAGTAAGGTTATATTTTTGAAATGAGGTATGAAATTCTATCCATGGGTCAGAACAGCAGCGTTCCTCATGTGTTGGAGTGTTTTTGGGCCTTGTTTAGTAAATGGGCTATTGATAGCTTGAGGAATCCCTTGGGATTGGTCTTTAGATTTTATTCTAAGCTTAAAATACTTCTTGAGATCAGATTTATAACTTTGTTTTATATTCCTAAGGCTAACAACCACTTCTTGGGCTCTTTAGTGAGCTTAAGTTGTCAAATGGGCTTGTTTTTAGTTCAAACTAAGGTTAATGACTTTGATGGGCTTATGGGGCCTTAGGTGGATTTCTTATGGGCTTAAAACAACCTTTCTTGGTACTTTAAGGTGCTGATCAAATTTTTATTAAAGGCCCATCCTAAGGTTTTAGGCTTGTTTTGGGAGTTTTAAGCTCGGTCTTGAGTTTTAGGCTTTATATGCTCACTATACTTGCTTTAGTTAATCTTTTCACTTTGTTCTTTTACTTTTATCATATTTTTAGGCCTCATTTTCCCATGTTCCAAATCTGTTCATGTTGGTCCTAAGGGGTCCTCACTTGGTTTTTCAACTTGTTTCATCATTTCCTTAAGTTTAGGGGGTAGATTATGCACTTAACTACTTGTGTACAAATCTTAACTTAAGTTTCCTTCCATCAAATGATCCATTAACTCATGTTCCACATAAAGAAATAAAAGATCTCATACTTAATACAACTCCCATATCATGGCCCATGTCATACAAAGTTGGTTTCTTCATAAAACTTCATGTGATGGATTTTTCCTTAACCTAAATCTAGATTTGAGCATGTTTAACTAAATGGAAACAAAATCAACATTCAAATAGCCATGGAACCTTCACGTCCAGCATGCATATCCTCCATTGAAGTTCTCATTTCAAGGTTTCCTTAGCTTAAAATCTTCCATTCAAAGCATTAAACAAATGTCTTCACAAGACACCAACTTTATATGCTCATATTTCAACTTCATGCAAGGGTTTTATGGTTTGTTTCTGAAAACGATTTTTGACGTTCTAACAACTTAAATCTTACTCACATCTTCAAGAAATCCAAGTCTCCTAACATAAATATTAATCCACACATCACAAGAAACACTTACTCGTCCTTAATGCAAAGATTGGTGGTTGTGCACTAAGGTTCCTCTTAAGCCTTTAACTTTGCTTCCTCCTTTTTGCTTACCTTTTGAAACCCTTATCTTTTGGTCTTTCGAAAAGGGGTTTATGGAAGATTCTAATGATCTTAAATGATGAAAGAAAATGGCACAAGAGCAAACGAAAAAAAAATGCCGTGAGTTGAAGCTTCAAAATGGAAGAAGATTGATTTTGTAGGGTAAGGTTGTTTCCCCTTTTTATGTTTATTTCAAAAGAGAGAAAGATGGAGTGAAAGTGAAATTGAAAGTGAGAGAAATGGGGAAGAGTATGGCCAGTTGGAAATGGAGAGAGAAGAAGTGATTAAATTCCTTGGAAGTGTTGCCTTGTAACTTACATAAAGTCAACAATAGAGCTTGGTTAAGATTGAGGGAGATGTGGTAGCTACTATTAGCTTTTAACTTATGGAGTTTATATGATTACAACATGTGTTGGCTTTTACAAGTGATGTTGGCATAGAGTCGGTGGAGAGTGGGCTTGTTAGCTTCCTAATAATGCAAAAGTGAGGGACATTGCAGCTATGGATGGTATGTTCAGCAATTGAAAAATCGTATCAATACAAAGGTGTTTAGACATGGGGTTATGGATTGACAAAGGTATTCGGCGAATTGAATTGTGGGATGCGTAAAAAAAAAAAATCCAAACTCTACTATGAAATTCCAATTTATAAACCCACAACTGAATCTTTCGTATCGAAGATACGGCAGATTCGATAACAATTCTTTAAAGATTTGACCTAACTTCTAGAAACCCTACTTGATTTAGGTCAATTCGATCTAATTTGATTTAGCTCAATAGTTTACTTAATAAATCCTAAGTCTATTTTAGCCTAATATAAATTAGATAACATAATCCATTTTATATCAGACTAGACCAAAATTATTTTAATAAAGTTCAATCATCTAATGACTTAAGAATTTATTAAATTAATCATACACCTTTAGTTGATTTGATCCTAAACGACTCAACTCGATACAACTCGACTCAATATAATTCGACTTAACTTAATACAATATAATTTGACTTAACTTAATACAATACTCGATATGATTCAACTTGTCGATTCGACTCGATACGACAAAACTCTTTTTTTTATATATATTTTCTTAAAACTTTTTTCCTTTTTTTCTTTTTAATTTTCTTTTTTCTTTATTATTTTCTTTTTTTTTTTTGTTTATTTATTTCTTAACTTGGCTCAACTAAAATAAAACAAAAAATAGTAAAAATGAGGTATCTATAGGTTTCCTTCAAATATGTTGAGCATCCTTAGTGAAGTCATTACACCTAAGTTGCAGATAGATCCCTATGCAAAAGTTATTCATCTAAAGAAGAGACATTTTTCCCTCGAACTATAGTAGCAATTGAAGAAGAGGTTCAGAAGTTATTCATGGCAAGGTTCATTAAGGAAGAGTCTTATCCAACTAAGCTGGCTAATTGCGTATTAGTCAATAAGTCAAATAGCAAATAGCACATGTACCTAAATAAAGCTTGCTTCAAGGATTGCTTCCCTTTGCTAAGGATTAATTAGATGGTTGATTTAAATGTTGGGCATACCTTACTCTCTTTCATGAATGCGTTCTCTAGCTATAACCAAATTAAGATGGAAAAGGAAGACAAGGTATACACATCATTTGTTATGAACTTCAAGATATATTGCTATATGGTCATGCTGTTTGGGTTGAAGAATGTCGACACTACCTATCAGAGACTTGTAACTATTGTTGGATGATTTTAGGGTAGGACTTCATTCCTTGAAAAAATACAAAAAGCTAAATGGTACTAGGGCTAATCCAATGTAGCCACTTCAATGCCTAAGTTAGTAAGTATTTGAGAGAGAAGTAATTGACCAAATATAGAGTAAAGGATCTTAAGAGCGATCTTATAATTTTTTCTCTTCGTATTTATAGGCAAATATTAAGTATCTAAAATACTAGTTAATCATTAGTAGTAAGCCATATGGAGATCTTATAATCAAGCATATGCCTAAATTAGAGGAATAGTAGGTGGTTATGTAATGAGATCATAACTGTTCAAACCACTTTCCTAAGTTCAAACAAGACATATTAATAGGCTAAACTCCAAGACAATTAAGTAGATTGAGTCTTAATTGGAATTAGCTAAGAATAGAATTAGTTGTATTCTCCTCAACCGAATGGCCGAGTAAAATTCTAAGCCAAAATCCCACCATCAATAGTAACAAAGATGTTTAAGCCCCAAATCCATTGCAATGTCAAGGTATAGTTTGATGACATAATAGTTAAGAGTAAAAAAGAGGATCACCAACTTTCCAATCTCCATGAGACATTCGACACATTGAAGAAATATAACTTGAAACTTAATCCATAGAAGTATGTTTTTGAGGCTACCTTAAGTAAGTTTTTAAGGTTTATGGTGACTCAACATGGCATTGAGGCAACCCTTAGAATGATTGATGCAATAAGGAATATGAAGTACCTAAGTATCGTTAAGGAAGTTCAAGAGTTGATAGGATGGATTATTCCCCTAAACAGATTCATCTTGAAAAGTACAGATAGATGTGCAAAGTTTTTTAAGATCTTAAAGAATCTTACAGAGTTTCGATGGAGTGACAAATGTGAAGCCACATTAAAGGAGTTGAAAGATTTTTTAGCATCATTACCAATACTTTCGAAGCTCATCCTCGAGGTAGATATGTTTTTGTATTTATTAGTTAACAACTAAGCTCTTTCCTCTTACTTGTTTAAGTAGAGGAAAAAGAGCATAAGTTGATTTATTATGTGAGCCATGTCTTATAATGCCTGGAGTAAAGGTATATTAAGAATAAAAAGTTTATCCTTGCCATGGTAATTTAGTAACAAGGTTGAAGCCATATTTTAAACCTCATCAAATTATAGTTCTCATTAATCAACCATTGTGGCAAGATATGCAATAACCTGATTCCTAAGGAAGAATGATGAAGTATGCTTTGAAGTTGAGTGCCTATGGTGTACAATATAAACCTATAACAATATTGAAGGCTTGAGTTTTGGTAGATTTTGTGGTCGAATTCATTGAAGAAGGAGACAACATCGACATGACCAAGAAGCATATGTGGAATTTGTATGTAGATGGATCCTCCACTAAGGAAGGAAGGGGAGTGGGATTTATCTTACAAAGGTCGTATAATATGAAGATTTAGTATGTACTAAAGTTTAGATTCTTAGTAAGTAATAATGAGGCTAAAAATGAAGCCTTAATTTTCGAATTAAAGTTAGCAAAAGAAGTTAGGGCCAAGAAAGTTGAGGCCTTTTTAGACTCACAATTGATCGTGAACCAAGTGAAAGGAAACTAAGTAACAGAAGAGGAAGCGATTAGCAAGTACTTGGTTGTTGTACAAATGCTCATATAAGAGTTTCAATCTTTCTCGATTGAGAAAATACCCAAAGCTCAAAACATTGCTATCAATAAATTGCTGAAGTTAGCCAACATATCACTCCCTAATTTGAATGATAAGCTCTTTATTGAATATTTGTGTAACAAGTGTTGTTAGATGATTTTAGATTAAGACTTTGATCCTATAAAGAAAGAGAGAAGGCTACAAGGTACCAGGGCTAGTCATGTACAACCACTCCGATGCCTAAGTCAGTAAAGGAATATTAGAAGAGACTAATTGAGTGATAGTGAATTATTAGATATCTCTTATAGTGTTTCTTTTTTGTATTTATAAGCAAATTTTGAGTGGCTAAAACAGCAGTTAATGGCGTGACTATCGAGATAAGTAGAGACCTGTCAATTAAGTACATTATTGAAATGTAAGAATAGTAGGCAATTATGTAATATAATTCTACCAAGTGATAAATGTTCATGCCACTTTCCTTAAATTCAAGTTAGATACAGATCTATGTTACTCAGCGTTAACCAAGAATAGAGTTACTTAATGTCAGCAATCGAATGGCTAAGTGAATGAAATTTTACTATCGACATTTTCCCTCTAACTTCCGTATTCAAGGATTTGACTAAGGGAGTAAATATTTTAATATTCTTTGTGAGGTTAATTAGGGAATAATTTCCCAAATGCCAAGTAATGTGAAAAGTTCCTTAATTTTCGTTTAGAAGGATGGATCGTATCCTATATGAAAGGTCACAACTTTTCAATTTTCTTGTCTATCAGAAGACTAAACAATAGCACATATGACAGCTATCACCTTAGCCATAATTACATTATAAGCATTAATAACTGTCAAAGTCTTAACAATCGTTAAATTTCTATCTCTAAACACATGTCAATAATCCGTACGATCATCTAAGCAATGCATCATCTCTATTAAAAACATATTAGAGTTATGAGGGTAAATCATCCATATTTAAGTAACTTTTCAATACCAAAAAAAAATTTCAACTTCATTTGCATCCATAAGCTTTTGCTTGCTCTCAACATTTCGTCTTCATCTTCAAATTCTTCAAAAAGTTTTGTAACATTCGTTATAACCAAAATCAAGTATGGTTCACAACGTAATTCATTGACTTGTTCTTTTAGATTTTAAAGCAATTGAGATTAAGGCTACTTCTCCACCCCAACCCCTACCCCCTCCCCCCTAAAGAAGGAGCAAGATGGTATGTTCCTCGAGTAGCTCAACCGATAGTATAGTAGAGCGATGGGGTAAACTTGATTGAATCAACTCTCTTGCAGTAGATACTTATCTGAAAGATATAGAAGGAAGATCTATAGCAAGATAATTGTATAATAATATAATTTACTTCAGTGATTCACTAGATAGAGTGGCTAAAGCTGTTAATAGAGTTCTTGTTTCAAAGTATAACAAATGCTGGCAAGACCTTCCCAAAACATGGAATCTTAGGAGGCCGAAAGAAAAGGAAAGGGTATACTTTCTACGGGAGTGTGAGTTTCATATCTACTTAAAATATCCTAACTTTTGATTGTGCTTCCCATTCTTAGCTTTTGTCAAGCACTTCTTCAACTATTTTCGAGTTGCACTAAGTATGTTCTCGCCAAACACTTATTAGCTTCTCATAGTTTTCGAGATAGTTTGCAAAGAAGTTGAAGTTAGTGCTATGCCTCAATTGTTTTAGTATTTCTTTACGATTAGGAGGTAACTTAATAGTTGATACTTTATGACTACTAGGCATGAGCAGAAATTCATGGATTAGAGTCTAAGATCTATAAGTGGCATGATAAGTTTGTGTCTATCATTTGAAATGAAGAGTTGGATTTTTAGACCTAATAGACTAAACCAATCCACACCAAGGCCATTTGATTGATGCCGTCACAGTAAAGAAGATTTAGAAGAGGAGGAAAAACAAGATGTTTTTTGGTATGTTGAGAGAATTATTAAGTGATATGAAAATGGAGACCCAATCTTCTCTAAAAAAAGAAGGTATGCTATTAAAAGATAGTCATCCCGAGTAAAACTACAAGAGAAAGGCTATTTTCACTCCTTAAGGGAAGGATAATCTAGCCTTTAAGCTTCCCTCAACATAGAGCATGTAAGTCCTTGGTTTCTCTATGTTTATCATTAATATACTTTGTCTTTTTATTGTAGACATAGCACAAGGGACATGAATCTTTCTAAGATATTAGCTCAAGAGAAGGCTAAAAAATCAAAAGCCGACAGACGTGTGGCCTCTTTAGTAGCTCCTACTTAACCGACTACTATCAAGAAAGTAGTAAAAGAGGGTGTGGCGAAATAAGTAGTACCTAGAAGAAGGCCTCCCATCTAACCAAGAAACGATAAGGGAGGGAGAAACCTAGGTTTGTTGAGGCCACACAAATTGAGATCCTTCCAACTAAAAATATTCCTCTAACTATAGAGTTTAAAGAGGGTGGTCGAGAAATCGAAGCCCGAAGCAAGGCTAAAGTCACCAATCTTAATGCCCTCGAAGGGTTATTGCTCCTAATGGATGTTTTGCTGAGTATAAACAAAAGAAGTAAGAAGGAACTCATCAACCAACCTCTTACTAAGAAGTCTAAGGACTTGGGTAAAAAGGTGAAGGTAGTAATTTGGAACAAAGCTCTTGGCATCAGTAGTGCCAAATTCATCCCTAACATAGACGTTGGCAAGTATTTCATTCCGTGTTGGAGCTACAACATCTTACATACCGATTTGGCCTCAAGTAATAGAATAAAATCCTTGGCCTTGATGGAAGGTGTTATCTTTCCTAAGGATAAAGAAATCGCGAAGAAAGTTATCGAAAAGGTCACCAGTTGTAATAAAGCGCATATTGCAGTCAAAATGTATGATGTAAGTATCAATTGAATCCTTTCAATTATTAAGCATGTTTGTTGCTAACACTCCTATTTGTTTACAGATTAGTAGTCACATTTTGATGGCCTTGGATGAAGCCAATAAAAAATGGAAAAAGGTAATAATAATAATAATAATAATAACTTTTTTATGTATTCTATCAGGTGATCTAGAGAATTCATCATTCCATATTGACTTGTTGTAGAAAATTGAGGATGCATAAAACTTCTTAAAGGCTTAAACTATAGCCGTAGAGAATGTGAGAATAAGATATGAGATGGAGGCAAAAAAGTATTAGGATGAACTTGCTGCTAAGAAATTGGTACACTCTTTAGCTGTCAATGAAGTCTCAAGCCTTAAAGCTAAGGTTGATGAGCAATATAAGGAGGCTGAAGATTTAAAGGAGGAGTTATGTAAAAATAAGGAAGAGTGCTAGGGTTTGGGTCGAACACTCATCTCAATGAGTGACGAAGAAGCCAAGCTCAAGATGCAAATCAAGGGACTACAAACCAACAACTTTAAGCTACAAAGCTGTATTGCTAAACTAGAGGAAGTAGTGAGGAAAGGGCCTTCTGTTGAAGAAGCACTTGAAATCGTGACATTAAGTTGGCTATACGAGAGATTATTGAGAAAAAAGTTGTTGGAGGGGGTTTAACAGGCAAGAGAAGAAATCCTCAAGTTTTACCTTAATTATGACCTCTCTTACTTAAACTTTACCAATGTTGATGATAAATTCAGCAATTGTGACAAAGAAGCCAATGAAGATTCAAGTGCCGAGATCAATATGCAAGGTGATAACGAAGCTTATGCCGTGGATCCCGGAGATGACGAAGATCGCCTGTCTAAGGAAATCCCCTATGAGTGCAAAGAGAAATCTACGTTCCAAAACCCTAAGCACTGAAAAAGAAATAATAAGGCTTCAACTTCCGATCAACAAAATGCTTCTACTAAGTCCAAGAATAAATCATAAGATTATTTCCCCTGTAATTAGTTTGTTATCTTTTTTATGGACGGTATTCGGCTGAATGGTCGAAAATCTACCATTGTATTTGTTACTAATCTTATGCATATTTCTTCACGTGTAATTTGGTAATTTTAACACATTTTATTTCACACGCTTTATCGTTTCCTAGCATGTTTTATTTCACATTTCGTACTTTATCCACATGTTTTACTTCACACGCGATATTTTTTCAGCATGTTTTATTTCACAAGCGATATTTGTATCTCCTTCTTGAGACATTATCCATTAGTCATTTGATACATAGACTAGCTGTCTTATTTGAACTTGTTATAAAGTTTGTTATTTGACTTTTCGACTAATTCTTAAAGTTTGTTAATTGTGATGGGTATGAATTTTAGTACTAGTTTTTTTATCATACGATTCGAACTTATTAATAATCCATCAATCATAAAAAGATTAGGTAGAGAAACAAATCAAAGTTAACTTTGAACATAATTTCTTCTGAAACGACTAGGCTATTGCCTTATAAAAAAAACAAACGGAAATGCTTCATAACATCAAAGGAATTAATTAAAATAAAGTTTCAAGTTCTCAACATTCCATGTACAAGGGATCATTAATCCATCCAACCTTTCTAATTGATAGGCCCCCTCGCCAACAACTTCCCAAACCTTAATAAAATCCTTCCGAGTTGCACGGGGCTTCCCTTACTTCTCTCACACGCTAGTCGCCTCTAATTTCTAGTGTACCAAATCTCTAGGCTAAAAAATGTTATGATTTACCTTCTAATTATAATACCTGGCTGCCCTATGCTAATATACTGCAACTCTCACTCTCGCGACATCTCTAACTTCCTTAATAGTATCTAAATTTGTCATTAAGTCAACTTGATTAGTCATCACATTGAAGTTTTATGTACATATATTCAGTAGATTCAATTTGATCTACAAAACTACTTCTATACCACAAACCAATCTAAAGGGGGTTTCCCTTGCTGTGGTTCTATAGGTAGTCTGGTATCCCCATAAAACATCTGACAATTTGTTAGCATATTTTCCTTTAGCTTGATTAACCTTCTTCCTCAAGCCATATAAGATGATCTTGTTAACAGCTTTTACTTACCCATTAGTCTGAGGGTGAGTTATAGATGTGTAATTCAGGCGAATATTGTATTTCTCACAAAATGCTTGAAATTTATTTTTATCAAATTATGGTCCACTGTTCATGATTATCATAAATTAGGCTTCTAACCTTAAAATTATGATGTTGAAAACAAATGCCTCAACTTTCTGTTAGTGATCCATGCAACTGCTTTAGCCTTTTCCTACTTTGTAAAATAATCCATAATGACGAATTATCACTAAGCTGTAGACTTTGAAAATGGTCTAAATATGTCTAACCCCCATTGAGCAAAGAGGCAGGGATTGGACAAGCAACATAATTTGGTAGAAGGTGCATAACTCAATGCCTCATGCTTTTGGCATTATGGGCAATGCCGAATAGCTATTTTCTCATAATATTTCATTGTCTGCTAATAATAGCTAAGTTGCATTGTACAAACATACAATGTTTATGCTTTTACATGGTTACTGCATATACCGCCGTGTAGTTCAGATAATACTCATTGGGCATCTCTCGAAAGAAGGCATTGAAGATAAGGTTGGAATATACTGCGTTTGTACAGCTGATCATCTATCAATATGTAATTTATAGCTCAATAAACCAATCTTCAAGCCTATTTCCTATCATTAAGGAGGACACCATCCCTTAAATAGTCCATAAGGGGATCCATCCAAGACTTTTCTCTCGAGCAAAGAGCTAATTCGTAGCTCTACAGGACAATGGACAAACTCTTGTTTAGAAGAACTTGATAAAGAGTTTCTTGCTCAAATTAGGAAATGCCATACTGGCCAGCTTAGATAACTTATCAGCATCAATATTCTTACTTGGTATTTTGTGAATTGAAAAGGACTTAAATTCTTCTATGAGGATTCATACTATCAATAAGTACTTGCTCATTTTTTCTTCCCTCACTACATAACTTCCTTTGACTTGATTCACCACTAGTTGCAAATCAGAGAAAGCTTCGAGTTTCTTAATACCAACTTCCTTTTCTAGTTTAAGTCCAGCTATCAAGGCTTTGTATTCCACTTTGTTATTGTAGGCTGGAAATTCAAATTTCAAGGCATAATTAATCTTAACATTATGGGGTCCTTAAAGAATAAGGCTCATGCCACTTCCCTCTCTAGTGGAACAACCATCAACATAAAGATACCTTATGGGGTTCTCAACAATTGCAACATTATCTTCCTCTCCGGTGAACTTAACTAGAAAATTTGCCAGCACTTAGCCTTTCAATACTATTCTGGGTTTGTATTGTATACTATAAGTACTTAGCTCCAGGGCATATTTCATCATCTTTCCCAAATAATCTAGCAATTGTAATGCCTACCACAAAGGTTGATTAATGAGGACTATGATTTGGTAAGCTTCAAAGTACGGTTTCAACTTCCTTACTGAGAGAACCACTACTAATATAAATTTTTCAATTTTGGTATATCAATGCTTTGGTCCTTATAAGACATGATTTACATAGTAGATTAGCCAATGCTCCTTTCCATTGATTTGAAGCAATACAGAAGAAAGCACTCGGTAACTGAAGGATAAGTGCAAATACAAGTTCTCTGCTAAGATAGGTATCAAGAGTATTAGGGTAATGTAAGAAATTCCTTATGCTCACTTACTTCCTTTTCACAATCATATCCATTTGAAATCCTTGGGATTCTTTAGAATTTTAAAGAATTCTACGCACCTATCCGCACTTCTTAATATAAACTTGTTAAGGGCAACCATTCACCCAGTGAGCTCCTAAACTTATTTGACTATCTGAGGAGATTTCATATTTCTGATTGCCTCAATCTTTCTTGAATTAGCTTCAATACTACATCAAGTGACCATATACCTTAGGAACTTTAACAAAGTAGCACTAAAGATGCACTTCTATGGATTCAACTTCATGTTGTACCTCCTCATGGTAGTAAATGTCCCCTCAAGATCAACAAGATGCTAATCCTCTGCCGTGCTTTTCATGATCATATTATCAACATACACTTCAACATTTTGATGTATCTAAGGTTTGAACATCATAGTGATAAGCCGATGATAAGTTGCACTAATGTTTTTTAGCCTAAAAGGCATTACTATATAATAATATGTTCTAAAATTAGTGACGAATGATATGTGAACCTTGTCTTCCTTGTCCATTTTAATTTGGTTGTAGTCGGAAAAATCATCTATGAAAAAGAGCAATGCATGCCCGATAGTTGAATCAACCATCTGATCAATTCTCGATAAGGGAAAGCAATCCTTGGGACAAGCCTTGTTAAGATTCGCGAAGTCTATGCACATGTACCATTGCTGTTAGACTTGTTGACTAATACACAATTGGCTAGCTAAGTTGGATAAGGCTCTTCCCAAGCGAATCATACCTTCAAGAGTTTCTAGACTTCTTCTACTATGGTTGCTTACCTCTCGGGGGCAAAATACATTCTCTTTTGTTAGATCACTTTTGTGCTTGGATTGATCTGAAGCTTATGTACCATGACATCTCTAGGCATACCTAGCATATCCAATGAGGACCATGTAAATGCATCATCATTGTCCTATAGGAAGTCGATTAAACTTCGATGGCTGTTTGCTAGCAAGTATCACCCTATCTTAGTCATTTTTTAAGAATTACCTCCCAATAAAATTTCCTCCATTTCATTTTCAACATTCTCTATGCTAACTGACTTTCCTTCTAGACAAGTTTCCACCTAAAAAGCTTCTTCTTGCCTTAATGCCCTCATGTATAAAAACCTTGCTAACTATTAATCCCCTTTACATACATCAACTCTTATAAGAGTGGGGAATATAGTTTTTAGGTGAGTAGTAGAAGGGACGATGCCGAATAAGTGTTGACATGGTCGTCCCATTATCATATTATATAAAGACCAACATTTGACAACAAAGAAGTCTACTTTGTCTTCCGAAACATGCTCGTCATCTCTAATATGAATTGATAGAGAGATTACTCCAGTTACTCGAACAAGTTGATTATTGAAGGCATATAAATCATAATTGTAGAATCACAACTATGTTTTAATATTTAGTCTCATTTGATCAAAAGCATGTAGAAAAATAATGTCTACTGAACTTCCAGTAACAAAAGGAATTTTCTTGACCTCAAAGTTGGCAATTCTTATACTAATTACGAATGCATCATCATACGGCCTTTGAACGCCTTCAAAATCTTCTTCTATGAAAGAAATCATATTCTCTATTTTAACCTTCTTGCCCTAGATATTGTAAACAAAATTAATGGTATTAGTCAAGCTTGAAGAGCTTAACCGGCTTATAGCAAAAGGTCTGCCGATAATAGTGTTGATTATTCCATTAAGTGCTTTATTGGTGTTCCTGTCTCTTGCATCTTTCCGGTCAATAGCTAATTGAGTAACATTCTCATGGTCTTCTCATATCCTTTGAGATGGTCACTCAATATTCCCAGCACCATGTGCTAAAAACTTGTACAAATGCCCTCGCTAAATTACATCCTCAATGGTGCTCTTAAGTTAGATGCATTTGTTAGTGCTATGACCTTTGTCATGACAAAAATCATAGTATTTGTTAAAATTTCACATTGATGGGTTTCCTCTCATACTTTTTGGCTACTCAAAAATGCGTCTTTGTTTACATATTTCCATTAATATGTTTGAAATTGGACAATTGATTGGTATGTTGACTAAAATGTTGGAATTTGTGGCCTTTTTTCTCGAAGTTAAGACATTGGTCATTGTCCATTTAGAGTCGGTCTTTTATACTTCTCCTCTTGTTGCTTTTCCCATCTCCTCTATTTTGATCAACCTTTCACTAAGCCTTTATATTGTACTCTTGTCGAATGTAAGACGTAGCTTTGGCCTTGAACTTAGCAAAAGTTCAGTAAGGTTTGCCATCATGATAGAATGTCAGTTACTACATTTGCGCTTCTCTTTTTATGCAGGATGACATTCAAGAACCCTTCTATAAATTCTAACCACTTGGCTTACCTTTTTGAAAGCTTGTTCTAACTTCTTAGATGCTTTAGAAACTTATGGTCTATATAAATAACAAACTTTCATGATAGCAAATAATGTTGCTAGATAGTAAGGGCTAAGTAAAGAGAGTACAACTCTTTTTCTTACACAGAATAGCTCAAGGTAAAACCACTAAGCTTCTCGCTATGGCAGGTGATAGGTCATTACTCCTGCATCAAGAAAACATCAATTCCTACCCCTAATACATCTCATTTCAATTCGAAAGATTTGTCAAAATCTGGTAATAAAAGGATAGGTACCGAAATGAGCTTCTCCTTGATCTCCCTAAAGCTTTGCTCAGCTCAATTATTTCACTTGAATTCTTCATTCTTCTTTGTCAGTTCGATTAAAGAGGTAGCTATGGTACTGAAGTTTTTGATAAATCACATATAGAAAGAAGTTAGGTCATGAAAACTTCGAACCTCCGCGACATTCTTTGGTGTTAGCTACTCAAGAACAACTTGGATCTTCTCCTCATCTACCTAAAGTCCTTCCCCTAACACCATAAACCCTAGGAAAATTACCTCATTCTAGCAAAACGTACACTTCTCCACATTCCCATATAACTTCTCAATTCACAAAATGTTAAACACTTTGCGAAGATGTTGAACATGGTCATT
Organism: Lumnitzera racemosa; assembly: GCA_024138005.1. Lineage (NCBI taxonomy): Eukaryota > Viridiplantae > Streptophyta > Magnoliopsida > Myrtales > Combretaceae > Lumnitzera > Lumnitzera racemosa. Next base: position 73,751,677 of record JAMXBC010000007.1, on the reverse strand, counting down.
TAAGTCAGCATTATAGACCATTATGTCATCAAAGTGTACGACCACACATCTTCCAATTAAAGAGCACGTTACGTGGTCTATCAACCTCATGAATGTGCTCAATGCATTAGTAAGTCCAAATGGAATAACCAACCATTCATAGAGTCTATGCCTAGTCTTGAAGGCAGTCTTCCACTTATTGCCTAGCCTTATGTGAATTTGGTGGTAAACACTTCATAGATTAATCTTCGAAAATATCTTGGTGACATGAAGCTCATCTAACATATCATCAAGCCTCTGTATCTGGTATTTGTACTTAATAGTAATTCAGTTGATTGCTCTATTGTCAATGCACGTACATTATGTTCGATCCTTCTTAGAGACGAGTAAAGCTAGTATAGCATAAAGGCTCATGCTCTCCATTATGTATCCCCGCCTTATGAGTTCATCCTCCTATCTCTTCAGCTCGGTAGCCTGCTCAAGGTTCATTCTATATGTAGGTTAGTTTGGTAAGGTAATGCTTAACTAAAGATCAATATAATGCTCAATGTCTCAAACTAGAGGCAGTCCTCTAGGTAGTTCTTCAAGAAACAGATTGGAAAACTCTTTTAGCAGGATTCAGATTTCATCAAGGATATCCTCTAAATCTATCGTTCCAATAATCTTCTTATCAATAAGAACATAGGTTCTTTAGCCTTTTCAACAACTCAAAGCTCTCTTTGGCTCATCACTAAGGCATTCTTCTTACTAACTCAGGTAAGCTGTGTTACGCCCCGAAGTCGCAAAGTCGCAACAGTCCCGCCGTGTAAACTATTCTATGATAGTAACTGGCCTCACAGTGCCTACCATAGAGATAATCTACACAAGGCATCGACGACTCCTCGTTTGAAGTAAACAGTTCGATTAATGATTATACAACAATTATGATAATTATCAAAAAGTTCTATAAAACATAGATATTTATAATAATGTCTACAGAGCTTCCCAGGAAATTTTACATAGTAACTACAGTTTATTAATTTACAGAATAACTAACAGTCTTCAACCTTTAACTACAAGGTCAATCTAGTTACACATTTGCTAAATAACTTGATTCTCACACCCCTGGCTTCAAAAAGACTAACCTCTCGATAATTGTAGGGCGGCATAGTACTTGAAGAGATTACAAATCAGAACCTGCAAAAGGATCTATAAAGGTATGAGCAACTACAGCTCAGTAAGTTGAATTGGAGACTCATGAATGCATACAAGCACAAACAGGGTTATCAAACAATTATTTCATGCAATGCAACAATCAAGTGTCATCGCATAACGTAGTCCGGTCTGTTGTGAAATCAGAAAAATTTCACCCGCTCTAATCCGGGTTGAGGAGTTCCATGTTATGTAGTAGCTCACAACCAAACCCAGGCTTGTGCAATGGAGACCTCGCTCCTCCCGTGACTACCTTCGAACCATTGACTTCACCCCCACCGCGACCTCCTCTCCTGTCACTTAGTTTGACTGAGGATGAAGAAGGGATCATTTTGCAATCCTGTGCTATCCCTTTCGAAGGGGTCGGATTTGGTTAGAGACTCCTATGATCCCCTAACGGGTTGTAATGCATGACGTTTTCGGTTATTAGGGTCGACTAAGATTAAATGCCGGTTAAGGTGTTCAACAAGTTCATACCAATTCAATCAGTCATAAAGTTATTCACAGTACAAATTCCAGCACGAATTCAGATACATCAAGCACATGCGCAAACTATTTACAATCACAATCATATACAAGCCTAAGTCTCCGAGTACTACGAAACTAGTACTCTATTACAATAAGCAATAACCTAACTTACTTGAATTTGCTTGATCGCTCGATCCTCTAGTTGCGAGCTGATTTGTTTCTAGGTGTCCTATAATACAAATAGGTTCTTTTAGTACTTATATTTTATGGATTATTATTCTAACTCATAATATAACTCATTTTCCTCATGTATACCTATAACGTAGTAATGGTTCGTTGTGTTCTATTTTGGGGTTCGGCTCCTAAACTAGATTCTAGTTTTAATTCCTAAGTCGTAATTAAGCTCGAATCGCAATGTGATATTAATCACATTATGCTCGGGTATTCAAATATCCTATCGGGTCGTAATTTTTGTATTCTAAACTATCCGGTACACGCTAACCCTAATTGAGGTATCGAATTTATTCCCGGTGTGTAAAACTCTTACATTTTGAGATATTTACTTAAAATTAAATGTCATCTCAGATTTATTATTTTTCTGATTTCTATTATAATATTATCTAAATAACCTTATTTTTTTAAATTTATTAATTTACATTTTCACATATTACTAATTTATTATATTACTTACCTAATTTCCCTAATTAACCATACTTAGTACCTAAAGGATCGGATTAAGGTTCCACTGCAGAGATTAACTTCCCTAAACCTCTAATTAAGATTCAAATCAGTAATTAACGTCCTAATCACTTAATTAACCCTTAATCACCCAATTTTACCATCATTTTAGGGCTAAAAATTAACTTAAAAATTTCGAAAATTAATTTTAAAAAAATGGCTTCATAGCACTATTATACATCAAATGAGCATCCTACAAAAAAATTTTGAACTCCAAACTACATCCCTAAGCCTATTTATTTTCCGGTTTACAAATGCTCGATTTTAAAAAATTTGTTAGGGACCCTATATTTTCAGATATAATTAAACTAAATAAATATTTTTCCCTAAATCTACATACAATAAAACATCATAATAACAAGTTTCATAATTTTCTAGGCAAAATAAATAATTTTACAAAATTATACAAAAATCGGGTGAATAAATGACTAACCGGTCCGAAGCTTTTGGGCCGTCCAAACCCGGTCCAATGTTGTCGGCCGGTCCAGGCAGTAGGTCTACTGTAGGGTGGTGGTGGTGGTTCGGTCCCAGCTGGTGGTGGGTGGTGGTTTTAGTTCACCTTGCTAATCTACACAGTTTTCTTTTTTTTTTTTTCTAGAATTTCTCTCGAATTTTTTTTGTGTTTCGATTTTTCTCAGATCACAAACTAGCCAAATGACTTCTGAGAATTTTTTCCTTATTTATAGATAAATGTAGTAATTAATGTGCATTAATTTGATGGGATTTTGCCCCATTTCCTTCATTTTCGGCTTTTTGTTTGTCCAATTCCTATTGGTTAAATTTTTTCTTTTCAGTCCACGACCTGATCTTGTTGCAGTTATCCTCTTCTGATTTTTTTTTTATTTTTTTATAATTATTTTGTATTTTTCTTTAATTATTTACTTAGTTTTCGGACAATTTTAGTAATTACGCGTATTTTTATCTACACGTAAATACATGTAGGATACACGTGAACATTCCTAAATATTATTTTGGTCATTCTAAAATTTTAGTATACATATAATTTATCTCTAGTAATTTATTAGTTATTTCATGACACTTTTCGCATTTTCGGTAATTAATACCTATTATACTTAAAATTTTATAGTCTCCTATTTTGTTACTTATTTTCTTAAATTCAAGTTTACGAGGTCAGTTTTACTAATATTCCTCTCAATAATTTCTAGTTTGGGTTTGATCGGATCCTTGAACCGATCGCCCTAAACCTTGGGTTCTAAGTTTATCCCTACGGTTACTTGGCTTGGCTTTAGGGCTTACAATTCCACCCCCCTTCAAAAAAGTTTTGTCCTCAAAACTTCTGTATATCTAATTTACACTTAAATGACTAAATACAATAATTGATATACTCTTACTAACCTGGAAGTTAGAAAAGCCATGGATATTGCTCCATCATTGCAGCTTTTGGTTCCCAAGTCATCTCCAAGTCTGGACCTTCATTCCATTGAATCTTCACGTACTCCATATCTCTATTCCTTAACTTTTGAACCCAACTGTCTAATATCTTTATAGGTTGTCTCACCAGTTGGAAATTTCTCGTTAACTCCACTGGCTCTATTTCCACTATTGCATTCGGGTTTTTAATGAATCTTCTTAACATGGATACATGGAATACATTATGATAGCCCGATAAACTTGGAGGTAAAGCTACTCGATACGATACATTACCAACTTTCTCCAACACTTCAAATGGACCAATGTATCGTGGGCTCAGTTTTCCCCTTGAACCAAACCGTTTGTCCTTTGAATGGGCTTATTTTAATGTAAACATGATCACCCATTTCAAATTCCAATGGTCTTCTCTTCAAATCAGCCTAACTTTTATAACGGTCCTGAGCTTCCTTCATCCGTTGTCGTACAATCTTAATCTTCTCACTCGTTTGATTGATCATGTCTGGTCCAATCATGGCATACTCTTCATGATCCCAATACAGTGGCGATCTGCATTTCCTCCCATATAGTGCTTCATACGGCGCCATTTGTATTGTTGCATGATAACTATTATTGTAAGCAAATTCTATCAACGGTAAATATTTATCCCAATCACCTCCAAAATCCAACACACAAGCTCGTAGCATATCTTCTAAAGTTTGATTCGCTCAGACTGCCCGTCTGTTTGTGGGTGATAGGCTGTACCAAACTGCAACTTTGTACCCAAAGCTCTATGTAAGCTCTCCCAGAATTTGGATACAAACCGACTATCTCGGTCAGAAACAATACTCTCAGGAACACCATGTAGCCTTATTATTTCTCGGACATGCAGTCTAGCCATTTTTTCCATTAAATCACCCGTCCGATAAGGTAAGAAATGTGCACTCTTCGTTAATCTATCCACGACTACCCAAATGGAATCGTATCCAACTTGAGTCCTTGGTAATGCTACTACAAAATCCATGGTAATATGATCCCATTTCCATCGCAGTATTTCTAAAGGTTGTAATAGTCCACCTGGTCTTTGGTGTTCTACTTTGACTTGTTGACACGTCATGCATTCAGATACATATTGTGCCACTTCTCTCTTCATCCCATTCCACCAATACATAAGTTTTAGATCTTGGTACATTTTATTTCCTCCCGGATGCACAGTATAACCTGTAATGTGTGCTTCGTCCAAAATTTGCTTCTTTATGTCTGCATCTTGTGGTACACATATTCTTCCTCTAAACCTTATTAGACCTCTATCATCCACCTTAAAGTCAGGGTCCTGTCCGTTACTCACTTTCTCTTTTATCTCTATCAGACCCCTGTCCTCCTCTTAATTTTGCTTGATTCTCTCTAATAGAGTAGGTTGCAATTCCCAGTTCATTAACTGGCTATTAGGTTCACACCAATCAAACCCAATTTGCATCCTCTCAAATTCATGCACTAATTCATGTTGAGGTGTTAACAATAAGGCAACCTGTTCATAATTCTTTCGACTTAATGCATCTGCCACCAAATTGGCCTTTCCAGGGTGGTAATTTATATTCAGATCATAATCCTTAATCAGTTCTAACCACCTTCTTTGCCTTAAATTCAACTCCTTCTGAGTAAAGAAACACTTCAAACTCTTATGGTCAGTATACATCTCACACCGTTGTCCATAAAGATAATGTCTCCAAATCTTCAAGGCAAACACTACAGCGGCTAACTCCAAATCATGAGTTGGGTAATTCCTTTCATGTGGCCTCAATTGTCTTGATGCATATGCAACAACTTTTCTATCCTGCATCAATACATAACCTAATCCATTCCGTGAAGCATCACTGTACACATTATAAGGCTTATCCGGATCAGGTAATGTTAGTACTGGTGCTGTAACCAGTCGTTTCTTCAACTCCTGAAAACTCATTTCACAATCTTCACTCCATTCGAACTTTACATCCTTCTGGGTCAATTGAGTCAATGGTTTGGCAATTTTGGAAAAATCCTTTATGAACCGTCGATAGTATCCAGCCATACCCAGAAAACTCCTTATCTCAATCACTGTGGTTGGTTGCTTCCAGTCCATTATTGCTTTCACTTTATCAGGGTCTACAGAGATTCCTTCTCCAGATATAATATGACCTAGAAAAGAAATTCTATCCAACCAAAACTCACATTTACTTAACTTGGCATATAATTGATTCTCTCTCAACTTTTGTAATGCCAATCGTAAATGCTCTGCATGCTCCTCCTTGCTTTTTGAGTAAATCAAAATATCATCAATAAACACCACAACAAACTTATCCAAATATGGTTGATATATGCGATTCATCAGGTCCATAAATACAGCCGGAGCATTTGTCAAGCCAAATGGCATCACAAAAAATTCATAATGACCATATCGAGTTCTAAATGCAGTCTTATGTACATCTTCCGGCTTAACTCTCAATTGATGATATCCTGATTTTAAATCTATTCTAGAAAACACAGTAGCACCTTGGAGTTGATCAAACAAATCATCAATGCGAGGTAACGGATACCTATTCTTAATGGCAACCTTATTTAACTCCCGATAGTCTAGACACAATCTCATAGTACCATCCTTCTTTTTCACAAACAATACCGGTGCTCCCCATGGTGAAACACTCGGTCGAATAAACTTCTTATCCAATAGCTCCTGAAGTTGCTTCTTTAGTTCCTGAAGTTCTATGGGTGACATCCGATATGGAGCTTTCGAAATAGGTTAAGTTCCAGGAACTAATTCTACATTGAAATCCAACTCTCGGGGTGGAGCTAACCCTGGTAAATCCTCCGGAAATACATCTGGAAACTCATTCACTACTCGTATGTCTGCTACCTTGGGTATTTCCTTTTCTGCGTCCACAGCAAACACCCAACAAAATTTCCAATCATCCTCCTTTACTCTTGTCTCAAATTGTTCATCACATATCTCCATCACTAATAAATTCAACCTACTTCCACCAGCTTTTCCTTGAAATATTGTTTCTCCATCATTAAGATTGACAATTTTATTCCTACACTCCATAATAGCTTTATTCTTTGACAACCAATCTATTCCTACTATGACATCGTACCCTTGTAGAGGTAATATCACAAGACTTATAGGATACTCCTTCTCTTCAATTTTTATCCTACCATCAGCTACTACTTCTCGTGTTGTTACCTTCTCCCCAGTCGGAGTTCTAACTTTATAAGTTACATTAACAGTAACCACACTAATCTCTTGTTCATTTACAAATTTCTGACTTGAAAAGGAATGAGATGCACCAGTATCAAACAGCACAAAAGCAGGTTATCCATTTATCAGCACATGTCCTGGAATGTACTATTACTATGGTTACCAACTACACTAACATTCATAAATCTTAAAATGCAAAGATTTCAATTTAATTCACACTTAGAATTATTATTAAAATAAATAGTCTGAGTACATACCAGTTACAAGTCCTTCATCATTTTCTTCTTCTACTCCCATGAGCTCCTCAACATCATCATGGTAGTACTCCTCCATAAAATCTGAGAAATCCTCATTCTCCTCAATTTCCATATCCTCCAGGGCAAAGATACGAGCAGGTGCAGTAGTGTTATCAACACCTTCTGTTCGCTTAGCTCCTTGTACAAACTGTGGACAATACCTGGAGAAATGTCCCCTTCTACCACACTTATTACACTTTATTAATTTCATCTTAGGACATGCCTTCAGCACATGGTTTGAATCTCCACATATGAAACATTTTCCCCTAAGCTGAACACAATTTCTTGGAAAATGATTTGCACCACATTTCCAGCACTTGACGTTTCCATCCTTGTCATAAAAGCTCAAATTAGGTACTGATTACGCTGGGTTACTAGCCAGAGTTACTGGTCTCCTTCTCTTCTGCCCAGAACTGCTACTGGAGGCACCAGGATATGATCTCTTAAATGATGGACCTGGTCGATATCTTCTATTGATCTTTTGACTCCACATTGCTTGCATCCTCACACGATTGTCTTCTAATTGTCTTGCCTTATCTACCACTTCATTGTAAGTGGTAAAACCGTAATCCAACAACTTACAACACATTGTGGGGTCAAATCCAGTAAGGAACAAATCCTTTTTCAACTCAACATTATCCCGGTATAAGCCAGGTACATATTGTAATAATCTATTGAATTCAGTCTCATACTGGGTTATACTCATACCTCCCTTCTTCAGTTCAAACAAATCTCGCACCATTCTGTTTTGAGCATTATGGGGAAAATACTCCTTCCTGAATTCCTCCTTAAATTGTTGCCAATCAATGTTATTTCCAAGTTGCCTTACTCTCGAGTCCCACCATACTCTCGCAGCTAACTTTAACATAAATGTACCATAAGATAACTTTTGGGATTCAGGGACTCTAAAAGCCTCAAAACTCCGTTCAACTTGGGCTAACCAGTCATCAGCTACATCTGGCCTACCCATCTCCCCCTCAAAATAACAGTTGGCTTTTATAAACTCAGGAAGTTTATTTACCTCTTGAGGTCGCTCTATTCGTTGTTCAACTTCTTGGGGTCTTCTGTTTCCCACATTACCACCAGTCATAAGATGTTGAATCAACATTCCTTGCTGTCTCATCATCGTATGCATACTGGCAAGTATTTGCCCAATAGGCATATTTTCTTGTGGAGGCGACGGACGTAAATCTTGTCTATGTTGTTCTCTTGGTGGTGATGGTGCTCGTGGCAGAGGGTTTTGATTCCCTTCAGTTCTTCCTTAACTACTCCCATTTCCAGCTTCAGCCATAATCACTTACTAGTTTAACTTATAATCCTGCATTCATATCTATCTATAAGTTATCCCTACTTTTGTTTAGAGAATATTTATAAATAAATAAATGCTTGCAATATGTACTCATATCAAATAGTAATGACAATAGTATTAAAGTCAACGTACTTAGAAATCTAACTTTTACTGTATATTTCATTCAACCTTACATCATTACTATTACAGTCTTCAAAACAAAAGATACAACTTGATAACTTTCAAATACATACATCAAATTTACAACTCGATTACATCGTTCTTTACATAACTTCGTATAGACTCGATCTTTACAACTGTACAAGATAAAAGGTTACATCAACTGACTACATCAAACTTACTTACAGCGTACATCTAACTTGATCCAGAAGCTACAAAATACATCAAAAGTCAAAATACATCAAAAGATCTTAAAATACATCAGTTTCCATCAAAATCACTACTGGATCATATCCAAAAGTCTACCTAACTAAACATGTCAGTCATCCAACTAAACTAATCCTCCTCTGAATCCGTAGTAGCTACATCATCAAAGGGATCATAATCCATATGGCCTCCAACTGAATGGTCCTCATGCTCACTCTCTGATGCAGAGTCTATATATATTATCTCTGGAGTCTCCGGGATCACAATCACCTCCTGTACTTCATCATCATCCGACTCAACTGGATTACTAGCTCCTACTCCAACTATCCCGGTATCTGCAATCACCTGCATGAGCAAAGCATGTAGGTCTACACCAGGTTCATCCTCGTTTTCCTGCTCCTCTTCAGGGTCTTCTTCTAGATCTTCTTCTTCTGGGTCCTCCTCAAGGTCTTCCTTTATATGAACTCCATCCTCTTGGGGTTTAACTGAAGGTGGGTTTTCTGGTGGTGGTCCTGGCATCTCAAGTTCAGGTTCAGGACTAAAGTTCAATGGTATCTCTATACCATCCCCAGCAGGCTCGGGAAACTGTGGAAACCAATCAATGATCCCTGGTGGGTACTGTCTAGGAATATATGGGATGTCAGCAGGGATGTGTGCAATACTAGCAGGGTATGGTTTCCCATCCTCTAACCTAGCAAGAAAATACCGTAAGGGCATCATCAGGGTTATAATTCCCTCCTTCTCCAACCATCTCTGCTCAAAAGCTGCTATAGCGGTGTATCTATTATACTGGGGGCCTAAACTCGTCTCCATCCATGCCTACTCATCCTTCCAGCTATAGCACATTCGATCATGAAACTTATTGATAATCTCATCAACTGTCCTAAATATATTCCAATCAGCTAGTTCCATCAGTAGCCATTGTAATTTAACCCTATAATCAATGGGAGATACTTCTCCATTCCATCCAAATCGTATCCAACTATGAATCAGTTCTCCCCTTCGACCTTGTAAGTATATTTAAACCAATTAATATTTCCTATGTTAAAGATTAAGGTTACTTATGTTATACAATCTTTTATCGCCCACTTAGTATTACCCACTCTCAATATTCCTAAAATGTTTATTTCTTTTAAGGTATGACACTTTAAAGCGAGTTTACTAAAACTACGCTCTGATACCAACCGAAAACTGTTACGCCCCGAAGTCGCAAAGTTGCAACAGTCCCGCCGTGTAAACCATTCTATGATAGTAACTGGCCTCACAGTGCCTACCATAGAGATAATCTACACAAGGCGTCGACGACTCCACGCTTTGAAGTAAACAGTTCGATTAATGATTATACAACAATTATGATAATTATCACAAAGTTCTACAAAACATAGATATTTATAATAATGTCTACAGAGCTTCCCAGGAAGTTTTACATAGTAACTACAGTTTATTAATTTACAGAATAACTAACAATCTTCAACCTTTAACTACAAGGTCAGTCTAGTTACACATTTGCTAAATAACTTGATTCTCACACCCCTGGCTTCAAAAAGACTAACCTCTTGATAATTGTAGGGCGGCATAGTACTTGAAGAGATTACAAATTAGAACCTGCAAAAGGATCTATAAAGGTATGAGCAACTACAGCTCAGTAAGTTGAATTGGAGACTCATGAATGCATACAAGCACAAACAGGGTTATCAAACAATTATTTCATGCAATGCAACAATCAAGTGTCATCGCACAACGTAGTCCGGTCTGTTGTGAAATCAGAAAAATTTCACCCGCTCCAATCCGGGTTGAGGAGTTCTATGTTATGTAGCAGCTCACAACCAAACCTAGGCTTGTGCAATGGAGACTTCGCTCCTCCCGTGACTACCTTCGAACCATTGACTTCACCCCCGCCGCGACCTCCTCTCCTGTCACTTAATTCGACTGAGGATGAAGAAGGGACCATTTTGCAATCCTGCGCTATCCCTTTAGAAGGGGTCGGTATTTGGTTGGAGAGTCCTATGATCCCCTAACGGGTTACAATGTATGACATTTTCGGTTATTAGGGTCGACTAAGATTAAATGCCGGTTAGGGTGTTCAACAAGTTCATACCAATTCAATCAGTCATAAAGTCATTCACAGTACAAATTCCAGCACGAATTCAGATACATCAAGCACATGCGCAAACTATTTACAATCACAATCATATACAAGCCTAAGTCTCCGAGTACTACGAAACTAGTACTCTATTACAATAAGCAATAACCCAACTTACTTGAATTTGCTCGATCGCTCGATCCTCTAGTTGCGAGCTGATTTGTTTCTGGGTGTCTTATAATACAAATAGGTTCTTTTAGTACTTATATTTTATGGATTATTATTCTAACTCATAATATAACTCATTTTCCTCATGTATACCTATAACGTAGCAATGATTCGTTGTGTTCTATTTTGGGGTTCGGCTCCTAAACTAGATTCTAGTTTTAATTCCTAAGTCGTAATTAAGCTCGAATCCCAATGTGATATTAATCACATTATGCTCGGGTATTAAAATATCCTATCGGGTCGCAATTTTTGTATTCTAAACTATCCGGTACACGCTAACCCTAATTGAGGTATCAAATTTATTCCCGGTATGTAAAACTCTTACATTTTGAGATATTTACTTAAAATTAAATGTCATTTCAGATTTATTATTTTTCTGATTTCTATTATAATATTATCTAAATAACCTTATTTTTTTAAATTTATTAATTTACATTTTCACATATTACTAATTTATTATATTACTTACCTAATTTCCCTAATTAACCATACTTAGTACCTAAAGGATCGGATTAAGGTTTCACTGCAGAGATTAACTTCCCTAAACCTCTAATTAAGATTCAAATCAATAATTAACATCCTAATCACTTAATTAACCCTTAATCACCCAATTTTACCATCACTTTAGGGCTAAAAATTAACTTAAAAATTTCGAAAATTAATTTTAAAAAAATGGCTTCATAGCACTGTTATACATCAAATGAGCATCCTACAGAAAAATTTTGAACTCCAAACTACATCCCTAAGCCTATTTATTTTCCGATTTACAAATGCTCGGTTTTAAAAAATTTGTTAGGAACCCTATATTTCCAGATATAATTAAACTAAATAAATATTTTTCCCTAAATCTACATACAATAAAACATCATAATAACAAATTTCATAATTTTCTAGGCAAAATAAATAATTTTACAAAATTATACAAAAATCGGGTGAATTAATGACTAACCGGTCCGAAGCTTTTGGGCCGTCCAAACCCAGTCCAATGTTGTCGGCCGGTCCAGGTGGTGGGTCTACTGTAGGGTGGTGGTGGTGGTTTGGTCCCAGGTGATGGTAATGGGTGGTGGTTTTAGTTCACTTTGCTAATCTACACAGTTTTTTTTTTTTTTTCTGGAATTTCTCTCAAATTTTTTTTGTGTTTCGATTTTTCTCAGATCAAAAATTAGCCAAATGACTTCTGAGAATTTTTTCCTTATTTATAGATAAATGTAGTAATTAATGTGCATTAATTTGATGGGATTTTGCCCCATTTCCTTCATTTTAGGCTTTTTGTTTGTCCAATTCCTATTGGTTAAATTTTTTATTTTCAGTCCACGACCTGATCTTGTTGCAGTTGTCCTCTTCTGATTTTTTTTTTATTTTTTTATAATTATTTTGTATTTTTCTTTAATTATTTACTTAGTTTTCGAACAATTTTAGTAATTACGCATATTTTTATCTACGCGTAAATACATGTAGGATACACGTGAACATTCCTAAATATTATTTTGGTCATTCTAAAATTTTTAGTATTCATATAATTTATCTCTAGTAATTTATTAGTTATTTCATGACATTTTTCGCATTTTAGGTAATTAATACCTATTATACTTAAAATTTGAAAATTTTATAGTCTCCTATTTTATTACTTATTTTTTTAAATTCAAGTTTACGGGGTCAGTTTTACTAATATCCCTCTCAATAATTTCTAATTTGGGTTTGATCGGATTCTTGAATCGATCGCCCTAAATCTTGGGTTCTAAGTTCAACCCTACGGTTACTTGGCTTGGCTTTAGGGCTTACAAGCTGGTTTTAGGTTTCATTTACTTAGGATAGAGTCATGAGTTGCAACATAATCTTTCTTTCATCCTTAACAAAGGCATAGGTGTTCTTATGTCTATCATAAGTAATACGTTAGTCAAACAACTAAGGTTATCTAAGCAATAGATGTGAACCTCCGATAGGGATGGCATCACACACTACTTTTTCCCTTTACATAGTTCCAACACTGAACGATACGGTCACTTATTTAGTTACGTACAATGTACCCTTATCATAAGGCCAACGCAGCTTGTAAGGTTAAGGATGCTTTGAAGTCGGTAGGCTCAACCTCTGCATAAAGGACTGTATAGCAACATTAGTATAACTTCCCCCATCTACAATGATCATGCATAATTAGTGTTTGATAATATACATAGTATGGAATAGATTCTCCCTCTAGTCTTCCTTAGAGTTTAGTAAAGAACTCAGTATTCATCTTAAGACTAAGGTCATCACTTCTCCCTAGTTAGCATAGACAAAAGTCACCTCTTCCTTTTTAGCTTCGAGCTTTCTAACATCCTCTTCCTTCTTAGGCTCACTCTCATTAGTGTTATCTACTACATCTCCTCAAAGCACCATGACATGTTGATTCTGACACTCAGTAACCATATGTCCAAACCCTCAGCATTTAAAGCATTTCACCTCACTAATCTTTCATCCGAAGGTTTTCTTTTTCTTATATATCCTCAGGGTTAGCCTAACCTTAGCTCAACTTAGCTGACCGGCTTAGCCATGCTAGCTTGCTCAGCTATCATCAAATCAATCATTCATATCCTCGGTCTTATATGGCCTCTACAACTCAACTTGAACAAGTTGGTATAGAATTGAGGTTCAGGAGAATGTTTGCCCAAGTCGGTTTAGAACACGTCTCCTCTGCTTTTCGACCGTCTATGCTATCTTTACCACCTCTTTTAAGGTATAAAACCTCTATACCTCTATAATGTGGTGAATTTCATATCAATGTCTAGAGGTAAACCTCAACATAGTGCTAGCCTCGAGTTCTTCCATGTTAGCCCAAATCATAAGCATCTGAAACTCTCTAACATAGTCATCAATAGATTGACTTCCTTGGAGAAGCTCTTGCAACTTTGAAAATGTATCTTATAGGTAGGTCTTAGGTATAAATCTTCCTCTTAACAATCTTTTCATCTCATCTTAAGTTTTAACACCTTACCTTTCATCTCTTGTTCGGGCTGCATTTAGATTTTTCCACTACATAGTAGCATACCCTGTAAACTCTAGTATAACAAATCGAACTTTGACAACATCTATATACCTATAATATTCAATCACCCTCTCAACCTTCTCTTTCGACTCCAAGTATTCATCTGTATCTCCACTTCCATTAAAGGGTAGGATTTGAACCTTGACGTTGTCTAACCCTCAAAGAGCTTAGTACCCCCATTCTTACGCTTGGTAATAGTCGACTTCCTCTTCTTCCTCCCCAAACTCTTCAACATCTAACTCCTCATCATCTTTCTCAATCTCTTCCAACTCTAATCTTTGTCTAGTAGCTCGATCTGATACTCTTCCAACTGGCTGTAGTTGAACTAGGCAATTGGTTCAGTTACTTTGGCTATAGTGTCTTTCAGGGGGATTTTCTTGTAGGTTATGATGCTATATACCTTGGGGTTATTGTCTGTTAACTTGCATTTCTATCACTAGACTCTCAATAAGGTTTGTAAGTTTGTTAAGTTTTTCATCAGCCAAACCTAAGGTATTACTACCATTATGAGCATAACCAAGTTAAGCACCACTACTCCAATCACCAATAACACCTTGAACACTCAAATCTGACATGGTATAATACTTTTCAGATAGATTAATAACTCACTAACAACTTTAATACCTAATAATCACTTGAACAAAATAGTAGCGAACTTGCTTTATTTTTGTAATTAAAAATAAAGTAAAAACAGATTAATAATTAAACTACACTTATACATAAACATACTGCAATAACTATGGAAGAAACACAACAGCTACTAATAGTAAGGTAAACCCAAACTTCATTGTAACTTCACACATCCTTCCTTGAAATCATGCTTTGATACCAGTAAAGCTGATGCATTTCTGAGGTTAGACATAGGGAAAAACACCATAATGAAGTAAAAAAAAAAAAATAGGAAAAGCTAGCAAAGTCTGAGTAATTACTGAATGGATATAACTACCCCTCAATCCTACTCAACTTACAATCTGCTGGATATGATATACCGATCCAAACTGAAGGGTCGCTCACCACTACTCCTTACTAAAGAGAATAGATAAGAGTTAAATGATAATGAAAACACTAAGGTTACTCAAAGGAAACGTAAATAATTTATATATTGATAAGTCAATTGTTTACATACAAGAAATTAAGGGTTTATATACCCATCCACTATGATTATTTTATATGTATGAAAAGATAAAAAGGTATTCTACAATTAGGTTACATAAAACATATTAAAAGGGGTAAAAGAGACGAAGAATATTCAGTATGGAAATGGAAGAATTATTCTAGAAGGTTGTGTTTAGAAGACACGTATCATTTGGTGGTTAGATAATAGAAATATGATATAAAGTAGGCAGAAGTAGAAAAGCATTCCAGTTAGGGGTTGACCTGATCTGGATTAAGTTGAGAGCCAATCAATCCAATAAAGAAGTCAGCTGAATTGAAGTCAGATGCATGTGGTCAGTTTGGGAGCTTAATTTGATTTGTCCCATGCTATCTTTTGGAATAAAACATCGCTACTGGGTAGGAGCAAACCTAATACATATGAGGATCTAATAGATAAGTCAGCAAGAGATTAGTTCAAAGTAAGGACCCCTGTCTTGAATATGCTTCCCAGTTAGTATTCTTCGTGCGAGTCCTTAGAGTTCTCTAGTTTGGCTACGTGAGATTGGTCCAAGAGGTTGATTCCTATCAATAAGCCGGCATGACCTACTTGTTGATTAAGCGAATTGGGTAGCACTCTCACAAGTACTCTAGTAGTTAAGTTCTTGAATATGGGAGTCAAGGGTCAAATGATAATTGTAGAATTTTTCCCCATGTTACAACTCGGCATGCCATCTATAGAGCTAACCTACTTTGCTAAGGTCAACAATGCAACTTATTTTGATGACCTAAGAGTCTTTGGGTCTAGCTAACTTAATGGACCAAGGAAGCCCGACTTGCCTACTTAAGTGCTTTGAATTTGAAAGAATGTGCAGTCTATTGAGTATCCAATTAGCTTAGCTTTATAACTACCTACTACTCTATGTCTTTAGGCATATTTGTAAATTAATAAGCTATCATGTTGTCTATGACCAAGAATTATCTAACTTAGTTATCTATGGAGGTATAAACACTATAAGGACTCTTTAGACTCTTTGAACATTCACTTACTTACTTATTTTCTTTATTATAAACTAACTTAAGCATTAAAGTAGCTACGTCAAACTAATCTCAGCACCCTCATAGCCTGACTTTCTTTTATAGGACCTACGCTACATACCATTTCTAACCAACAACATTTGGTATCCAAAGTCCTTACCTCCACCACCTAGATCTCGTCGTAGACTCTTGTTTTAGATGCTACCTTGGCAAGAAAAGTGAACTTTTACTGAAATTTGGCTGAGAATTCTTTGTTTGACCCATTTCCAACAATCTTATCTTTAATATTTCTGACCTTAAACCCATTTGCACTACCAAGAATTCGTTGTTAGACCCTCTCAAATTCGTTTCTTTTGCTACCTTAATTAGAAAAATGAATTTTTAATGAAATCCCATTATAATTCTTTATAAAATGGCACTTCCAAACCTTACCTTGGTTTTCACAATCTCAATTTCGCAAAATTCTATTGTAATCTTCTCCTTGCTCCTAGATTAATGCGAAAACCTAAGCAAATATGTGCAACATTTGAGAGAGTTGTGAAAAAGGTTTTTAATATTCAGTATGGCTTTTATACTAAGTTTTGATAGGATTTTTCTGTGCTCAAAATGCCCTTATTACTTTTTAATATTGCCAACTCATATCTTTAATGAAAAACTAATGTTTATTTTTATTTTCCCTTATTATATTTATTTATTTTTCTCCTTTATTTGAGCTTCACAAAAATAAAGAGTTAGTGTATTAAAAATCAATATTCATCACATTAGACAGCATTACAAATATATCATCACATATTGACAAGGAAAACAATACAAAGCATTTGAACAACATAAAATTCAAATACATTCAAATTATTAGCACTTCTTATGTAAGCTATTGAACACAATTAATTTTTATTACTGCCAACAAAAGATTTACACGATTAATTGTTTGACTGACTTCACTCAAATATATTTAATAAAAAACCTTACTCTCTTAATCTATTAATTATATGATAGAAACTCATAAGACATTAAAGAAATATATTCATGGAAAAAATATGTCACTAAAATTTCTTAAACTTATAGTCATAAAAAATCATAATATTAATCTTTCTTAAATTTCACAATTATGACAACTTTATCTCAAATATAATTATAAGGAGTCATTCAACTAAAATCCCATAACATTGGTATAACATAAACTTTTGGTGTTCTTATATTTATTCATTCAACATAATAATTGTACTTTCAAATTATAATTGTAATTTAAGAAATACTAGTTCATGCAACTACCATAACTTTTATTAAATTAATCAAACCATTATAACTTGTAAAATCTCGCATAGAGATCATGTCCTTTAAGTTAAATTTATCAAACTTCTTATGAAAATAATAATGAGATAAAAGAAATAGCAATTTTTCATTTCACAATATATAAACTTAATAATAATTCAAACTTAATGAAGTAGTCTTATTGTCTAGAACATCAGATGTTATATACAAAATGTACATATATAATATGGCATATTACTTGATTCCAATGGAACAGCATGTGTACACAATTCATATTTCTCATAGTATTTGAGTTGAACAATAATACATGAATATATATTTTCTTTCAATAAATCTAAATCATTTTATCATCTATACTCAATAGCTTCTATCTAGGTAATACATATCAAATTACGAAAATCAAATAGAGATCATACATCTCAAACAGTTTAGATTTGGGATCAAATTTGATTACAAGATATTCCACAATTAGTTTCTTGAACTTCTTTCATCATTCAAGTGCTTCGCTTCCTCTAATATTGTAGTTTCTTCCATCAAATTGAATCAACTTAACAAAATCTTGACTCTCAATACCATTTCATGTCACTTTTCATGATGATAAATTCTCCAAGATGGTTAGTAAAATAGGTATAGCTGGTGATGGTATATAACGGTTTGACAATCATTAACAACTTAGAGGCATAATTAGATCTCTTTCTTTAGAGAATTTACACCTCTTCACTTAGCTTGTCACAAGAGTTTAATATGCAAAATTCTCCCAACATATAATAATACCAAAAATTCATATACCAAACCATATTAGGATATTGAAAAGGTGTTTGTTTGTATAGATTTGAAGAAGGAAGATTTACATAAATTTTGTATGGAAATTTGTGTTAAAAGAGTGCCTAAAACTCAAAGTTACAATACTTATTTATAAAACACAAATAGAAATGTCGCACACTTTCATAAAGAGTTACATTGATTCAAATATTGAATTATATTCATAAGATTGTGTTTAATCAATTATATCTCCATCTAAAGCCTTACATATAAAGTGATACAATTCTTATGATAGAATCTCTTGAAAGTTCAATTAAAAGTCATAATGTTTTCAAATATCACGAACTTCAATTTTACTAACATAAAGTTCATGAGTACAGTTCATGGGCATGATTCCTAAGCATAAACCTTTTGTAGTCATTTTATGTTTCACTATTAAGGATTATGGTCGGAATCTCAAGCATGATCTTTGGACATAAACCTTTCTAATATTTATTTTCCATTTTCATTGCTAAGTTTAGTCTCACAATCTTGGCTATGATCATTATTGAATGCTACAAACTCCTTTTTATGATCATATTTGACATGAGTACCATCTTAGTTAATCACTAAGGATTTTAGACACATAGTTTACATATTTCAAAAGACATAATTGGTAATTAATTTCTACAATTTTAAATTAGAAATATGGTTCCTAATCAATATATAAAGAGCTTGCAATAGGTTTATATGATAACTAGTGTAGAAGGCTAAAAATTGCTATATTAATTATGGAGATAAGCCCATTATTTATTTAGGTTGTGCTCCTTGTTAACTAGGTGACAAGACTAAGGAGTTCTATCAATATTGGGATAATTCAAGGAGATTTGGGTTGGTGAGCTTGAAATAGAAATCATTGAATCGGTCCGTACGCCTTTAACCTTTCCTAAGTAAGCTCGTGTACTGTGAGGAAGGTTATTGGCCTTAAGACCTTGCAAACTCATTCTAGATAATTACGAAATGAGTAAATTTCTATCTCATCCATCGATCGCTAAGACGATCCAACAGATGTCATCATGCTTAAGAGAATACAAATATTAAGTCATTTAACCTCATTTAAAATAACTTTAAAGATCAGAGAGAAACAATGTTCCACTATAAAACCTCTACTCTCTAAAATCAAACAACGTTCAAGAAAAAGAACGATCTTAGCTTACTCAAGAATTGCAAGGTTGACATACTGGGTCCCTTAGGCTCCCTTGCTATTATTTGTGTATTCAAGACTTTAGGATTGCCTGTTCCTCCTTTTTGTCATTCTCTTTCCAATCATCCCATTAAGTGCCATCTCCATATCACTACTCGGACGCCACATGTGGCATGATACTCACGTAACTTGTACGTGACCACTCCGAGCGAAACCTCTCATCTACAACTAGCGTCAAAAAACAAACTACAAATTTCTATTTCTTCAACTAAAGGTTTCTTATGATTCCCAACATATAGGAAAGTACCAATTTAGTTTTTATGGTTCAAAATTGAATGAATCCTTTTGTCATAATGGACACATGAGTAGTGGCACATAATTAAATCACCAAGAATTATGAGGAACATTGATTAAATTAGATTCTAAAGTACATACAACAACATTCATTATACCTTTCTTTTCAAACCTAAGTCTTATCTAAGGTAATCTTTCTAATAGAGAGATCATAGACCTTTTCTTTTTCTTCAATCCCTTGGCATTGACTTTTAGTGCTTTACCAATTTCTTGAGCAATAATTACGTTGACTAGATGACTCCCCATATTTTCAAATCTAATAATTTAAAATCACGCCCTATGCTGTTATCATATATAATATGAGGAATTTTATCGGCCAAATGCAGTCAAACGAATTTTGAGTCCTGACTTGATGCTTCCTCCAAGTAATATATCCATTTAGATGTGCCACTACCCACGAAAATTTTAATGTTTCGAATATGTGGTCATCGACTGTCGACATCGTAGGAATTGAAGTATCCATATTGAGTAAGGGACTGATTCCATTCAGCAAATTCAGTGGAATTTTTCTACATGATAAGATTAATCAGTCACAAGCGCTTGACATCATAAAAACAAAATTATTCCTATCATTTTATCCTAATGGAATCTGAGAATTTTTCTATGAAGCGCCTCCCCTGTATCCATAAAATGTACATATGAAAATACACTTCACTTTTTCATTAAATAATTTGAAAATCTATGCTTTCACCATTTGTAAACGAATATATCAAGGTCGTTAAATGTCGGACCACTTTTGGTTTCCTAGTCTTATCTTTAAAATGGACAGATCGAACTTTTCATCCTTTTCTAGGCCCAGTTTTACGTCAACCGTTGCCTAAAAGGGCACTGTCTCCCCATGAGATCAATGTTATCCGCAAATGGATCTATCTAGTTGCATCATACTACAGGTATAAGGCAAATATTCCCCTTTCAGGTATAAAGACATTCGTAATCTTCTCTAACTTATTCAATGTCAAACTGAAAATAGAAAAAAGAAATTCTACGTGATGTTATTAACGGTATAAGTGCTTACGATGATTGATTTGATTACTTTCCAATTTCGATGGACGTACTTTGCGTGGAAATTGTGATGGAAAATGGAAAGTCGGTGCATGAAACTGATTGGAGATTTCACGAAATAGTGGAGGGAGGGATCTGCAATTTTCATTCAATGTGCTAACGCAGCTGAAATAGCTAATTAGCTATCATATTACGATCCCGTCATAGAATAGAAATTTTTCATACTTTACTAATGATTACATAATTCAAAGAATGAATAACTGCATGAAAAACAGCTTCTATTTCGACCATTAACAAATATTTTTAGGATATCCATTAATATCACACTATCGCCATCGTATTATCTAAAAGCTAAGAATCTAGTGAGACTCTGTTGGTCCGAGTATGGTCAAACTTATGCACTAGAATAGACACCAATTGCTATCCGATGATATTTGACATCGAATTAGGAATAATTAAGTACCTTTTCCAGTTTCATTGTGTCTTCAAATAAAAGCCCCTGTTCCGACCTTATCTCATTTCAAAGAGCACATTCAAGACGAAATATATGTTTTTATTCCTCGGTATATTTCTTCAAAAGAATACTTGTTTTTCAACTCAAGCATATATGCACTTACTATGCCATCGATTAAATTGTTGATAGCATGCTCGACGCGGGGCCAACGTTTAATGCTGGAGCAGGACAAAACAGTTGCAAGGCATAAAGATTGCACCTTTCCCTTGTGCAATTAGTGCACTTATTATTATTATTATTAATCCTCTATATGTATATTCGGTATGTATAAGTAATCATTATGAGTTTTGGTGACACGTCAACAACTAAAAAAAAATATTCCCCACTTTAAAAAACTCTCTACTCTATTGATAATGTTCTTAAAGAGAGTTTTTAAGTAATAACTATTTCCTCATATAAAAGACATAATATGCACCAAAATTCAGCACCAGTCAGTTAAGAAGGGGTGCCTATTTAAGGATCTACTTTATCCGCTAAATGTATTTATGAGAAAATTCTTAACCGAGATCCTTGTATTAAGAATCTCGTATAGGAAATGGCCTAGAAATAGCAAACTGTAGATATATTTTCATTTTCATGTACATGCACGACCGACCGTTCCGATTTTCTATTAATAAATAAATACAAAAAGAAAACCCTAAAAATCGGAGTTCATGGTCAGACAATCTCCTTTCAGGTATAAAGAGATTTGTGCAATGTGCTCTCGCTTCATTTGTCAAACTCAGAAAAAGGAAATTCCATATCTTGTTGTTAACGAGAAGTGCTTACGATGATGACTTGATTACTTTCCAATTTCGATGGATGTCTTAGCGTGGAAATAGTGATAGAGAACGGAAAGTCGGCGCATCAGTCGGATAGGAGATTTTACAAAATAAGTGGACGGAGTGGTCTGCGATTTTCAACGCAGCTCCAATAGCTTATTAGCTATCGTTTTCTGATCCCACAAGTGGTGCTTTCGGACACTAGTTAAAGATGTTCAAAGAAAAAACTTTTACACTATTACGAAAATACAAATGTATTATAAAGGGAATTAATTTCGTTTTTTTCCCCTCTAGAGCATCCATTGATAATCTACGTCGTAATCTCCAAAGATAAAAAAAGTGGTGAGATTTTGTTGAGCCGAAAAATTAGGTCATACATACACACAAAATCGGCACCCAATTAATTTCAAAAGCTATTTAAGAAGGTATTTGAGATCTAATTAGGAATAACCTCCTTGCACACGATCATTACTAGTTTTTAAAATCCATTGTATCTTCAGATAAAAGCTTTGTTCCAATGTTCATCTCACCTCAAAGAGCACACAGGAGAACAATAATTTTTACTCCTTGGTATATTTGTCAAAATAATAACTATTTTCCACTCAAGAATATATGCATTATCCTAAACCATTAAAATTCTCATGGGGATTCTATTATTGGAGTGTGATCTTCTCGTATGTTCTACGTCAAAAGGGCTGATACGAAAGAGGTGCAAAATGATCCGTAGAGTAACGATGGCGCATACCCGTAAAGGAAGTTGCTTATGCAATTAGTGTACTTACTAACATTTTTGTTGTGTTGGTGATGGTAAATTGTGACAGTGCCATTTATAATTACCTAATGGCACTTAAACCCCTTGTCTGTGGAATTAAGCTTTTAAATCCCAAGGCTTTAAAAGATGTGCTTTTAGATTTAGTTACTATTTCATGGATAAATGACAAAATATACTAAAATTATAAAAAATAAATAACATAAATTAAGGGAAAAATGATCGATCATATAAGAGTCTAATTGCACCTTTATTTAGAGGGCTAAATAGTCCTTATGAAAATAGAAGATTAAGTAAACATGAAACTAATATAAAAGGATGCAGTATCGCAGTACTACTACCATTAAAACACCAAAATGAGTCAAAAATGACAATTATACCTCCATACACGATTGTCAAGTAATCAGCAAACTATAGGTACACTATTATCATCTTATATACACATAGGTAGACCTAGGCATAATCCAGTTTAGCCCAATAGGATACGGACCTAACCTCGCCCTGGATAGGTGGTTCTTAAACCACCCCTGGACCCACCATGTCCAAGGCAGGTTCCTAATGGAATTTTTTCAAAAACAAAAATCTGTTAAAAAAATTTTAAAATAAACAATATATATAATTGAAAAAAGTGAAAATTTAAATTATTTTCATATGAATTAAAAAAAATTATTTTCAATTCGTAACATTAAATGTGCTGTTATTAGTGATACAAGAAATATATATTCTTTCAAAACATATTTGGTTTGACAAGGTTTGGTATATATAAATTTTCACTGAAAGGAAGTTTCAATTTTTTAGTAATGTGAGATAAACTTTTAAGTATTGTTTCTTAATTTTCTTTTTAGGCTTTTGTCCCACATCACGATATTATAATTCAATTTTAATGTAACTCTGTATGGGTTAAAAACTATATCGCTTTTTGTGGTCGAAGGTTTTTTTTTCCCTTTTAAGTTCAAAACGTAACTTCATATATATAATATACATATCTATGTAGATAAAAGATTTATGCACGGAGGCGAGAGAATCCGCAGGCTTCAGCACCCCTTCGGAAACGGGTTTGGGCGGGTCGATCCCAGTTCCCCCATTTGGGACCTAGCATCCGGAATTTTCAATTGATTCGGACTGTATCGACACCCTGTGCCCAGGTCCACATACATGTACAAATAATCACCGGGAAAAGCTACGTCAAAATAGGAATTTATGATCATAGGTGGATATTCTCTACCCTAACGAGTTACAACCCTTGTCCAGCATATATTTACGTAGGGATGTCACATGGATAGGTTTGGAATAAGATTTGTAAAATCGCAAAATTCAAACGTGACCTGCTATTTTATAAGTTTTCAAAACCCATTCCAAAACCTTACAAAGTTTTTATCTAATCCTAAAACTCAATTTTATGAGGTTTTTCTAACTCAATCAAAACTCAATCTATCCGGTAGTTAAATTAGGTCCCTTACTTTTATTTTATGTAAACATTTTTAAATGACCAAAATAATTCATTAGAATACTCCAAAATCTGTTATATGTAAACTACTTCACAACTCTGGATTCACTTCTTCTCCTCAAGCATTTATTGTGGCCCAATATTAGCAACATTATCTTAAGATAATATAAAATTAAAAGAAAATTTCAACAAACAAAAATTAGAAAATTAACTTGGAGAGGAGGATGGAAAGCAAGAGAGATAAAACAAACACAAGAATGAAATGGGACAAACAAAATATCAGTTGTAGTGGCTTTAAAATTATTAGAATCATTTAAGATTGCTTTCACTTACCAAAAAGGTTATGTTGTTATGATATTATTACTTCCAAACAAGCTTAAACTTTCACATAGTTTGTTTTTTTATTCATTACCAGTTCTTTAACTAAGGTGCATAATGCATACTGCATAACCAAAGTAACAAATCTTCAATCAGCAGCAACAGACACAGACAGCGAGTGAGAGTCGGCGAGATAAAGGAGTAAGATTTCATTTCAAAAGTATTATATTTTATTAATTATTATTTTTAATTACTTATGTATAATACTTTAAATATATATATATGCTAACTAATTTTTATGAAGTCCGATTTTTTCATTGGGTTTCCTAGAAATCTCAAAAACCCAATTTAAAACACGAAAATTTTGAATATCTTTCTAGAACCCATTATTAAACTCTGTAGAGTTTTTATCAGATTAAATAGGTCAAAACACCTTATATTATCCTATTCGTGGCACCTTACATCCGTGTTTGAATGCGTATGGACTCATCTATTTTTCGATCATGCAATTACTTTACTTTTCGCTTTTGCAGCTTCGAGTGCCCACATGTTATTACAATAAGCAAATGATTTCTCCGCATGAAAAGACATGACAATTTTCTGTTCCCATATAGTGCATATCCATTAAAAGGATGAGATCAACAATAGAACCAGGCTTGAGGAATGGAGAGGGATATAGCCGCACTAAAGACTTTGAAGAGAACTTGAAAGGGAGACACCTTCTATGAAAATGGAGCACACTTCAAGAAAGTGCTCCAATGGACCTTGTATTTTTGTGATTATTAACCATTATCATCGGTCATTAGTTATATAAATATATAGTTATATATATATATGAGATTATTTGTTTTTAAAAGCCACCAAGTAGTTCTGATATCTCATTAAGAATAAAATAATGATTTTAAGGATTTCAAAACTTAAATTATAATAAATATTGACAAAAAGTTTAGACAAAGCTTCCTGCATCCAATGGCTATACTGTCAACCATGCTCTTTCATGCATACGGAATTTGGAATCTAGGTATCCCGAAGGATGAAGCTTAGAGTAAATTGCACTCTAGCTAAACTCTTAATAACAAATTTACCGGATAATTTGCTACGTCAGTTGCTCACTTAAGGCATCCTTAACGGGAGATACTGAGCACACCTCTCAAAGCTAAGGATCATTTTTTTTATTGGCTCTTTTACATTGTTTTCTTACCTAAAAATCCTAAAAAGTTGCCGTTTTCTTTTTTAGTACTATCGTCGAGTTAAGTTCAAACTTGAGCTATTCAAATAATTTATCGATTTGAGCTTGAGTTTTGTAATGTTTGGCTCAATAAGCTTACGAGTGTAATCGAATTTAAATTAAATTTAAATATTAGTCAAGTATAGTCAAGTCTAAATATTTTTTTATTATTATTTTATTTTAATTCATAATATCTTTTAAAACCATCGAGTTTAATCAAGTCAAAATCAAACTTATCAAATTTTATTTTGAGTCGAGCTTAAGCTTTATAAATTAAAACTTAATTGATTTTGAGCTTCATGTTTTTCTATTGAAGTCAAGTTCAAACTTAATATTGTATCGTTTCAACTTAACTTATTTATAATCCTATTTAAAATATTTATATGATACCTAAAAAATCTCATACGGGCTTTGCAATTGGGAATACTATTATAGTGATAATAAAAGACTCGAAACCTTTCATTTGGATACAACAATACTGGTAGACGGTGAAAGGAAACATCAACGCTAATCAAGGACAGCCAACAACAATACTGGTAGACGGTGAAAGGAAACATCAACGCTAATCAAGGACAGCCAACAAAGTATTATTATTAAAGCCCAACCCTTCCAGTTATTTCACATGCTGTATGCTGCCCACCACCGAAACACAATCACCATCAAGGAGAATATTATATTGCTATTCAAGATGAAATGGAACCGAATCATTTTTAGCATTATTATTTATTACTCTTAAGCATTTTTTTAATGGGTTGATGGAAATGTCGTTCATTACAACAAACGAGAATTTGTTAGATTAAAACAACTGTATAACGACACGCAAAGAACTGAAAATAAAATAATATAACATTAGTGTTAGGGCTTCTCTAGTTGACAGTATATGTATCTCCGTATGATTATGCCAAATCCATCAAAGTAATTCTAGAGAGAAAGGCTTCAATGCTAAAATATAAGAAAACATATCAAAAATATGAAAATATAAGTATATAAATATCTTTATTTTAACAATTAAGTACATAATAAATCATTATAAATTTGAATTTATCTGTTTAGTACTTTATTTATTTTACACAAATACATTCAAATATTATTTTTCAATGTATAAAATATATCATTTTAAATATTTTTATTTAAAAGTAGATGCATTTTAACTTTTTAATTCTCATATCATTACTTTCATTATAATTATAAAATATAAATAGATAAGATAATTTTTTAAACTTTTGGGTTTGAAATAAATATAGAGCAAATATTGACAGGCTACATATTAAATAAAAAAAAAATCAAACTGATTCTAAAAAGATAAAGAAATGCTGAAAAACAGGAATAAGGGTGAGATTGAGTGCTCTGAAAAAGAAAATGCATCTTTTAACTTCATTTCACGCCAAACGAATCACCGACTCATAGTGTGCACGGGTCTTTTTCTGCCAGCTCGCGAGATATTTTGTAGATGTTCCAATAAAACAATAGCCTTTTACCTGTCTTTGAATGATTGGACCACGTATCGTTTTACGCAGAAACTTTTTAGTACAATTATGGATTTTATTTTGAATGCATAGATACATTGTACGAAACTCTTTTGAAACAAAAAAAATAAAAAAATAAACAATAATTAAAAATGATTAGCATCATTTCCTTCCACGTCAAAAGAACACAAGAATAAGAGAATGTTCAGTGTTTGATTAAGCCTTTCATAAAAATGGGAATATGATCATCTATATACGGTAAAAATTAGGAAAAGAAGGTAGACCTCGTTAAAAAGTTCCTCCGTTCAGCTTACTCCATCATAAATCCTTCCATTCCCAATTGAAAGTAGAAGAAATCATGCCGTACCCAACACGAGATAAATCTTTCAAAGAATAAGGATTTTTTCAAATAAGCCAACCTATATTAGCGCGACCAGAAACTGATTGTTGAATAGATTGTTAATTAATAAGTTGATTAATGTGTCTTGAATAATGTAGAGACTCGCTCAAGAATAAATTAAGAGCATGGGTCCCTATTGTTACATGTGAGAATATAAAGCAGCTGGACTATATCCATAGGATACAAAGACTTCATTCGAATGAAATAGAAGCTCGTTTGGACAAGGTATATATCTTATTCAAACCAAGGGGACTTTTTTTTTTTTTATGAAGTTCATTCTCCGGTCATGTGAAAAAGTCGAGCGGGTATTATATTCCACGAGGTGGACTTTGTTCCAACGAATTGTCTTTAAAGTTCAAAAAATAATTAGAGGGCTTCACTTCACTCGAATGAAGTCTGTTTTGAATAATAAGGCGTTTCATTATAAATTAGCATCTTGTGGTTAAATCAACTTGTCAAAATAATTTGTTTGAATGAATACACACCCCTATTAGTGCTATGAGTGTCCGTTTGACTCGAAATGGTGTGTTATAACATCTAAGTGATGAAATAGTTGACTTAGAATCAAACGTCTCGGTTCAAGTTAAAAATGTATTTTTTAGATATGTGTATATATTACAAATTACACTCTTATATAATATTCTCCTCTTTTTTATATAAAAGCATAAGGAAAATGGTAATTTATAGGGGTAAGCAAAATAACCAATCAAGTCAAATAAATCCATAAACCAAATTAAACCAAGTCGAATGTATGGCTTTTCTTACAATTTGGTCTAAAAATTTTCTAATCAAAATCAAACCAAAAATTTATTATTGATTTAGAAGGATTAACCAAATCAAATCATTTTATAAAAAAAAAAAAAACATATGCAATGCAACCTCTATAAATTAATAATGTTGAGATAATGAAATTATATTAATTTAGAGTGATATTAATTAATTAATAATTTATTAATTTAAAGAGTGCTTTTCCAACTTAAGGAATATAAACTTAATTACATAAAAAATGATTGTATATCACTAATATATATTTATATATATATATCACATTTTGGAATTAATTTGAAAGAAAAATTATTATATATATTTATGAAAATAAGTACATAATGGTATTCATGCTTTTAATATTTAAACAATATTCATTATATTTGACTAATTAAATAAAATTCAATATAAGTCACTTGGATTTATGGGTTTATCATACTATAACTAAATATATTAACCGTATGATGATAAATGGAACTACTATATAAATAACATAGAGAAAATACTTAATATCATACACAATGATGGTTTCTCATCTAAAAAAGTCCAGAAATCAACTATGATTGATCAAATATGTATAGTATTATGTGAGTATAAGAGAGTTCACCCCACATGCACACAAAAAGATATATAGTTATGGCTTTGTGAAAAATATCATTTGAAAGTTAAAAACACTCTAGCGATCATCTAAGTACCTTTTAGATAACTTAAAAAAAGGAGAGAATACCAAGCAACATAAAATCAACGAAATTTCCAAACATAAAGAAATTGTTTACAAGTAGTTTCTCCAATACCAAGATCTTGTGAATATAATTGAAGAGCTAATTTTGGAGATGGTAAGGGAGATGATGAAACTTTTATACCCTTAACAACCTACTGTGTACAACCTTTCTCAAGGTTAGCTTGAGAAGTTCAAGTTAAGACATTGTATCAAGTCATTAAGTCGTCGTGGAAAGAGTGGCTCAATTAACACACAGGGCATGAAGAAGAAATTAGAGTCCATGATAGAAAAAATGCCCAATTCCCAAAGAAATATGTTCTTAACATGAGCAAAACTCATCTCTTTTACAATCACAAGTTGATCATCTTCTTGCAAGAAAGTAACTTAAAGGACGAAAACAAGAAAAAGAAAGACTTACAATTGTTATTTGTTACAATGAGAATGGCTTAGAAAAAAATTCCCCTATAGATTATTGGAAAGCATGCAAAGCTACGTTACTTCAAGAATGTCAACATAAAAGCTTGAATTATCGGTATTGTATCGACAAAAAGTTCATAGATGACTAGCGTGCTTTTTTATGAATATGTTCATTGGTTAGACCAAAAAATGCACGATAAAAGAATTTTCTTGGTGATAGATAATTGTCTAGCCCATCAAAGAAATGTTGAAGGGATACGAAATATTGATTTTTTCCCCATCTAACATGACATCAAAAATCTAACCATGTGACGTTGGGATAATAAAAACTTTCAAGATGCATTACCATAGAAGATCTTACCATAAGATATTCAAAGGCTATGAGTTAGGATAATCTAATCTAGGAAAGATCAATGTTTTAGATGCCATTAATCTTACAGTCTTAACTTAGAAGATAAATGTTCAACAAGAGATAAAATTAAATTGTTTTTGACACTATAAAATTTGTTTTGGGGATGAAGCTACTCTAAGAACCTAAATGAAGCAACTTATCAAGAAGGCATTCATAAGATTAAAAAATGATTAATTACCTCGTTTACCATAAGAAAATGGATGCCAATCACCTTTTGGATTACCCGAATGAAAATGATGAATGTTTAAAATTTCAAAGCTTAGAAGATATTATATCTAATGTCATTGAAAATCCTATTGAGAATAAAACTAAGGATGATTCGTTACCTTTGGAACCAATCATGCAAAAGAAAACACTCAAGGTGGAACAACTCTTTATAATTTTTTATTGCAGGTCTAGAACATGACACTAAAGCTTTTGAATATAATGAGATATATTGGAGATGAAATTCACTTGAATTTAAATTTCACAAAAAAAAAGTAATATATGCACATTTTTCTAAATTATTTTAGTTATATTTGTAATTTTAGAGAATTATTAATTTATGACATTAACAAGCTTATAGATTCATATAAGGGTCTTCCCAAAATTATTATCTTATTACTTTATCAAAATTACTCATTTTAATTGCATAACGATCAAAAGAAATTTTAACTTATATTTCTTAAAATATGTGTGTATAGAACTTTTAAATATCATAATATAAAAATTATAGATATTTCGATTCAAAAATTATAGTATACGCTTTTTTTATGAGTAAAATTCATTATTAATCAACATTTAAAATTATTTTAATCATGTGAATAATAGTTTCATCAACCTCTATAATGACATCAATATATATATATATATATATTTACCATCAATATCAAAATTGTTATCATTAAATAAATTATATACTTTTCATATGAAATTATACTTTACTAAACTAGAAAAGGTAGTTCAATCCATAAGATAAACTAAACCAAACCAAAATTTTATGGTTTGAAAAAATTCATAATCGAAACAATAATATTTGGCTCAAAGATATAAAAAATCAAATCATATTTTTGTGGTTTAGTTTGATTTGGAAGGACAATTGAACCATACTAAACATGCTTATCCCAAGTATTTCATACTCTAAATATGCTATAGAGATTTCAAATTGCTAATGAATCCTATAGACTTAGTTGTTTTTAATTCCTTTAGCAAATTTATTGTGGAAAGCATAAATATGTCCGTGGACAGAAAGGGTTCTTTGTTCGTAAATTATATTATGATTTTTTTCATCTACTATTGTTTGTTGTACGCGATTCTTACCATCATAGAGAGATTTAACGGCTGCCATAAGTTAGCTAATTGATGGAGTATGTGAAACCAAAGGAATGTAAGAAGTAATGCTCAAAGGTTACAAGAACAAAACACATTAAATTGTTTTACTAAAAATAGGCATAGAAGGTAAATTATTGAAACCAATTTTCTTCATCATGCGTGCTTGTTTTCCATATTAATATGACAAATAATAGCGAATACACAAGTTTCAGGTTATATGTCGTCGCAAAGTTTTTGTCGATAGTCTTTTGAATGTTGCATGCAATGGGCCTGTAAAATAATACACAGTAAGGAGACATTAAGGAGTTATCCGGCATGACTACTTCGATATTTAAGTTAATAGTAGGCTTAAAAGTATAGATTACTAAGAATAATACGCAAGCTTCATGTGCAGAGTGTAGAGAGCTATACCGTTGGAGAGTGACTTGGTACTTATAAGGAAGTAGAGCCTACAGTTGAAGGTTAATTGACGGAGAGATCTTCTCTCGCAAGTGTAGGAGAGTAGAGTCATTATACCTGACGTATCCCACTTATTCAGGATATGGCTGTTTCATCTTTATTCTATATATTATAGCCATTGCGAAGCTTATTAAACTTGATCCATTTAGGTTTAGGGCTCAAGCCTACAAAGGTGAACCCTAAGCCACAAGGTGCATTGAGTTTGCTGAGGTTTGGGAAACCTATGTTCAAAGTATCCTATCAACACAACCAATGCGGCAAACATGTTATCAAAGAAATTAGAGTTATGAAGCATTTAACATGCAACTCTATTGGAGGTGAAAGGAAAAAAAAAGCGAAAAAGAAAAAGAATATGCAACTGTAATATATACATATATATAATATTGAACGTTAGTCAATGTAATTATAAAATGGATTTTTTTTTTCAACAACTTTATATATTACAATTTATAAAAGGAGGGTTTGAATCTGATCCATTCTATCAAAAGATGAGAATTCATACTATTAAATTATAACATTGTGAGCTAAAATAGAATTTTCAAAAAGATAAAGATTGCCTAGTTTGTCTAGCATAATATCCATATGCCGACACATAAATGATTGATTGCCCTAATGAATTGATACTCTATATGATTAAGACCTTCTCGGTCCAACGTGCTTGTCTTGGAGACGTGCACTTTCATGTGACATGTTGTTCATGCACTTTAATGTGTGATTTGTCACTTTATCTTAGTTTATCATTAGGCTTAATTGACGAATTCATCAAAGTACAAATTGTCTACTATGTTCTAAAATTGGCTATAGGGTTCTATTCCTCCGTGGGACTCTATGATGCTATTGCCGGAGTTAAAAGTTGAAATTAAAATTCAAATGTTGCATCTAAGAGAAGATTTGAAAAGGCTTCTTTAACCTTTCGGTACAATGGTTATTCGCTTATTTAGTGGAATTTTAAATTGCAGATTGTGCTTTTTACTATTCAAGAATTAGATATATTGTGGAAATTTGAGCACTATAGTATAGTGTCACATCTGTAATCAACCTGAGTTTTGAAACGCCCTGAACAAGGATATATAATGAATATGTGACAAATAGACAGAATAAAACTACTGATAGTTATGTACCCGAATACATGGTGACAACAAAAATTTTAAGTATATAATATTAATGTTACTAATAAAGAGATGGAAAACAAAAATAGACAACTATAATTAAAAGAGTATTCATAACATAATTACGAAATTATAGGGTGAGTAGGTTATAATATTTAACATATGCCCTACACATGCTTTATCCTATATAAGTATAGGTCTCTAAATTTTCAAAACAGAACCTAGCTTATCATACCTTATAGTCCTCACAAAACCTAGTACCATATAGAATCTATAGAATATAGGACACTTGGTAAAACTTCTAAATTTGTTTATTATAGTTTTCATAATATTAAAATCTTAAGACAAATCTTTCAAGAATTTAAACTCATGAATATTTTGATAATATCTTAATTTTTCAAATCACATGAAGGTATTGTCTCTATGATTTAGACAGTGATATAATAAAATTTACTTTGTATGACATCTTAGACATAAATGTTTTTATCAAGTAAAAGTGACAAAATAATATGTCTATAGAGAAGACATACCCACAAACTTACGGCTATTAGATAGTTTAGTCAAATGGTTAAAATAAATTATGTGGAGTCCTACAAACTCTCAAAAGTGCATGGACTCCCTCACTTTTTCAAAACTAGACACTTAATCCTATGAAACAAGTATAGGCACCACTTTTTTGAAAGAAAAATAGGCTACCTTACATGTAAGAATTGTGGATTATTATACTTTATTACTTCTCAATGTTTTTAACTTTATGTCAATTGCTTAAAATTTTTATTATGATATATCGTGTTACTTCAATCTCATTATAAGTTACCTCAGGTTTAATATTCAGTTGATATTGTCATATTTATGTAAATTATAAATACTAAACAAGTTGTTATCTTAAGCATATGCATAGAGCAACTTCTTAGATAAGGTAAATTATGGATTTAGATTAACAAATGGATTGGGGAAAAGGCAAATGATACTATCCTGATATGGTTATTTTATCCACCTTTTTTAATTTTTAAGAGTGGTCACTATTATCCTTAAGATTCTTCATAAGAAAAATGTAAGGACCTTTAGGGTAGCTTCGTTTGCTCCTTTAATTTCTAAGGGTGCTTACAAGTGTCTTAGAAAGATACAACATTCTTATGTTGTAAACATTTCAAGGTAGATATTCAGACCCTATAAAAGTTATCTTATTCATTTTCTTAAGTTATAAGAATAGATTGTTAAGGCCATTGTAACTTAGTAATATTACTACTAGTTTCCTATCGAGATGAATTAGGGTTCGAATCTCCCCTTCATCTAAAGTTGTAACTTAGTTGGCCAAAAAAAAAAATTAAAAATCTTTAAAAATGTTATAAGAGCAATGTTTATTGTTCTTAAAAGATTCAATTGGTGATGAATATAAGGTTCTCCTAAGGCTATCTTTACTATCCCTATATAAAGTTTTTATAGTGAAACATCTTCAAATGGTGGATTTGGTTATTGAAACTTATTGACCACCCTTACATGTAACGTTTTCATCAAGTGATTGGTTTGATTCATTGCTTGACTTTGTTTAGTATGTTAGATAATACCATAGTTTAATCCTTAACTTAAATTTGTTTTTGTTAAACTTTGGAATTCCAAATAGTAACTTTCTTTTAAAATTTCTTATAAAATTCCCTAATGAATTTTGGCAAACTAAGTCTAAATTGTGTAACTTTAGTAGTTATGCCCATCTTATTCTCTAAGAGGACCTTAGGGCTTACCAAATAAAACGTTTTAAAAAATGTACAACTGCTAGCCTAATTCATTGGAGTGCAAAAGTAAGTTAGCATGCATTATACACATTCAAACAACTAGTCATACACACTACAAGAATATTATGTAGTTTCTTTTTTCCTTTTCACATGTATATATGTATAATTTTGGCTCTGTTAAGAATGACACAAAATGTTCTTTTAAAGCACAAGTCTTGTTAAGAAGTATAAATGAAGTTTCTCAATCCAATTTGAAAACTACTTTAGCATAAGTCAAATAGGAAAAAATACTTCATGCAAATTAGAAGAAACACACTCATTTTGGATGAAGAACTTAAGCTCTAATATACAAGAGAGTTAAAAAATTCACTGAGACACGAATTATAGAATTTTGATATTTTCATTTTTGGAACAAACTTTGGCATTTAATATAAATTTACCATAAAAATACTAGGAAAGTGGCCAAAAATAGTTATTAATCAAGCTGATAAATATTATTAGGCTCTTTCTTTAACAATTTCAACCAAAAAGTTTTGTAATTAATGTTAACATGACATATAGTACATTAACCTGTAAAACTTCTCTCACACAATCTATGTAGAACTATATATATTTAGGTTATAACAATCTCTCCCCTTTAAACGTGCAACTCCTCATCACCATACCTTATAATTAGATCTAGATTTCTCCCTTTTTAACTATACAATTCTATTCATTACTATCACCCATTCTATAGGTTATCTTGGAAGTATATAAGAGTGATAACTTGGTGGCATTTCTCCTCCACCCTCTACCCCCCATCGAAAAAAAAAATAAACAAAAAAGAAAACTCTTATATACCAGATCAAAACGTCCTCGAATCATCCACTTATTGAAAGAAGGTCAACTTCGATACTATTTTTAATGCCCTATTCTAAAAGTAGAAAACAATCAAGCTAACAAATATTAATATACCTTGATTCAAAAGTTGCTAGCACTCACTACATCAATTTTCTAAAACAATATAATTCCTCCCTTATGATCCATGTGAGACTACAAACACATAGAGTATGACAAAAATGCTTCAATCAAATTGAAAGAAACATACTCCTTTCACAATAAGAAGTTAATCTCTGATATATAAGAGACTTATAAAAATTAACTAAGATATGAAGTGTAGAACTTTGATACTTTGATTTGTTAAACAAACTTTGATATTTGATATAGCTTTACCATAGAGATACAACCCAAGTTATAATTAATTCATGCTAATAGGTCTAGTCAATTTATGAATGTGGTCTTAAGTTAATGTATCAATTATTGAGTTATAAATATTAAAAGAAAGGTGGATTTTTAGTCCAACTCTATATTTTATAAGGCTTAGGAGGAGAAAGTCAAATATGTATTATCTCACTAGCTTCAAATGACATTATTCATATCTTAGTGACAATAAATTCCTCTACAAGGTGAATTCAATTTATTTATGGAAAATGTTTTGCCAAATTATTAGAAACTACATAAAATCAAAAGAGAAATTTTTTGTCTAATAAAATGATCCATTGAAAATGGGAAAATAATATCTTTATTCTCAAAAAATTTATCATTTTATACAAACATTCTAATAATTCAATTTCATAACCATTATGGCATCACACCACTATCCACCACTAGCTACTACAAATTAGCACTATCATTTTCAAGTATGATTACAATACCAATTATTTTAACTACTATATGATACTAAAGGTCTGATAAAGAAACTAAAAAAGATGTTTCGATGGCTTAAACACCTCTAAAATTTTTGCTAAATTACAAGTTGATCATTTCATAAAGAATGGGTTATCATTCTATACATATCATATCCCTCCCCTTAAGGATGGCTCTATTGTTTGGACCTTGGTGAGTATCGAAGCTTGCTTCAATGACCTTCACAATTTCTTACTTAGTTTTCATTTCACCTTTCAATGACCTTCACAATTGGAATTTCATAATTTTTTACTTAGTTTTCATTTCACCTTTAAGCATCAAATGACATGTGAATTACTTGTCTTCCTCACTTTGAGAGAAGGAGGCTTTGGGTTCTTTTGTTTTAATTATAGATTAATAATTTACAGTTAATTTTTAGAATCGAAATATCAAGATATGTAGAAATTTTCAAAAGGAATTACATTTATTTTCACCGTGAAGTTTAAAAATATGCAAAATGTATGACCATAGCTTTCAAGTTGACAATAATCTTTCTTTCTCTGTCCTTTCAGGCCTTATAAGTTAGCTCACTAAATTGGAAAAGCCCTCCTTTAGGCCTGAAATAAGAAAATATTAATAAGTATGATTGTCTTCTCCAGCCACAGCGCAGTACACATCTGAGTCACATCTTTATTCTAAATGGGCTTTTGCGAGATAACGGCAGCAAAATTGAGTGAAAATTCATTAATAAGAGTCATACTTCTTTTCATTCTTGTAAGCAATGTTGTTTTCCTTCAACATTCTTATTATCACTTAGATGAAAGTTTTATAAACGAGGTCGTGGATAATAAGGACATTTAATTTAACCTTAGACGTTTTAAGTTCCCCATTTTTCCATCTCCTTGTATCTTTGTGGTTCCATGTTTGGATGTTTGTTGGCCAAAATAAGATGCAAAGAATTATGGAAGTATAATTAAATATAAGAAAATAGAGTAATGCATTGCTACTAGTGTTCCCTCAAGATAGATGAGGGTTCGAATCCCTAATTCCTTATATAAAAATAAGGAAATAGAGTAATAAAAGCTATCAAATTAATGAATATTCCTTGAAGTTGTGAATTTATAGTACTAATTCCATTTTTTGTTAATTAACTACCGGTCTAAACCAACCTATTGAGGTTATGGTCGACCTATTCTGACTCAAGACTAACTAACCTATTTAAGTTATGAACGAATCTGTTCTAGTCCACAATAGCCCTTTTTGAAGCTCTAAAAACTTACGACCGAACACTTCTTAGTGACCAATGTCTTTCTAGTTTGGAGCTATCCACTTGGCTTCTATACCATCCACTCTCAAAGAGCATCTAACCTCTTAATGGGTGTGCATTTGACTTAAGAACCTAATTGAAAATAAGAGATAGCATTGAGTGAAATCTAGCATTAGGAAAGGAAAGTTAACTAATCAAACCCAATCCTTGATTCCTCATGATCCGACCATATCTACAAGATTCACTTTCCTCATTTAGCTAACACACTTTCCATCCTCAGAATATTTATACTTATCCTTATTTCCCGATTTACCTCCACACCTTCATTATAAATAGGGGCAATCCATCAATAGTAAGATATTTACACACTCATACTTTTGCATGCTTTGTATCTTGCCCTTTCTCCCATAGATATATACTAACTGAAATATTAAAGTAACAATACCAAATAACGCTTTGGCTCCCCCTCACCATACCTTCTTTTTGCAAATTTAGCTCTTCATGCTATGAGGCCCAACTAGTTCTCAATCTTTACTGGTAGAGTCTATAGACGACACCTACATATTAAAATTTATAATATTAAGAATTGCTGCAAAATATAACAGTAGTACGAATCAATCTGCGATGGTATTTTATATGATGAATTTTATGAAGTATTCTTGATGTACAAGCCAGTACTACTGCAAGAAAAAATGTTGCTATTCTAGATATTTACTAAAAACATTTCAAAATGCTATTAAAAAATTAATAACAACCGCAATTCTCGATAAACAACTACTAACCTTTAGTTTCTATGCCTCTATTTTCTTGAAGTAACCATTCCTATAAAATTAAATACCTAAAAATCTCTATGAGTTAGTCTACTTACGATCTACTTCATTTTATTTATAAGAAAAAGAAAAACAAATAACGTACACTTTATTTTTATAAATAAACTATATTTCTTGAACCTTTAATATTTATAATATGTGAAGTTTTGCATTGCAACTCTAATTTTGAATCTTCGTCTTCATCATAATCGATACTATTAAAGGAAATGGCCTTTCTTTGGTGTTTCAGCCATTTATAAAACGTAGCATTCATAAAAAATGTATTAGTTTTTTTTTTTTTTCGTGTATATCTCCACCACCCACTTTTATCTCACTTGAATTACATTTTAACTACCGTCCACTAGCCACTTTCATCTCACTTTAATTTTGGTCTCATCAAAACAAT
This sequence comes from Lumnitzera racemosa, assembly GCA_024138005.1. NCBI lineage: Eukaryota > Viridiplantae > Streptophyta > Magnoliopsida > Myrtales > Combretaceae > Lumnitzera > Lumnitzera racemosa. The sequence goes on along the minus strand of JAMXBC010000007.1, from coordinate 73,712,714 downwards.
TCCATATTTTCTATCATATAATCATATTAGATCAACGATTTATTTTGAAGAGATTTGAATATCCTAAAATTGCTTTTGCCCATAATTTGATATATTTTGGGTTATAATAGTACATAAAATTGACAATTTATCCAAACTTGAAATCCATATAGATGTCCAAGTGATATATATTATGTATAAAAACGTAAATGATGCATTCGCACTGTATATTCATATAAAAAAAATCTAATGCATAAAACATATGATCAAATAATGATAATTCATCAACTCATAAATTTTGTTATGAAAAACATACAATAATTAAAGTATTAATCATATCTCTCAACATACTCACTTGTTTTCAATAAGTAAGATTTTAAACAATAAATGTGATATAAATGAGAAAGACAGAGAATGATTTTATGAAATTATCCAACTACTCTTGATATCACTAAGTTGGATTGTGGTAGCAGATTTTATGTAGTGATCCCATAAATGTATCATACACTTATATGAAGAAAAGACTCACGCAGCTAAGTTTAAGTTAGTACGCCATTTGGGAAACAACGAATAATAAAAGAAACAATGAGCAGCAGAGGGATGATGACAGGCATCTGACTTCAAACGTTGTCGAATAATTTCACGTTATGCATACTGGGCTAATACGGTAGCGAAAAGCTATATTGTATCAATTTTAGTACTTAGTAATTCTAATTCCATTACATTTTTATTCCATTCAACAAAATAAAATGTAGATCGGTTTAATTTTACTGGTTCAGTTGGAAGCCAACAAGACCTACTACCTAAATCCATGAAGTTGATATGATTTTTCATTTGTAACTCGGTTTTGCAGCTTTTCTGGACCGTTACATCATTGTTTTGATTACGACATAGACGAGGTCTGAAGATGATGAAACGGAGGAATGGATTAACCAAATAGATAAACCCGGGTAGAGTAGAAGATAGGTATAAACTGAAACTGAAGATACCTAAATGCATTTTCCATTCACCTTTATCCCATTAATAAAAAAATCAATAAAAGTTGCATTTATTTTCATATCATACCAGTTATACCTATTTTTAATCAATGTAAGGGATTTTGGGGGTTACTGGCAAAACAAATTATACCCAATCGTAAAATAACATGACATAGATTTTTGTTATTTAGGAGAGAAAATTGTCTAACGCATAAATCTTCAAAGTGAGAACTGGAGAATGTAAGCGCCCATGGACACCTATTTCAGAAGTCCTCCCAAAGAAATTTGAATTCTACTTAGGAATAAGTTACTTGAAAGTAATCGTTAATTAATTTTTGTCAGTTTCATTGTATCTTCAAATAAAAGCCTTGTTTCAATCTTATCTTACCCTAAAGAATACATTCGAGACAAGAAAATATTTATTCCTCTGTATATCTCATCAAAGGAACAAATAATTTTCCACCCAAGCATATATATACTTACTACGCCATCAATTAAATTGCTCATAGGATGTTGGAAGCTAGGCTAATGTTTAATAATTGAAAATACTTAAAATTTTAAAATGCATAAATTAAGGACAAAATAATCATATAAGAGCACAAATACACCTTTCTTTCTAATTGTAAAGGTCTAAATAATCCATTATAAAGATAGGAGGCTAAACGAATATAAAGTACTTAAAATTTACTATCATATCGATATTATTATTATTATTAGTATTAGTATTACTACTACTATTTTATTTCTTCATATGTATATTTGCCAAGTAAATAGCAAACTATAGGTATGTTATCGTTATCTTGCACATATATGTAGACCTAAACACTGTCTAGTTCCGCCTTGAGAATTGGCTTGAAACTAGTCTGGTGTGTAGGGATTTGACTCTACTCTGATAGGTAGTTCTTCAACCGCCCATGGCATGGACCCATCGGCTCTAAGCCAAGATCCGAATGGAACTTAAAAAGAATTATGTTATTAAAAAATTGAAAGACAATAGAAAATATGACTAAAACTAACGAAAATTTAGAATATTTTCATGTGAACTAAAAAAATTTCAATTCACTATTGCTATTAATAATAATAAAATAAAGATACTTTTAAAGTATATCTAATTTGGTATATAAAAATTTTGACAAAAAGGAAGTTTTGTTCCTTAGCTCTGTGGAACTATTAACTTTTGTCTTTTAATGCTCTTTTGGTTTTTTATTGGACATTTCAAATATTACATTTTAATTTGGGTTTACATCAGTGTAAATATAAGCAAATCCTTTTCATTTTCTTTACAAAATAGGTTAAAGACTATATGATCTTCTTTTTTTAATGGAATTTCTTTTTTTTCTTAAAAAAAAATTAAAACATAAGTATTTCTTTTAGAAAAACATTAGTTTCCATGGACTGAAACCGGAAGAACTAGCGGATCTAAGATCCTTATCTGAACCGGGCTGCCTGTCCTCATTCCCCCGTTTGGGGACGTATCTAGGAGTCGACAATTTCGACAAATTCGATCGAGGCCCCATGCCAAGGTAATCCATACTGAATTGGAATTTATGGTCATAGGTGGATATTATTTGCACTTACAAGTTGCGACGCTTATCCATAGCATATATTTATGTTTGAACGTGTATGAACATATTTATTTCCAAATCATGCAATTACTTTACTTTTTTGCTTTTGTAGCTTTAGGTGCCCACATGTATGATAATAGGCAAACGATTTCTCCACAGGAAAAGACATCGCAATTTACTGTTTCCATTTAGTGCATATCCATCAAAAGGATAAAATCGCATTTGAGCAATGCTTAAGAAAGAGGAGCATTATACATGCATGCACAGCAGATTCTGAAGAAAACTTAAAAGAAGTAACAACTTTCTTTAAAATGGAACACGCTTCTTGAAAGGGTTTCGGTATATCTTGTACTTTCTTGATATTAACCATTACCAATTACTATTAGTCATCGACATCCTACTAAGGATAAAATAATGTTTTAAGAAATTTGAAATTTTAATTATAACAAATATTTCTACATCCTAATTACTGTAAACCATCAATGTTGTCTTTTTATATATGAGGAATTTGAAAAATAACGTTACGTTTCCAAATGAAATCATGATTTCAATTCTCTTTCCTATTTCATATTTTTGGAAGTATATTTTGTAACTAGAATCAACGATTCAAGCTAAAAGAGGAATCACAATTTCCTCATATATCACATTATAATTCATTAATTGTTTCAAGTATAAGTATTTAAACTTTTATATTTTTTTATTTTATTACCTAAACTATAAACTTATTTATTTTAATACCTCAACTTTTTAAGTGAGACAAATTAGTATCTCTATTTTAATGACTACTATTATAAAATGTTGGAATAATAATATAAATATATCAACTTTTATTTTATTTATATTTTAGTATTTAAACTTTATTTTTTATTTTATTTTGGTACTTTAACTTTTTAAAGTAAAACAAAGAAGTATTCTTTATAATGATTGTTATGATAGATATATTAATTTGTCTCATTTAAAATATTATAATACTGAAATGAATAAAGTTTAAAATTTAGATACTAAAATAAAAATACATAAAAATCCAGGTACTTCTAACCGTTTCATCCCAAGTTTTTTGAGAATGAACTTCTTTGACATGTTGATATAACATTTAGATATATGAAATAGGTTTTTTATAAATGCATATAGTCTAATAAGTATCCCGAAGGTCAAACAGGCTCGCAGGGAGTTGCACTCTATTTTTGAAATTCGGGCCTAGCCGAACTCTTAATAACAATTTCACGGGATAATTTATGCATCTATCGGTTCACTTATAGCCATAATAGAAATAGTGGATTGACTGAATCAAAGAGTTCCTTAAAGTTATTCCTTAAGATAAATACCATTGTATGTAATGATGAGGAAAAAAAAAAAAAAAGAAGAAGAGGAAGAAAGAAGAAGAAGAATCAGGATGGCATCATAATATGAAAAGAAATTTTAAAAATTATGATAATTTTAACAATTAAATTTATAATTTTATGTAAAAAATTTAAAGGATGTATTCCTAATGAGTATGATTAAAGTCCAGCCCTGCCACTTATATTTCACATGCTTTTTGCTGCCCACTAACAAAACACAATCTCCAGCAAAGAGAATTGTTATAATGCCATTCAAGATGAAATGGAACCGAACCATCCACAGCTTTATTATTTATCACTTTCAGGTTTTTTTTTTTAGTGGGTTCGTGGAAATGTTGTTTTTAGTGGGTTCATCGAAATGTTGTCCACTACAATAGTGGGAAAATTATTAAGGAGATGGAGTTTATTTCATTAAAGCAACTTTATGATGACACGTGTATTGAAGAATCAAAAATAAAATGAAATAAGGAAAAAGAATCTTTGATTCGACCATAGTGTTGTGAAACTGTTTTTAGCTTTTAGTATGTGTATCACCGTATAATTATCCCAGCTCCATCTAAGCATTTTCTGGACAAAGACAAAGATGGGATTAATAATAGAAAAGAGAAAAGAGTTGCTGGGAACCTGGAATAAGAGCGAGATTGAGTGCTCTGAATAAAAAAAAGCATATCTTTAACTTCGTTTCACCTAATGGATCACTAACTCATAGTGTCCAACCGTCCTTTTCTGCAAGCCTGCGTCAACATTTTGCGGCCACTTCAATGGCACAACAGCATTCTTAACATGTCTTTTAAACATTGAGCCATGTATCAATTTACAAAGAAACTTCACAAAAAAAAAAAAAAAAGAGAGGGTTTTGTAGGAAGATTATAGTAAGGAGGTACCTTTCACAAGTAAATGAATATATATTAATTTTGCTATTGCATATATATCCTCGCAAAACGTAACAATTAAGATATTTGCACCACCTAGTTAATAATTGGATGAAGGACAAGGAAAGAAAGCCTATTGGAGTGACATATTGCTGCTGTACTCACACATATTTTGCGAGACAAATAAAATGTATATATTTTTCAGGCTAAATTTATATAAAGTGCACATATGAAAATTTTAAAGTGGATTTCGAGTGCAAATTACAGTTAAATACATATAACAATGTCTTAATAATAATTAATGAAACAATCGATACTTAAAAGCTATGTAATAAAACTTGAGATAAAACTATTAGAAGTGCTTGAACTTTCATATTTTTTATATAAATTTTAAATTTATTCATTTTAATATTCCAGCATTTAAATGAGATAAATTAATATATATGTTATAACAGTCGTTATAAAAAATACTTATTTGTTTTACTTTAAAAAGTTAAAATACCAAAATGAAATAAAAAATAAAGTTCAAGTAATAAAATAGAAATTTAATGAAAGTCGATATATTTATATTATTATTTCAACATTTTATAATAATGGCCATTATAACGGAGATACTAATTTGTTTTACTTAAAAAGTTGGAGTATTAATATGAATAAGTTTAAAGTTCAAATACTAAAATTAAAAAATATAAAAGTTTAAGTATTTATTTTGGCTTTATCCCACTAAAACTTTATCACAAATGTAATTGAAATCGTATAAAATCATTAGTAGTTTAACTAAAGTATCTCCTATCTAAACTTATTTATTGAATTTGAAAACTATAAAGAGATAAGTCTTGATAAATATTGAAAAGGATTTATCTTCCCAACCCTAATTTTAAGTTATAATTGTAGCAATGTGAATCCTTGATCATGTGCTTAAATATAGAATAGGCAACAACCAAATATTAACTTTGTCTTTTGCTTAAAATTCAAATTTAAAACCATTAAGTAGTCCCTAATTTAGGATTTTTTTTTCCACTAACATTATATTATATATAATCAAACAATAACTTATTACCTTACCTTTCCGAGAGAGCTCTAAAGGCAAATATGGTGCAAAAGAGTTGCAATTAATCTCAAAACCTCATCGTTACATAAAAGGATTTTTCTTTTTCTTTTTCTTTTTTTTTTGTGTAGAAACTTTTTTCTGCAATTGTACATTTTCAATATTAGTTTATTCTTGTTGTACTTATTTAGTATTTTTTTTAACAAGACCAATTTTATGTTGTAAATGTTTTATCAAATGCCATCATTATTTTTAAAATTTGACCATGAAACAATATTAAGGGGAGCAATAATTTTTTGCAAGCAAAGTAACATTCTATGTGATTGAAAGTATATATTATCACACTTTTATCATTTATTATATATAGTAAACAAAGCATCCGCAATACGTATGCAAAATTTATATAAAATATTACTGTAAAAGTCAATACATAAATGAATTATTAATTTGCCGGCACATGTGATTATTAAGAATGAAAAAGTTATATATAAGTTGTTAATAGATAAATGTGAATAAGAAGTAATAAATAACTAATACATTGTACATATATTTGTTAAAATAGTCCAACAATGTGTTAATCATATTAATTTGTTTTATCAAAAAGGCATCAATACCTATAAAAAAATAATGGAGATATTAATGAGGAAATTTTGTTTATAATTGTGCTAATACTCAAGCATAATTGAAGCTAACTTATAGGAGTGCTTTAAAAAAGAAATCATAGGATAAAAGATATAATTTTTTTTTAAAGAATGAATTAGTAAACCAAATGCATGAATAACACTAAGGTAACATCCTCATAAAAAATTGAAGAGATTAAAAAAGCGAAAAAGAAAAAGGTAGTAGAAGAAAGATTTTAATACGTAAAACTAAAATTTCATGCACAATAAAGAAAAGAAAAATAAAAGTTTGGTTAAGGATGATAATAATATATGAAATGAATATACAAAGAGTGACAATCCATTTTGCTGCTATTAATATATAGTAATGAAAACTAATTATATTGAGAAAAAAGAAAAAAAACGAAAAATCTCAATTAGTGAAAAATTAAAATGTTAATCAACAGTTTCTATATTTGATTATAGCCTAAAAAAAGGAGACATTTGAAGAATTATAGGAGAGAGAAAAAAAATGAGACAATTACTTTTTTTTCCCTACATAACATTAAGCTAGATGGAATGGTATATGTTTTAATGGTTATTTCTAATATCTTTTAGGAATATTTTAGGAAACTATAGAAAGATACTAAAAGGACCTCATTTTTAGATTTAATAATTTAATTATTTTTCTTTTATATACTTTCATAATTAATACCATTTGGGGATCTTGTCTTTTTTTTTTTTTTTTTCTTTTCAATAGAAAGGATAATGCATTAAACTTGAAACAAAAAAAAAAACAAAAATCCGAAAGTCTCGCTAACAACTGTCAAATTAGCCTACGTCTGTAGCATGTAAGGTACTCTCCCTTACACGTACATCTCGAGAACTAGAAACATTAGAACAACTTTTGACACGAACATAGAAAGATAAAGCGAAATAGCATAAGAGTAAACCAAAATGCTCAAAGTTTGTAGTCTGCACTTAGCCAAAAAATTTGCAACTTCGTTCCTTTTAGGCTGACCTTACGTAAAGAAAAAGATTGAAAGCGGTTCAAAACATATTTGCATATTTACAAAATATTGTGGCAACGGCCAGTGTCTATATTTGGGTTTTTCAACCACTCTAACACTTGCTGTAAGTCAGCGATGCAAACAATCTTGGTGTGCCCTTTATCTCATGCAAGGGATAGTCCTTCTTTTATTGCTCTTAGTTCTACTTCGAAGGGGGATAGACTCGAAACCTACTGATGCGTAGCCCAAAAAATCACTTTAGTGCTAGACATCGAAGACATCTCTAACATTGCACCATCACATTCAATTTTTACCCATCCTTTTGCTGGCTTTTTGTTTAGAAGGCTTAAGGCATTTCTTTCTACAAGAGTTTTTTCTTTCTGTAAATTATCCACCATTCAATTGCTTCCAATTTAATCTGTTCAATACAGCCCTCTTTTGTTAAAGGCTCCTTAAAAATGGTGTTATTACATTGCCTCTAATACCTTTTAAACTCGCTAAAAGGATGACATGCCTAAGCAGAGTGATCCTCTTCTAGTCAATCTTCGGGCGTTTGCAATTTATCTTAATCCAGTTCCTCAAGTCTTCGAAGCTAAGAGGATTATTAGGTAAATGAATGCCAATGCTACCTACATTGTCTTGCTCTAACCATAATTCAGTAAGACATGCTAAGTAGTTTCCTCCTCAAGGAAAAATGTGCTAGAAAGACAGGTCTCTCTTTCGCATATTTTCACCTGTAGCTAGCTTGTTTTGTAGAATTCTCCAAATAAAATAATAAGGTAAGTAGAGAGTTTCCATATCTACTCCCATGAGTTAGTATTTTCCTAAAGATGACACTCTCTATGCATCTATAGATAAGCTAAGTCCATTGTGAGCTCACCATCTAACTGGTATGGCCATCTTTAAATATCAGCATTTGTGCCATTATTACTAAGCAAGGGATATCCCAAAAGACTGTATCATCTAATGGGTATCCATTGACATCTTCTTCCCAACCCAGGTTGTTATTTGAAACTTAGCTCAAGCGAAGTTTCTCGTCATACTTGTTCAACATGCTAAACAAACATTCTTCCATGGGTTTATCTCCCATCCAAGCATCACCCTAGAAACTCGTAAGCTTCCTATTCTTGACTTGATGTGTACTCTTTTCTTAACCTAATTGATGAGTTTCTAACTGCACATACTTTACATGGTGATTTTTCATGATTTTTCTTGATATTTGAGTTTATTTTTAGATAATGATACTTAATTGAGTAAAATTTTATTTTCTAAGTTTTGAAACGATCTATGTGAGAAAATGAGAAAATAGAAATAAATTTTACTTAAATTGAAAATAAAATAAACAGGTTATAAAGGTTTGAAGATCAATACAACCGAACAACATAACTATGTTGTTTCTAAATGAATTTAGAGCATATTTTGAACTACCACAACCTACGACATGACTAAAAGACACGGTTTGTGTCGAGCCTAATTTTTTACCCTCTCGGTTCTTTTTATAAAATTAGGTTATCTCTAAATCAACCAGTATTAAACCCTACCCATTTAATACTAACCCTAGACTAAGGTTTAAAGAAAACCATTTCTTTTTATTTTGAAAACAACTTTAGAGTTATCACCCGACTAGAGTCAGAAAATACAGTTAAGTTATAATCAATTGGGTATATTAGTTATAACTTAATCGCTAGTCTAATGAGAAAAAACCGATTTTGTAAAACAATTTTTGAAAACTAGATATTTTGGTCCGAAGGTTAGGAATTTTAAATCCTTATGAGTACCATTGACTTTCCAATTGGGTGGTGATTGCTGGTGGCGTTACTAAGGGGTACGATGGGGGTTAAGAGAAGTTGGGTTAAGGAGTTGATGGAGTAGAGGCCACGGCTGTAGTGGTGGTTAGGCTCGAGTTTGGCTAGAGAGAGGAACCCAAAGAGAGAGAGATTGGTAGAGAGAGAAAGAGAATAGCGAGAGAGAGAGAGAGCTTGAGAGTTGAATCTGAAGCTCAAGAATGGTTGTATGTATCCGTATGACCTCCCCGAAGCTCCTTTTATACTCGAATTGTTCCTAGAAAAACATGGAAAGCTTGAATCAGATTAATGAAGAACACCCAGAAAAAAAGCTTTTTTCTAATTTTTGGAGCTCAAATTAAATGTTCCTTTGACTATATTTAAACGTGTTTTTTGTACCGATTCATAGTAAGTTATGTCTAGCTTGCAATTTTGCCATTGATTTGGCGAAATTGCAACAAGAATAGGTCCAAAAATTATATTGAAGTGGGTAGTCCGAAGAGGAAAGTGCTGGAAATTTGGAGAAAGGTGAGGGAAAGAGAGGAAAACGAAGTGAAAAGGAAAGAAGGGGTAAGAAAAAAAAAGGGGAACCTTGATGTGCCATGTATCATTCATGATACGTGGCAGCTGACATAGCATGCCACATAGTAATCTCTGATGTGATTGAAAACAAAAATAAGAAAAAAGGCCTCTTTACTTTCATCAAGATTCAAACCCATAACCTTACACTCAAACCCCATACCCAATCCATATGCTTAGCCATTAAACTGTTAGCCTATACCTTATTTATATGTGTAATCAAATAATACATATGGACTCAGTTAACTTAGGCTAGATTTAAATCTAAACCTAAGTTTAATGACCCAATTTCTAAATCAAAATTAAAATTAAAAAATATGCCCTAATAACATGCTATTTTCTAAAATCTTTTACTTGATTTTAATTTTTCTAATTTTTTGTAATTTTTCAAATTTCTAAATTCTTAAACTTCATTTTCTAACTTTTTTACCTTTTTAGGGTTTCTTTCTGAAATTTCTTATTTTTTTGTGCTTTTTCTTAATTTTGAAAATTTTTTGTATTTTTTTCTAAACTTCATATTTTTTGGGGCTTTCTTATTTTTCTTAATTTTTTTTGTAGTTTTCTAGAATTCCTATTTTTTCTAAATTTCTATATTTTTGAGTTTTATTTAATTTTCTATTTTTTTTTTAATTTTTTCTAATTTAGGACCCAATAACCTAATTTGAAAAATAAAAGGCAATAAAAATTAGCTGTTTACAACTGCTCATTTTTTAGTAAAGTTTAAGTAAAAATTTACTACAAAGATAAAACAGACACCATTTTTGCTCCTAGGATGACTAAATAGCTTTCTTAAAATTGATTTAGATGAAGAAATGAAACCTAGCCGTGCTTCATAGGCTCATTAACTTAGGCGGGAGCGTTTCTCGGGGATTAACAACCTTAATGTGGGATCAATCAAAAACCTGGTTATACCTCACATGGCTCACTAATCTAGGCGAAAGTATCTTTCGAGGATTAGCAACCTTAATAGGGGATCGATCTAACGCCTAGTAGTTCCTTATAAGGCTCACTAATCTATGTGGGAGCGTCTCTCGGGGGCTAGTACCCTAAGTGGAATCGATCTAAAACCTAGTCGTGCCTTACAAAGCTCACTAACTTAGGCGGGAGTATCTCTCGGGGACTATCAACCCTAAATGGGATCAATTTAAAACCTAGTCATGCCTCACAAGGTTCACTTATCTAGGCGAGAGCATCTCTCGGGGACTAGCAACCCTAAAATGGACTTATTGTAGTATCTTAAGGTACCAACAAAGAGAAGTGCTCCCTGGAACTTGGTGATCAGAGGGAAATGCCCTATGGGCTTACCTGAAGGAAATTTGGTGAATAGAGGGGCCCTATGGATTAGAAGAATGAACCGAGTTAGGATTGTGTCTTTGAAGATTGGCTAAATACTAAATGTAAAAAGTGAATGCCTTATGGGTTGGTTAAAAAAGATTGTTGGAAGTAAAAAAAAAAAAAAAAACTGGTCTAGATGTAAGTGTAAGATTAAAAAATCGGTATGTTAACATTACGTGGAAATACTTACCTAGTTTTTGTCAATAGCACCCAAACCATCAAACTTTTTTGAAAAGCCCCCATTAAAAATTACGAACTCCTATTTTAGTCCCTTGTTATCAACTCGGATGTTCTTAACGGACAATGTTCAAACTTCATTGGTTCTTTTGGAGAAGTCATGAAAATAAACCCAATACAAAAAAACCACCCACTGTTTTGTCTCTTTAGAACTTTTATGAACCAAAAGCCATATTCCCATCTACCGTGATTGTTTACTCGAGTTTTGCATTCCTATAAAAAACAAACAATAAAACTCCCCATCGAAGGGGATCAATCCGTAATAAAGTATTTTAAAGAATTTTATTAATTACCAATGTTCTAAATCTCATTCCTTAACTCCTCTCATGTTTGCAGTGTATGGTTTCGATTAAATGGAGTAAAAGGGGATCAATCCATAACAAAGTATTTTAAAGAATTTTGTTAATTACCAATGTTCTAGATCTCATTCCTTAACTCCTCTCGTGTTTGTAGTATATGGGTTTGATTAAATGGAGTAAAGGAAATTGGACCTTTTCATGGAGAGGGTGATTATTTCAACGACGACAATGGCCAAGGATACTAAATTTGCTTATAGATAATGAAAATTAGGCCATAATGACGTTCAAAATGATTGGCATTTTCATGTTTTGACCAAAATTTCCACTGACTTCTTATAGATATTACAATTTTATAAAGTCGACATTTACAGGGTTTCTCAAATCTAGACTATCCATTTGGGATAAAATCAAAGCCCTTCCCAATAATTGGGGGCAAATTTCCCTCAGGAGTCCTGTGCATTGGGGATAGCTTTTCTTAAAACCAAATCTCCTTCTTTGAGGTTCTAAGGTCAAACCTTTTTGTTGAAGGCCCAAGCTATGCTTTGTTGATAATACCGATTATGACATAGGGTTGTCAATCTCCTTTCATCAATCAGATTTTGCTGCTCGATGCATTTCTTTACCCAATCGGCTTCGTCCAACTGAGTTTTTGATAGTACCCTAAGTGATAGGATCTTTACCTCCACTGGTAACACTACTTCAGTGCTGTATACTAAAGAGTATGGTGTTGCCCCAATTGACATTCTGATGGAAGTTCGATAGGCCATGAGTACAAAGGGTAACATCTCATGCCAGTCCTTATATGTCATAGCCATTTTTTCAATGATTCTTTTGAGGTTTTTATTAGCTGCTTCGATGGCTCCATTCATTTAGGGTCGATAAGGAGTAAAGTTACTATAAATGATCCAGACCTCTTGACATAATTTTGACATAAGCTTATTGTTGAGATTAGTGTCATTGTTAGTGATGATCTTTTCCAGAGTCCTGTATCGGGCTAAGATGTCTCTTTTGATGAACTTAACTATGATCCCTTTAGTAATGCTCGAGTAAGATGAACTTTCAACCGATTTATTGAAGTAATCGATGGTGACTAGTATAAAGTGATGTCCATTAGATGCTTTTGGAGTGATTGAGCCGATGATATCTGTGCCCTACATTGTGAAAGGCCATGGTACTAAGAGGACATGTAATTCTTAAGGCAGAGTGTTTATCTTATTTGCATAAACTTGGCATATGTGATAGTACCTAGCATATTTGATACAATCACTCTCCATTGTTGACCAATAATATCCTAACCTCATGATTTTCTTCACCAGCATGTATCCATTCATGTAGGGGTCACATATTCCTTCATGTACTTCTTTCATTAACTTCTCAACCTCTCTGTCATCCACACACCTTAAGAGTGTACAATCAAATGAGCGTTGGTATAAGGTAAACTTGCTTACTAAGAATTGAGTAGCCAATCTCTTAATTATCTTTCTATCCTTTTTCTCGACCTCCTCAGCGTATGTGCCTTATTGTAGGAACGTCTTAACATCATGGTACCACAATTTTTGGTCATTCATACCCTTAATTGTTAAGCAAAAGGTAGGCTTATTTTCAATTTTAATAGCAAGAGGCTAAATCTTAACTCTACCTGATATCTGGATGATAGATGCTAGCATAGCTAAGGCATCAACAAATTGATTTTGAATCCTCAATACATAATTAAAGGTGATTTCTTTGAAATTCTTTGTCAATTCAATCAAGTGCTAATGATAAGGCACCAACTTAGGATCTTTAGTTTTGTACTCTCCTCGAGCTTAGCCAATAATGATTGAAAAGTCTCCATACACTTCTAATTCTTGAACGTCTTCATCTAAGACCATCTTGAGTCCCATGATGCACGCTTTGTACTTAGTAATATTATTAGTGTATAAGAAAACGAGCCTTATGGCTACAGGATATTGAATACCTTCAAGGGATATTAGTATTGCCTCAATTCCACAACTAAACACATTGGCTGCACCATCGAAGAGCATTTTCCATTTTAGTGACTCGTCATCTTCTTCTTTATGATTTCTTTGGCGAGGAAACTGACTTATACCTCTTAAGGAGTGATATCAGAGGGATTTTCTATTAATTGATCTACCAAAGCTTACCTTTTAAATGAATTTTGGTTTACGTATGTAATGTTGAACTCAGACAGTAGTATTTGCCACTTTAAGATTCTACCAATTAGGGTCGTTTTGTCTACCAAATATTTCAAGGGATCGTACTAAGTCAGCAACTCAACCTAGTAGTAGAGAGTATATTATCTAAGCTGATGTATTACCCAGACCAAAGCACAGCAAGTTCTTTCAATCTCTGAATATTTCTACTCCCCTCCAGTAAATTTCTTACTTAAGTAGTACATAGACCATTCCTTTCCTTCCTTATCTTTGTAGCTAAGCATGTATTATTTAAACTCTAGTAACATTGTTAAGTATAAGAATAAAGGCTTCCCAGGTTTTGGAGCTACCAGAATTGGAGGGTTCACGAGGTACTCTTTGATTATTGTAAAGGCCTACTCACACTCTTCATCCTAGTTAATCTTAGCGTTCTTTTTTAGCAATTTAAACAAGGGATGGAACTTATCTGTGATTTGGGATATGAACTGGCTATATAGTTTAAACGGCCCAACAAACCTCTAATTTCTTTGAGTGTGCATAACAAGGGCAGGTCAACTATCGTTTTGACTTTATCAAGGTCTACTTCGATGCTCCTTTGGCTGATTATGAAACCTAATAATTTCCCTAAAGTTACTTCAAAAGTACATTTGTCTGGGTTAAGCTTTAGTTGGAATTTTCTCAACTTATCGAACAATCTTTTCAGATTTTCCACATGATTTTCACCTTCTTTGGACTTGGCAATCATATCATCGAAATATACTTCTACATCTTTATGCATCATCACATGAAAGATTGCTACCATGGCCCTCTAATAAGTCGCCCTAGCAAAACGTACCCCAAGTTGTGATGAACATTGTCTTGGCTTTATCTTCTTCATCCATTTAGATTTGGTTATAGGCATAAATTTTCCATCCATGAAAGATAAAATATGGTTTCTGGCTATGTTATTGAACAAGACATCGATATGAGGCAAGGGAAAACTATCTTTAATGGTTGCATGATTAAGGTCTCGAAAGTCTACACACACTCTAAATTTTCCATTCTTCTTTATTACGGGTACGATGTTAGCCACCTACTCAGGATAATCAAATTCCTCAATAAAATCGACCTCTAATAACTTTCTGACTTCTTCAATGATTTTCAACAAAACATTTGGTTAGAATCCTTTTAACTTATGTTTCTTAGGTTTGATATCCTCTTGTATAGGTAAATGATGAACTATGATCAACGGATCTAATTTAGGCACGTCTTCATAAAACCATATGAATATGTCTTGGTATTCGGATAGTAATGTGGTCATCTCTGCCTTTTGATTTTCTTTCAAATTTCCCCCAATCGTCAATACCTTAGGGTTATCATTGGTCCCGACATTAATTATCTCGGTTAGCTTGTCAATAGGAATTCTACTCATTTCATGTTTTTTGCTAGCTTTCTTGCATGTCATTATGGTCATTAACATCACTCCCGACGACTAACCCAGTAGGGTCAAAAGTGATATCAGTATTTTCATCACCTATTTGTGCAAGGTATCCATGGCCTTTATTTAGATCGTGAGATCTTAGTGAAGACTTATTGTTATTCATAGGGATGGAGAACCAATAATTCAAGTGCCGGGATTTGTTGAATAGGCCAGCCCCTTCATTTCTATTAGAAGTACCTTCTTTGGTGGGTTTTGAGTTTTGGGCTTCAGCCTAGATGAAATTTTCTGACAATGGGGGGAAAGCCATCAAAGTATGATACAACCTATCACCTTTTCTACCCCTAGTTTGCATTCTTTTCAATTCTTCCATCGAGGTTGGAATGTATCCTAACCCATAGGTCCTAAATTGGCCTTCTTTGAATTTTGGCCTCTTTTCCTTGTGCTAATTGGTGATCATGCACACCTCATTAAACATTTGGAGTTCAAAGTCCTCTTGTTCTTCTATACTAATATAAGGTATGGCCGTCTCTTTATAGATTTCATAATCTTGGTCACCTAAAATTGTGATGAACTGGCCATTGGAGATGAACTTAACCTTCTGGTGAAGAGTTGACGGTGTAGCCCCTGTTGAATGTATCCAAGGCCTTCCTAATAATAGATTGAAGGTCCTAGGAATGTCCAAAACCTAGAATGGGATGTTGAATATCTATGGGCCGATATCAGCTAGTAAGTCAATCTCCCCTATTATCTTTCTCTTGGATCCATCAAAATTCCTTATTGTTGTTGAACTTGATATAATAGTAATTATATTGGCACCCAATAGATTTAAGGTGGCCAAAAGATAGACATTTAGAGATAATCCGTTGTCAATAAGGACTCTTGTTGCAATGATGTTATTTATTCTCACTATTATGAACAAAAGCTTTGTGTGTTGGGTATCTTCTTCCCCAAGTTCCTCGGTAGAGAAGGAAATTTAATCCATAGTGAGGATGCAATTGGTGACAGAGTTAATCCTTTCAACCAAGATTTCATGAGGGACCTTGACTTCTCTTAGTGTTTTGAATAAAGCTTCTCTGTATGGGTCTGATGCCATCAATAGACTTATGAGGGATATCTATGCTGGACTCTTAGCGAGCTAGTCCATTATTGTATGCTCACTAGACTTGATCATCTTAGTGAAGGAAGTTAATCCTTCTTCATGTTCAGCTTATTTGGTGCTTGTCATTTCCAGCACGACCTTCTTTTTCAAGCCTTCCCTTGGATTATAGATTCTATCAAAGCGAGTGATCCCCCCATAAGCGAGCTTGATTGCCCTTAGTTTATCGCTTGGTAATTGAGGGGGGCAGCTTTATAATTTTTTAGGGCCATAAGCACGTAGAAGGTATACTTTTTAGCTTGTGGAACTTCTTTTTTGTAGAATCTATAAACCTTAGGCTCTTAGTTAAGACCAATCATGTTGATGATAGGCTCTAAGTGGTCAGATATCATATTAATGATGGGCCTATGGTTTGGTAGGAGGTTATTGTTGATGTTTGGAGTAAGAGCTTCTACAAAATCCAATTGTATCGTACTTTCATCAATCAAGTCTTGGATTTTTTTTTTTCAACCTCTAACACGAGTCAGTTGAATAGCCCACCTACCCTAGATGATATTGACATCTTGCATTGGGGTCAAAAAACCTTAACCTATACCTTTTATTAGGAGCCTTAGAATGGAGCAGATTATCTCTCCTTAACTTCTCGAGCACATGATTGAGTGGAACAAGTATTTTGGTAAATTGTCTCAGGGCTCTGCTAGCCTGTAGTTGGCTTTTATTTTGTAGTTGAGCTAATGGGGGGTTTGTCTTGAAAGAAACCCAGGACTTAAGCCTCACATTCAAGTTGACCATGTCAACAGTAGCTTCTCTAAACTTATTAGTGGTAGGTTTAACGAAGGGTAGTCTTTTATCTACTGTCTCTTGCAATTTGCTGGAGGAAACGATACTCTCAATTCAATACCTCGCTGACACTACTTCTGTAAAGCTAGAAGAAGCTTATCTAATCAAGTGAACAAAGTAGGGCCTCTCAAGAGTGCTAATGAAAATTACAGTCAGCTCTTTCTCAGTTACAGGGGTAGATACCCTTACAGCTAAAGACCTCTACCTTTGAGCATATTCTTTGAAGGATTCATTGTACCTCTTCCTTAGGGCAACCAAATCTATCATTGTTGGTGCCACTTCAACATTAAATCTATATTGCTCATAGAACGCTCTGGCTAGCTTCTCTTGTGTATTCACTTGATTTAGGTTCAACTGAGCGTACTAAGTTAAGGTAAGGCCAGTCAAGTTGTCCTGAAAGGTGTAGACCATGAGTTGGTCATACTGTATGTACATTCTTACGTAGATACAGCTAAGTATGTAGCTTAGGGGCATCCAGTCCTATTGTATTTTTCAAAGTCAAGTACTTTGAACTTTTTCCGGAAAGCTTCCATAATCATAAGTAAAGAAGTCTGTTATGCCATCCTACTCAAATCCATCGTACCCTTCTAGCATTTTCATTTTTTCTATAACTTGTTGAGTTAGCCGCTTCTTAAGCTCTTTCAATTTATCCTAGTCAGCTTTAGGCTTTGGTTTGACTAGGAATGAGTAAGTATTTAACTCAAAAGTTGGGTTAGCCTTTAGAAATACCCCTTTTGTTTCAAAGGATTTGAAGCCCTAACTAACTTTATGGTAAGGTACTTCTATTTTGAGGGGTGGGGCTTCAATATTCTTTCCATATCGGGCTTTGGAATTCACTTCATTTGATGGAGCTATGGACCTAAGCAGAGTGATGCTATCAGCAAGAAAGCTTAGTTGATTTGCAATCTTTCCCATTATTCATTCCAAAGATTAGAACCTTAACTCTGTAATGTCAATAACCTTAGGGTTGCCATTACCATTGTTGGTGCCGTTATTGTTGTTTCCTTAGTTGGCCATTCTAGTTTGAGAATGAGTTTTGATGGGGCATCTCTAGAAAATTTGAAATTTGGGAGTTATCTTGGCGACTTAGGTTAAAACCACTTTTCAATAAGTTAGCACACAGATATTTTAATTTTTGAATAAAAGTGCAAATGAATGAAATGTAAGGGAATCACAAAGGTGGAAAGGAGAGGATTGATGAATGATTAACAGAATGGTAAGTTATTTATTATCTTTTAGATTCTCAGAGTCTTATCACATGAAAGAAAGGTACATATTCTTCTATACTAATTTTCTCTTCTTCTTTTTTCTATAGACCATATGACATTTTCTTCTTCTTTTAGTCACGCTTGACCACTTCTTTAAACTCTTAAATTTTCTTCCAGGCCATCTTGAGCTAGTGTTCCAGGGCTTACGACCTTTGTCTAGATTCTTGGCATAGGTTTGCCTATTTGTCTTTCTCATCATAGGGGATCTCCATATGAGCTTTCATTTGGTCCATATAGGTCACCATTTCAGAGTTAGGGCACACAGGGGAGGTTTAAAGGACTTCTGGTGCACGATACCACATTGCACCTACCTTATAAAATTAATTGTATAAATACTCTTTGGTAACCCGGTATTTATCCACTTCTCCTATAAACTCACTCAAATCGAGTTTGGGCTTATGGTCCAGGTATCTCACCAAGCTTTGATCTTATGAAGTTTAGATATCTTTTCTATGGAGTGAAGCCCTTCAAGATTAAGAGTGAATGGCTCTAATGAAGGTTTGTGAACAATGTCCTGGATTCCTCTAAATTGTCTTACCATGTTGTTTGGGTAATAGCCTATATACCAACTCATTCCAATCAGTGGCATAACATGGTAATTTTTGCAAATTAGTATGACCTTAGTGTAATTGCTCCACCTAGAAATCCACAGTATGTCTTCTACTTGAAATCTTGTAGAACCTCTATCTAGAGAAGAGTAAGGATATCTTCTAGTAATTTGATCAATCTTATCGATGAATGCTCCCCTTATGAAGTCTAACCCAAAGCATTTGATGTGACTGAAAAACCACACCATTAATAGTATCATGCTCGACTTGAGATCTCTGTAGCCCCCTTTCTTAAGGAAATTAAGGTTCCTTATCTCTTCAGCAAGTAAAGCAAGGAATATGAGACTTACCTTCCCAGAATTGAGCCACTAACCCTATCATCCTAAAGTATATAAGAAGAGTCTCACTTGGAAACAAGATAGTGGCGAATACTACTAGCACATAGGCCTTGATTCAGTTTTCTTTCTAATTTCTAAGAAATAGAGCTTGTTTATTGGAGTTAGGCTCATTCTAGATCCAATGGACTAGATCCCATATCTTGATGGTATGTTTGTTGTAGTCATCTAAGGCCTCATTTATCTTAATCTTACGAATCTTAAGAATTTTGAAAAAATGTAGGTTAGGCAAAAGCTGAGCTCCGAGACGTATATTTCATCCAAAGCAGGAGTTTAGAGCAGTTAGGTGTACTCTTCTAGAGTTGGGCAGATTAGATATGGTCCAAATTGAAAAGTCACTTCTTTGGGCTCCCAAAAATGGACTAAGGCCTTTACTAATGTGATGTTAACCCCTACTTTAGCTAGTAAGAGTATGGGTCTAATTGATAATGAATTGTTGCTCTTAAGTTGAAGGTCTGAAACCACTAGTTAAGTATGGGCTTTAGATTTGTAGGTTTGTGGACGTAAATCTCCTTGGCGAAAACTCAAGCATTGGATGAGCTGGCCATTTCTAAAACATTACAAAGAAAGTATAAATTGAAAGGGAAAGACTAATTACAAGAAAAGAAAATATACAAAACCTCCTATGTACATCAATTCTAAGGAAGAATATAAGGAAAGAAACTTCAGATCTTATCATTTTTTTTTCATTTTTATATAATGTTGCCGCTTTGTTAGTTATTCGTTGATCCTATGAAATATAATATAAGAAAGATGGGTTCTAATGGTCCTTAAACTCTGTGACCTTATACGTTTACGAAGAAACAGTTCCTTGGTTACGTCGAAGTTTAAGTGGGGTAGCCTAATTAGCCTCGAATAGTAGTTGCCCTACTACGCCTGAAACTTACATAATGGTTCCTGGTCTTAAGGTCTTAAGATGGTCCGGGTTCAATCGTATCTATCATGCATTCATGATATAGTAAAATAAATCCATACCCCCCTCCTCAAAATAATTAAATACATAAAACCAAACCTACCAAAAAATGTTAGTACGATTATATATACAAAAAAAACAAGTAAATAAATTGCATTTAAGGTGATTTTAGAGATTAATCTTAATTTTGGAAAATAGAATGACTAACCTTCTTGATGTCCCCAGTGGAGTCGCCAAGCTATTGAGTCTGGTTTTTCACCCTCTCAATTCTTTTTATAAAATTAGGTCTTCTCTAAACTAACCAGTATTAAACTCTACCTGTTTAATACTAGCCATCGACTAGGATTTAAAGAAAATCATTTCTTTTTATTTTGAAAATAACTTTGGAATCGCTACTTGACCAGAGTTAAAAAAAAAACAGTTAAGTTATAACCAATTAGGTGAATTAATTATAACTTAAACACTAGTCTAATTAGAAAAAACTAGTTTTTTAAAACCAAAGATTTTGGTTCGGGGGTTAGGAATTTTAAACCCTTACAAGTACAATTGAATTTCCAAAATTAAAGTTATACATAAAAAATCACCTTTTAACTTTGAAAGACAGAAATTGGTTATTGATTAATTTAATTAGATAATCTAAACTAAAGGGAAAGGGAAAGGGAAATTAAGTTTTTTCATTTTTTACCATCGCCCCGTAGGTGCCTACATACTCGCTATTTAAGATTAGACGTATATAGTTCTTCTAATAAAAACTTTAGCTAGTGATTTTGTTTTAATTAGAAAAAGCAATCAAGCTTACGTTTTACTTAATTTTGGTTTATTTCAGAAAATTTCTAGAAAGGAGCCTAAATTAGATTTTATTTTTGAAAATACTAAATGATCCTAATTTAGAAAATGGTTGATTTATTTTTATTTTACTTTTGGAAAGCTCTACTTTCCTAAGTGATAAAAAAATTTATTATTTATTTTTTAGTAATATTTAATTTATTCTATATACTTTTTACTAAAAATAAATAAATAACAAAAAAAACTACTTTTTCTTTTTCTATTTTTTTTATTTCTCTCTTTTTTCTCTTTCACTCTTTTTTTTTTTACATTTGATCACATTTACATGTACATAAATAGGTAAGAATAATAAAAAAAACGAAAATTAAAATAAATAAGATAAAAGCTGAGGAAAAGGGGCAGATTTAAGGAAATAAGGGGGTTAAGCCGGATTGATACCAGCTAAGAGGGAAGAATTACTATGTTGGGTTGATTGAGGCGTCGGTTAACTAATCAGAGGAAGTTTGGTTTCATGTGTAAGGATGGGAATAAAGGGGAGGGGGATGTCACAATCATAGCGTTGTTTTAAATGGTATTTGGATTGGGTTAAAGGGGAGGGAGTGGTAGATGCTTAGTTTTAGGATATTAAGGTGGTGGTCGTTGAGGTGCATGAGAGTAGTCTTAGGGACTAAGGTGGTGTGGTGCATGAGATTAGTTGGCTAGGGTTCTGAGTAGAGCGTCGTGGTGGGGTCGATTTGACTTGAAGAAGGTTAGAGGTAGTGGTTCAAGAAAGGGTAGCTATGATGGTTAGGGTTTGGGTGGTGATTGTTAGTGGCGTTACTAGGGGATACGGCAGGGGTCGAGAGAGCTTAGGTTAAGGAGCTGATGAAGTGGGGGTCACAGATATAGTGATGGTTGGGCTCAAGTTTGGCTAGAGGGAGGAACTCAAAGAGAGAGAGATTGGTAGAGAGAGAAAGAGAATAGCGAAAGAGAGAGAAAAAGAGCTTAAGAGTTGAATCTGAAGCTCGAGAATGGTTGTGTGTATCTGTATGAACTCTCTGAAACTCCTTTTATACTCGAATTGTTCCTAGAAAACATGGAAAGCTCGAATTGGATTAATGAAGAATGCCTAGGAAAAAAAGCTTTTTTCCTGATTTTTGGAGCTAAAATTGAATGCTCCTTTAACTGTATTTAGACGTATTTTTTATACTGATTCACAGTAAGCTATGTCTAGCTTGCAATTTTTCCATTAATTGGGCAAAATTGCAACAAGAATAAGTCCAAAAATTGTGTTGAAGTGGGTACTCTAAGGAGGAAAGAGTTGGAAATCTGGAGAAAAGCGAGGGAAATAAAGGGAAAGAGAGGAAAACGAAGGGAAAAGGAAAGAAGGGGAAGGAAAAATGCACTAACATGGCACCATGTCAGCCGTACCGGCCAAACTCGATGTACCATGTATCATTCTTGACACATGATAGCTGACGTGTCATGCCACGTAGATGGTACGTGGCGCTAAGTCTGCAAGTCGTCCAATCCTATCTTTCCACGTATTAGGACACGTGGTATAATAAGATCCTAACACGTGGCAATCTCTAATGTGATTGGAAACAAAAATAAAAGAAAAGGTCTCCCTATCTTTGTTAAGATTCGAACCCATAACCTCATACTCGAACCCTATACCCAGTCCATATGCTTAACCATTAAGCCGCTGGCTTGTGCCTTGTTCATATAGGTACACATATGGACTCAATCAACCTGAGCTAAATTTAAATTTAAGCTCAAGTTTAACGGCTCAAGTTCAACGGCTCAACTTCTAAATTAAAATTAAAAAATCTATCTTAATAACATGTTATTTTCTAAAATTTTTTACTCGATTTTATTTTTTCTATCTTTTTGTAATTTTTTAAATTTCTAAATTTTTAAACTTCATTTTCTAACTTTTTATCTTTTCAAGGTGTCTTTCTTAAATTTCTTATTTTTTTTATGCTTTTTCTTAATTTTGAAAATTTTTTGTATTTTTTCCTAAACTTCATATTTTTTAGGGTTTTCTTATTTTTCCTAATTTTTTTGCACTTTTCTATAATTCCTATTTTTTTCTAAATTTCTTTATTTTTTAAGTTTTCTTTAATTTTATAATTTTTTGAATTTTTTTTCTAATTTAGGACTCAGTAACCTAATTTGAAAAATAAAAAGGGACAAAAAATTAGGTATGTACAGTTTGTGTCCCCGGTTTTGTCTTTTATAGCCAATCTATTTTTTTTTTTTTTTTTAGCTCTTCCTATATAAAGCCTTATTAGGGTTTATTTAGAGAAGAGAACTTTTTTGCTGGACTTTAAGGGAGTTTTTGAAGTGAAGAACAATCAAGAAAGTAAGGAGAAGAGAAGATTTCAAAGGTTAATTTTTTTTAGATTTCATTATGTTTCTTTCTACTCTTTTCTATACTTTGTTTTTAGATTCTTATTTTGTGATGTATAGTGAGTAGATCCTTGGTTTCTAGGTCTTGTGAAACTTAGATCTACACATGTGATATGATTAGTATTTAATTGATTTAATTATTTATTTATTTTTCTTGATTCAACTATGTCTGCTTTATGATTTAGGTTATTATTTCTATAAACAGTAATCTATAATTTGATATCTTAAAAGAAAATCGAGAGATTTTTTATAAGATTATATTTAGGTATAGTTGATGAGAATTGTTGCAAGATTAGAGATAATTTATAAGATTTTTTCGAAATTTTAAATTAAAGCATAAAGAATTAATTATTCAATAATGCAATCTTAGGCCATGCTATTGAGAAGAGGTTCTAATAGGTGATTCTAGGTTAATTAGCTTGAGAAAATAATTAACTTTTGTAGAAAATTCTCCCAATCAAGAAAGATTAAAGAATGAATTAGATTATCTTTACAAAAATCACATGTTACATCTAGGGGAAACAAGATTTAGGTACAATATTGAATCTTAAATTAATTATCAATTGGATTGCTTTCTTAGTAATTCTTGAATTGCGTCTTAGTTTATCTTTAAATTAGTTTTAGTAATAATTTAGATTTACTTATTTAAGTATCTTGAAATTTAATTTTCTAGTTAAATAATAAAGGCCTAGTGAGTATTAGTAGTTAAAGTCTCTAAGGGATCGACTTTCAGGCTTATGTCCGCTATATTATAAACTAATAGTTACACTTGCATATATATCTAGGCCTTTCATTGACTTTAAGAAAACTGGTTACCCTTTTTTTTTTCCTACCAAACACTGCTATAGTCTATATTTTTAATTAGTGAGAGAACTCCATAACAAACTCTTTCTTGTAACTTACTAAGCTAAGTTAGCAAAGTTTGCTTTCTTCCTCTTTTAAATGTCCATCAAGTTGAGACCCCTTATTTCTTTTGGTGGTTTCAACTTGTTATAGTTGATCCAATGCATCTTTTTTTTTATCTTATGTACTGCCCCATATGAAATCATGATGAATTCTCTCAATTTTCCCGACAAAGCTCTTTGACATAGGCACTACCTAAGAATAATAATTTAATATCCCTGCTTAAGTTAACGTATCTAACAATTTTCAACTAGCTAGCAGATTCGATTTTCATCCAACTAGTTTTCTCCTCAATTTTTCTAAAATGAAAGATAGGTCACTGTTTGTCAACTTCCTTCCCTTACACATTGCAATACCTAAATAATTACTAAAATCTATAGAAGGAGGAATCCCAAAGATTAAGGAGATATGATCTTTGATTGCAATAGGAGTGTTGCATGGAAAGAGAATACAAGACTTCGAGTAATTTACTCTTTTTCTTGAGAGATTACCAAATTCTTCCATAACTTCCATCATAACTTTTGCATTTTCCTCCGTTGCCTCCCTCAAAAGTAGCAGATCATCTACAAAGAATATATGTGAAAGTTCTAAGCTCATACCTCTCATCTTCAAAGGTTTCCACTGTCCTATTGTAACCATTGTATAAATGATTCTACTGACTATTTCCATCCTTAAAATAATAAGGTAAAGGGAAAGAGGATCCCCTTACCTTAGGCTATGACTTGCTAAAAAATGTTCCATCATTGACCCATTAAAAACTATTTTGTATTAAAACAATGCTAAGTATGATCCCATCAACTTTATCCACAACTAAGGAAAGTTTAAGGATTTTAGGGTAAATTGAATATAGTCCAATTCTATACGGTCGTATACTTTTTCTAGGTTAAGCTTTATGACCATCCACATTTACTTACCTGTTCTTCCACTAATTAAGTATAGCACTTCTTGGAAAAGGATAATGTAATCTCTTATTGTTCTCTCGGGAATAAAGCTAGACTATTCTAAGCTGATCACCTCCTTTAGGAGAGGTCTTAAATGGTTTACAAGGCATTTACTCACCACTTTATAAAAGGTGGCACACAAGCTAATTAGACAAAATTCCTACACTTTACTTGCACCAATTACTTTTGGAATTAAGACCAAAAGTGTCTAGTTCAATTATTCAAGCATGATTCCAATTGGAGAATGTCATTGATAAACTTGTAATCTTTAATCCCTACAATTTCCCAACATTACTTATAAAACTCTACTTGGAGACTATTAATACCTAGGGATTTGTGATTACTAATGCACCAAAGGACCTGCTTAATCTTAGCATTATTCTATGGCTACTATCTCTTCCCTAAGAAGAGATCTCTGGCCACTCCTCCAATCATATGGAATTTTTCTAAAAAAATAATCTTTTAGTAGTACATAACTTGCTAAAATAATCCAAAAACAATTCAAAAACAATTCTTTTATCCCTGCCTCATCATCAATCCAATTGCCCACTAAGTCATATAGCCCATTAACATAAGACTTAGACCTTCTTGCTAGAACACTAGCGTGAAAATATCTAGTGTTTCATTCTTCATTAATTATCCCATATGCTAATGCTTTTGCAATCCAAAGTTTTTCTTCTTACTTAAGAACCCAAGAGAGTTCTTCTTGTAACATCCTCTCTTTGTTGAGAAGCCCTTAGGATAGCCTATCAACCAATCAAAGTCTTATCTTCTCCAACCCATTGATCAACTTATGCTTTCGCATGGATACAATTCCAAAAGAAATCTTTATTCCAAGTTCTCGAAGCTTTAACAAGCTGTAGAAGATTATGTAAATAATTAAATTTCAAACTAGCCGAGAAGTTTGACACTAGAAACTTAAACCTCAAGTGTTCTAACCATATGGGTTGAAAGTGAAATGGTTTAGTATATACTGGACCCACCTCAAACTTCAAGTTTGTGTTTAGTAAAATAAGCAAATGATCAAATTGGTCAAATGGGATGCAGAAAAATTTAGCTTCTGGAAAAACCTTTCTCTAATCATAATTTTCCCATGCATGATCAAGCCTTGTTTGAGTAAGGTCATTCAAATTTTTCTACTGCTTAGACCAAGTAATATGTGGTCCAATGAATCTTAAGTCAACTATTCCATAATGGTTCATACAGTTTTGAGAATCCCATGCTTTGCTTTGATTAACTACTATATCCTACCTCCCCTACCCTTACCCACCCTCCCACCCACCCACTTCTCTTCCTTAGACGATATCTTATTAAAGTCACCAATGAGAACTTAAGCTCTTGAGATTTCTCCTGCGCATTCTTGCAATTCTTCCCATAGCAAATGTCTTATATCTTTAAAAAGGTGCACATATATAGCAAAAATAAAGCAAGAGAAATTACAATTACATATATGAATTTCCATAAGGATCTATTGGCATGAAATGGGAGGTCAATGAACAACCACATCCTTAGCATTTCAAAGGACCAAGATTCTCCACTAATTCCCTTCGATTCAACACATAGCATTAAATTGTAGCCTAGCAAATCTTTGACTTCAACCAAGACTTATTTGGCCATTTTTGTTTCAATGATAATAAGAACTTGTGGTTGGTATTGATTATTGAGGTTGCGAATGGCCCTCCTCCTACAGTCAGAATTCACGCCTCTTGCATTCCATGCTAATGCTTTAAATGGTAGCATTTTCATATTCAAGGACATTGTGTTAGTATATTCCGAAGTCACTATGGAAGTAGTCATTTTGTATCAAAAATTGGATGTATATTGCTATTGAAAGTATTCAAGGGTCATCCTCCATCGACATAGCTGAAATAATGTATGGAACACCACCAACTACATCTCCCACATTGTATGAAGAATGGTTCTCTCTCTATGCTCCATCAATGGAAGGACAAACGAAATCCTTTGAACGTCCATCGATGCCATCACTTGTAAATACAGCCTCTCTACTAAGAGTTTGTATTTCCATTCCATGGCTTTCAAAATATGCTCTCCTAGCAGGTCTTGCATGTACATAGGCATTTTCTACCACTACGCATTAGTCTGTAACTCAAATCAATCTCTATCTTACATGAAGGTTCTTGCCCGATGAAGAATTGGTTGAAACAGGATCTTTAGAGCCTGATTCTTTCTCCATTTAGTTGGGTGGAGGATGATCCCTTGAAGTTTCATTACCACCAACCTTAAAAATCCATTTTTTCATATCTCTATGATTCATAAATTTGGATGAGATTGTAGACTATTTGAGTTACTACATACAAGTTACAATACAATTTCCACCTCCAGCATTCTTACCATTTTGCTATGCAATCTTTTTCAGTGTTGTTTAACAAGTTTTTCTTTTTCTCTTCTTTCATAGATGGTTGCTAAGTATTACAAAGAGTGCCTTTCCCTTTTTTAAGGATGTTTCTTGAAGTATTTATTACATTTAAACCACTTTAGGGTTTACTTCAACTTCCAACTATTACAACTCTTCATTGGGCATGATGTTTTCATTTAGAGAAAAGGAGTTATTACCTTTCTCTTTGTAGGCTTGCTCGTTGTTATGACATATGGTTTTTACTTCCTTATTTTTGGGAATCGTTTTTTCATGCACTTTTATCCATAACCTATACTGCTCATTAATGGCTGACTTATTATTAGTAGCCTAGCCAGAGGATTTATTTTCCTTCTCAATAATTAGGCACCTTTCCACATTCTCTCTCCTCTCCTCACTCTTAACCCTTTCATTTATAGAGAGTTCTCTTCAAACCTTCCTTCATTACTTCCATCCTTTCTCAATGCATTATCCTTTGGATACCCTTTATCTCTATCCAAGTCTTATCAAAGTTGTTAGTGGGATCATTCCTAGTCTACGACTGCTGTTCTTGAGATGGGCTCTGTAATTTATTATGGCTAAGGCATCAACAAACATCACATAATCTCGGTAAACCTTCATGTTAAATTTGATAGTGTTTACCATTAAGAATCAATATGTGCTTCAACGGAGTATTTATACCAGTTTGTACACAAAAACAAGCAAACTCTCTAACCCTACTATCTATGAGTCAACTTATAACATTGGCCTAATCTTCTCTCCAATCCTCCTTATGGTTATTAGTGAATACTGCTCAACCAATAATCCTAAAATATGCACCCATATGGCGATAGTACTAAAAGATGATTGATCCATACTGACGTCTCACTCCCATCTCTTTAATGCTAAGTAATGTCCATTGCTAGTACCTTCTAGGCTTTTATAAATTTAAAGTTACTTATGCCTTTTAATATTACTAACATTTTCGATATGAAGAATTATACCATGTTTTCATTATGCAATAAGATAATTATCCTATATTTAAATAAAATTACTTATAGAAGTGTTACAATTAATCTTAGCATAGCTTAATACAAAATGACATAATTATTTGGTAATAATAATGCATTTCCACAATCTAAAAAAGTTCTAATTTATTCTAGGGGTGTCAAGAGTTGCCCTAAGTTTTGGAACGTTGAGACTATAATGCTTGATGGACTTGTTAAATAAGATAATCACTGGTGCTTATGGCATGTTGATATAATTATAGTGGATGCTCATATGAGATTGTAATTGATGGTTACACGCATGTGGTTAGGATCTTGTATTGGGCATTAGCTCACTCTTTAGGAGTTATGCTTTTCAATTACAGGTTCAAGTTATGAAGATGTTCCTGGTTACTATTATGACGATGCCTATTGTGATTATCATTTCTATGATGACAATGGAGATTATTACTACATTCATGATGGGTTAAGATACACTTAGAATAGCTATGAGAGATGGATTGTTGAGTTAAGACTCATTTGTTGGTTTTAGTTATGTTTAATGTATTTCTTTGATCATAGGATTTTTTAAAGCTATGAAAATCCTTAGAATTGGTTTGATACTTATGTTATGGGGAGCTATGAGCTCTTAACTTATGTTGACTAGAATGATATTTGATTCTTATGCATTTGGAGGTATAGTGTTATATATACCACTCTTATTTATAAATTATGAAGTTCTTTAAGTTGTGAGTTAGCAAATTTTACCCTTAATGAAGGAGATTAGATTGATTATAGGATCTTAAATGCCTTAGATGTCAACCTCTAGGGTTTACACATTGTAGGATTTTAGCTTCTCAATATAGTTTTAATGGTTAGTTGTCATTTGTAAAAAGCCTGTTTCTCTAAGGTGAAAAGTTACTCACTTTTTACTACAATGCAAGACACTTTTTAATTGATGATTGTCAAAATGATTGCGTTTTACTCAAAATTGAGTTTAAGAAACTATATTAATGTCCTAGGCATAACGTACCTAGGTGGAAATAAAGGGCTAGTAGACATAAGAAGAATGTTACCGTGAAGGTTCTAGAGCATTATTTACTAATATGTCGCTTGCAATGCCCTTTCTAATGCCAAAAGATATCTCTAATAATGAGGTGGCATAAGGAAGGACACATTTCAGAGCAAAACAATCTTAATCGCTCTTTTGATTCCTAAGAATGAAAATACTCGAATAGTAAGTTCTTTAAGTTAAAAAAATGAGGTTTAGAATGTACAAATGGGTCATGCAACCAATGGTTTTAACCCATTTGGCAATGAGTACAAAGATTGGTTTACAAACAGTAATTGTATTTCCCTTTGTTGTTCCACTCTAGAAATGTATGAAAGTGCCATATTTGTTTATGTTACTATTGATTCCATGATCGAAAGCACTAGGAAAAGATAATGATGTATATATTCAGCCACTAGTTAATGAGTTTATATAATTATATACAAATAGGTTTTGTATAATTGATGCAATATTAAGGTACCATTTCTATATGTGAGCTACTTTGCTATGGACAATTAATGATTTTCCTACATATAATTATATTTCTAAATGAGCTACTAAAGGCTACAAAGCTTATCAAATGTGTAATGTCGGTGTGACTAATAGATTTAGCTAGAGTAAATTGCACTTTATGGGGCATAGGTGATTCCTACCATTTCAATAGTCGATGCGCTAAAATGTTAATGAGTTTAATGGGGAAGTGCAGATGAGACCAGCACCTTGAATATAATCAAGTTATAAAATTTTGATGTAGTTATCCAATTGTGAAGGTATTGTTCTTGGTAAGCAACCTAATGGTACAAGGAAGAGAAAAAATAATAATGATACCAACTAAAGCAAGAAAAGCATTACATAGCAATTGCCACATTAAAAGGAATTGGAAGTGAAGCATAACCTTGATGTGATGCATATAGAGAAGAATGTTTAGGATAACTTGGTGTGCACATTGTTGAACATTAAGGTGATGTGTAAAGATACCAATAAGGCTAGAATGAAGTTACAAGATATGAGGAATCAGTCTTACCACTTAAGGAGGTTACTTAGTAAAGCTACTTGCGAAGTATACATTATAGCTTGATCATGTAAAGGAGGTATGCTACTCAATTAACGATGTCAAACTTCCAGATGGGTTTGCTTCGAATACATCATCATGTCTTAGTTAATCAGAAGCAATAATAAAGGGTTTGAAGAGCTATAATTGTCATATGTGTCTTCAATGCATTCTACTGGTAGTTCTAAGGGGGTTTCTTAATGAACACACTTATGATATGGTATGTGAAGTATTTCAATTGTTCAGGGAACTATGTTTAAAGTAGGTACAAGAGAATATCTTTAAGTCTATGGAGCAAACCATGGTCATAACATTATATAAGTTAGAGAAGATATTCCCACCAGCTTTTTTGCATGATGATTCATTATATGGTTCATCTAACAAGAGAAGCACAGATATGTAGCTTGGTTTAATATAAGTGGATGTACCTTGTGGAGAATTATTTGGGTATTTTGAAGGGGTATGTTAAGAATAGGGCCTTGCTAGAGGGCTCCATAACAAAAGCCTACATTGTCCGAGAAAGTATTTTGTTTTTCTCTTTGTATTTTAACAATATGGTTATTGAAATTATGATTTTACTATTCATTTGAATGGATAAAATCAATAGAATCATATAAAATTATATAAAATCAGTAAAATCGAATACTTGTAGAATCATATATCAAAGTTTATAATTTTACCAATAGTCTGTATATAAACGATTTTACATCTATTCTAACTAAAGAAAATATAATCAAATCATAAACCTATATAATTATATAGTTGACTTGTAATTCTAACAACTATGCTCCTAGGTACTAGGACAATGTAGATATCCTTCAAAATTTTCAATGTAAGTATTTACACAATTTGTACGACCAATGGGTGCAACTAACTATTTAGACATGGATGAGGAAATGAATAAGATGCATGGAACTATCTTGAACAATTATAAAGAGGTTCGGCCTCATATAAGGTAACCCCTACCCAATAACTTCTTACAAGTTAGTTCTAACTAAATATGTTTACATTTAGCCATTTTGAGCAAAAAATGCTTTCACTTGTCTATGGAGACGTTAGTTAATTATTACCGATACAATTTGCTAGGTGGTTTAAAAGTAAGGTAAGAATGTTAAATTTCTACTAATTTCTATTGCATTCAATGAAATAACGTCAATAACCATATGCTATCGTTTTTTTACTAAATAATGTAAATAAAAGCATATGGTGAAACAGTGGGATGAAAGGAATTAAAGGCACCATCTTAGGGTATCATCAACTATGTTGATGTTTATAATGGGTGTACAATAAATAGGGTGAGATTTATTAGTACATCTGGGGAAGCCAGAATGAAAATAGAAAATAGTGGGATTTTTGTTGAAGGGGAGCACAACAACCATCTAATAGTATTGTATGGTAGTTTAGTTGAGGTTATATAACTAAGGTATTTTGCAAACCATCGAGTGTACCTATACAAGTGTCAATGGCTCGATAGTGACTATGACAAACCAAAGTGCATAAACGGAGACAAGATAAGTATCAAGACAAGTAGAATTCAATGTGAAAACAATCCATACATAATTGCAAACATGTACTAACAAGTATTTTATCTTAAAAACTCGAAGAAGCCTAGGGATCATTTGAAAATTGCTTAGAAGTTAAACCATCGACACTTGTATCATAGTGTTGCGATTACATTTCCACTAATGTCATGTACAAATAACAATTTCTCCCTTTTTAGAACAATGGAATGCTAGACTACCAATAGACTCACTTGTGGAGAAATAAATAAATTTTAGTGGAAACCGTAAACAAACGACAAGCGTACTAGTCTATTGATAGTATAGGGAGAGTATCCAAGGTCATATTTTGAAGTGAAGGAAAAAATAGAGTTTAGAAAGATAACTAAGCACTAGATTCTGCTGTTTCTACTCTAAGTTAGGCAATTGATTGAGCAATTTTAAAGGAAAGAACATGTAGGTTATCTAAATAGAAGTAAAAACAATAATGGAATATAGCATAGATTTTAGCAATTTCTCGATATTGGGATGTAGATTTCTATGTAAAAGATGTATGAGTAAAGAGTAAACAATCGTCTAAGATTATTGTAGCCATGCCATTAGATTATTTATAATAGTTTAAATATGGATTTTACTTACACTTATAGAATTTATCCAACTCTCTTTTCGTAAATTCTATCTTATAGTAGGAGCATTGTATTATTAATATCTCATCTAAACTATTGGTTAACCATTCAAGTCCTATCACAACTTAAATAACTATGTTAGAATTGATTTCTCATTCTAACTAATTTTTACCTCTAAGTAAGTACAAAGATTTAGACCCTAATTCTCAAGAATTACCCATTCAAATTAGCAATCATAGGTTCTACTTGAGGTTTTCGAACCCTATTACGATATCTAGACTCTATTACGATAACGAGGGGGGAAACCCTAATGTGTAGGAAATGCTATCTTGCTCGACATTAACCCAATGCTCAAGTTATACATAATTACGCCATGGAACAAAGTAAAATTTCAAATTTACACTATCATAATACAAAAACATCAATAGTCACAGCTACTTTATCATGTTCACAAACTATCCATAAGCATAACAAGCATTATTTATCACATTCATGGAGAATAAGCAATTAACACATAATACAAATAAACATGAAAATAAACATTGCCTTAAACATGGAAAAAGAATGAGAAATGTTACAAAACCGAGCTCCTCAACCTCAATAATGGAGTTCATTAAGATTTTCCTTCAATCTTCATGGATGCAATGGAAATCCATAAGCCCAAACCTTGAAAAAAGCTAAAATCTACAAAAAATCTATGCTACAAGCGTAAAAATACAAGAAAATGCTATATGATACAAGACAAGTGTATCTATCAATTTTAATATAACAGATGTGAGTCCAAATCGATCCCTTAGAGACTTCGAGTACTAATATTAACCTTAGCTCTATTATCTAACTTGAAAGTTATGATGAGTTGAATGAATTAAAAATACTAAAATTAACAAACTAACCTAATTATGAGACTTGATTAAGTAATTTAGAAAGTGATAAAACTAAGAACGACGTCAAGAAGATAAATAACATATTTAGGAATTATTTCCCCTAGTGTTTAACATGTGATCACTTAAAATATATCCAATTCAATCTCTATTATTCTTGACCGAAGGGATTCACAATTAAAGTTAACACCTTTCTCAAGCATATTAACCCTAATCCTAAATTATTTACTGGAATCTCTTCACTTAGAAATATAATTTAGAATTGCATTAATGTATAATGAATTCCTACATAAAAGAACAACTTTCCAAAAGAAACATGTATCTTATCTCTAAGTACCATGTAATTCTCTTCAATTATGTCAAGATCTCATTACACATGTGATTTCTCAATCATCATGCATAACATCATAGATTGATACCCTAGAAATATCAATTAACAATTAAATAACATAATTGAATCAAGAAAAGATAGAAACTTTATTCAAAATTATCAATAAATCTAATAGTCACATGAAACCCTAGGATTCACAATCCTAAATACAAGAATCTTAAGCTATCATAATGAAACTAAAAATAAATTGCAACAAAATTAATAAATAAAACATGAAAAATCCCTTTTGTTGATGATAAATCTCTTCAATCTTGAAGTTGAGTGTTGCTTTCGCCTTTTTTTTTCTCCTTCTCTTCAAGTCTCTTCTCATTTTTAATGTCCAAACTTCTGTACGAAACCCTAGTAAGTCCTTTTATAATGTATTGTAAAGCTTCTTTTTTCGTCACTATACACAGCCTGGGGTACAGCTATATCTCCAAGTCATGTAACTTTCTAACCTTGGCAAATCTTCCTACATGCAGCCTGGAGACACAGTTGTATCCTAGACTATGTAACTTTCTGAATAAAATTTCTATTGTTTATGTAACTTCATAACTCGTTCATTCGAACTTCAAATTAAGTGAAACTTGATTCCTTTTCTTCGTTTTCAATTCGAGAATGCGTTCAAATCTTGAAATCAAAATTTTACTTAATTAAGTATCAATTTCTTTAAAGAAAACCAAAGATGTAAGGAAAATACTTTAAAATCACCATGTGAAATGTATTTAAAATTAGAGTTATCACTATAGAAATCATAAAAGTAGCCAAAAACTAACCTAAGATGCCCTAAAGAGGAAGAGAATATTAGAACAAAACCCTAAACTCTAATAAGTGTAAAGCCAACTTTGCAGAAAATGAAGATGAAGAAGTTTTTATATTAGTTCATTACCAGCATGACAGTAAGCAAAGGTACCTCATGATGGTAAGCGTGTCAAGTACTTATCCTTTCCTTTTAATAAAATGATCTATTTTTACTTCAAGAGTTAAGTATGCAGTCACGACGGTAGTTGAATACCATCATGCTGATATTCTCTTTTAGTTTTGAAACTTGATTCAATTCTACTAAAGGTACTGGCCATGATGGTGGATAGACTTACCATCATGATGGTAGTTCTAACTCCAAGATTCCTTCTTTTTCTTTTTTTTTTTCTTCATTTCCAGCTTCTTCAAATATATGCTACTTTTGAGCATCAAAACACAAAAATATGAATTATGCTAGTATTGAGAAATTATATGTGATTTTAATGAAAATTCTTATACTTTTGCTAAAAAATCTATTGAATTAAATATAATTGCTAGTAAAATCCTTTAGATAAGTGTATGGTTTTACACACTTGTTGGTACTCCCAACTTTATAACTTACTTGTCCTCAAGTAAGCTTAAATCACTTGGAAAACAATGGATAAAAATATACTCTACTATTTGGTTGTTAATTCTATCCTCTAGTTTATGCATACTGAGTTGTGTATTTTTCAATTCATCTTTTGACAAGCAATTAAGTGTTCACGAAAGTAAACTAAATGGTTTGGTGTGTTTAATTCCATATCCTAGAGAATTAGTAAATTAATCCATTGTTCATAAAGTTATGCCTCTCATTTAACTCAAGATTGGATTACTCAAGATCAAATAGGTTGTCACAAAGGAAAAGAATGACCCTTACAATTTATAGATTGATCAACATGTATATAGCCCTAATCCTTCCCTTAAGCCAACCGTAATTTAGAAAAATGTGACAAAATTGGATTATTCTTTACTTGGATCTCTCAAAACTTTTCAATTTCTTACTTATAGCCAATGTTCACTCATGCATCTTGAACTTTTACTCAAAAGAGCTCTTTATTTCTTACCTTTTCCCAAGTTAACAGTAAGGGCTCATAAACCCATTCCACAATTCATCATTCAAGAATATGTGCTAAGCACTTATTGGGTACCCTAGATGTTCACTCATGCTCTTTTTTTTTCTTTTCTTTTTCTTTTCTATTATTAATTTTGGTTGGGTTTACCCCCAACTTTTGAATTTTGGTCAATTTTTATTCTATCTCTTATTGGGAAAACCTTTAAAAGACCAAAACAATTTCAACATCATTTCTAACACTATACCTAGCCATTTAGAAGTTCAAAGAGCATGATACATGAAAATTAATTTTCTAAAAAAAAATAAAGGCCTAACTGTAACTACTGACACCATCTTATTCTCAATTCATGAATCTAAAGTAAAATAAAAAAAGTAACTATCTTATTCAAAGATTTTGTTCATTAATTCTAGAGTAATGTAATAAGTTCACTCCATTTGTTACTCATTCATGAACATAATAAAAAAAAAGTTACTTGCACTTTTTCAACATAACTCGGAGATTTCAAGAAAATAAGATAAACTTAACAACTAAATGCTCAACATAATTGTAATATCAATTCAGCAAAGTGCAGCCACTACTTTAATCCACTCCATATATTCCTTACCCCTAACTTTTATTTCTTATATTATCTCAACTCATCATCATATATAAATTAAAAAGATAAGGTTAGAACAAAACTGTCATGTTGATTTTGCTGAGCTACTTTGTTTTGCTTTCATCTTGAGATCCTCTTGGAGTTAAACTTGAGCCTCTTTAAAGATATGCATAAGAACAGAAATCATCTCAAAGTATCTTATTTTGCTATCTTCCTGAAAATATAAAACAAAACCAAAATGAATTGAAGGAAAGTGAGTGGAAACTGGATAAAACCTTGCTAAGTTACCTCCTACCTAGCACTTAGGTTTTAAGTTGTTCAACTGGACCCTAAACTTCTCCACCGAGATCCCATGGGAATGTATCCGATTCACATATCTCTACAACCAACAAGGGAAGCACTCTTCTCTTCCTAGCTCCATTTCTCTTCATCTTGGCTTCCTCAAGTTTGATAAAAGTAATTTTTTGGTATGGAGAAAATATATAGATAGGTGCTAGCTCAAACTCTACAATATGCCCTATGGGCTCTTGGCACTTCAATCATAGCTCAATTGCTCCAAACCATTTGGTTAGCTCAACAATTAGAGAGGGATTCTTATATTAGATCACCAACTCTATCCCATCCTCTTCAATGTCCTTATCTTGCTTTATCTCAATGATTGAACAGGGGCTCTCACCTTTAATTACCCATTCCCATTCATATTCTTCAATGGCTTCCTCTTCTTTCAAGGTAAAATGAATAGTGGGGTCCTTTATGTTACTAAGAAGCATTAAACTAGTGAAGAAACCTACTGCAATAATTCTCTTTTCATTTGGTTTCTCTTTCTTCTCATTTAGCTTAGTTTATTGTTCATGGCTTTTCAGATTCACTTCTACTCCTTAACACTCTTTCTTTTCGTCCTTCACTTCATCTCCATTAATGATGTCCCTTTCAAAGTCCTTGCCATGCCTAACATCCATTCGTCCTTCAGGTCTAAGCTCTTCAATATCATCACTTTTAACAACATGTTCTTCATAAGGTTCAATTGATTATACTAGTTTAAGTGTCTCATTGTCTATATATTGCCTAGCTTCCATCCCTTCTGTATATTGAAGCATTTGGATATGCCTTAGGATACTGATGTCTACTCTCATATGCCAACTCTATAATGGACTTCCCTTTTGGTTTTTCCTCTTTATGGGTGTTATGGCTTAATGGTGTGGATGAAATGGTCATTTCATAAGGTATGTTTTGAGGAAAATAGGCTTAATAAAGAGGGTATTGGATAGGTCTCCCAATTTTACACTCATAAGTCTAATGATTTCGTCCACAATTCTTACAAATCACAAAAGATGAGTAATCAGGGGTGATATCTACATATCTTCCATATGTAACAATAGGAAAGTGAATGGTTAGGGTAATGGATGGAAGTCTACACTAAACATACAGAACTAACTTTAACTACAACTAAATATATTCCACTTTAAACTTAGTCTTAGAGAGAAGTACTAATTTAATATTAGCTAACTTTCACTTTCCTTGCCTTCCTTAACAATGGTGCCAAAAACTTAGTGCTGCAATCTCACTTCCACTAATGTCAAGCACAAATAAGAATTTACCCCTTTTTAGAACAATAAAATGCTATACTACTAATAGACTTGCTTGCGGATAGAAATAAATAAACTTTAGTGGAAACCAAGAACAAATAGCAAGCTTATTAGTCTATTGATAGTATAAGGAAAGTAACCGAGGTCGTATTTTCCAATGAAGGAAAATATAGAGTTCAAAAAGATAAATAAGTACTATATTCTATTATTTCTATACTAATCATGCAATAGATTGAGTAATTTTAAAGGAAAGAGCATGTAAGTTATCTAAATAAAAATAAAAACTACAATGGAATTAAGCATATATTGTAGTAATTTCTTGATATTGAGATGTGGATTTCTATATAAAAGATGTATGAGTAATAAGTAAAAAATTATTTAAGATCGTTGTAGCCTTGCTATTAGAGTATTTATGATAGTTTAAACATAGATTTTACTCCCACTTACAAAATTTATCCAACTCTCGTTTCATAAATTCTATCGTGTAGTAATAGCATTGTATTATTAATATCACATCTAAATTATTGGTTAACTATTCAAGTCCCATCACTACTTACATAAGTATGTTAAAATTAATTTCTCATTTTAACTAATTTTCAGCTTTAGGTAAGTATAAGGATTTAGGTCCTAATTCTTAAGAATTACCGATTCAAATTAAGAATCTTAGGTTTTACTTAAGGTTTTTGAATCCTATTACCATATCTAGACCCTATTAGGATAATGAGAGGGATGGCCCCATGTGTGGGAAATGCCATCTAGCTTGACATTAACCCAACAATCAAGTTATACCGAATCACACCATAGAACTAAGTAGATTTCAAATTTGCACTATCACAATGCAAAAACATTAATAGCCACAACTATTTTATCGTGTTCATATACTACCCATAATAAAAACTATTTATCACATTCATGAAGAATAAGCATCTAACACATAATACACATGAATATGAAAAAAAACATTGCCTTGAACATGGAAAAAGTATAAGAAACATTACAAAACTGAACTCCTCAACCTCAACAATGGAGTTCCTCAAGATTTTCCTAACAATCTTCATGGTTGCAATGGAAATCTACAAACCTAAACCTTAAAAAGAGCTAAAATCTACTACAAATCTACACTATGAGTGTAAAAATACAAGAAAATGCCATAGAAATCATAAAAGTAGCCAAAAACTAACCTAAGATACCCTAAAGAGGAAGAGAGTAACATAACAAAACCCTAAACCCTAATAAATGCAAAGCCAACCCTACAAAAAATGAAGAACAAGAAGAAGTTTTTATATCAACTCATTACCAGCATGATATTAAGCAAAGGTACCGTCATGACAATAGACACATATCAGGTACTTCTCCTCTTTCCTTTTAATGAAATGGCATGCTTTTGCTTCAAAAGTCAAGTATACCGTCATGATAGTAGCTGGGTATAATCATGTTGATATACCCTTTTAGTTTTGTAACATCAATTTAATTTTGTTCAAGGTATTGGCTTAACAATAGATAGGTTTACCATCATGCCGGTAGTTCTAACTCCATGTTTCCTTCTTTTTCTTTTTTCTTCATTTCCGGTTTCTTGAATTGGGGGCTACCATGGTAATAGCCCTAGACCTGTAAGATTAAACACAAGGAGCTTAAATTCATTAAATATATGCTACTTTTGAGCATCAAAACATAATAATATAAATTACACTTACGTTGAAAAATTACATATGATTTTAATGAAAATTCAAGCACTTTTGCTAAAAAATCTATTAAATCATATATAATTGCTAGATAAATTCTTTAAATAAGTGTGTAATTTCACACGCTTATCATATCACCGAGGACTCTTCCATACAAATAAGGAGGTTGATAATGAAATAATGGATCAACTCCAAATCGAGGAAGGTCTATAGCAAGATATAAGAATACCTTAGTCAATTCCTATTGTCCTTATTTACATAAATCTTGGAAGCTTGGCTTAAATTCGAAGCTCTGACAAAAATACTACTATAATAGATAACAATCCGAATTATATAGAAGAAGAAAGGGAGTAAATACACCATGTTTGGTATATTGTCTTATGCATTTCATTAAAAATGTTATTGTACGCTATGACTGTATAACTTCTATGTATGACACATGACTTTGAAAATGATGGTTGTAGGATGTATCACAAAATGAGCTTCCAGGACATGCTAAATTCAAGGATAGACGGCCAATAGCAATAGTGGGGCTTAAGTGATGAAGATAAGCTAAATGAGCAAAAGCACTAGGAAGAGCATGTCCAAGTCAATCAAGTAAATTTTTGTTATATTTTTAAAACCATTTTTTTTTTTACATTTCCTTTATTTAACTGAAAATGGTGATAAACTTGTTGTACAGTGAGCAAGATACCTCATCGAGTAATGAAGCGAGTTTAAGTGGACAGAGATAGGGGACCCATAGTCCTTATAAGGGTCATATATTAGAGGAATTCTATTGTTAGCATGAAGGATGGCCCCATCTCAAATTAATAAG
Source organism: Lumnitzera racemosa (assembly GCA_024138005.1). Taxonomy (NCBI): domain Eukaryota; kingdom Viridiplantae; phylum Streptophyta; class Magnoliopsida; order Myrtales; family Combretaceae; genus Lumnitzera; species Lumnitzera racemosa. The sequence goes on along the minus strand of JAMXBC010000007.1, from coordinate 73,672,083 downwards.
ATCTGGTAATGGTTATGTAATAATTGGAGAATGCATCAAGTGCCTACTAAGTCAAATGTGCCTATTTATTTGGCAAGATATATCATTGACTACCTATAACGTAAAAAGACAAGCATTGTAGGTTCTATCTTAAGAGGATCAAGAAATTGTGTTTAGAAAGGCTGTGGTATGTAATAATATTCTTATTATTTATTAAAAAAAGCATTAATTTTCTCTTACTTAATCTCTTTTTTATAATTTACAATTGAAGTTCTACTATAACAACACAATTCTAATGATTAGTGGGTAGTTAATCAGAATTGGTGGAATGCACCTCACAACAAGGCAACAAAAGTGTACTCACTTATGTGATGTAACCTTCATAATCATTATCTTTCGAAAGGTAGACCAAATGGTTCTCAAGATTACATACCTTCTTATTTACAACATCATCCACAAGAGTGGCTTGCTATCTACCTTTTCTTTGAGAATAATCCAATTTGGCATATGATTGTTGTTTACTTACACATGTAACATATTGCATACTATAAATTTTCCTTCAAAATGAAAGATATTACTTGGACACATATGTTAGGGACTAATTTATTTATGTATCATAAGGGAAAATAAATTATTTCTTACTAATTATTTTGTTTGTGAAGCTTACACTTGACAAACTAAACTAAAAGTCTATTTCCATAAGGAATCTTGCAAGGATGCATTTGTATTTTTTGCATGCACACATAAGCATCTAGGAATTATGGAAGATAAGTTAGAGATCCTAGTAATTGACATAAAAGGTTAGGTGAGTACCAAATAATAAGGTATAATCTTCTAAATATGTAAAATTCACTAAACATCCTGTAAGCTAATTATGTTATATAGGACGAGACACTTACGTATCAAGTATGACAATTAAGAGTTGTGTACCATCAAATTTAGGTAAGTTTAAATGACTTGTGACTCCAATAAGGATTAACATTCATCAAGCATTGTGAAACCTAAAAAGTAGGGAATGATTCAATTCTAGTATAAATTGTAGTGACTAAGAATAAATAAGAAAATTGGCACCCTAGTGATAATGAATATTAATGAAGAACCTCATTCGACGTAAGCATTAGAAATGGCAAAATTGAATTAGAAGATAGAAGTTTATAGCAATAAACATAAGGGGATTTGCTAGTGATAATCTAGAGGCTTTAATAGTTGGTATAGATGGTTAAGTAGAGAATAACTCGAAGAATTTGAAAAACTACTAAGGAAGTCAAAAGTAAAGGAGATGAGAGAAAAAAAAATAACGCATAACTAAATGCCATTCCTTATATGTTCAAATAATAAGATAGACATCCCTAAATGATAATCAAATCGATGACTACTAGAAGTATACTCTATAAGAAAACTTCAAACACAGCAATTTTGAGGACAAAACCATTGTAAGGAGGGTGGAGTGTAAGACTCTAAAAAATTTACAATTAAGAACTTACACATGGGTGTAGCATGATTATGAGAGTTATCAAGTCAAGTGAACTGTAAGCTTTGTACTTTAGTAATTAGTTCCCAAACATTTAGTTTTAAGTTAATTGGGAAAGTGGTCTGATTAAACTAATATTCTACTACTTAGCAAACACACACACACATACATATATATAACATAATGCCCTATAATCTAAACCTGCTAGTTTTTAAGTAATTACTCCTTGAAAAAAATTATATATATATATATGTATAGTATTATAGACTATGTTAATAAGTGTATATAGAAATTTTAATGTACTTAATTTATTAAACGACTAATAATAAAAATTTTCAAATATCTTAGGATATTCAAATAATAGCTTGTAAAAGAATCCTACATGAAAATTTTTCAAAGTGTAAATGTAAGATCACATTCCATATAAATCTAATCGTACCAATTCAAATATTACTTGGTGCATCAAATATGTAAGGTCACTTAAATTTCCCAGTTATAAATGCAATATTAAGTAACTATACTTATTTAGTAATACTGTATTATTCAGGTTAGTAGTTCTTAGGATATAACAAAGTATAGTGAAGTAACTTATAAATTGTGATATTACGAATGTGTCATAGATTAAGAAAGGTGTATATAGGGTCTTATCTTAGAATTTAAGACCATTGAAAAGTTAGTTCTAAATAAGATTAAATGGTAATACGAGTCCCTAAAAAGTTAGAAGGAATAGCCTTATAAAGTTTATTAAGCCCATATTTGTTGATTACATAGACTAGGTTTAACTTGGTCCAACCTAATGCCCCTATTACTTTTTTATAAATTAATAAATAAATGAACAAAATAAATAAATAAATTAAATTAAAAAAACACACTACTTTAATCGTAAGATTAACTAACCCAATAAAATAAAAGTGATTTTCAAACCAACTTTAATTTAATGGTTTCATCTAAAAAATCTAAGAGACTCAAAACCATTATAATCACTAATGACTCGATTAACTCAATGACACTAAAGAGGAACCTAAGTTTGTTATTTTCCTGAAAATTCTATTCCTCTTAGAAATTTTTGTATTCTTTTGTTATTCATAAATTATTAAAATAAATAAATAAAATAAAATACTAAACTTATAAGAGGGGAGGAGGGCAAAGATGAGGTGTCAACAGCTGTTTCTCTTTGTGATGAAGTTTGAGCAACACTTCACCATAAAAACAAAAGAGACATTATTTTTGCCCTCAAGTTGAATTTGCCCTAAGAGGTAGCATAACTAGCTAGCTATCTTAAGCTTAGTTTATTGGAAATTTAGTGAAAGGTAAAAGATAAAAGAGAGAAAAGGTGCCCTAAGGGTTGATTGAGACATTAGAAGGGTCTAGCACCTTAGGAATTAGCTAGAAAAATTGGTTTGAAAGCTGGTTATACCATTCTATGCTAACTAACTTAGGTGAAAGCATCTCTAAGGGACTAGCAACCTTAAATGAGAATTGGTTTAAAGAAGCCTAAAAGTACTCCTTTAAGCTGACTGACCTAAGTGGGAGCATCTCTAAACGACTAGCAACCCTAAATTGGAATCAATTTAGAAAACCTAGTCGTACTACTTTAAGATGACTAACCTAAGTAGAAGTATCTCTAGGTGACTAGCAACCTCAAATGAGAATCAATTTAAAAACTTGGTCATGCTCCTTTGAGCTTACTAACCTAGGTGGGAGCATGTCTAAGGAATTAGCAACCTTAAATTAGAATCAATTTAGAAAACCTGGCTATGCTACTCTTAACTAACTAACCTAGGCGGAAACATCTTTAGGAAACTAACAACCTTAAATGAGAATCGACTTAGAGAACATGAAAGTAATCCTTTGAGCTGACTAACCTAAGTTGGACATCTCTAAGAGAAAAGCAACCCTAAATTGCAATCAATTTAGAAAACCTGGTCATGGTCCTCTAAGCTAACTAACCTAAGCGAGAGCGTCTCTAGGGGACTAGCAACTTTAAATGAGAATCGATTTTAAAAACCTAGTTGTGCTTCTTTGAGGTCACTAACCTAGGTGAGAGTATCTCTAAGGGATTAGTAATCTTAAATTGAAATCGATTTAGAAAACTTGGTTGTACTACTCTAAGCTAACTAACCTAATTCGAAGCATCTCTAAGGGACTAGCAACCTTAAATGAGAATCGATTTAGAGAACCTAGAAGTGCTCTTCTAAGTTGACTAAACTAGGCAGGAACATCTCTAAGGGATTAGTAACCCTAAAATTGAAATTGATTTAGAAAACCTAGTTGTGATACTTTAAGCTAACTAACCTAGGTGAGAGTATCTCTAAGGGACTAGTAACCCTAAATTAGAATCGATTTAAAAAAAAAAAACTACAGAAAATTGCCAAAGAGAAGTACCCTACGGGCTCGTTAAGACACTAAAGAGAGATTGTTGATGAAAGGAAGCACCTTATGGGCTCGCTAAAACTCTAAAGAAATTGATGATAGCAAGCACCCTATGGGCTTGCTAAGACCTTAAAAAGAAATGAAGATAAGGCAGCGCTCTAATAGCTAGCTAAAACCTTGAAGAAAAAGGAGTTGAGAGAAAGTCTTATGAATTGGCTCAAACCCCAAAATATGATTGAAAAGAAAGGGGAAAAGTATCCCATATGTTGTTTACTATCCTAAGAGATGAAGCCTTAATGCAAATGCAATGCTTGAAACCAATTTGCTAAATTGTATAGAAGCACATACTTGGCTTTGTCAATAGCACCCTAACTATCAAACCTTTCCTTAAAAATTCCAATCAAAACCAGCTAACTCATTCTTTGAAGTAGATTCAAACCTCAATTTTCCTATCATCAACTTAACTAAATCTCAACATTAAGTTTTGTTGGTGACCTCACTTATTAAGGAAATATGGAAAGCAACCTAAGACATGATTTGCTCTCTTCTTTGAGTAGAAAAAGGTCAATGTCTCAAATTTTTGACCCCACTTATCAACCCTTAAGGTTTCAAATGAACTACCTTCCAGATTCTTCTAGCCAGACTCAGGCCATCAACCCTGACTAAGTAATAACTATCTGCCATGAGGTGTTTACTCATTTAGATTTGACCTTGCCCCAAAAAATAGACATCAATTCTCTCTATTGAGGAAGGTGAATTCATAACAGAGTATTTTAAAGAGTTTTGTTAATAATCATTGTTCTATAACTTACTTTCATCTTCTCTCATGTTTATAGTATATGGGTTTTATTTGAATAAGGTAACAGAATAGGACCTTTTGATGGAGTAGGGAAAGTGATGGAGGTGACACCAATGTCAACAACTACCCGAGATACCATCTTTGCTTGTAGAGAATGAAAATTAAACTGTAGTAATATTTAAGATTGTTGGTGTTTTTTGTTTCAAGTAAGAATTTCCATTGATTTTCATAGATAATACATCTTTATTGCATCAAAATTTACAAGGTCCCTCAATTTTAAACCATCCATTTATGATAAAATTAAAGCCCCTCTAGGTAACACTTGCTTTTCAAAATAAGGACCTCTATAATTTGGAGCAAATTTTCCCTTAGAGTCTTGTACATTAGGGAAAGCCTTTCTCAACACCAAATTACCCTTTTTTGAAGTTCCAAGGCTACACCCTCTTGTTAAAAACTCGAGCTATTTCTTTGATAATAACATTGGTTGTGATACAGGGCTATTAATCTTTTTTCATCAATCAAGTTCAACTACTCAATGTACTTCTTTACCTAATCAACCTCATCTAACTAAATTTCTAATAGCACTTTCAGAGATATGATCTCAACTTCCACTGGTAATACTGCTTCAGTACCATATACTAAGGAGTAAGGCATGGCCCCTATCAATGCTCTGATAGAATTTCAATAAGCTATGAGTACAATTAGTAACATCCCATGCCAATCTCTATACATAACAGCTATCTTTTCAATAATTCTCTTGAGATTTTTGTTGGCTACTTCTATAAGCCCATCCATCTGAGGTTAATAGGCCATTCATCTAAGGTCAATAGGGGGTAGAATTCCTGTAAATGATTTTATACTACCAACATAACTCCGACATGAGCTTGTTGTTGAGATTTGTACCATTGTAGTTAATTATTGTCTCTAGATTCCCATATTCAACCGAGATATCTCTCTTAATCAACTCCTTTTGGTAACACTTGAATAAGATGAGGCTTAAACCCACTTATTGAAATAATCAATAGCTACCAATATAAATCAATGACTGTTGGATGCCTTTGGAGTGATCAGGTCGATGATGTCTATACCCTACATTGAAAATAGCCATAGTGCAAATAATGTGCATAATTCTTGAAGCGGAGCATTTATCTTGTTTACATAAACTTAGCACAAGTGACATTGCCTAACATGCTTGATGCAATCAACTTCCATAGTTGACCAATAATATCTCAATCTCATAATCTTCTTGGTGAGCATATAGCCATTCATGTGAGGGCCACCTACTCCTTTGTATACTTCCTTCATCAAACTTTGGCTTCTCTGTCGTTTACATACCATAGAAATGTATCATCAAATGGTCATTGATATAAGGTAGAGTCATTTATTACGAACTAGGTGTCCAACTTCCTCATAATCTTTCTATCTTTTTTCTCAACCTTATCAGGATACATACCTTATTGTAAGAACATTTTAATGTCATGGTACCAAGGCTTTTCATCATGTATATCTTCGATTGCCAAACAAAAAACAGTCTTCTCTTCAACTTCAATTTTGAGTGGCTAAATTTCGACCCCATTCAATATTCGGATCATAGATGCCATAGTGGCCAATGTATCAGCAAATTGGTTCCAAGTCCTCGAAACATACGTAAATGTGATTTCTTCAAACCTCTCTACTAATTTAGTTAAGTACTGGTAGTAAGGTACCAGTTTAAGATCCTTCATTTTATATTCTCCCCAAGTTTGGCCAATAATGAGTAAAGAATCCCCTTATGCTTCTAATTCTCTAATCTCTTTATCCAAGGCTATTTTGAGTCCCATGATGTACACCTCATATTCAAAAATGTTGTTAATATATAGGAAGACGAGCTTTGCAGCCATTAGGAACTGTGTACCTTTAGGTGATATCAATATTACCCTAATTCCACACTCAGACACATTAGCAACTCCATCAAAGAACATCTTCCTTTTCGAGAGCTTTTCATCTTTCTCTTTATCAAAAGTATCTTCAGCTACTAAGGTGTCTTCAATTAGAAATCTAACTTATACTTCTTAGGGAGTATCTTCAGGGAATTTTCTACTAGTTGATCTACTAGGGTTTACCCCTTGATTGAATTTTGGTTCACTTGTGATATTGAACTCTGACAGTATTATTTGCTACTTTAAGAACCTACCAATTAGAGCTAACTTTTCTACCAAATACTTTAGGAGATTTGGTAGTACAGTGTATATTGTCTAAGCCAATGCATAATCCAAACCAAAGCACAACAATTTCTTTCAATTTTAGAATATTTACGTTCGCCCTCTGTAAAATTCTTACTTAAGTAGTACACAACCCCCTCTTTTCCTTCTTCACCCTTCTAACCAAGCATAAACCCTATTAACTCTAGTAATATGGTTAAGTACAAAAACAACAACTTCTCAGGTTTAGGAGTTACCAAAACTAGAGGGTTCATAAGCTATTACTTGATTGTAGTGAAGACTTCCTCGCATTCTTCACCCCAATTTATCTTAGCATTCTTCTTCAGCAACTCAAATAAGGGACAATATTTATCTAAAGTTGAGATATAAACTAGGCTTTGTAGTTCAAATGAACCAATAAGCCTCTAACCTCTTTAAGTGTACATAGAGAATGCAAGTCAATTTTTGTTTTGACTTTATTAGGAACCACTTCAATACCCCTTTGGCTAACTATAAAACCCAACAATTTCCCTGATGTTACCCTAAAGGCATACTTTTCTAGGTTCAACTTCAATTGAAACTTTCTCAACTTGTTAAACAACTTCCTTAGATTATTAATAATTTATCTTAGCATTCTTCTTCAACAACTCAAATAAGGGCTAGCATTTATCTATAAGCTTAGATATAAACCAAGCTATGTAGTTCAAATGGCCTACTAAGCCTCTAACCTCTTTAAGTGTACGTAGAGAAAGCAAGTCAATTATTGCATTAACTTTATCGGGAACCACTTCAGTGCCCCTTTGGCTAACTATACAACCCAATAATTTTCCTGATGTTATCCTAAAGGCATTCTTTTATGGGTTCAGCTTCAATTGAAACTTTCTCAACCTGTCAAACAACTTCCTTAAATTATCCATGTGATTTTCCCCTTTTTTAGATTTCGTAATCATGTCATCAACATATATTGCTACTTCTTTGTACATCATGTCATAAAAAGATTACAAACATTACTCTCTAGTAAGTTTCCCCAGCATTTTTTATTCTAAAAGGCATCACTTTGTAGTAAAATGTGCCCCAAGTTGTAATGAAAGTCATCTTGGTCTTACCTTCTTCAAACATTTGAATTTGATTGTACTTAGAGAATCCATCCTTGAATGAGAAGAGATGGATTTTGGCTGTATTATCTACCAAGATGTTGATATGGGGCAAAGGAAAGTTTTCTTTTCAAAAATCTACTCATACTCTAACTTTCCCATTCTTCTTCATTATTGGCATAATATTGACCAACCACTCAAGATAATCAAACACTTCGATGAAACCAATATCAAGTAATTTCTTGAATTCTTCTTTAATATTCAATAGAATATATAGTGGGAATCTTCTTAACTTCTACCTCTTTGGTTTGATATCTTCTCATATGGGCAAGCAATGGACCAAAATTAATGGATCTAACTTGGAAATATTTACATAAGACTATGCAAATACATCTTGATGCTCAAATAATAGCATGGTGATTTCTACCTTATGTTCTTCTTTCAAGTTCCCTACAATCTTCAACTTCTTCAGGTTATCATCAGTCTCAATATTAATTGTTTGATTCAACTCATTGATGGAAATTCTACCCATCTAATGTTTTTGATAGCTCTCTTGTATTTCACTATAGTCATTATCATTACTTCCAATGACTAACCCAGTAGAGCCAAAAGTGATACCAATATTTTCATCATCTACTTGCGTAAGGTATCCCTAGCTTTCATTCAAAGCATTAGATCTAGGCAAAAAAAGTGTGTAAAGGAAAGAGTATAAACAAAGGAGAAGTGAAGCATAATGAAGACAAGAAAATTGATCTTTTATTCATTAGAATTAAAAGTTCTCACAAGTACATTATTTAGAACAATGATAATTATTACAAAACTCAACAAAATACTAGACTATGATTCATCCTTCATCCTAGAAAAAACCTATTTCCATTCATGGGGATAGAGAACCAATTATTCAGGTAAGTATAGAGCTCGCGGGATGACCCCATCAATTCATCTTTATTAGCAGGTTCTAAGGTTTGAACATCAACCTAGATAAATGTCTCAGTTAGTGGTGGAAAGGTATTTAGGGCATGATACAATCTGTCATCCTTCTTGCCCTTTACTTGTTTATTTTGATCCTAAAGCCCAAAATCCTCCTACTCCTTAATGCCAACATAGGGTATGTTTGTTTCGTTATAAATTTCATAATCTTGGTCCCCCAAAATTGTTATTGCTTGTCTATTTAAGATAAACTTAACGTTCTAATGCAAACTCAATGGTATAGCCCTTGCTGCATGAATCCAGGGTCTTCTTAAGAGGAGGTTGAAGGACTTCAAGATGTCTAAAACCTAGAACTAAACATGAAAAGTTTGAGGGCCAATGTCGACCAGCAAGTCAATCTCCCCCATAATTACTCTTCTAGATCCTTCAAATGCCTTAATTGTCATAGAATTTAGTTTAATCATAGATGCATCAATACCCAACAAATCTAAGGTAACAAGAGGGTAAACATTTAATGATGATCCATTATCAATAAAGACTTTAGTAACGATTATGCCATTACTTCTTACCACCATAAAAAAAGTGGTTTAGTGTATTGATTACCCTCCTAGCCTAATTCTTCAATAGAAAAAGAGATTTAACCCATCGTAAGGATTGAGTTAGTGATTAGTCCTATCCTTTCAATTGACATTTCATGAGGCACCTTAACCTCCCTTAAAGTTCGAAACAGAGCTTCTCGATGTGGTTCAAATGCCATCAACAAACCCATAAGTGATATATATGCTGGAGTTTTGGTTAGTTGATCCATTATCCTGTATTCACTTTACTTAATCATTTTGGTGAAGGTAAATAATCCTTCCTCATATTCAACAAGTTTGTTGCTTGATTCCTCTAGTACATTCGTCTTTTTGAGGTCTTCTTTTAGGTCATAAACCTTATTGGAGTGGGTAATCCCTTCTACAAGAGAACTTCATTACCCTTAGTCAACTACTCGATAGTTGAATGGGGTAACTTTATAATTCTCAAGGCTACGAGTACATAAAAGGTGTACCTCTTAGTCTTTGGAGTTTACTTCTCTTGTGATTTGTAAAACTCATAGACCCTAAGTTTCCAGTCAGGACTAATCATGTTGATGGCAAAATCCAAATCATGAAAAATCATATTGATGATAAGGCTATAGTTGGGCAAAGGGTTATTGTTGACATTTAGGATTGGAGCTTCCACAAAGTCCAGTTAAACCAAACCTTCATTAATTAAGTCTTGAATCTTATTTTTAGTCTCCAACATGAATCGGTCGAATGACTTACTTGCCCTAAGTGATATTAACACTTTACATTAGGACTAAAAACACTTAGCCCGTATCTTTTGTTAAGAAGCTCAAAATGAATCGAATTATCATTACTTAACTTTTTACAGACCTAGCTAAGGGGGCACCAGTATTCTAGTGAATTGTTGTAGGGCCTTGTTAGATTGAGGCTGGCTTCAGAACTGTTGTTGAGCTTTTGGAGGATTCATTTTGAAGGGGACCCAGGTATTGGGCCTCGTATTCAAATGTACCATACCAACAATGGGCTTGCTAGTAGTTATCTTTGTGATGGGTAGTCTTCTATTTGATGGCTCTTAGAGTTTGTCAAAAGAGAGGCACTTTCAATTCAGTACCCTACAACTACTGCTTCTATAAAGCTAGAAGAGGCTTACCCAATTAGGTGGGAGAAGTAAGGCCTTTCTAGCATATTAATAAAGGCTGAGGTCCACTCCTTTTCAGTCATAGGGGTATATACCCTTATAGCTAGGGATCTCCATCTTTGGGCATACTTCTTAAACGATTCATTATTCTTTTTTCATAGGGCAACCAAGTCCACCGTGGTTGGTGCCACTTCAACATTGAACTTGTAATATTCATAGAATGCCTTAGCAAACTTCTCCCATGTGTTTACTTGATTTAAGTCTAGTTAGGTGCACTAAGTCAAAGCAAGACCTATCAAGTTGTCCTAAAAAGTCTATACCATAAGCTAGTCATATTACACGTACTTACCCATCTTTTACACGTATAATTTGGTGTGCAATTTAGGGTAACCAATCCTATTGTATTTTTCAAAATCTAATACCCTAAACTTTTCAAGGAAACTTCTATTATCATAAGAAGAGAAGTATGTGATACCAGCCTACATGAAATCATCATAGCCTTTGAGCGCCTTCATTTTCTTAGCAATTTGTTAGGTTAACTTCCTCTATAATTCTTTCAATTTGTCTCAGTTAGCATCAGAGTTAATTAGCATCATATTGACTAAGAATGAGTAGGTGTTGGGCTCAAAAGTTGGGTTAAACTTTAGATAAACCCCTTTTGACTCAAAAGTTTCAAAGGCCAAGTTAACTTTAGGATAGCTCTCTTCTGCTTCGAGGGGTAGGACTTTAACACTCTTTCCATAACAAGCTTTCGAGTTTTGTTCGTTTCATGGTGCTATGGATCTAATTAAAGCGATGCTGTCAACTAAGAAACTTAACTAATTTGTAATTTTCCCCACAGTTTGCTCTAAAGAGAGAAACTTCAGCTTATTGGGATCAATGATTTCATGGTTGATGTTGTTGCTATCATCCTTACTATTGATGTTGTCATTTCCTCGATTAACCACTTTAGTTTGAGAACTGGTCCATATTGGACTTCTTTGAAAAGCTTAATGTTCAAGAGCTATCTTTGCAGCCTATAAATTACACTTCTCTACAAGTTAGCACAAATACCTTTATTTATTTATTTATTTTTAGAAAGAAATAAACCAATAAATAAAGGCAAGAATGCAAGGCATACCGATGTAAAGAACTTTAAGTTGATAAGAAACTCATAATGTGGCAAAATACTTTTCCTTTATTAATTCTCTCAGTTTGTGAGGCTTACATCATTTTTCATTTTATTACATAAAAAGAAAAAACTTGTAAGCCCTAAACTCTCATCTTCTGGTGATGATTTGGCTCAACTTCCTCCTTCTTTCTCTTCTGAACTTTAAGGCCTTTAACTCTTGAATTTCCCCCTTAGCCTTCTTGAGTTACACTTCGAAGGCTTTTATCTTCTATTAATATTCTTCACATTAGGCCTTTAGACTCCGTACTCCTTCTCTTAGCTTTTCTGGTATAGCTCTAAATTGTTTTTCTTCTTTCTTCATCTTTGCGTCTTACCTTAATTTTTTTAAGTTGGCAGTAAAGGAATTCCTTAGTTATCTGAGATTTGCCAAGCATCCCTTTAATGATAAAGGTAGTCATCCTTTTATGCCTAAGAGTTTAGCCACTTTATCAACTAGAAGGATATGGGTGTCAAGGAAATTAATTGTGACAAGCTCAAGTGTTGGTTTTTAAGCCAAAGCTTAGAAGGACCCAATTTGTTGGGTTAATGTAGCCAGATAATACGTAGTGCAAGTGTTGAACCCAATTAGAGGAACCACTTCAAAGCCCTCATATCCTTTACTCATCTAGTTATTTGAATTCCATCTGACCATCAAGAGTATGTAAGCCTTATAAAATCAGTAATCTGAACCTTAATTTAAATCCAAGTGTCCTAAATTATATCGTGAGTTGATAAAGCTAATAATGATAAAATTTTATGAAATTTAATAAATCGAATATAGTATTAATAATAAAAAGCCTAGAAATTGATAAAAACCTATATCGTGTATAAAAACCTAAATCGCGTATAAAAACCCTATATCCGATCTATGCACAATTACTCGAAATCAAACCCAAACTTAATCGAAACCCTAAAACTATAACTTTAAACTTATAAAATAATTAAATATCACTCGATAGTAATATAACTGTAGTCGATTACAATTATCGACTAAATCACGTAAAACTTTTAACGAAACCATTAAAATAACATACAAAAATTATAATTGTAATGGGTATCAATTAAATTGATAGAATTTTCATAAAATGCCAAAATTAATTTATAATTATTATTTTTATGTTTATAAAAATTACATATAATTATTTCTAAGTTCCTTTTTCTTCCATTTTCTTTCCTTTCTTTTTCCTTCTTTTCTTTTCCTCTTCTATTTTTTCCCTTTTCCTCACATGATTTATAGCTACAAAGTCAATAGCCCATGTGTGTAAATTTTCATTACAAGTGTCACAAATTAAAGGGGCAAAGGACAAAAATAATAAAGCACATGTCGTATCCTAATTAATGCCTAATCTAAGAGGATAACTTCTTCTTCTTTTAATTTATTTGCTTCATAATTAGCTAGTCTTCATGCCCCAAAACCTGGAAAAAGTCAAACCAAAAACATAAAGTGAAAAAAGAAAAGAAAAGCAAAGTAAAAAGAGCAAAACAAAGTTCAAGAACAAGAAGAGAATTAAGAAGAAAAAGAAGAAGGAGAAAAAGAAGAAAAATAAGGATATATAACTTAAAATTAGGTAAGTATATGTTTAATTTATTTGTACATGTGTATAGTATATAGTATGAGCATGAATATACTAAGTACTATATCACATGTACATATATGTATCCATAAGTAGATAAATATATGTGTATTTCTTCCATTTGTATATCAATATATGTCTGTAGACCTGTATATATACATTATTATGTAGAATATACAATATATGTATATATATATGTACAAATAAGAATACATATAGTAGAGATTTAGAATTTTCACTATTTATATATATATATATCCATGTACAGAAAAATATATATTTATATATATATGTGTATGGATTATTATTATTTGGTACATTATATATATGTATTAGGTATTCTCGTGTTTATGTATTCATGTAAGTATTTTTTTATGTATACATATATGTATATATAGTTGACGTGATAGTATGTATGTATATATAAACATAGTACTTTATATTATATATAGTTATATGTGTACATGTATAAAAGTATGTATGTGTATATAAAATATAAATACATGTATATTATACGTATATGTATAGTATATAATATATAATTAAAGTCAGAATAATTTATCACATAAAGTATAGTATACATATAAATGTACATATATGGCAAAAAATACGCTTATAATTAAATAAGCATACATGATATATGATAATATTAATTTAATAAATAAAGTAAGTTAATAAATATATATATATAGGTACATAAATTAGGAAAAAAGTAAATAATTAAGTAAAAAAAAGATTAATTAAATTAATCAATTAGAATAATAAGTATATATATATATGTATATTACGAAATAAAAGAAAATTAATAAAGTAGAAAAAAAATTTGAATTAATAATTCTAAAATCTCAAAAATAGGTAAAAATAAGTAATTAGGGCAAAATAAGCTTAAAATAATAAAATTATCACTTATACAATTTAAGTAATTATTAAATAATAAATATACTTAAAAAAAGCTCAAATTAATATTTTATAATTTTTTAAATTAAAATAATAAATTTTGTGGTATTTTTATATCACTGTTCAAACTGCGAATTATAACGTCTAAAGCAAACCTTGCTACAAGAAAATACACTCAAAAACGATCAAAATGGACTATAAGTTTATAACAATTTAAGCTAAAATGAAAAAGTTATACGCAATTAGATAAAAACGATCAAATCAACAATTTCACGTAACTAAGTAAAGCAACCAGTACAAATTATGATACTAGTTTAGCTTTAAATTCTCAAACTTACAATTTTCTATATTCCTTATTCTCAGGTGATCTCAATCTTGACCCTAAGATACCATTGGATTATTACGACCCCTGAGTTGATTATAGCTGAGTGAGTTTTTCCAAATGATCCCATACTTACTTACATTTTTAATTAGCGAATATAAATTAGGATTAATAATTAAATGTTGTATGGGGTTAGGTTATGCTTGTGCATGATAAATGTTTGTTAATAGTGAATTTACATTAAAGTACGATAACATGTTGATTGTTGCACAATATATTCTCTAAGAACTGATTATTTATGACCTTATTGATCATTGAATAATAAGACCTAATTTTATTTGACTTGAAAAAGTTAACTTGAAACACATATAATCATACACCGCATAACTAATCCTGGACGTCACATTACATAGAGGTAGTGAAAGGCCATACATGGGTTGATTATTAGATTGTTATAGATTTTATACGATGCATACATACAATATGACCTTATCCTAACCCGTGGGATCACTAAGCGTTAGAGGTGCCAACCGCCTAAATAAAGGTTGAGTCTAGAGGCCTTCATTTAAGGATGAGTAAGAGCTATGTGAATCCACTCACAATCATACATAAAACTCATTTTTTATAAAACTAAAAATGGATATACCATTATATTTTAAATGCAAAACGCAAAGTTTCATTATAAGATAAGTTCTAGTATGATACCCGAATCTGATTATGCTAAAGTACCTCCAACCCTAATTTCAGAAGGCGTTAAATCTGAGTTGCATACAGTACCTAGTTACCTGCATGTATTTATTTGGCATACTGATTTACACGTATTCATTTGATTGAATTTAATTGATGTATAACTTGATTCCTGTATGATAAAGGGGATTATCTCACTAAGCTAGTTAGATTATACCCTTGTAGTTTACTTTCACAAGCCAAGTTGTTCATGGAGTTGAGCTGCCACATACTTGAGGTTAGTTGTACATCAGGGGATTGATGTAGGAGTAAGACGTGACCGGAGTGTACTTATGATAGTGTATTTAGATTATGAATCGTACTATGTAATCAAATGATATCAGTTTGAGTTAAGAAGTATTATAGACTTCTCGTCTGTAAATTTCTATATAAATAGATCGTGTTTTATACTTCTTTAATTTGTTATTATTATCATAAACTGATGTTGCTTATACTTGCACAACTTTTGGTTATTAGTTATACCTGTAGCCTTTTGTATTATATAAAGGGTTGTCGATTGTGAGGGAATTCAATCTATAGTCCTTTGTACGATATACAGCAATTGCCATGATTAGCCCCCTCAAGTCGTGATAGAGTTTCTCTTCAACCCACATGCTTTGAAAATATTAAACCTATGTTAGGTAGCGATCCTTTTAGGTAACTGGATCTGTTCTTCAAAGGATTTGATGAGATCATATCATTGTGTGAACTTAACCCAATTGAAGTCTAGCTAGTGCCTTCTCATGTGATTGACGAACCAGACTATTAGTAGGACTATGTTGGTTTTTAGATCCCTAAATTTCTTACTCTTAAGATGGTTCAAGGAGTGAATTTGCTCAACTAAGAGGGTAGGTACGTAAGATTTCCCTTCTAAGAATTGGGATACTAACTCAACTACCTTGAAATGAATATAGTGTAACTCATTTACCAATAAGATGGCACCGAATACCGCTAAGATATAGGCATTTACTCGACATTGGTGCCAAGTTTTTGCATCCACATAAAAGATATCTCATATCTCCTGATATCTTAGTATAGTAAAGAACCACATAATGATATCATCCATCACAAGGGCCTTTCCCTTAACTAAATCTTGGTTTATTTCTGTTTTTCCTAGTATTAGTAGCTTGTTGAAAATTTTTAGTGTAACGATCTCAAGGTCTAGTACATAAACGTTGCCAATGATAGTCGGAGCCCAAAGTAACTGGGAGTATTCTTCTATGGTTACACTCAACTAGTTTGGGCTAAAACAAAATGCAACAACTTCAAGCTCCTAAAAGTGCACTAAGGCCGGTATCAGAGTGATGGGATTGATACTCTATAAGGATAGGATGGGTCCGATTTTGCTCTTGATAAATTTCTACTTATCGAGGGTGAAGAGTTAAAACCAATTTTCTAATGACTTCTGACGCTTGTAAGGCAGGTGGATATGGATCTCCTTAAAAGTATGTTGGGAAAAGCTAGCCATTTCTACAAAAGATAAAATTACATCAAAAACCTATTCTAAACTTTACATGTGATATTTTACAAGGATAATTATAGTGAAATTACAGTTGCTAGATTTTTTTCCTCTTTTTGTTTTTTCGAGTTCACCAGGTTACGGATTCTTGCCAATCTTTGAAAAATGGTTTCATGCATGTGGAAGGGTAGGTTATAAAGGTTCTCAAATTCTATGACCTCATACGTTTTTAAAGAAACAGTTCTTAGGACACATTAAAACATGAATGGGGCAACTTGATCGGCTTCGAAAGGTAATTATCATACAACATCCAAAGCTTCTACAAACAGTTTACAAAGATAAATTACAACATGACTTGGGAAAAAAAAATCCAACTTTAGAAGTTTCAAGTAGTTAGCCCTCTTGACATCTCCAGTGAAGTCGCCAAGCTACCAGGTCCAAATTTTCATTTTTATTCATCTTCCTTAATTTGATTTAAACTAAACCCTATGCTAATTTAATTAAAGCCTTCAATTAAAATTGAGGAAAACCTAATTTCTTGTATTTTTTAAAACGAATGGAGCAATCACCTCGTAGAGCAAAGAAAAAAAAATTAAATTAGAACCAATTAGGCAGATCAATTCTAACTTAGCTACTAGCTTGCGTTTTGAAAAATCTTTCAAGAAACCAAATTCATATATTCAAGGGCTATCATATTAAACTCTTTTGAGTACCCCTTCAACTTTCCAAATTTTATTTTATTTTTTCAATTGCCCATTTAAGAGAAATAAATAAATAAACAAACAAACAAAATTATATCTAATTACGAAAATCAAGAAATTGGAAAATTACTCACAAAAAGGAAAAAACAATTTTTTTTTTTTACATATTTTAAGTCTCTCCATAGGTGCTTACATATCCTCTAGTAGGAATCAAACTTTCCATAGTTCATTTCGAAAAATTTAAGTGAGTTAATTCTTTTTAATTTCTAAATAAATGACTAAGTTTACGTTTTAAAATGCTTGTTTCAATTTTTAAGAAAATTTCTAAGAAAAGGAAAGAAAGAAAGAAAAAATCTTAATTTGGGGTTATGAATTTTTTAAAAGTTTAAAAGATCCTAACCTTGGAAAAAATGACTAATTACTTCTTCTTTTTTTATAAAATCTTTTTCTAAGTGAGGAAAAATTTTTTATAAGGACTTTTTTTTAAAAGGAAAAAAAATTTAAGAAAAAATACCTAAAAAAAATTTTGAATTTTCAAGCTCTAAAGAATTTTTTTTAAGGATCTTTCCACTTATTTAATTTTAATTTTTAATGCATTTTCCCAAAAGAAGCAATATTGGGAAAAAAAAAAAAGACAGATGATTACTTAGAAAGCTAGTTTGAGTTAGACTAAGTCGGTTTTGGGCGGTTCAAGTTGAGTCATGGTCTTAGAACCATGTTACAAGCAAATGGATATTCAAGAAACACCCAATGCAATGATCACCTAACAACGTACAACGGATTCTAGGCACATCCTTGAGCAAGTGATCGAACCAATGAGCTTTTGATTGTTAAAATGAAGTTCAAGCAACGATGTAGTGGCTTAAGGAGTTCGATTGACAATTGTTCGAAGGAGGAGGAGATAGTAGTGTTTAGGGTGCTACTTTGGTGGCCACAACCAATCATAAGGATGGTTGGAAATTGGAGTTAGAAGCTTATTATGGTGTTGTTTTTCTTCAATTTATGACATAATTGAAGAAAAACTAAAGAGAAAAGGAGGTCAAACATAAAAAGAGAACGCTTATGAGAATATGAGTAAAATGGATTTCAAACTTAGATTGATGCTAAGATGTGAAATTGTAGACCCTATTTATACAAAATGATGATGAAATAAGCTCGACAAGTCAAATGAATGGATTAAATTTGAAGGCCAAGTTTAATGAGTTTTGACCAATTTAATCTAAAAATTGAATATAAGTTGCTATTGTTAATGGTCAAAATGAATTTATGAGGTCCCAATCTTACTAAAAACACACTTTAAAAGCTTCGATTTTCATGAATGGAGCTTAAATGAAGCTCAAATCAAGCTTGGGTCAAATGTTGTGCATTTAAGTTTTTTCTAATAATTTATTCCAAATTTAACCTATCATGACCCTAAAGGGGGCTTAGTAGGAATACCTAAAATTTTCATATCATGTGTGCACCCATGATTTAAAAATCATCTTGCAAGTTAGAGATTACAAAATTATAAATAATTAGTCACTAAAGTTTTTATTTATTTATTTAATTAACTTATGACCACATATATGTAACTATGGATATCCAATAAGTCACAGTCCAACAGAACCGCAAAGAATCGATATCCCATACCAAACAATAGGATTAGGTAATAAAGTTCTAAAACTCAAGCTTACTAAAGTCACAAAATTTAAATATAATATTAATAATTATATATATAATAATTCAAATGAACTATATAGTCTGTCCTCAGAGTCTAACTTCTATGCATCCCGATGTTGACACTCAACTCTTAGTTCTTAACCCATGCCCGATCATCTAGCAACCTGCAAGAGAAAATTATTAAGGAGTAAGCTACAAGAGCTTAGTAAGTTCTCCCTCATACTATACCAGCAAACAAGTTATCAAACAATTTATTATCAAACATATGAATGCATGAACAAGCAGTATGTTAAACAATATATATGTAGTTAACCAATATTACATACAACATCGAATTTAACGCCCTCCAAAGTAAAGGTTGGAGAAACATCGGCACTAATCACAATTGGGCTCTAGCACCTAGGTTTTTAACCTTATATCATTATATATATATATATATATATGAATTCGCTGTTTCACAAAACAGGTTTCTATTTCCAATAGAGATAGTCAATAGTATACAAATATTCAAGTCTAGTGATGAGGTGACCCTCGCAGTCCACACTCACACCCTACATGGTAGTCTCTAAACGCGACCCCCAACCACCTACGGTTAACGTCTCCGGCGCCAGTAGAACCCGCAAGCCAAGGGTAGGGTCTTGTTGCACCAATGTTCTTGTATTGTACTAAACAAATCATGTAGGAATCCATCCCTCCAAGGCCCTTCATTACCAATCGCGGAGGTGACGGCCGGAACATTATATGCAATATTCGTGCTCTATGCATGAACCGTTTAATTTTACTTAAGTTAAATAGGATTAAGTCAATTTATGAGATAGTCAAACATTATCAACAAATCATTCAAATAATGCAACAATCAATTATATAACTAAATCTTCAACCATCACATTTAATAGTATTTTTGCACAATAATCAATCAATATCAGTCGCATGCATAACTCAAATCCCCATGCATCAAGTTATTAATATTTAATTTATGTGCTCTAACTACAAACACAAAACAAGTATAGGGTTATCAGGAGTACTCACTTAGTCATAAATGATGTCAAGGATTGTAATAGTCTAAAGATAAATCAGTCTCGATCTCATGATCACTTAACATTAGGAGAATATAAAAAGTAATAAGTTTGGGAATTAAATAACTAAACTAACATGCTAAATCGTACTGTTTACTTAAATAGATTATTGATTTATGTAAAATCATCGATTCGCGTATAACTTTTTCATTTTAGCTCGGATCGTCATGAACTTATAATCCATTTTAATCGTTTTCAAGCGTATTTTCTCGTAGCGAGGTCCGTTTTGAACGTTCTGACTCACAGTTTGAATTGTGACATAAAAAATCACAAAATTTATTATTTTAGTTTAAAAATTATAAAATATTAATTTTAGCTTTTTCTTAATATATTTATGATTTAATAATTATTTAAATCATGTAATTGATATTTTTATTATTTTGAGCATACTTTTCCTATTTTTAGGATTCTTGCTTTATTATATAATATTAATTTTTATTATAATATATTCTATTTATTATATTTCTAATAATTGTATAATGTGTACTATTACTTATTATGTACGTAATACACATCTAATATTTTTATCATTCTAATATTTTTATCATTCTAATTACCATCTCCCAACATCAATTATTATTTCAAAATGTCTAAATTCATCCTAAATTAAATTTTACACCTACTTACCCTAATTTACAAAATTAACTAAAAATTTATTATTTTCCCTATTACTTATTTACTACATAATTAACCTAATAATTACATCTAATACCCTAAATGCTATAAGTATCATACTTCATCATATTTCAACATCCTAAAACATATAATTATTCATTAAATCAATACTTAACTATTTAATTACTTAATTAACCCTAAATTACCCATTTTATGCCTCATTTAAGGCTTAAAAATTATCTAAAAATTCTGAAAATTAATTTTTAAAAACAGGCTTCATAGTAATATTCTATATCATCTAATTAGTCTACAAAAAAATTTTGGGCTCAAAAATACACTTCTAAGGTTATTTATTTCTAAACCGAAACATGCTTGGTTTTCCATAATTTCTTAAGGATAATATATCATAGGATATATTTTCATCAAAATAATATTTTTCCTAAAAATTACATACAAAAATATTCTAGAATAACGAAATTCATAATTTTCTAAGAATATTTACCATTTTTACAAAATTATACAAAATCGAACTAGAAATCAAACTCACCGATTTGGATGGCTCTGGCTACCGTTGGAGACTATGGGTGTATCGGCCCACCTGGGTGCCACCAGCACCATGTGGTGGTAGTGGCCGTCCACTCCTAGCTATTCATTGGGTCTAGGTTCTTCTTATAAGTCCCAACTACATAAATTTTTGCTAAATTTTTGTAGAACTCTAATTTTCTCTCAATTTCGCCTTTCTCTATTTTTCTAAACTTTCTAACATCTAAAATGATCTTTTGAAAAATTTGGAGTATTTATAGAGTTTTAGAGAAATTATTGTGCATTAATTTATAAAGCTTTAGGGAACGTATTTATGGACTATTTTTCTAAACTTTCTTCTAATTTGACTTTTGTGTTGTTCTAATTTAATTGGCTAATTTTTTTCTCATTTTCCCCAGCTGCCACGACCCAATTCTAAATCATTCCATATTTTTTCTAATTTTTCTTTATTTTTCCTTAATTAATTATGAATTATCTTTAATTAATTATGAATTATCTTTAATTATTTAGTATTATTTTAGCACGTTTTATGTATTTTAAGTAATTACATATATTTCTACCTACATGTAAATTCATATATAGTATAAATAAATATTCTTAAATATTATTTAGGTCATTCTATGAATTTTAGTATACATATAATTTATCTCTAACGATTCGTTAATTATCGGAATGCATTGTACATATTTTCGATAAATAATGAGTTGAATACTTAAAATTTGAAATTTTTATATTCTTTTATTTTATTTCTTATTTTCTTAAATTTGAACATACGGGATCATTTTTACTAATATTTTTTTACTTTACTTATAATTTAGGCTTGATTGAATTTTTCAACCGATCGAAATCTTGAGTAACTAGTTGTGGGGCTTACATTCTACCCCCCTTAAATAGCTAAATTTGCGGGGTTTACATAACCAATAAATGAATTTTTTTTTACAATATATTAGGACAATCCAAAGTAAGCTATGCATACTACACAATTCCATCACTAATTTATATGAAATCATATAGTAAATACCTAGAAAGGTGGCTCAAACATGAGCTAATAGGTTATTTTTACAAATGAGGAAACTAGGGAAAATAAAGGAAGTTGAGGGAAAATGACAGAATTGGCAAGAAAACTTCACCCTAGCATGTGTGGACACGTTTGGGCCAACACGTATGCCACATGTACCTAGGCAAAAAAAATTACAGGCGCTTTGCTCGCTTGCTATGTTGGGCCAAGAAAGAAAATCAAAGCTTAGCCTTGATTTGTTGAATATGTAGACCAAGTTTAATCTAATCCAACCTAATACTTTATTACTTTTTTTTAATTAATTAATAAATAAACGAAATAAATAAATAAATAAGCAAATTAAATAAATAAAAAAAACACATTACTCTAAGTCTAAGTTTAAATGACCCTATAAAATAAAATTGATTTTTGAACCAACTTTAATTTAACGGTTTCATCTAAAAAATCCAAGTGACTCGAAACCATTATATCCGTTAATGACTCGATTAACTCATTGACACTAAAGAGGAACTTAGGTCTTTTATTTTCTTGAAAATTCTAATGATCCTAGAAATTTTTTTATTTTTTTAGTTTTTCAAAAATTAAAATTAAAAATTTAAATAAAATACTAAACTTATAAAAGGGGAAGGGGCAAATATGAGCTGTCTATTAAGAGTATGACTAACTAAAGATTTTGGGTTCTATCCTCAATGGAGTCACTAAATTGCTAAGCTCACATTTGCTAATTAAGTTGACCAAGTTTAACTTGGTCCAACCCGATACCCCTATTACTTTTTTTTAATTAATAAATAAATAAATACACAACTCTAATCCTATGATTAACTGACCCTATAAAATAAAATTGATTTTTAAACCAACTTAAATTTAACAGTTTCATCTAAAAAATCCAAGTAACTTAGAACCATTATACCTACTAATGACTCAATTAACTCAACGACACTAAAGAAGAACTTAGGTATTTTATTTTCCTAAAAATTCTATTGTTCCTAGAAATTTTTGTATTTTTTTTATTTTTCAAAAATTAAAATTAAAAATAAATAAATAAATAAAATACTAAACTTATAAAAGGGAAGGGGGAAAAAATGAGGTGTTGACAAAGTTGAATTTCACAAATAAGTTGAAATGCAATCGATATAAATTATAGCATAAAGTTTATCAAGTTAAATCTTAATTAGTCTAGAAATAAAGATTTTAGATTAGATACATAATATAATGTTCTACTATTTTTTAAGTATATCATGGAACTTCATAAGTAATTATTCATGGTAAAATTATACTAAAAAAATCACATAAAATTGGACCAACATAAATATATATAATATATATGAAACCGCCTTTAATAAGGCAATGAAGAACTTCAACCTTTAAAATATTGTGTCCATTTGCCACACATGCCATAGGGATTAACAAGGGGGAGGGGGCAAAAGGGAGAGAAAGAGAAGGGGGTAAAGAGAGAGGGGGAAAGAGAGAAGACAATGGAGAATAAAAGGAAAGAAAAAATGTAAAGATAAAAACAAATAAGAAGGAAAAAGAATAAAATAATATATATGTATATAAGAGGATAGGATGTAGAAAGATGAGTTAGAAGATTTAATTTCCTGGTCCAATATTTTTAGCTAATCTCATTTTATAATTTTAAGTGTTTACTTTTAATTTATATATAATAGTTTTAAAAAAGATAAATTCGTAACCTCATTACTTTTCTAAAACAAGTAATTCATCCATACAATTTCATATATGTTTTCGTTTCGAGTATTAAACTTAGAATATTGATAACTATATTTCTATTGCGCTATTTAATAACCTGTAAAGAGACTAATTGAATATATAGCAATGTAAATTATCTTTTCCATGTATATGGTTGAAAGTGTAATAACATGAATGAAAACGTGAGTAGCAAGCATAAAAGTTTATTAATGACCCTATTATAATAAGTACCCACATTACACATAGATAGCTAGACGAAGCTTATTTAAAAAAAAAAACTACATATTGTACTATATTTTAAATGCAATTAATATTATTTGAAAAATATACATATAAGCTATAAATATATATTATTTATTGAAATGATGCTTTTCCTAATTTGACATAACAAGCCCTCTTGTTTTACAGTAAATATGTATGATCATTATGTTGCACTATATTACAAGTATATTTATAACAAAGGTTATACAATAAGCAATATACTAAGATTGTATGTATTCTATCTACATATATATGTAATAGAAGATATATATATTTAATAATGTTTTATATTAACTATAGGGCTAGTTAATTAACTTAATAACTATAAGGTAAAAATAAGATAATCACCTAAAGAAATATTTTAACTTATCTAACTCAAGTCTTACGTGTACATAATAAGCTTAATCATTGATTTAAAATATACAACAAGAAGGATAAGTATATTAGGTCGATTGCCTTCTAACATTGTATGTATCTTAACTTGTACTCTATCTTATCCAGGATTAACAAGCCAAACCTGTAAACTTATAAGAGACTTTTAGGGATAATTGGCTAGGAAGCTAAGTAAGTGAGATCAATGCTTTACAACATTTTGCAGTATTATTTCAAAATACTTAGAGGCTTTGGTATGTTTTTGGCTTGTGATTATAATTTAGTTCTCTATGTGTATGCAAGGTATGTGCTTAAATAGTTCTCAGCTACTATAAGAATTTAGCTCCATGTGATGTTGTTTTGTGATCATTGCTTCGATTGGTCTGTTTGAAATTGTTTGATCACTTTAGAAACAATCTAACTTGAACTTAAACAAATATCTAACCTAACAAGCATTATAACCCATTAAGGGTAATAACTAGGATTATCAAGCCAAACATGAACCCCCTTTAATGAGGATAACTAAAATGGTCTTCCCTACATTCATCAAACTAAGTGATAGGAGAAAAGATTGCAAAAGGTTGGAAGCCATGTTTCGAAGGTGCTCAGGGAGGAGGGTATGCTCCATTACACAAGCCCTAGTTTGGTTTTGATCTATGGGTATATAGTATCAAACTTCTCAACCCGGGTTAAAGTAGGCATAATTTCTCTAATATCACAATGGAGAGAATAATGCCATGCAATGACGTTTACGTATACGTACATTACATCTAACTAATTTGGTTGAAAACCCCTATTTGTAATAAGATGAATACATACTTTTGTCTTCATCCCACTAACTGAATAAGTTGTCACTCATTCTCTATAATCTATTTATAAGTTCAAAGTGGAACTACAAGTACCACATCTAAAACCAAAACTTTAGTAAACAAAGTTGAGGAGTGAGGATCGGGAAGAATGTGGCTGAGTTTTGTTCTTATTATTTACTTTTCCTAACTATTAAGAAAACTACTCGAGTCTTCTCAAGGAGCTCACTGGTTTTTAATCTTTTAATCTATATATCGAATAACGTATACCTATAGGTTTTACAAATAATCTTCTAAAAAATCAAACTACGAATATGCTTCATTAGTTATTTGGAAAAATTATTTTTTAGGTTTATATTAAGTAGTTATCGAATTGGATGTTTTAAAGTAATAGAGTCTAGTACACTTGGTGTAAACTAAGTTTATGATAACAGCTATAAAGATAATTTCTATCTTAAGATCATTTACACGATAAAACTATTACAACTCCACCTTTTCGAAACATGAAAGTAAGTACTTAATGATTGAGAAATGGCTTTTATTTTGTTCCCCTGATTAGTATTCAAAGTGTAACACATTCAATAATTTATTCATTTACTTATACTTTAGTATATTAAAGAGAAGATTTTGAGGAAGGATGAAAGTTGCTAAATTAATATGAAGCACGATAACTGTGTATATTAAATTTCATTCTTGACAACAATGAGGAAAAAGAGTAAGTCTAGTACTCTTGATTTCTTTAATTTCAAACTCCCCATAATACTAAACTATTTTAACATGTGTATCAATCACATAGAATGAAAAATTGGTTGATTTTAGAGGGAACTCTTTCTTAATACGTAATAATCTCAAATGCTTGAAATCGAATAAGTGGCTAAATGATTGTGTAATCAACATGGTGGAAATGTTAATGACCCATGCAAAATTGAGAGATGGCAATAAATGGAAGACTTGGTTCTTCCACACATGGTTTTTGGTGAACTCGAATGATCCATATGTCTTCTATTTATTTTATTTTCTGTATTGATAAATAAATTGATACTCTTGAAGACAAGCATATATTGGTTATGGGAGAACTATTATCGGCAATTTTGCTTCCACTTTCTTATGCAAAGAAGAACTTATAAGAAAACCAAATCAATGTGAGAAGGTATACATTAATCCTTATTCTTTCACTTAACATAAGTTGAAATCACATTGCTAAGCCTTTTACTCATTGTAAGCATATATACTAGTTATTTGTAGTAAAAATCATTGGTGGTTGATTGAGCTATAAATGATATTTGAAATGATGATGGTCTATGATACCTCTAAGATGCAAATAAATTATAAACAAAAAGTGTGGTCAAGAAAGCATTACAATATTGTCTCATCCAATCATAACCATATTATTTGTAATATGCGATGACTACACATATCAAACTAATCAAAAATTTTGCAAAATTCAAATCTGCAATAATTTTTTCCAACATAATGTCCTTAAGGACAAGGGGACCTATCTATTTGAGAGAGTAATGTCAAATCGGCCAATTATTCTCAATATGAAAGTGCCAAATCGAGTAAAAATGGCAACAAGTAAGGAGTTTATCATGCACTCATCTATGTAATATTACCCTTTCATAAAGTGAAACTAACTTGTTTTACTTATTGTAATCCCAATTGTTATGTTTATATATTAAAGCTTATGAAATCAAAAGGCTAAAATGATGAGATAAAAGGAAATATATGTTCATTATTGATTTTGTATATTATTTTCTTTTTAACCATAACAATGGCATTGATGTTTTCTCATCATTGTTGCTTGTGCAACGTCCTAGATTGAAAGCATTAAAGATAGGCTACAAATTATTTTAGATCTTGTGGAGTCACAATTAATCTCAAGCGTAATGTGATATGTCAACAAGCACATTACCATTATGAAGAACAAAGGATAACTTGTTTATTAGAAACACCAAAGATAGATTTGATACCAAGAAGGATCGTATTGATTGATAGAGATAATACCTTTTTAAAAAAAAAAAATTAATTCTTGTACGTTGTACTCTTAAGTATGCCTTATATAGTGGTAAGCCTTTTTAATGTAAATTAGTTATAAAGTTTAACTCTTGCAAATGTTAATAAAATGTTTTACTGTTTTAGTCTTCATCCCATTTACTTGTATTTTCATTACAAAAATTAAATGTCATTAATAACATTAATGGAAAACATATATCGAAAATAAATGAAAACATGATGATTATACATTATATAAGGTAACAGCTTCTAAATTCATATATTATAACTATTTAAGAACCTACGCGATGCGTGAATAAAAGCTTAAATTAAGATTATAAATTTTTTAGTTGTGAAAACAACAAAATGTAAATAGGATTTAATGTTTTATATAATATTATATTATTTACAATACGAGCTATTACTAATTTCTATCGATATTCTCTATTTTGAGTATATTATAAGGAGAACTAGATGTTTAGTATCTAAGCTCAAAGCCTAATATGATGGATGAAAAAATTTCTTAGACTCAAATATTATATTTAGTCCATGATATCCCATGGAGCCATGTGGGATTGTGATGCAAAGAGAGAAAGTATCTATATGATAGAAGTCTCAAACAAAATGATAGGTTTTATAGTCAAATACAATGAAAAATGTTATCTAATGAGATAGAAATTTTTCAATTAATTAAATTTTTTATGTTAAATATGAATAAATGTCTATTCATTGTCATGCTCCAAAATCTGATGAGTCATCTCAACTCCGTTATGTATACTAACCTAAGTTAAAAGCTAGCCTCTTAGCCGCTAACGTAAATATAATCTACACAAAGCGTACTTAACTGAATCAACTTTAAAGTAGTCAAATAGGTACCTGTAACTCCTAGAACCTATGGAACAATTTTACAAAACACTTTTCCTTGAAGTACTATTATC
Source organism: Lumnitzera racemosa (assembly GCA_024138005.1). Taxonomy (NCBI): domain Eukaryota; kingdom Viridiplantae; phylum Streptophyta; class Magnoliopsida; order Myrtales; family Combretaceae; genus Lumnitzera; species Lumnitzera racemosa. Next base: position 73,643,755 of record JAMXBC010000007.1, on the reverse strand, counting down.
TCATAACTTATAATATACATTAAATGACCAATTTTCTAAAAGAACTTTACAAATCCACAGGTTGATATATTTACTTATACATATTACATTAGCCAACCAAGCGAAAACTATATGGCCACCTAAGGAGACCCTCATAGTTTTTCCACAAAAGAAAACAAAATAAAAAAAGAAACGAGTGATCAATCCCTTCGTCTTCAAGTCCTCACTCATAAGCTCATTGAATAATAACATGTGGATGATTATAGAAAAAAATCTTCAAAACTACTCGAAACCTATAAAATAGTCTATAGGGATGTGAGTATAACTCGATCAATAAGAAGGGACAGATTTATAAGTGTACAACAAACAAACCAGGTTATCAAACATTAATTAGATGCAATGCAATAAGCGAATGAGACTTCATTGCATAATGTTTAAATAATCCATTATAAAGTTAGAGAAATTAATCCACTCTAAACTAAATTGAGAAGTTTCAATGCATACTATCAAACCAAATACAAGCTTGTTGTAAAACCTAAGTTAAAAATAAAAATAATAAATTTAATTAATTTAAGGGAATTAAAGAAACAAGTGATTTTTATATCCAGGCATTAATATGGCTTGTATATTGATATCAGGTGCTAGGGGAAAAAGTGTCGTAAGAAAAGATTCAGACATTGGTATAAAATGTAATTAAGTATCAAGGGCCAGGGGCAAAATTGTTATGAGAAAAGATCCAAACATTGATATAGCTCGTGATTACACATTAATGCTAGGGGCATTTTGGTCTAAGAAAAAGTTATACTCCCCACTGAATCATCTAAACATATATTACAGTTACCATAACTCTCTCTCATAAAAACTTATAATACTCTCCAAGAAACCTACAATACTCATCTCAACCCTGATTCTTGAATCAAGATTCATTCCATTGAAAGAGGAATTCGTTAAGAATCAATCTTTCCTCCTTAATCAAGTAAGTTATCCTTCTATCTTCATTCTACATTTTTATAATTTATTCTTTTAGGTTTCCTTTAAGTTTTAGGAATGGAAGTGTTGATATTGTTAGTATAGTAGTGGTGATGTGGTTATGATGTAAAGTACATCCAATTGATGTCATAAAGTGGTATGGGGATATGTAGTATACGTGTAATGTGTCTTGCGTATAAGTGTATGCATGTATTAGGTGTAGTGCACATTATGTATAGGTATAGGCATCATAAAGTGTGTGAATGGCTGAGTAATAGTTGTGGTCACGTAGCATCATGCAGTATTTGTGCACGCATGAAATCGAAGTGGCAATGTGTATGATATATATGTGTGTGAGATGACATGTTGAGAGTTGTATGAGTATCGATGTCAAATGTATATATATTAAGGGTAACATTGGAAAGGATATATGAAATAAGGTTTAGAAGCTTAGAGTATGGAGTTAAGGGTAAAGTTAAGGAGAAAGAAATATCAAGTTGTGAAATTATTAAATTCTAAACTAGCTTTTATATCTTAAATAGGTACTAGAGGACACATAGTGTTGGATCAATTTGAGATAGGAACTTTAGGTACAGGATATATGTTTGTTAAATGTGTGTGTTAGGTTAGTGAATAAAAACCAAACTAAATTGATATTTGGACTTAATTGTGTTGCTAGTTATGCTTGGCTTCAACCACCCACTAGTCGAGTCCAATGGTGTTGGTGAGGTACTTAGTAATCCTTACATGACGTTGTCTCCTGTAGAGTCCCGTGCTGAAATAACCCAAGTAGATCTAGGTTGGTTTATGGCACTCGGGTGTTGGAGAGTACCCAACACCACTACTTACATAGTTTCTATATATATAAATTTCTTGTTAGGGGTCATAAGTAACCTCAAGTCTCAAGATGTTGAGATTATGATGGTTGTAGGCCTAAATGAAACATTAAATCTACTGCTTGTTGCATTTAATAGCAGTATTTATGTACATGTGTATTTGATTGATACTTGTGTTATATGTACATGTGTATGGTATCCTATAATAGCCTTTGGTTCACCCTATGAGAATTGTTATTTTCAGTTGCAGGGATAGGTTACGAGGTAGATGATGGGGTTTATGCAGAGAATTGCGGATTTGATTACCTTTACTATGATGAGCAAGGAGATTATTACTATTATGAGGATAGAGTCGGAGCATCGTAATTTAGTTGTAGAGGTAGACTAAAGGGATTTGAATTTATTTCCTTTATAATTACTTATTTAGGAGACCCGTGTGGTTTCAGAGTCACTTATGACTTCTATTGCTAGATTTAGTAGTTTAATTGTTGTTAGAGCTATAAGACTCCAAGTTATGATTTAAAGTTCTCTCGTATTTTAAGCTATGAAGTGATGATATTCTTAATTGTGTTATTACTTTTGACTATAGAGTTAAGTAGTTGACTTCCTACTCTAATAACATTTTAAGGTTGTCAATTGTGAAATGGTAGATTTCCTATTATTATCTTGTGGATCTTAGACAAGTTACAGGTTCCTAGATACCTGACGTGTTAATAGAAGTTAGAGACATGTAGTAGGGCTGTGGCGTCATGGGTTTTGGGGCGTCACACTTATACAATGGAGAACATCCTCTTCCCTAAACAATATTTGAATCACAATTCTCAACTTTGTTGGGACCTCCTCTTTTATCACTTAATTCGACTAAGGGTAAGAAAATGACAATTTCTATTATCTTTATTGAGGTGTTGGTATTTGGTCTAATAACCTAATCGTTCCCTTAATGAGTTATCATGTTTGTTAAGTTAGAGTTTTAAGTCAAGTTAAGGTTAGTTTAGTTTATAGTTAACCAACCATGTTCATGACAATCAATCAATGCAACATTAATTAAAAAAAAAAAACACTACAAGGAGTTCATCTCCTAATCAGCAATACGATATTCCAAACACATATATAGCACATGCACAAACAATCTAACTACAACCATAAATAAATACTCTTATTCCCACAAGAATCTTGAATGATACTCTAAAATGCTATAAAGCAACAATTCCATCTTACCTAATGTTCAATGATTCACAACTCTTGGTTGCCGCACTTGTAATCTTCAATTAGCCCTATACATATACTATTGTTTAACTTTGCTCCATATACAATCTATGAATTTAACAGTAATTGATTCATTTTTATGTAAATTATGTTATTTTGACATTAATTCTACAAACTTATTTTGACCTCAAATGATTCTATCTATATTATCCTTTAAGTTAAGTTACTAGTCAAGATCATGGTAGAGTTCTTAAGCCAAAATCCTCTAAGTTACTCTTTAAGTTATGCTAGGATCATATCTTACGCCAACTTTAAGCTCTGAGTTACTTCATTTTAATTATTCTTAACAAGATATCCTCTAAGCTACCCTCTAAGTTAAGCCAATTTCAAATTTCTTAAGGGTTTACCCTTTAACTTAGTCTCTGAGTTTCCTCCTATTACATTTCTCATAGAAATTCCCTCTCACTTAACTTTCAAGTGAATAATTAGTAAGTTATTCACTTAATAGAATCTTCTAAGTTAACCTATACCTTCATCTAAATTCCTTATAATCAATTGATTTGTCTATTTTCATCCTAAATTCCAATTAAAACACTACACTAACACTTCATTTAACCCTTAAATACTTCCTTCCTCTTCAAAAAGCCAATTTAGTTCATCATTCACATTAATTCATTAGATCACATATTATGAAACTAACACATACATGTGCATATTCATGGGTTCTATATCTTCCATCCAAAAAATTCAACCTAACACCATCAATAATCAACTAAAACCAAAATCCAAGTAAGATCGTTGATGAAAAAACTACAAATTTTACTAAAAATACTATTTCATCTATAATTTAGGGGCTCAAAAATAATAAAAAAAATATAGAGAATTGTTTTGTTGAAAAACTTTGCTTGGAATTTTAATATAAATATTGAATAACAAATAGAAAAATTTGAAGCTCAAAACTACTTCATTAAAACATTTTAAAATAGTATTGAAATATGGTAGAATTTAGATATTTCTTAATGACATAGTATATAGCTAGATAATTTCATAAAAATAATGCTTTTGCTAAATTCTACATGTAAAAATATATAAAAATAATTTTTCCCAAAATTTTCTACGTAGAATTAATATTTTTAACAATTTTTTGAAAATCAGGCTAATTTAGAATGCTCACCAAAAAATAATGCTTTGGCTACCACAAAATCCACCACCATTGTCGACTAAGTTAGGTGCAAGGCACTTGTTCAGGTCATGGTAGAGGTGGTGATTGGTTTCCAATTATCAAGCCTAAAATTTCACTTTCTTATTTTTATTTTATTTTTCTTATTCCTGTTAATATTAAATCCTAACTCTTTTAATATTAACCCTAAGTTAGGAAATAAGGAAATTTCCAGTTTTCTTTATAAATTGAAAATTGTTTGGAATAGTCACTCGACTGTGATTAAGAAAATAAAAAAAAGTTGTAACCAATTGGATGGATTATTTATAACTCAACTGTCGATCTTTGATAAAATTAATTTTAATAAACGAAAGGTTTCCAAATTTGGGAGCTACCTTATTAACTCTAACGAGTACTACTTATAATTTTCTAAAATTAGGTTTAATTATGAACTTATCTTTCTAAAAAAAATATTCATGAATACATTTGTAAAATTACATGTACTTGCAAAAAATAGGGATCAAAATACAATATAAAAAATTAGTAAAACAAAAATTTTACATTTTTTAAGTCAACTTGAATGTACCTACGCACTTGTTAGTTAAGATAAGACCTTGTTCCAAAAACTTTAGTATGTTAGTTTGTTTTAATTTTGAAAATCTATGTTTTGAATTTATTTTATTTTACTTTTTAAAAAATGCTAAAGAGGGTGCAACATTTTATATTAATATTTTTATAAAAAGTCTAAAAAACTTTAATTTTAGAAAAGAGTTTATTATATAATTTTATTTTAAAACTAACTTTTCTAAGTGCCAATTTTTTTTTTTACTTAAATAAAACTTCTATGACTCTTTTTCTTTTTTATTTAGGAGGGTTAAATAAACAAAGACAAAAGGAAATAAATAAATAAAATGTAATAACCAAAACAAAAAAGGAAGACTGGACCTAATGGGGAGTCAGCCGTGAGTCGAGGGTGTCCGGATTGGGTAAGGCGATGTGGGACAGATCCAAATCAGGTCTCGAATTTGGATTGGTTTGTATACAAGGAGATGGAGCAAGCAATTCAGCGAAGCGCGATCCAGGCAATTCGGGGTCGTTTTTCAAGCGGGAAACGATATTTTGGTGTGTTTTGGGTTAGAGAATAAGGGTGTAGGTTCGACGCCACAGCGAATGGTGGCGGTTTGGGGGGTTTTTGAAAACTCGGCCACGTGTGCAATGGTGGTTTTGTTCACGAATGTGGGTCGCATACTATGTGCATGAGAGTGCCAATTGAATGGGGATTACTACTATATGTTCAGGACGTTTCGTACAAGGGTTATTGTATACAATGGATGTGTGGTCGTGGTGCTTAGCACAAGGACGACCGACGGAAGAGAAGGCTACTGTGTGGTGTCGTAAGTAGGTGAGGTGCTACAGTCATAGGCTAGTGGATGTGGGGTTCGATCGTTGGCTGTATGTACTAGGTGTCCGGTCAGGTGTCGATAGTCAAGTGTTGGGTGTTGCAAGGGTGGGTGTCATGACTATGGAGTTTGGGATTGCGAGAGTCGTGGTCATCGGTTCGGCGAAGGTGATCGGGCCAACAGTACAAGTAGAGCATGACTGCGCTACATCCAGTGAGGATGGCTAAGTGTGGGTTGAGAGTTTAGCAAATCGATAGGCTATTTGTGAAAAAAAAAATAACATGAAAATAAGTTTCGAAGAAAAATAATTACGAAATTAATGTAGTGAATACAAAAGTAATTACGGGATTATCAGTTGGAAATCACATGGGAAGTGGAGAAGTTTCACAACTAACCTAAGCTAAAAGTTTTAATGGGATGTACTAAAATATTAATCCACAACTGTGGGTGTAAGCCATGTAATGATTCCATGACACCTAAGTGCTAGTCAGCTAGATATTATTGGACCATCTAGTACTTCACAAATTGTGAAATAATTTATCAAACAATAATATTGGTTAGAGCAACAAATCTGAGGGGCAAATACCAACTTATTGCTCAAGTTCAACTCCTGAGGAAATTGTATAATGCGTAGAACATTTAACGGAGGAGCAAGAAGTCGAAGAGTTCTATTTTTGAAAAAACGAAAACTTTGTAACTGGTGGACGTCAATCTCTATATGCTTGGTTCTAGCATGAAAGCATAGGTTCTCAACAATTTTTTATGTAGATCTACTGTCAGTAAGAAGAGTAATAGGAAGTGAAGATGAAATGCCTAAATCGCGTAACAAAAAATACATCCACAAAAGCTCCTTAGTTGTAGTTGCAAGACTTTGATATTCTACCTCTACCAATGAAGTGGATACAGTTACTTGTTTTTTTGTTTTCCACGAAACCAAAGATGCACCAAGAAAGAGACTTGCGATCTAAAAAACTTGACCCCCAATCAGTACCACCGTATCCTTGCAATGTTAAAGGACTAGTCGAAGAATAAAACAATCCTCTATTAATAGACCCTTTGATGTACTTAAGAACATGAACAGCTGCCTTTAAATGAGATGCTCTCGGAGCTATCTCAAACTGGCTCAACTATTGCACACAAAAGGAAAGATCAAAAAGAGTTAAAGTCATTTATAACAAGCGTCCCACAATTCATTGGAAAACACTTAGATCTGAAAGTAACGTTCTAATATGATTGTCAAGCCATAACCCTAGTGGAAAAGGATTACATATTGGTTTAGCACCAGTTAAACCTGTATCCGACAACACATCCAAAGCAAACTTTCGCTGATTTAACATAAAACCCAAAGATAGGCAACATATTTCTACTCCAAGGAAAAATCGAACCTCCCCTAAATCCTTGATAGTGAAAGCAGTATGTACAACCACTTTGATACTGTCAATTTCATCCAAAGAGTCTCCAGCAATAAGTACATCATCAACATATACTAAAAAAGCAACAAAACCATTATTATTTTGTCGAGTGAACAAAGAATAGTAGGATTTGGATTGAATAAACCCAAGTGAAACTATAAATCTCGAAAATTCCATATTCCATTGTCTAGAAGCTTATTTTAGTCCATAAAGTGACTTAACAAGCTTGCATACCTGACCCTTAGTAGCTGTTATGTATCCTTCTAGAGGTGTCATGTAATTATCTTCATCTATGAACCCATGAAGAAATGTATTGTTGACATCTAACTAATGCACATACCACTGTTTAACAAAGGAAACAGCAAGTAACACTCAAACTGATGTTAGTTTAGCTACTGGAGAAAAAGTATGTGTATGATCAATCCCTTCGACTTGTTTATAGCCTTTAGCCATCAATCAAGCTTTATAACGTTCAATGGTTCCATCAAGCTTGTATTTGATCTTATAAACCCATTTGGAGTCAATAGCTTGTTTATCATGAGGTAAAGTTGTAAGTTCCCATGTGTTATTTGATTTTAGAGCTAAAAGCTCTTAATTGATTACCTCAATCCATTTGGGATTAGTCTTTGCTTCATGATAATTTCTAGGCTCTTGAACTGAAAAAACACGAGCTAAGGACATCACATAATCACAAGGAAGGTTGGTAAGAGAATGGGAATAACAATAAGGATTTTTAGTAAAATTTGGTTTAGAAGCAAGAAAAATATAGTAAACCATATGCACAAAATCATGAAGCCATTTCGATGGATGCCTATCTCATGTAGACCTTCGCAACGAAGGGGAAGAAGAATCTGTGTGTAGAATAGTGTTTGAAGTAGCATCTAAGCTAGTAATGACACTATTAGATGAAATTGTGTTTGGTATAAAGTCTAGAGAAATAGATTAATGGCCATGAAAATCAGAATCTATATGTATACCAAGATTTGGAAACAACTGATCAGAACTAAGAAAGGAAGTATCAATAGATAACAAAGGAGTTTCTGCATTGGTCTTATAAGGAAACACATCTTCAATGAAAAATACATCACGACTGACAAACAACTTTTGAGAGTCCAAATCGAACAGCTTATATCCCTTTTGACCTAAAGGATATCCTACAAAAATATATTGTTTACTTCTAGTATCAAATTTATCTAATGGTTTAGGCAAAATGGTTGCATAACATAAGCAACCAAACACTCAAAGGTGATTGTAAGTCGATGTTTTATGGAAAAGTAATTCATAAGGTCTTTTCTAAGCAAGAGATTGTGTTGGCATGAGATTAATAAGATAAGTGGCAGTAAGCAAGGACTCTCCCCAAAACTATTTTAGAAAATTAGCATGAATTCGTAATGACCTTGCCATATCTAATAAATGTCTGTGTTTCCTCTCTACTACTCCGTTTTGTTGTAGTGTAAATGCTACAGTCCTTTGATGCATGATCCCATGTTTAGCCAATAGATTTTTGGTGTCACGGGACAAAAACTCTCCCCCATTGTCTAATCTAATGCTCTTTGGTGTGGTAAGAAATTGTGTTTGTACATAAGTGATAAAATCAAACAATAAAGTACTCACTTATGACTTACGAGCCATGAGAAAAGTCTAGGTAGCTTTAGTGTTATCATCAGCAATGGTAAGGAAAAATCTAGCACTAGAAATAGAACAAGTATTCTAGGGTCCCCATACATTAACATGAATTAAGTCAAAAGTATTTAAAGAAGTAGATTAACGAATAGGGAAAGGAAAATGATGAAATTTCGCTTGCAAACATGTATCACAAAGAAATTTGACTGAACTAATGTGTTTAAAACAGGATAAATGTTGAAGTTTTGAGGCTGACAAATGCCCCATCCTGTGATGAAACAAATCAATTGAAACATCAGCATCAGAACTGTTAATACAGGAAGAGGTACTAGCATTTAAAGAAGATGAAACAAAATCAACCAAAGCTATAACAACTTTACTCTTAAGGTCTTGAAATTCACAATGATATGAATCAAACACAGCAATAAGGTCAGTTTATTTGAGCAACTTATTAATAGAAATCAAGTTGTAACAAAAGTTTGGAACCAAAAAAAACAAACATAATTTAAGGTAATTTGCTGAGTCAGTCTAACATTCCCAACAAATTTAACAGGAAAGGATTTTCCATTAGGCAATTGTATTGACATGGGTGTAGGCAATGTGCGTCTGTGTAACAAAATGGTGTATATATGGCGTCATGTGATCCGAAGCTCTTGAATCAACAATACATGAGAAATGTTTAGTTTCACTAGCATTGAAAGAAGCAAAGGAAAAACTACTACCTGCAATAGACATCATAGTAGCATGCTAAGATGATGCATCTCCTAAACTTTAATCCTTTAAGGCATGAAGAACCTCCTAACAAACCATAGAAATAAGTTGTGATTCCCATAGAGACACATTCTCATTATTATGAGAGAAATTGTTATCATTATTTACATTTCCCCACAAGTTATCCAAAGGAGTATCACCCACAAATGAAACACCTTGACAAGCTTGAGCTATAACCCAATTTCCTTTTCTATCTCCTCCACCTTTGAACCACTCTGGGTATCCAATAATCTCAAAATAGTATTCCACTATATGTCCAATCCTTTTACAAGGTACACAAGTGAGTATACTATTTCCCCTACTTCTTTTCTCTTTACGATCTTCAACATTAAACTTCTTTTGAGTTTTAGTTAAAAAGGATGTTGAATCTTCAACCAAAAAATTACTACTAGTTACTTGTTTTTGTTTTTCAACTTGATACACCAAATAATATGTTTTGTTTGCAGTTGGAAGTGGATCCATAGAAAGGATTTGTCCTCTAAAATTGTCATATACATCAGCTAGCCCCATCAAAAATTGAACTAATTTAGTTCTATTGTCTAACTCTACCAGTTTTGTTAATAGGTCACAACTACAAGTAAACGGAGTACGATAAGTACAACTCGGCAATGATGTCATACTACTAAGTTCATCCCATAACTTCTTAAGAGTATTGTGGTAGATAGTAACACTTGAATTTCCTTGTTTCAAATTCACAATTTCTAATTGAATTTGATATAGTAGTGGACCATTAAGCAAAGCAAACCTTTCACATATCTCATCCCATAGTTTCTTAGCTGATGAAGCATAGGTAAAGCTTTCAAACAACTCTTTACTCATAGAATTTATAATCCAACATTAGATCATAAAATCGCAGCAAATCCACCTTTGTTCATTAGCAGTATTGCCTTATGGCTTAGGAACAGTTCCATCAATAAAACTGGTCTTTGCTTTAGCTCTTAAGGCTAGTTTGAGAGATCTACTCCAACTATTAAATTTTACGCAATTAAACACTATGTTCATGATAATCGTTCCAGGATTATCAGAACCAACCAAAAAAAGAGGATCATCAAAGGAACTTTTGTGATTTCTAGGCATTGTAATCACAAATGCATGTAGTAATCAATCACAAAGTTAATCGGAAAAACTGTAAACAAATCAATCATATAAGCAACAAGCAAAAACCTTAACCAAAAGAATTGGAAAGGAGCAATGACCTGTATGAACTCTGATGAGGTCTAAATTCATGACAACAGAATATTTATCTACCTGATCGGTGTATGAATTTTCATGGCAAATTGCTTGACATTGATGGAAAAGTGTTTTACCCGAGCTTTGATACCATGTTCAAGGTCAAACTCCTCAGGAAATTGTATAATGCATAGAACATCTGACGAAGGAGGAGCAAGAAGTCGAAGAGTTCTATTTCTGAAAAAACGAAAACTTTGTAACTGACTTCTAACAGAATTAGAAAGGTACATATATATACAAGTTGTACACGTGTAAGTTATCAAATGTTAAGCTTAAATAAATAAGAAAAATTACATATTTCTACACTTACATATATTTATATATATATATATATATATATATAATATACTATATAATATTATCATGAATTTGACCCATAGAAAGTTAAACGCCAATCACAACGTCTTCAATTCTTACCGATGATGGATGTGTAGTCACCGCCTTGGAGATTGAACGTTCATTAAGCACTGTCTAATCCTATATATATATATATATATATGATTTCGTTTGCGAAGTGAAAGAAAAGTAGGAAGATTGGGCTAGACTAAAAGTATATGGTAAGTGTAATAGAATTTTAATCAAGCTCCCACCGTATCTTTGGGCACATTTTCCTTAATTACTAAATATTAGTAGATGGCCACGGGTACTTTATACCCTCGTTTCAAAGACTTACAACTTATCCCAATGGGATGTGATCCTTCAAAAGTTGGCATACGTAGTTATGGTTTTAATAATAATAATTTAAACTAAAATCTTATAGAAATATAAAATGTTGGTGTATCATGTAGTTGTAATATATAATAAAATATCCTAGATATGATGAATTTCCCTATATATGTATATTATATATCTATGTGAATATAAAATGTAGATGGACTTATGAATATGGCTTGACACAAACATGTTTGTATATGTATATAGAAATATTATATTTATAACTCTATATATTAAGGTATATCTACAGCTTATAATATTTAACGTTTGATGATGATTATGTACTGTAAAGTTTAGGCAAATGTATGTAAAAGTTGGTATTTTGACTTAGTTGTGTAGTTCTTGAAATATAAAATCTATTAAAAATTCAATAAGAAATGAAAAAGATAAAATCATTCGAGGTTTAAAAATACAACATTGATAAAGCATATGAAAACAAGTTATTATAGGGTTTTTTTTGCCTATAGCTAACTTCCATATTGTATTTGCCCTAGGTGTAGTAGGTGAAAAAGGGCCCCATCTTGAAGTGCAGAATTCATGCTACCATCAAAATCTTAGTAAGTGGATACTTTTGTATTTGAGGAAGTAGAATTTTGTCTACTTGACTCGGAGTCAATTGTGTAGTGAACTACAATTGTTTGATTGATTGTGTATGTGATTTTGTTGAATGTGTATTGTTCAAGTGAAATGTTTTCTTCCCGCATGAATGATTTGCAAAGGCATCTTATTACTTGGAAAACTAGAAAAATGAACTATCCTTTTGGGCATTCACCTAAGTAAATCCCGTGTAAAGGGTTAAACCATAAAGGTAGGATACAAAATTGGAACCATGCTAATTGAGTTGTTCTTAGTATGGAACTTAAAATTCATGCCTGCTATTGGGATGTTCTATTATTTACTATATTCACAGCATGGCATGAAAAGACCTATAGGTCAAGTTTTCTAAAAATCAAATTATTGCTAGGCTAGGTATTAAGCATGTATTTCTTAATCAATTCTTGCCACTTCATATGGTTTCAACTAGGCTAGGTATGGCAACTCCTTGTTACCTTAGGTTTATAGACTTCATATTTAGATGCCTAGGAGTGTTGACTAATCGGGTGAGATCTAAGCTAGGTTAAGATATCAAGTACCAATGCATATTGTATATAGAAGCATAGCACATATTCCCTACATAGACTTCTTGTCTTAGTAATCCTTGATATGAAATTGAAGGCCTTATGATAAAGATGCTTGTGAATTTTTGTTATACTTATGCTGTTTTTTATTTTATTCACTCTCACATTGCTTATAAAGAGTTAAAAGGATACTTGCTTATCCGTAGTTAGGATGAAATATGATTAGGTACCACCATCGGTAGGCAAATGACTTTTAAGAGTGTGTAAAACAAAGTCAACTACTTTTGAAAAGAGCCTTGCTATGTTTTGATCGTAGTCTCAATAAGGATCTATACATATGTAATGGGAAAAAAAAAAACTACTGTCTTTTAAGTTTAGTTATGTTGAGGTTGTACATTTTTTTAGTAATCACATGAAAAGCTGAACTCCATTATAATACTCTTTTATTATAAATAGCATCTTTGCTATATGTAAACAAGTTAATGATTGTAATTTATATTCTAAGAAATGCCAGGATGTAACACTCTAATGTTCCTAAAAATTTGCAAAAATATTTTGATATTATTATGGAAACTAAAACACAATTAAATAATTCAAGTAGAATTTTCTACAAAAATTGCAAACATTTTGATAGCTTTCAAACTCCTTACCAGCTAGCATCTAGATGCTAACTTTTTGTGATTGACCACCCTGTAGCATCTAGACACTGTCTTTAGTAACATCCAAATACTACCCATTATTTAAAACCCCTTCATTTTTCAAAGCTCTTTCAACCTTTAACCCTTCAGTTAAGATTTTACTTAACTTTGTTACTTTGAAAAGGTTTGATCTTTATCCGAAATACTTAAGTTTCTTAAAAGTATTGTAGAGTTGCCTTATTGTATAAATTGAAGGAGAAGAATGACTTAGCCAGTCTTACTTTAGACATTGATAAAATTAGATTCTTAAAGGAAGGTCTATAGCTATATTGGTGGGATTAAATATGTAAGTAGGTTAAGCAATATGATTGAGTTGATTTAAGATCTTGTAACAATATAGATGAATGGAATGATGAAGGAACTAAGTTGAACTTATTACTTCTTTGGTTAGGTAGTTGGTTTTATTTGCTAATTGGTTCTCATTTGGACTTGTTAGTGTATTCAGTATCTTAGGTACGTAATGTATGCTTATTACTTGCTTGTGTTAAGCTAAAATGAAACAAACTAAACTAACTCGTATCTAACTTAAAAACATGTTTTACTGGTTATGCTTTCTTGGCTTATCCTTATGTGTAAGGGGCTAATGATAATCTCATGTAAGGTTTCACCTATAGACTTATATGTTGAGATGATGTAGGTAGATCTAAGTTGTTCATGATCCCCAGTTCATGGGTATTGTAGTCTTAGCTTGACCAACACCATAGTATGTAGGTAGTAAATTAAAGGATTTCTATCATATTCTATATACATATATATATATATATAAGAGATCATAGTCTAGCAAAGTCATGAGTATCTCTTTGATGCTTGTTAGCTAATAAACAAGAGAATTACCTACTATTTGTTTATTTTTGCATTACATGCATGTGATATGATTGGTATTGGCATTAGTATGTGCTTATGAGCTGCATACTAGGATTCATCTCATTCTTTCCTTTTTTTTAGGCACAGGTAGTAATGATTATATCATATATAAGGAGCCTTTTATAAATAGGTTCTAAGAGGAGGACGAAATGGACTACCTATATTTCTATGATGACTACAAAAGGCTTAGGGGATTGGATGGGTTGATCCAAGGTGTAAGGGTAGCATTAGACATATTTTGGAGACATTTGCTAAGCAGGATGTTGAACAAGGATCTTAACTTCTTATTGTTTCTTTCGGGTGATCAACTTCGTATAGTTATTAATGTTGGATCCCTTAATGGCATGTTTTGATGATGGAAAATAACAAATGTTCACTAATAAATGTTTTAAGCATTGATAGCGTGAATTAAAAAAAAAAAAAAGATAGAAGCAAGTAATTAAAAATCATGAATTATGAATAATGCTTTAAGACTAAGAAATTAGAAACACAATTAGAAGCTTCTAATCCTTAAAGGATAAGTTAGTAGATTTCTTGATAGATAAGGAGTTAGAAGCATCCTTAAAAGTTTTATTAGGTATTTCTAAAGTTTGAAGAAAAGAAAGATAGAACAAACCTAGAAGTAAAATTAGAAGCAATTTCAATAAGCATAGAAGGTAGTAAAAAGAATTTTGATGACTTGAAAGCAAATTTAGAAGTAATCTCAATACACACAAAAGCTGTTAGAAGATTTCAAAAGATTTAAAAGCAACTTGAAAGGGCTTAATTTTATCTAACTTTGTTTACCTTCTCCCCAGTCGGAGTTCTAACTTTATAAGTTACATTAACAGTGACCACACTAATCTCTTGTTCATTTACAAATTTCTGACTTGCAAACGAATGAGATGCACCAGTATCAAACAGCACAAAAGCAGGTTGTCCATTTATCAGCACATGTCCTGGAATGTACTATTACTATGGTTACCAACTACACTAACATTCATAAATCTTAAAATGCAAAGATTTCAATTTAATTCACACTTAGAATTATTATTAAAATAAATAGTCTGAGTACGTACCAGTTACAAGTCCTTCATCATTTTCCTCTTCCACTCCCATGAGCTCCTCAACATCATCATGGTAGTACTCTTCCATAAAATCTGAGAAATCCTCATTCTCCTCAATTTTCATATCCTCTAGGGTAAAGATACGAGCAGGTGCAGTAATGTTATCAACACCTTCTGTTCGCTTAGCTCCTTGTAGAAACTGTAGACAATACCTGGAGAAATGGCCCCTTCTACCACACTTATTATACTTTATTAATTTCATCTTAAGACATACCTTCAGCACATGGTTCGAATCTCCACATATGAAACATTTTCCCCTAAACTGAACACAATTTCTTGGAAAATGATTTGCACCACATTTCCAGCACTTGACATTTCCATCCTTGTCATAAAAGCTCAAATTAGGTACTGATTGAGCTGGGTTACTAGCCAGAGTTACTGGTCTCCTTCTCTTCTGCCCAGAACTGCTACTGGAGGCACCAGGATATGATCTCTTAAATGATGGACCTGGTCGATATCCTCTATTGATCTTTTGACTCCACATTGCTTACATTCTCATACGATTATCTTCTAATTGTCTTACCTTATCTACCACTTCATTGTAAGTGGTAAAACCGTAATCCAACAGCTTACAACACATTGTGGGGTCAAATCCAGTAAGGAACAAATCTTTTTTCAACTCAACATTATCCCGGTATGAGCCAGGTACATATTGTAATAATCTATTGAATTCAGTCTCATACTGGGTTACACTCGTACCTCCCTTCTTCAGTTCAAACAAATCTCGCACCATTCTATTTTGAACACTATGGGGAAAATACTCCTTCCTGAATTCCTCCTTAAATTATTGTCAATCAATGTTATTTCCAAGTTTCCTTGCTCTCGAGTCCCACCATACTCTCGCAGCTAACTTTAACATAAATGTACCATAAGATAACTTTTGGGATTCAGGGACTCTAAAAGCCTCAAAACTCCGTTCAACTTGGGCTAATCAGTCATTAGCTACATCTGGCCTACCCATCTCCCCCTCAAAATAACAGTTGGCTTTTATAAACTTAGGAAGTTTATTTACCTCTTGAGGTCGCTCTATTCGTTGTTCAACTTCTTAGGGTCTTCTGTTTCCCACATTACCACCAGTCATAAGATGTTGAATCAACATTCCTTGCTGTCTCATCATCGTATGCATACTGGCAAGTATTTGGCCAATAGGCATATTTTCTTGTGGAGGCGGCGGAGGTAAATCTTGTCTATGTTGTTCTCTTGGTGGTGATGGTGCTCGTGGTGGAGGGTTTTGATTCCCTTCAATTCCTCCTTGACTACTCCCATTTCCAGCTTCAGCCATAATCACTTACTAGTTTAACTTATAATCCTGCATTCATATCTATCTATAAGATATCCCTACTTTTATTTAGAGAATATTTATAAATAAATAAATGCTTGCAATATGTACTCATATCAAATAGTACTGACAATAGTATTAAAGTCAACGTACTTAGAAATCTAACTTTCACTATATATTTCATTCGACCTTACATCTTTACTATTACAACTTTAAAACAAAAGATACAACTCAATAACTTTCAAATACATACATCAAATTTACAACTCGATTACATCATTCCTTACATAACTTAGTACAGACTCGATCTTTACAACTGTACAAGACAAAAAGTTACATCAACTGGCTACATCAAACCTACTTACAGCGTATATCTAACTTGATCCAGAAGCTACAAAATACATCAAAAGTAAAAAAAAATACATCAAAAGTCAAAATACATCAAAAGATCCTAAAATACATCAGTTTCCATCAAAATCGCTACTGGATCATATCCAAAAATCTACCTAACTAACATGTCAATCATCCAACTAAACTAGTCTTCCTCTGAATCCGTAGCAGCTACTTCATCAAAGGGATCATAATCCATATGGCCTCCAACCGAATGATCCTCATGCTCACTCTCTGATGCAGAGTCTATATATATTATCACTGGAGTCTCAGGGATCACAATCACCTCCTGTACTTCATCCTCATCCGACTCAACTGGATTACCAGCTCCTACTCCAGCTATCCCGGTGTCTGCAATCACCTGCATGAGTAAGGCATGTAAGTCTACACCAGGTTCATCCTCGTTCTCCTGCTCCTCTTCAGGGTCTTCTTCTGGATCTTCTTCTTCTGGGTCCTCCTTAGGGTCTCCCTCTATATGAACTCCATCCTCTTGGGGTTCAACTGGAGGTGGGTTTTCTAGTGGTGGTCCTGGTATCTCAGGTTCAGGTTCAGGACTAGGGTTCAATGGTATCTCTATACCATCCCCAGTAGGCTCTGGAAACTGTGGAAACCAATCAATGATCCCTGGTGGGTACTATCTAGGAATGTATGGAATGTCAGCAAGGATGTGTGCAATACTGGCAGGGTATGGTCTCCCATCCTCTAACCTAGTAGGAAAATACCGTAAGGGCATCATCAGGGTTATAATTCCCTCCTTCTCCAACCATCTCTGCTCAAAAGCTGCTATAGCGGTGTATCTATTATACTGGGGGCCTAAACTCGTCTCCATCCATGCCCACTCATCCATGCCCACTCATCCTTCCAACTATAGCACATTCGATCATGAAACTTATTGATAATCTCATCAACTGTCCTAAATATATTCCAATCGGCTAGTTCCATCAGTAGCCATTGTAATTTAACCCTATAATCAATGGGGATACTTCTCCATTCCATCCAAACCGTATCCAACTATGAATTAGTTCTCCCCTTCGACCCTGTAAGTATATTTAAACCAATTAATATTTCCTATGTTAAATATTAAGGTTACTTATGTTATACAATCTTTTATCGCCCACTTAATCTTACCCACTCTCAATATTCCTATAATGTCTATTTCTTTTAAGGTATGATGCTTCAAAGCGAGTTTACTAAAACTACGCTCTAATACCAACCAAAAACTGTTACGCCCTGAAGTCGCAAAGTCGCAACAATCCCGCTGTGTAAACCATTCTATGATAGTAACTGACCTCACAGTGCCTACCATAGAGATAATTTACACAAGGCGTCGACGAATCCTTGCTTTGAAGTAAACAGTTCGATTAATAATTATACTACAATTATGATAATTATCACAAAGTTCTATAAAACATAGATAATTATAAATAAGTCCACAGAGCTTCCCAGGAAGTTTTACACAAACACGACAGTTCACTAGATTACATAATAACTATTAGTCTTTCCTTCCTAATTACATGGTCATTCTAGTCACATATTATATTAAGCAACTTAATCCTCACACCCTTGGCTTCAAACGAACTAACCTCTGGGTAATTGTAGGGCGGCATAGTACTTGAAGTGTTCACAAATCAGAACCTGCAAAAGGATCTATAAGGGTATGAGCAACTACAGCCCAGTAAGTTGAATTGGAGACTCATGAATGCATACAAGCACAAACAGGGTTATCAAACAATTATTTTCATACAATGCAACAATCAAGTGTCATCGCACAACGTAGTCCGGTCCGTTATGAAATCAGAGAAATTTCACCCGCTCCAATCCGGGTTGAAAAGTTCCATGTTATGCAGTAGCTCACAACCAAACCCAGGCTTGTGCAATGGAGACCTCGCTCCTCCCGTGACTACCTTCGAACCATTGACTTCACCCCCGCTGCGACCTCCTCTCCTGTCACTTGGTTCGACTGAGGATGAAGAAGGGACCATTTTGCAATCCTGTGCTATCCCTTTCGAAGGGGTCGGTATTTGGTTGGAGAGTCCTATGATCCCCTAACGGGTTGCAATGCATGACATTTTCGGTTATTAGGGTTGACTAAGATTAAATGCCGGTTAGGGTGTTCAACAAGTTCATACCAATTCAATTAGTCACAAAATCATTCCCGGTACAAATTCCAGCACGAATTCAGATACATCAAGCACATGCACAAACTATTTACAATCACAATCATATACAAGTCTAAGTCTCCAAGTACTACAAAACTAGTACTCTATTACAATAAGCAATAACTCAACTTACTTGAATTTGCTCGATCGCTCGATCCTCTAATTGCGAGCTGATTTGTTTCTGGGTATCCTATAATACAAATAGGTTCTTTTAGTACTTATATTTTATGGATTCTTATTTTAATTCATAATATAACTCATTTTCCTCATGTATACCTATAACGTATTAATGATTCGTTGTGTTCTATTTCGGGGTTCGGCTCCTAAACTAGATTCTAGTTTTAATTCCTAAGTCGTAATTAAGCTCGAATCCCAATGTGATATTAATCACATTATGCTTGGGTATTCAAATATCCTATTGGGTCGTAATTTTTGTATTCTAAACTATTCGGTACACGCTAACCCTAATTGAGGTATCGGATTTATTCCCGGTGTGTAAAAATCTTACATTTTGAGATATTTACTTAAAATTAAATGTCATTTCAGATTTATTATTTTTCTGATTTCTATTATAATATTATCTAAATAACGTTATTTTTTTATATTTATTAATTTACATTTTTACATATTACTAATTTATTATATTACTTACCTAACGAAGTTTGAGAAAAGCCAGAGTTTGAGCAGGAAGATGAGTGAGATCAAGTGTTTCAAATGCTAAGGATTTGGATACATGGCCACTCAGTATTCGAATAGAAGAACTATGGTGATCTAAGGCAAGATGCCGACTATCGAAGTAGATAGCATTGATGAGGAAGTAGAGGAGCTAAAGGAGGACAGACAGACCAAGTTATCCAAGGAAGCAACTATCTACAGCAAGGAAGGCAACTTTATGCCGACCACTCTAGTGTTGAGGAAGACCATAAATGTCAGTCCTGTGCCTAGAGACGAACAGAGAGAAAGTGTCTTCTACATTGAATGTAAGGTGAATGAGTCACTATTTTCCCTAATAGTTGATTGTAGGAGCTACACCAATGCAACCTCTGCATTTATGGTCCAGCAATTGAAATTGCTGACCAAGCCCTACCCAAAACCTTATAAGCTTCATTAACTCAGGGATAAGGGAGCTCTACAGGTGAATAAACAAGTGTTTATGCCGATCTGTATTGGCAAATATTAAGATGAAGTGCTTTGTAATGTGCTGGCCATGAGTGCAACCTACATTCTACTTGGACGACCATGGATGTTCGATCAAGCAGTGATATATGATGGAAGGAGGAATACTTGTTCCTTAAAGCATGAAGGTAGGAGGGTGAAATTGAGTCCTACGACTACCGAGTAAGTAAAGGTCATGTAGTCTCAACTTAGCCAAACCCTAAAGAAAGAGGCTTTGGTAATAACTTAAGCCGAGCTAAAAAGAGAAATCAAGCTCAAAGGACTAACCTATCTGCTAGTCTAAATAATTCTAAAGTTAAGACCCAAGGAGGAAGAGCTGCCTACCAAGTTAAAAACCTTGCTAGAAGAATTTGCCAACCTATTTCAAGAGGAGCTACCGAAAGGTCTACCTCCAATCCAAAGCGTTAAGCATACAATCGACCTATAGCTAGGAACCACACTGTCGAACAAGCCTGCCTAGAGCCTGAATTCTGAATAGGCTACTATGCTATAGAAGTAAGTAGATGAGTTGATGAGGAAGGGGTTTGTATACGAATCCCTAAGTCCCTATGTAGTAATGACCTTATTAGTACCGAAGAAGATGGTTCTTGGAAGATATATGTAGATAATTAAGTGATCAATCAAATCACCACGAAATACAGGTATCCCCTGCCTAGGCTTAATGATATGCTAGAAAAATTAAAGGAAGTTGCTAGACAAATTAAAGGAAGCAAGACTGTTCTCGAAGATCTACCTCAAATCTGGATACCATCAAATCTGAATGCACAAAGGCAATGAGTGGAAGACTACATTCAAAACACGCCATGGATTATATGAATGGTTTGTAATGCCATTTGAACTATCCAATGCGCCAAACACATTTATGCACTTGATGAATCATGTGCTTTGAGACTTATTAGGGAAGTTTGTCGTAGTTTATTTTGATGACATTCTAACGTATAGTCCCAACCTAAAGACTCACCAACAACATCTTTGAAGCGTCCTTGCAAAACTCTAAGCTATCAACTTTACTTCAATTTAAAGAAATGCAACTTTTGTTAATCTAAAGTGATATTCTTGGGATTCGTTCTAAGTAGTGGTGGCATAAAAGTTGACGAAGAGAAGATTAGAGCAATCACCAAATGGCCAGTGCCTACTACTTCGGTCAATGTGAGAAGTTTCCATGGCTTGGCATCATTCTATCCTAGATTTATAAAGAATTTCAGTACGAATGTAGCCTCACTCACCAAACTCTCAAAGAAGAATGTTGAATTCAGATGGATAGAGAAAGAGAAAAGGAGTTTTAAGGAAGTGAAGGATAAGCTAACTATAGCCCCCATTTTAGCCCTATCGAGCATTGACAAAGTGTTTGAAATAGAGTGTAATACATCCGAACTAAGCATAGGTACCTGCTAATGCAAGAGGGCCAACCTATTACTTATTTCAACGAGAAACTTTAAGAAGCTACACTTAACTATTCTATCTATGATAAGGAGTTTTACTCCTTAATCCGAACCTTAATGATATGGTAATACTATTTGCTACCTAAGGAACTTGTGATTTACACCGATCATGAATCCTTGAGATATTTAAAGAGCCAACCCAGGTTGTCCCAAAGATAAGCCAAATGGGTCAAGTTTATAGAGGGTTTTTCATATATTATGAAATATAAGAACGAGAAGAACAACATAATGGCTGACGCCTAACAAGACGACATACCCTCCTGATCAAGCTACAAACAAGGCAACCTGATTTGTCAATAA
This sequence comes from Lumnitzera racemosa, assembly GCA_024138005.1. Taxonomy (NCBI): domain Eukaryota; kingdom Viridiplantae; phylum Streptophyta; class Magnoliopsida; order Myrtales; family Combretaceae; genus Lumnitzera; species Lumnitzera racemosa. Next base: position 73,621,924 of record JAMXBC010000007.1, on the reverse strand, counting down.
TAAAGGATTTGTATATTGTGGATCTACACTTCAGTCCTATCTATGCCCAGCATGAAGAAGGATGGACACTGGATGACTATTGTCGACACCTAATTTTTGCTCTTCCGTAGTCTTAGTTTTTATTTTTACAAAAAAGGGTTCTCGTTCAAAAAAAAATAATAAAAAAAATAAAAATTAACAAATAATGAAAATACCAAAAAAAAATAAGAAAAGGAAAAATTATAAAGATTTCGCAGATTTTTAGAAAAGTAATTTATATTAGGAATAATTAGTTTAATGTTAGTGTTAATTTTAACTTAGTTAAAAATTTTTAGTTTAGGGATTTAGATAGTTTAAATATAATTTAATTGTAATGAATGTTAAGAAACAGGTCAACGGCCTAACGGATAAATAGCGGAGCATTTGGGTGAATTTAGTTGGAGGTCACAGGCTCGAGTCTCTGTAGGCACCAATGTGCTTCATCATTAACGTGCAGCAAGAAAGCAACGGAACTGCGCGACAGCATCCCCTGCGCCTGGAGAAATCCCAACTTCGCCTGGAGAAATCCCCAACAGCTACTATAAGCGATAGCATCCCCTAGACGATACGGCTTGAAAAATTTACGTATCCCCGATAGCTGCTATAGCAGCTACAACAGCACCCTCTCTCTCTCGTCCGCACACGCGACAGTCATCAGCCCATCCTCTAACACGCCTGCTGCACGTCTGAGTTCCAATCCACGCAGCAACAGATCTTCGACGCCCCACGACCAACAGCAACAACAGCAGATTGGTCTACGCAGCAGGCCATTCTACGCAGCAAACCCAACGCTACAGCCAAAACATCAACTCAAGTTCGGTTGCTTAATTTTTACTTTATTTCATTACTGTTGATTTATTTATTTATTTATTTATTTATTTATTTATTTATTTATTTATTTATTTATTTATTTATTTATTTATTATTATTATTATTATTATTATTATTATTATTATTATTATTATTATTATTATTATTACCGTATTATTATTATTATTATTATTATTATTATTATTATTATTATTATTATTATTATTATTATTATTATTATTATTATTATTATTATTACCGTATGATTATTATCTTATTAGATCCTTATTTATTTATGTTAATATATAAGTAGTTATGTATATAATGACCTAGTAGGTTCTTTTAAGTATTAGTTTTATAGGTTAAATGTATTATATTCCACTAAAGCTAGTTGTTTGCTAATAACAATATAGATACATATATAATATATTAACTTAGGTTTTTTTTTTAGTTCTTTTATGATTTCCTCACTTAGAAAATTGATTTATTTTGAAAAGAAAATAATAATCATATTTTTTTAAATAGGATTTTTGGAGAGTTTTTTTTTTATAAAACAATAACATTTAAGAGTTAGGACCCCATTAATTTTTTTTAAATAAACCGAAATAAATTAAAATGTAAACTCAGTCAGTTTTCAAAATTAAAATCAACCAACACATTAAAATTTATTTGAAAAGAACTACGATCGTCTGATCCCGGTTAGCGGGTACGTAGGCACCTTTGGGGCGACGATAAAATATGTAATTTTTCTAAATTAAAAAAATCATTTTGATGTTGATAAAATAAAAAAAAATCTTTAATTGACTTCTTTTCTATGGTTAGACATCTTTTTCATAATTTAGGTGTCTTTTTCATAGTTTAGGTGTCTTTTTCATATATTTTCCATAGTTTAAATGTCTTTTTGATAGTTTACATGTCTTTTCCATAATTTAGATGTCTTTTCCATAGTCTAGATTTTTTTTCATAGTTTAGATGTATTTTCCATGGTTTAGATATTTTTTCCATAGTTTAGATGTCTTTTCCATAATTTAGATGTCTTTTCCATAATTTAGGTTTCTTTTTTATGATTCAGACATCTTTTCTATGATTCAGATATTTTTTTCTATGATTAGGAAATTTTTTTTTCTTTCTTTCTTTTTTTAATGTTTCAAGCATCTTTTTTATATAAAAATTTCATCATGTAGAACATTGCACATTTCATAAAATCTTTAGGGTTTTTCTTGAAAATAAAAAAATTATCACTTAGTTATTTTTAAATAAAAATTTTAATTTGGCACTTTTCAAAAATTAGGTTTTTAGTTTTTTTTTTTATAATTAGGAATAAAAATTAGGCTTCTAGAGATTTTTCTTAATAAAAATAAAATGGTTAATAAAAACGCAAATTTAACCAATCATGTTTTTTTATAAAAAGAACCAACACATTTAAGTTTTCGGAAAGAACTACGATCGTCTGATTCTGAATAGCGAGTACGTAAGCACCTTTGGGGCGACGATAAAATACGTAGAAACTTAGGTTCTTTATTTTTCTTTTGATTTTATTTATTAATTTTTTTAAATATTATAATTAAAAAAATAATCCTAATTTCGGTAAATAAATAGTGGTACCCGTTAGGGTTTAATAGGTTAGCCCCTGAATTCGAAACCCTCTGGTTTTTTGTTAAAATTGAAATCAAAGACCGGTAGCTAAATCGTAACCAATCCACCCAATTGGTTACGATTTCTTTTTCTTTTCCCGACTTCGGTCGGGTGGCGACTCCAAAAATTATTTTTAATAAAAAATCAAAATTTCTCAATTTCTTTAGTCGAGGATTAATATTAAATGGGTTAGAGTTTAGTATTAATCAAGAAATGAGAAATCAATTTTAAATAATTAGAAAACCGAAAAATCAGGCTCCACAGTTTGGCGACTCCACTGGGGACCGCTAGAGGGCTAGCCACTAGAAGTTGTCGAAAATAGGATTATTTTTTAAAAAAAATGAAATAATATAAAAAAAAAAGAACTTAGGTATGTTGTTTGATGTATTTGTTTTTTTTTTTTTACTAACATTTTTTTGTCATGGCAGTCCATTTAAGGGGAAATTTTAGGGGGTTTTACTTTTATCTTTTATTTAGTTATTTTTATTTTATTTTATTTTCCTTTCTGCATCATAAATGCATGTTAGACACGGTCAGAACCAGGCCGTCTTAGGACCTTAGGAGGGGGGCCATTGTGTAAGTTTCGAATGTTGTGGGGTAACCACCTTCCGGGGCCGATCAGGCTACCCCACTCAAGTTCAAATGCAACCACAGAATCGTTGCTTTGAAAAACATAGTGGTTGCAGAACTTGAGAACCTTTAGAACCCACCTGTTGCATCACGTGAAAGCATTTAGAAAAAAATCACAAGTACTTATGATGTGGCAAACCTAAATTGATAAAGACAATTGTGAAGTTGTGATGGTAATTGTAATCTTCCATTATAAATAATTTATAATAATTTCATGAAAAGATTGGAATACGTTGTAATTGTAATTTTAATTTTGATTTTGATTTTTAATCAGCCATGGTTGGACCAAGTTAAGGGTCTTTTAAAGACATTCATGTCCACCTACCGCATTGGCTTAAAAAACTGCTTCATACGTAGTTTCGACTCTTCAGCCTAAATAAACAGGAGTTTAATAAGAATAAGATTGGGTCCATCCTCTCCCAATAGAAGAGCCCTATAAATATTACTTTAGCTGGAGACCTTAGTATATCTATTAGGGCTCGAATTTATCACTTTTTGTTTGAGCCCATATCAGTTGAGCCTAACTTTTATAGAGTAAATAAATAAAAAATAATAAAAAAAAAGAAACAAAACCAAAGAATCAAACTTGTAAAATAATAGGTAGCTATCATTGCGCCTAGTATTCTACCCACCAGAAATATTCATTCTTTTAGGTAAATTCAATATTTTGCAAATAGCCTTCTTCATTTGGAATAAATAAGATTTAGATTTTTTTTTTTTTTGTTTAGTCTTTTATTCTTCAAAATTCCTCATTTGTAAATAGACTCTCAGTAATGTTGTTCTCGGCTTGTATATATTTCCATGAAACCAATCTTCTGTAATCATCCATTCACAATTCCATCACTCGGTCTTTGTAACACAAAAGCCCTAACTTTTCCTCTCTCTCTTTCAAAAAAAAAAACAAAGAAAGAAAGAGAAAAGAAAAAAAAAGAAGGAAAGAAAAGAAAAGAAAAAGAAAGAAAGTTGCTAACGGTTACAAATCATTATTGGGTTCGGGACAAATACAATCACTTGGCCCATTAAGGCAGATAACCTAAATAGACCCACTTGGCTCAAGAAAATAACCAACCAAACCCGAAACCTAGCCCATCAAGATGGTTGAACAAACTCGAGATTTGAGCCATCAAGTCCAACCAGGAATCGAATCAAAACATAAAGCCATGAAACACTATCCTAAGCTTGATCCCTGGTACAAACAAAAGGGCAATTCATTAGTCCTTTCCACTTCAAAAGTTGTCAGTTCCAGCCCATTTGAACTCTAAAGAACTTAACCTAAAATCACATATGGAAGCTTAAGGGAGTTAAGACCTATAAGTCTGGGGCATGGGGCATTTAGTCTTTGAAATTTCACAACTGGAGCATGTTCTAAGGAATTGGGGAGTAAGGTCCATCATCACCTTAAGGTCAATCCCTATGTAAGGAATTGGCAACTCACTTTTAAAAAGTTTTGAATGAAAAGAGGCGAGCTATATTCTATACACTAACCCTTAAACACTTTGAGAGTTAAGAGACATCATGGCGAGGATATTTTGGACTCATTCCTTAAAGGAGGCCCATTTTGAATTTGATATGCAGATTGAAATGAAGTTAGGCATTCATTTTCAAATCCCAAACACAGTTATCCTTTGATAACCCCGTTGGACTGATCTGGAGTTCATTTCAAATGTAAACCCTGTCAAGAACCACCCTACAGTGGGGCAATTTAGAGGTCATTAATTAGGAGAGAAGGATAAAACTGATTTGTGCTTATCCCAGTAATAACAATTCAAGGATAATTTTGTTTTCGATAAATTGTTTTCTTTGAAGAAGAGCTAACATTATTTCCAAATATCCCAAAGGCCACATATACCTTACCTAAGCTAATGCACTCTAAACCTATACCTAAGGCCTTGATTTATCCAAAGACAAAAACTTGACAAAAGAGATAGTTATTTTTGGGGAGAGAAAAGAAAGAAATGAAATGAAATAAAAAAAAAGGAAAAAAAGAAGAAGAAAAAAGAAAAGAAAAAGAAAAAGAGAAAAAAAAGAAAAGGAAAAAGGAAAATGAAGAAATACCCAAATATCCGGCTTGAGCAAATCCCCAATTAAAGAAGGCCCAAGTTGCTCTAAAAACAAATGGCCTTGAATTGCATTCCCAACCAAAAACACAAAACCTCATATTCATTCAAGATCATGTTTTCAACCGCAAACCAAAAACTTCATATTCAATGCAAAATCACACTCCAAATCACGAACATAAACTTTTTCTATCCACTCAATTTTCAAGCACAAGACCTTCCCACCCATAATACCTCCTTACTCAAAGCTCTTCCAATTTTGAAAAATAATTTATCTAAGATAAAAATTATCTTTGAAACTGGGGCAAGTGCACATCTAGTTCATTCCTAAGGGTTCTTGACTTATACTCCCTGGGTTGGATGAAAGCACTTTTTTTAAAATAAGCCCTCTCAATTAACTTCTTTTGAAACCATTTGACCAAAAGTTAAATTTACAATACTAAACCCAAAAAGACCTGCAGATCGATCAAAGCGTATCACTTGTGAATTGGACATTAATTTTCGGAATAGTAGTCAAGAGTGACGTCTAAACCAAGAGTGCGTAAGGAAATCCTCTTTAACTAAATTAATTGTGAGCTACCTTTTTCTTATGAAATGAATGTTTAAGGCCTATCCAAGAACCTCATTGTCTAGGTTACAAACTAGGGTGGATATGAGATACCTTACATGATTATAGCGTTTGCCTTTTAAATAGGAACTTGTATCCGTTAGCAAACTTTCATGGAAAAAGAGAAAAAAAAAAGAATGAAAAGGAGAGAGAGAAAGTGGAGGCTTGTTACAAGTTTTTCCACTCATTTTCCAGTCCATGGTGGCTAAATTTTCAATTCATGTTATAAACAGTTTTCACCAAATCCCTCATTTGTAAAATTCTCAAATCAAGAGTTTTTTTTTTTTTCAAGTTGGCTATGTTTCTCAGTTTACTTTCAACTCTCAATAGAGCTTAAGCAAATCCGAAGGGTGCTTACCCTTTGTCTGTTTTCTCAAGGATATAGCCAGCACATGGTATACTGTTCCTATCCATATCTTCCTTAGCACTTCAGTCAACTTATGGAGTGCTATTCGGTTCATATTTTCATTTAGGGATCTAGCTAGTTCATAGAGCACAGTCCTAATCTAAAGTTTCTTAAGCTTCAGGATGTCTCCCAAAACACGGTTCCAATTTGTAATCTATTAGGGAGCTAGCCAACTCGAAGAGCGTAGTCCCAATCCAGAGTTACTTAAACTCCCAGTAGTATGACTCATAGAACGTTACCCGACTCAAAATTTCATCAAGGGATTTAGTAAGCTCAAGAAGCACCATCTCAATTCAAGTTTTCCTTCGTATTTTTTAGGTCCTAGCCAGCTCATGGGGCGCTTTGACTGTCCTGCTGAGTCAGCTCATTAAGGGCACGATCCAAGTTTTCTTTCAAAAATTTAGGTCTTAGCCAGCTCATGGGGCACTTTGACCGCCTTGGAGAGTCAGCTCATTAAGGGCACGATCCAAGTTTTCCTTCGTATTTTTAGGTCTTAGCCAGCTCATGGGGCGCTTTGACCGCCTTGGAGAGTCAGCTCATTAAGGGCACGATCCAAGTTTTCCTTCATATTTTTAGGTCTTAGCCAGCTCATGGGACTCTTTGACCGGCTTGGTGAGTCAGCTCATTAAGGGAACGATCTAAGTTTTCCTTCATGTTATTAGGTCTTAGCCAGCTCATGGCGCGCTTTGACCGACTTGGTGAGTCAGCTCATTAAGGGTACGATCCAAGTTTTCCTTCGTATTTTTTAGGTCTTAGCCAGCTCATGGGGCGCTTTGGTACGATCCAAGTTTTTCTTCATTATTTTTAGGACTTAGCCAGTTCATGGGGCGCTTTGACCGTCTTGGTGAGTCAGCTCATTAAGGGCACGATCCAAGTTTTTCTTCATCATTTTTAGGTCTTAGCCAGCTCATGGGGCACTTTGACCATCTTGGTGAGTCAGCTCATTGAGGGCACGATCCAAGTTTTCCCTCATATTTTTAGGTCTTAGCCAGCTCATGGGGCGCTTTGACCGTCTTGGTGAGTCAGCTCATTAAGGGCACGATCCAAGTTTTCCTTCATATTTTTTCGGTCTTAGCCAGCTCATGGGGCGCTTTGACCGTCTTGGTGAGTCAGCTCATTGGGGGCACGATCCAAATTTTCTTTCGTATTTTTTAGGTCTTAGCCAGCTCATGGGGCGCTTTGACCGTCTTGGTGAGTCAGCTCATTAAGGGCACGATCCAAGTTTTCCGTAATATTTTTTAGGTCTTAGCCAGCTCATGGGGCGCTTTGATCGTCTTGGTGAATCAGCTCATTAAGAGCACGATCTATGTTTTCCTTCATATTTTTAGGTCTTAGCCAGCTCATGGGGCGCTTTGACCGTCTTGGTGAGTCAGCTCATTGAGGGCACGATCTAAGTTTTCCTTCGTATTTTTTAGGTCTTAGCCAGGTCATAGGGCGCTTTAACCGTCTTGGTGAGTTAGCTCATTAAGGGTACGATCCAAGTTTTCCTTCGTATTTTTTCGGTCTTAGCCAGCTCATGGGGCGCTTTGACCGTCTTGGAGAGTCAGCTCATTAAGGGCACGATCCAAGTTTTCCTTCATATTTTTAGGTCTTAGCCAGCTCGTGGGGCGCTTTGACCGTCATGGTGAGTCAGCTCATTGAGGGCACAATCCAAATTTTGCTTCATATTTTTTAGTTCTTAGCCAGCTCATAGGGCGCTTTGACCGTCTTGGTGAGTCAGCTCATTAAGGGCACGATCCAGGTTTTCCTTCGTATTTTTTAGGTCTTAGCCAGTTCATGGGGCGCTTTGACCGTCTTGGTGAGTCAACTCATTAAGGGCACGATCCAAGTTTTCCTTCATATTTTTTAGGTCTTAACCAGTTTATGGGGCGCCTTGTCCGTCTTGGTGAGTCAGCTCATTAAGGGCACGATCCAAGTTTTTCTTCATTATTTTTAGGTTTTAGCCAGCTCATGGGGCGCTTTGACCGCCTTGGAGAGTCAGCTCATTAAGGGCACGATCCAAGTTTTTCTTCATTCTTTTTTAGGTCTTAGCTAGCTCATGGGGCGCTTTAACCGTCTTGGTGAGTCAGCTCATTAAGGGCACGATCCACGTTTTCCTTCATATTTTTTTGGTCTTAGCCAGCTCATAGGGCGCTTTGACCGCCTTGGAGAGTCAGCTCATTAAGGGTACGAGCCAAGTTTTCCTTCATATTTTTAGGTCTTAGCCAGCTCATGGGGTGCTTTGACCGTCTTAGTGAGTCAGCTCATTGAGGGCACGATCCAAGTTTTCCTTCGTATTTTTTAGGTCTTAGCCAGTTCATGGGGTGCTTTGAGCGTCTTGGTGAGTCAGCTCATTGAGGGCACGATCCAAGTTTTCCTTCATATTTTTAGGTCTTAGCCAGCTCATGGGGCGCTTTGACCATCTTGGTGAGTCAGCTCATTAAGGGCACGATCCAAGTTTTCCTTCATTATCTTTAGGTCTTAGCCAGCTTATGGGCCGCTTTGACCGCCTTGGTTAGTCAGCTCATTAAGGGCACGACCAAGTTTCTCGTTATTCTTTCACAAAGGCACTTGGCATTGTAATTCTAACCCTCATCAAGTGACTTAACGTTCCTTAGGATAGAGTCATCCTAAAGCAAAAACGATGTCTCTTTGGTCTTTGTGGCAAAGTTTTACTCAAACTTCACCACAAAGAGGGGCAGCTGTAGACACCTAAGTTTTGCCCTTCCGTAGTCTTACTTTTTATTTTTCCAAAAAAGGGTCCTCATTCAAAAAATAATAATAAAAAAATAAAAATTAACAAATAATGAAAATACCAAAAAAAATAAGAAAAGGAAAAATTATAAAGATTTCGTAGATTTTTTGAAAAGTAATTTATATTAGGAATAATTAGTTTAATGTTGGTGTTAATTTTAGCTTAGTTAAAAATTTTTAGTTTAGGGATTTAGATAGTTTAAATATAATTTAATTGTAATGAATGTTAAGAAACAGGTCAACGGCCTAACGGATAAGTAGCGGAGCGCTTGGGTGGATTTAATTGGAGGTCACAGGCTTGAGTCTCTGCAGGAACCAATGTCTTTATTTTTCTATCTTTGCAACAGAATCATATCTAATTAAATCATATGGGTTTAGCTAAATCAAATTTGAATGAGATTTGAATCTAGTTTAATCGGGATACAGTAAGATTTGATTTCATCATTAACGTACAACAAGAAAGCAACGGAACTGCGCAACAGCATCCCCTGCGCCTGGAGAAATCCCCGACAGCTACTATAGGCGACAGCATCCCCTAGACGACATGGCTTGAAAAATTTACGTATCCCCGACAGATGCTATAGCCTGATCAACTGGAGAAATCCGCGACAGCATCCCCTGGACGACACGGATTGAAAAATTCACGTAGCAGCTACAATAGCGAGCTCTCTCTCTCGTCCGTACACACGACAGTCATCAGCCCATCCTCTAATACGCCTGCTGCACGTCTAAGTTCCAATCCACGCAGTAGCAGATCTTTGACGCCCCACGGCCAACAGCAACAACAGCAGATTGGTCTACGCAGCAGGCCATTCTACGCAGCAGACCCAACGCTACAGCCAAAACATCAACTCAAGTTCGGTTGCTTAATTTTTACTTTATTTCATTACTGTTGATTATTATTATTATTATTATTATTATTATTATTATTATTATTATTATTATTATTATTATTATTATTATTATTATTATTATTATTATTATTATTATTATTATTATTATTACCGTATGATTATTATCTTATTAGATCCTTATTTATTTATGTTAATATATAAGTAGTTATGTATATAATGACCTAGTAGGTTCTTTTAAGTATTAGTTTTATAGGTTAAATGTATTATATTCCATTAAAGCTAGTTGTTTGCTAATAACAATATAGATACATATATATATTAACTTAGGTTTTTTTTTAGTTTTTTTATGATTTCCTCACTTAGAAAATTGATTTATTTTGAAAAGAAAATAATAATCATATTTTTTTAAATAGGATTTTTGGAGAGTTTTTTTTTTATAAAACAATAACATTTAAGAGTTAGGACCCCATTAATTTTTTTTAAATAAACCGAAATAAATTAAAATGTAAACTCAGTCAGTTTTCAAAATTAAAATTAGCCAACACATTAAAATTTATTTGAAAAGAACTACGATCGTCTGATCCCGGTTAGCAGGTACGTAGGCACCTTTGGGGCGACGATAAAATATGTAATTTTTTTAAATTAAAAAAATCATTTTGATGTTGATAAAATAAAACAAAAATCTTTAATTGACTTCTTTTCTATGGTTAGACATCTTTTTCATAGTTTAGGTGTCTTTTTCATAGTTCAGATATATTTTCCATAGTTCAGATATATTTTCCATAGTTCAGATATATTTTCCATAGTTTAGATGTCTTTTCCATAGTTTAGATGTCTTTTCCATAGTCTAGATGTCTTTTTCATAGTTTAGATGTATTTTCCATAGTTTAGATATCTTTTCCATAGTTTAGATGTCTTTTCCATAATTTGGGTTTCCTTTTTATGATTCAGACATCTTTTCTATAATTCAAATATTTTTTTCTATGATTAGGAAATTTTTTTTCCTTTCTTTCTTTTTTTAATGTTTCAAGCATCTTTTTTATATAAAAGTTTCATCATATAGAACATTGCACATTTCATAAAATCTTTAGGGTTTTTCTTGAAAATAAAAAAATTATCACTTAGTTATTTTTAAATAAAAATTTTAATTTGGCACTTTTCAAAAATTAGGTTTTTAGTTTTTTTTTTTTATAATTAGGAATAAAAATTAGGCTTATAGAGATTTTTCTTAATAAAAATAAAATGGTTAATAAAAACGCAAATTCAACCAATCATGTTTTTTTATAAAAAGAACCAACACATTTAAGTTTTCGGAAAGAACTACGATCGTCTGATCCTAACTAGCGAGTACGTAAGCACCTTTGGGGCGACGATAAAATACGTAGAAACTTAGGTTCTTTATTTTTCTTTTGATTTTATTTATTTATTTTTTTAAATATTATAATTAGAAAAATAATCCTAATTTCGGTAAATAAATAGTGGTACCCGTTAGGGTTTAATAGGTTAATCCCCGAATTCGAAACCCTCTGGTTTTTTGTTAAAATTGAAATCAAAGACCAGTAGCTAAATCGTAACCAATCCACCCAATTGGTTACGGTTTCTTTTTCTTTTCCTGACTTTGGTCGGGTGGCGACTCCAAAAATTATTTTTAATAAAAAATCAGAATTTCTCAATTTCTTTAGTCGAGGATTACTATTAAATGGGTTAGGGTTTAGTATTAATCAAAAAATGAGAAATCAATTTTAAATAATTAGAAAACCGAAAAATCAGACTCGACAACTATCACAAGGAGGACGAATACTCATTCAGGAAAAAGAGGCTATGTATCTCAATCTGTTCCATGAGAGAATTACTCGTGCACAAGGTACATGAAGGAGGATTGACAAAACACTTTAGCCAATGCAAGACCTATGAGGTACTATCCTCTAGATTCTTTTGGCCACGGATGAAGAGAGATGTCCAATCTACACTAGAAAGGTATACGACCAACTAAAAAGCAAAGAGCCCAGTCGAATAAGGACACTATCTACCCTTGCCTATCCCAACTAAACTGTAATCCAAGCTAAGTACGGATTTCATGTTAAGATTACTAAGGATGTCTCGAGGGAAGGACTTCATCATGGTAATCATGGATTAATTTAGCAAGATAGCACATTTCATGCCCTATTTCAAAACTAACAACACTTTGACTATCTCTTTTCTTTTCTTACAGAAGTAATCAAACTTCACAAAATGCCTAAAGCTATTGTTTCTGACCGAAACCAAAAGTTCATAAGCTACTTTTGGAGAATGCTATGGAGGCGAATAGGAACTTATACAGATTTGTGGATGAACACATAAACCTAGTATCGCGCGTAACCAAAGGGGCTGGGTTCAAGCCGTGAGATCGCCCAAAAAGTAAATGGAAGTCAATGGTTTTACAAATCCCATACACTAACTCTACGGATATGATATACCGTAAAACCCTATACGAACCTAAGCTAATACCCAGCATGACGCACGAATACTAGGCCTAGGGTTACTCGGCATAATCCTTACAAAAGGGATTGATAAGAGCAGGTAGAGAAGAGCTTTCCAAGACAAAAGACTCAAGGGTTTTTTATTATTGTTCAAATCTGTCTAAAACCCTATATAAGTGTTCTATTTATATAAAGTGATAAAGTTATAAATAAAATGACTAAAAAATGCCCCAGTAGCATTTCAATAATTACAAATGAAACATGAACATCAAGTAAGGGAAAATATAAGAAATGAGAAATCCAAATAACATAAGTAAAAAAGGTAGCTGAACAAGATGTTTGGGTAAGAGGTTGATGTTTCATTCTAAAGAGTTATTAAGGACTCTAAAGCTTTTATTTAAGCAAACTTGAGATTTTGGACAACCTGTCTTGTCTGGGGCCAATGTTATATGATCAAGGCTAACCTAATGTTGCCAAGGTTGACTTGATATGGCAATGACCAATTCAAGGCCGACTTGACATGACAATGGTTGACCTTGCATTGCCAGGTCAATCTTAACATAGACAGTGGTTGACCTTACATAGTCGAGCCATTCTAATATGGGCATAGCATACCTGTTTTGATCTTACCAACCAAATTGAACAGAACTAGTCAAGTCAAGCTAAAAAGGTAGGATGTAAGCCCTAAAACTAGCCATTCGAGATTTCGATCGATTGAAAGACCCGATCGAGCCTAAATTATAAAGTAAAGCTGGAAATATTAGTAAAATAATCTCACAAGTTTGAATTTAAGAAAATAAGCAATAAAATAAAAGAATATAAAAATTTCAAATTTTAAGTATATTACTCGTTATTTATCAAAAATGTGTAAAATGCATTCCGATAATTAACGAATCGCTAGAGATAAATTATATATAAACTGAAAATCATAAAATAACGTAAATAATAGTTAGGAATATTTATTTATACTATATATGAATTTACGTTTATGTAGAAATAAGTGTAATTACTTAAAATACACGTAATGTGCTAAAATAATACTAAATAATTAAAGAAAATTCATAATTAATTAAGAAAAATAAAGAAAAATTAGGAAAAATAAGGAATGATCCAGATATAGGTTATGGCAGCTGGGAAAAATAAAAAAAATAGCCAATTAGATTAGAACAATACAAAAGTCAAATTGGAAGAAGATAAGGCAATTGTCTAATCAAATTAATGCACCATAATTTCCCTAATGCTTTATAAATAGCAAGAAAAATTCAAAATCTCATTTAGATAGTTTGAAATCAGAGAAAATTAGGGAGAGGCAAAAATTCAAGAGAAAAGCCAAAGAAAGAAAAAAGAAAAGGAAAATTGTGCAGTTAGGGCCAGAAAAAAAAAAAAAAAAAAAACTCAAAACCGACAATCAGTTGGAAGTGGATGGCTACCACCACTACACAGTGATGGTAGCACCCAGGTGGGCCGACACACCCATGGCCACCGATGGTAGCCGAAGCTACTTAAATCGGTGAGTTTGATTTCTAGCCCGATTTTATGTAATTTTGTAAAAATAGTAAATATTCTTAGAAAATTATGAAACTTGTTATTCTGAAATATTTTTATATTTATTTTTTAGGAAAAATATTATTTTGATGAAAATATATCCCATGATATATAGTCCTTAAGAAATCATGCAAAACCGAGCATGTTTCGGGTTTAGAACAGTGCTATGAAGCCCATTTTCAAAAATTAATTTTATAAAATTTTAGATAATTTTTAAGCCCTAAAATGAGGCATAAAATGGGTAATTTAGGGTTAATTAAGTAATTAAATGGTTAATTATTGATTTAGTGAATAAGTATGTGTTTTAGGATATTGAAATTTGATGGATTATGATACTTGTTGCATTTATGATGTTAAATGTAATTATTACGTTAATTATGTAGTAAATAAGTAATATGGAAAAATAGTGCATTTTAAGTTAATTTCATAAATTAGGGTAATTAGGTGTAAAATCTGATTTAGGATGAATTTAGATATTTTGAAATAATAATTGATGTTAGGAGATAGTAATTAGAGTCATAAAAATATTAGATGTGTATTATGTACATAATAAGTAATAGTATATAATACACAATTATTAGAAATATAATAAATAGAAAATATTAGAATAAAAAATTGATATTATGATAATAATAAAAATATACAATAAATCTGATAGAAAACTTGAATTTATGTAATTATATGAAAAATGTAAAAAATTCTCACATCAGGAGTAAATTCAGTATACTAATAAGGATTTAAGTGTATCGAGTGAAATAAAATACTGATTAGGGGTAATGATGATATTTAGGAGATCGGGAAGTAATGTGATTAATTTCACATTATGAGTTGAAACAAATTTCTAGGGTTAAAATATAAAACACTACTTAGAAATTTAACCCGAATCTAACCCCAAACCTAGAATAATTGTAAAAGACTTAAGACCTAGATAATTAGGCATATTAAACCCTAAATAAAACATAATAATAAGCATTATATGATAAAATGAACCTATAATAGTTATATGAAAAACTAAAACCACGTTTGTGTTATAGGGATGATCGGCGATTGCCTGAGCAAGTCGGACCTTGAGCGAATGAGTGAGCGAGGAGTCGAGGTAAGTTAGGATTAATACGATGTTGTATTTAGGAGGGTTGAAATTATGCATGGTTGTGCTTGTTAAATAGTTTGTGGTGTGCATGTGCTTGATTACGAGTGATGCTATGATTATGTCTGTTGTTCTGGCTTGTATTGTATGGTTTGTATGAAATGATTGATCACCCTAAACTGGACCTAATCAAATATACAACCTATAATCATAATCAGACCCACATGGCAACCCATTAGGGGAACTTAGGACTCTCCGGCCAAATACCGATCCCTTCGAAAGGGATAGCGCAGGATTGCAAAATGGTCCCTTCTTCATCCTTAGTCGAACTAAGTGACAGGAGAGGAGGTCGCAACGAGGGTGAAGTCAATGGTTCGAAGGTAGTCGCGGAAAAAGCGAGGTCTCCATTGCACAAGCCTGGGTTTGGTCATGAGCTGTTGCATTAATGGTAACTCCTCAACCCGGATTAAAGCGGATGCAATTTCTCTAATCTCATGACGTGTCGGACAACGTCGTGCAATGGCATTTACTTGAACATGCATTTCACTTAATAAGTTGGTTAATAACCTTATTGTATTTGTGGTATAGTTTTAAGTCCTCCATCCTAACTTACTGAGCTGTGGTTGCTCACATCCCTATAGACGTCGTGCAGGTACTGGCTCTGAAGCGGCAAATAACTACTCTGAAGCTAGCAACTGTTGGATCCTGGGGAGTGAGGAAAAATATTTAAAGAACGAACAATATATTCTTAAGGTCTAAGTTTTGTTTTCTTTAGAATTTTTCATTTTTGAATAATGTAATAACTGAATTATAGTGTATATATATAAATTTTCTCACTTTCTTAGGTAAATAATTTATTTAAATTACAAAATGTTTACTTCAAAGCGGGTTAGTCATGGACACCTTATGTAGATCAGGTCTAAGATAGCGATTGTAAGGCCAACTTCTATCTTAGGATGGTTTACACAGTAGGGTTGTTACGACTCTGCCGCTTCGAGGCGTGACATAGGACAGACCTAGTATAGTGAGAAAGGCCTGGTAGAATAAGGCATAACTAGTAATCCAAGATAAAACTATCAAAGTAGGATAGGTCTTCCTATATGGATGGAGTTCATAGAAAAATCTATTTGAGAGCTCAATTAGGTTAGAACAGGGTGTACTCAACACAACAGGCCCGACCCAATAGAGTAGGGTAAGCCGTTCAACACTGATAGAGCACATAAACAAGTCATCCATTCATGCAAAGCTCACGAGCAAGCCTCCCATGTAGTCCAAAACCTAGCATGTCGTCGGGTCAGTACTTGGAATCCTATCAAGAACTAAGCTATTGTACAACACATCCCGCCATCCACAAATTGATGGATAAATCGAGGTTGTCAATAGGACCATAGGAACCTTACTGCAAGTTGTTGTCGGACAAAACATGGCCAATTCGGATCTATGTCTGCTAATCATTGAGTTCACCTACAATAGGACCACCCATAGCATAACAAACATGTCTCCATTTGAGGTCACCAATAGGTTTAACCTCGAGCTCCAAATGGACCAAGCACCCCAACTAAGACCTGATGATGACTAGCCAACCACGAAAAGAGTTCAGGCCATCAGAGTTTTGCACCAAAAGGTTATAAATCAATTAAGTCGAGCTAATACTAAGCTCAAGAAGCAAGGCTAAGGATAGAGGAAGAGAGAGTTTCAACTAAGTGATTTGGTCTGGATACATCTCAGCCAGGAACAATTCCTAAACGTGAAAAAGAGCAAGTTATCTCCCAGAGTCGACGAACCTTTCAAAGTGCTCGAAAAGATCAATCCTAATGCCTATAGGATTGAACTACCTAAAGGATATGGAGTCTTGGACTCCTTTAACATTGTCGATCTCCAACCTTACACTCCCTAAGATGAGCACCTAGGAGCTAAGCCAAATTTGATCCTAAATCTCAAACAACTCAAAGGGGATGATAGTGATCAAGGACCTATCACATACTCCCAAACCCAAAGGCTCGCTCAAATGGTTCGCCGAGATATTTGAGGTAAGTTGAGTGCAAAGAAGCAATGCATTCCCCAATCTGACCTATCAAGTTACTTCATTCTCTACACCATCTAAGAACCTGCTGAGGTGACTAGCTGAAGTACTAAGCCAAACCCACCACCACACACCAATTTGAGCATCAAATCAGGATACAACCAACCCCACAGTACAAAGGCCGAACTAACATTGTCAGGAGCTGATCACACAAGGCCAACCCGAATGTGAGTTGTCCCTGAGTTAACCCTTGTCTAGTCCCAGCAATCAAAGCTATCAAACTTCCGACGTTGACCATACCTAATCAATGCCCACCCTTGTTTGGCTCACAATGTTATTAGGATTACAAAATTAGCAAAATTATGTACGTACTATCCTATCTAACATTTGTACTAGCCTTTCTAAAAAAAAGATATTCTTTTGGCGTGATTACATTGATACCCCTATAAATTACCCTCCTTTTCCCTTAGCTAGGAGGGATACTTTTCTATAATTTTTTGTAACTTAAGACTTACTTTTATTGGGTACTATAAATACTTGCATATTGCAATAGTCACAATATCCATATATAGAGAATACATTGAACTTTTACACCCTCTTAAGCTAATTGTTCTTCTACTTACACTTTAGCTACTCTTATCTAGCTCATTGAACGTGGACTAGTAGCGAGTGACCTCTAACCATACTTATATGCCATATTAAGTGTGACCCGAGCTCATGTGAGGCGTTGATGCGTCATATCCATCGTCGGTGCATTGAAACCCTTGTTCATCATTTACTTTTAAGAGCCATCTCGCAGCTTAAACCCACCCCTTTGGTTACACATGATATTAGGTACATGTGTTCATCCATGAATTCGTAACATTTATGCTAAATATATTAAGAAGTTATATTTATTTTTCCTGTCTAGACTTATTCGAATCATATTGCATTGTAATCAAGTAAAAAAGTAAACCATAGTAGTTCTATTATAGCTAAAGATAAGCTAGGAGAACAAAGTTATGTTGATTGTCGCCAAGAAAGCTATACTTGTAATCTTCTTTTGACTATTGAAAATTGTGGAACAATTGGTGTGGATGACCAAATCCCCAGCAAGTGGAGTTGGAAGAAAGGATTAACTCATAAGGAGGAACCTCTATAAATCCTTTGCTTAATGTTCTTGAACCTTCTCTCATTTACTTGTTTGATTTTAATTCTCTATTTACACAAACTCTAGGCAATTTATATAAGTTATCAAAAGGGGTTCTTTAATTTGTAAAAGTTATAAATTAGGTTAAGCAATCAGTTCACCCCTTCTCCCCTTTCTTGATTACTTATGAGGGACCATCAATTATGTTTATTTGTTGTAATTCTAGGAGCATGTTAAAGTCCTTGCTAATAGTCATATTTTATGTTGGTGCTCAAAAGCAAGTTGACTCCCATGTTTTGTTAACGTTGGACTTAATTTCAAGTTTATGATAATCATGAGGGGATGGATGCTTCCAATCCTTTTGTCAATTTGTCAAGAGGTGTGTTCTTGAATGTAACAAAATTACAAGTTAAGCCAATCTTGTGGAGTTTTTGTGTCTTAGTGTATCCCTAGTTAACAGGGGCATGTAATTGGTTGTAATGACCGTTAGCATCTTAGGGCACTACAAATACCATTTTCCTTTTTGATAATATGTGTTGGGTGTTAGGTACATGTGTAAGTAAGAAGATTAAGGTTAAGATTAAGATTGATTAATTAGGGAACATTAAGTTTAAAAGTAAGAGTTTTAGTAGATTAGTATAAAGATATTTGTACTCCATGAATACGCATATTATTTTGAGTAGTTTCTTTCAAAGAAAAATAATTCCATTTTTTATCCCTAAAATCATGAAAAAAAACTATGCATTATGTTAATATGTACATTAAATATGAAAGGGTGTTACTATAATTTGCTTAGTCTCTATACCAACTTTTTTTTTTCTTAATTGCATGTTTTCGCAATTTAACATTATTAATAGTTTTATCCTTTTTTCCCTTCAAAACTAGTATCCTTTTTGTATTAATCTTTTCATTTCTTTCTTCTCTAGCAAACAATATATTAGGGCCTCATTTCAATTTCTCTCATATAAATAATTTTCTTTTCTTTCCTTGCACAATTTCATCAGTTTTGCATCTCATCCCCCTTTCTTTTTTTTATGGAACACATCCCCCTTTCTACCCTATGTTCTCATCATCAATTACCAAAAAGCTAAAGAATGTATTTATAGATTAAGATAGTTTCGATCACACGCACATTCCTTGATAACATCTTCTTGTTCTTTTTTCCTTTTTTAGGTAAAAGATAACACCTCTTAATCATGAAACTTCTAATTTGTCCATTCAATTTCTCACTAATAAGAACCCAATAACAGGACACAAAACACACATTTTCTTAGTATATCTATTTCCTAACTAATTTTCTCGATGAACATAAGTGTCATTATCAATTTCTCCTTTGTTCTTTATCCATTACCTTAGTATACTAATATTATTATTAGTTCTTGTAGTTCTAAAGCATACACAGTGCAAGTGTGTAATACCACTAGTATCAACTTGAGAGTCAATACTTATCTTACATAACACTAACTAAGTTTCTGGAGAGTACACCACTTTTATGAATTCTCAAGAGTATAGATACTATTTCAACAAAACCACAACCTAAACTACAATCCACAAAACCCATTGTGATTCACCTCAAGGAAATATTGGCTTCACATACTTCAACAAGTTGAAGAGAAAAAGAAACTAGAAACCATGGTCTCTAACTTCAATCTAATCATAAGACTTTCACAGTTTCTCCAAAGCTTTGACATCAATGAAGGTAGGACTTTAATAGATGATATGAGCTATTTAACTTTATGCTCCTTGGTTATGAATTGGTCAAATATGGTGGCTCTCCATTGTTGCAACCATCATGTCTTTCACATACTCAACCATTGGATTTTATCTTAGAATCGCTAAAATTGCAAGTTGCTCTATTTCCCAATTTCTTTACACTTAAATCTTAATTAGGAAGTAAAAGACTAACTTTAAGTTTTTAACTTCTAACCAATGGAAACTTTCAACTAAATGTTGTATCATAACCCTAAGGAGGATATATTAGAATTGTTTAAAACTTTCATATCAAGTGTGCACCTATGATACAAAAACTGCCTTATAAGTCAAGGATTGCAAAACTCTAAATAATTAATCATTAAGGTTTTTTATTTTTAATTTATTAACTTATTGTAAAATATAAATAACTATGAATATCCAATATTCTACAGTCCCTTAGAATTACAAAGAATCGATATCCTTTACCAAATAGTAAGATAGGATAAGTTAATTTTATAAATTATAAGAAATACTAAATTATACAGAAACCTAATATATAAATACTTTCTACAAAGGATCTTTCTATACCAACTATATACTTTCTCAATTAACATTATCATACATATCCTCTATTTGCACCCTATACTCGAGATTTTTCCAAGTCTCAGATTAAATAAACCTACAAAAGAAGTTATAGGGGAATGAGCAAACCATAACTCAGTGAATTTATTCCTCACCACTACTGTTTAAGCAAGTTATCAAACATTGTTACCACACATGCAAGTTTATTTACAAACAAAATGAGTATATACACAAATGCAAGCAATATATCTATAGGAGTTTAAAACTATGAAAGTTGTAGTTTTACATCATTTACACATCAATTATCCTTCGTATTTACCCGCATGGGATTCCTCACCTTAACTGCATTAGGTTACCTAAGAGCATCATCCCTCTAGACAACACTCAACTATTACCCTAGTAGAGAAAGAAACATCGATCTAATAGATAAATCCTAACTAGGGTCATCTACCTTAAATAAATCATATCCAAAGCCCTACGGGTACAGTTATGTGAGTTCTCTCACTATCAAGATATATTTAAGGCTCTATAAGCACAATAATGTAAGTCATTTCGCTATCAATTGAAGATACTATGCTAGCTTTGTCTCCACATTAAAAATATCATCAACGAGCATTACAAACCCTTACAAAAATCATATAAGAATCTATTTAAGATTGGAAAAACAGTTCTAAAAATACTTTTCTTAAAAATTTTTAAAGTGAGCACTCTCCATAAGTAGACTAATTGAGTCATAAACATGCAACAATTATGACTGGTTATTTTTGTCAAATGTTTATATTTACCAATTTAAGGAAGTGATCACACGAATGATAGCATATAGGGCAAAATAATCATTCAAACACACAAGCAATAATAATTAACAAAACATCAAGCAAGCATCTAGCACAAGCAAATAGTAGGTTGTTAGAACTCCTTTACTTGAATTAATGCTCACTTTACAAGCTTGTAAGATGTCCAAAACTTGACAATTGAGTACCTCAAAGATAACAAGACTTATAAGTATTTAGAAAAGCTAAGCTTCTCAATTATCTAGATATCTATTGTAGTTTATCTAATTTCCCACTATAACCCAAGTATGGCATGAATATAATTTAACATCTTTATTGAGGTAAATAGAAAATATATTTATATATTTGTAATTAATTATATCTTATGTATTTATTTATTTACTTTAAGGAGTTATCCTGATTATTAGTTTGTAGAGCCAATTAACTTAGTTACCTTACCTATGTTTTTTTATTTATTTTAAATCTTTAGTTGCATATAACTTTTTCATTCTAACTCTAATATTTATTATCTTATAGTTAATATTTATTATTTTCAAACTTACTTTTATATAGCGAGGTCCAATCTAAACGCTAGAACTCACATTTTTCATTATGTATCTAAAAGGTAACAAATTTCGGTATTTTGGTCCAAATGTTTTTATTTATCATTTTAGGCTTTTCTTTATTATTTTATAACTTAATTAATTTCTAAAATTTACATTTTGAAATATTTTTATTTTTGGGTTCATTTTACAATAATTTATTTATTTCACTATTTTAAGCTTAAATTATTAATTTACTACTTTTTCTTATAATTGTAATTTTCTAATTAATTAATTATTATTTTTATCATTGTGATTTTAATTGGAAATTTTAGGAGAAGCTGATGTGGTAACTTTTGATTAATCCACGTGATAATTTTCATAATTCTTCTAATTTGTATAATTTTTCCAATTTGTCATATTAATATATATATATATATATATATTACTTGAAAAATAGCTCTTATTCTTCATGATCACTCCCAACTTATATAAATATATGTATATATGTATATATTTATATTTATACCTCTTAACCTATTTTTAAGAAAATTAGGTATTAATATACATATTTATGTAATCTTCAGTATATGTACATATATAAATACTTATACTATACCATATGGACAGTATAAGTATACATATAGACACTTATATGTACATATTTTCATCTTAGAATAATATAGAAATATTTAAACATATAGGCACTTATATCTACTCCTATAATTCACTACTTAAGTATACATGTATTTATACTATATATGTATGATAAAGTAAGTATACTTAACATTACATATATGTACATGCATCATGCATACATATGTACTGTATATATATATATATATACATAACTAAGTAAATATGACATATGTGTACCAATAATTAAATATACTTAATTATATACATATGTAAATACATAAACATAAAGAAGAAAAACTATACGTATAATTCAAATACATGCACATATAGTTTTGTTACAAAGATACTAAAATACATAAAATTACTATTACATACTCCTACTAGCTAAAACACTACAAAATACATATACAACAAAAAGGGTACGTATAAATTTAGATTACAAAGAGAAATCAAATACAACATAAGTATTACTCTAATTACTCTTTTGGCTTTGAAATTGTTGGTAAAATGCCTTCTTCCTTCTTCTTAAGTTGATGGAAAAATGATAATAGAAGTGAAAGGATTTGTAGAAATTAGAAGTTGGTGGTGTTAGAAGGAAAAGAAAGAAAAAGAAGAAAATAGAAGTTAGAAAGAGAAAGAATGGTGCCGATTCAATTGAGAAAAGGGGATGCTTAATTTTTTTTTTCTTAATTTAAATTTGTAGAAGAAGAAGAAAATGGAAGTGAGTTCTAAAAGGTGCATGTGGCCAACAATGAGAGGAAAAGAGAAAGAAAAAGAAAAGAAAGAGGAAAAATATAAAAAGAAAAAGATACGATGAAAATAACATATGTTAACTTAATGTTTATCTTATTTCCTTTAAATTTCTCACATATGATAAACTCTTAGACATATGTACATCCAAATATGGAAGGAGAAAAAGAGGGAAAAAAAAGAAAAGGAAAGAAGAAAAAAGAACGAAGAAGAAGAAGAAAAATTATACGTTGACTCTTTGACTTCTCTTGATACTTTTCCGAATAATTAGGATATAATATGATATCATTATAGAAGAACATATAGGATGAAAAATTAATGTATACTATATAATATATAAACATAAAATATGTAATAAAATTAAATCAAAATAATTAAATTAATATAAAACTAGCACATATGGATACACATATATGAAATTAAAAATAATCATAAAATAATATTCATAATCTTGTTAATTTATTTAATTAATTTGTAGATTTTTATATTTGTTAATATTTATAAGTTATCTCTACTCATTTATTAGCAATTTTTTGCGATTATATGTATCAATTAATAATCGTATCCTATTAAAACTTTATCACCATTGGCGTAAATTTATATGTTTTATAAGCTTAGAGTTTTAGGCTTTAGGGTTTTTATCATATTTAAGTTCCATTTCTCGTATTTACATATACATAAAGTTTAGGGTTTTTATACACGATTAGAATTTCAAATAGTATTTTAGTATTCTTTGTACTTGTTTTAGGTTTTGTAATTAAAATTTTAGTAAATTTTAAATTTATTGATTTTTTTTTACATAAAAAAATTATTTACAGCACTCAAGTTCGATAAATAGAATTGGAAGTTAAGGGCTGAAAGGGTTATGAAATGTTGATTTCCATCTTTCTGTCTTTCTCTTCTCTTAAGTGTTTCTTTTGATTATTTAATCAACAAATTATTTTTTTGAAAATATAAAAAAAATTAAGGAAAAGTTTAATATTTTAGTCATTCTAGAGAAATCTACTTGGTTTCACATTGTGTTTGTTTTTGTGATTGCTTTTAAATATGTTTTTTTTTTATGTTCAAACTAAAATAAAATAATATTTTTTACATGCTCCTTATTTTATACACATTTATGCATAATATTTTCATAATCAAACACTTGTTCTTTAGATCTTAAAAGACTATTCTCTTTTTTCTTTACACCTAAGAAATGCTTTTATACTTCAAATCATGCTTAGAATTATAGGACCAAGAAATGCTTCTTAATTCTTCCATTGCATGAAAAAGAAAATTGGGTTTAAAAAAAAAAAAAAAAAACCTATTACGAATCTAAATTATTGTTTGTTGAGATGAATTTGTTGTTGATATGCCAAATATAATTGTTATATGTAAGTACAAATGCATTATTTATTTTTAAATGATATGAACTTTTTTTGTTATATTTTCAATAGAAATTTTTTTGTAAATTTTATTTTTTTAGTGTAATTATTTTTTTTTTTGGAATAATTATTAAATTCTGAATTCTATAAAAAAAAGTCAAAAAAATAATGTATTGGTATAAATAATTAAACTGTGGTCTAAAATATTGTTAAATATCATGTCTTTTTTTTATTTTTCACACAATAAATATGAATTTGAAAAAGATTTGAATTAAGTTTTGTTCAATTTTTTATAAGAAAATGATATTACATATTTGAATATCTTGGTTTTTTTAAAGAATATTTCATTATTTTCTTTTCATAATTTTAAGCTTTTGTAAGGATGTCCTTGCACAAAGTTTCAAAAAAAAAAATAGAAATGGGTGTTCACAAGGGTAGGTACTCTTTTTTTTTTTTTCAGGGATGTATGATATACTTAACCTAACTTTGTTTTCTACAACCAATAACAAAAGTGCATTTTTACTAATCATTACACCAAGTCATGTATATAGTAATAAAATTGGTGAGAATTAGGTCAAAACCATAGGGAATGATAACTAACCTTTATTAATTTTAGTCTCATCTAAATCAAGAGTAATAAAATCAAGAGTTTATCAAATAATTAACTTCTAAAAACTAAATTAACAAAACAAATTAATTGGGATATTCAACAACTGTAAAGGATTTAATTAAAATCAAATAATTAGAAATATCAGTTAATAACGATACAATAGTCTTTAATAGGTTTACTTTTAAAGCAATCAAGCTCTAGGTAAATTCCTTCTCAGGAAGTGAATACATACTCAGGGTTAACCAATTTATCCTTATATCGCTAGATAAAAATAAACTAAATGAATCTTTTCTTATTCCTAAACCCTAATTGAATTAAAAAGCATATCATTATGTCCTCCTTTAATCTAGATTATCTAGTTCACAATAATCAATTAGAAAAAGGTCTTATAACTCAATCCTGATAATTTATGTTTCAATAGAATTAAAATAAATGTTGCCATGATTACGAAATTAAAAATTTCAACAAATAATCATGGCGCTTTCACTTTTGGGGAACGGAATTCCCCCTTATTCCTTACTACCATCTTATTACGATGTTTACTTCTCTAACTTGCAATTCATAAGGAATCATAATTCCTTAAAATTAAGAATCACAATTCCTTAGTAAAAGCAAAGAATCTCAATTATGAGATAAAATGATTTTTAATACCCCGCTCTTCTTCAACAAACATAGCCACCTAAAAAAACCCAAATCACCAACCACCAAACCCTTATTATCACTTTGTCTAACTCTTTTCCAGCTTTCTTCTTCAGCATTAGTACCTCTAAGCTCCTCAAAATGGCATCGCCATCATCACCACATGATTTGTACGGCCTATGATCCCTCGTAAGAGAACAACTAGGTTAGATCCAAAGCTGTACTACCTAAGCAACTATATGTCTTGAAGATGACATTCACCGGAGATATGCCGACTATGGTTTCAAAGGTTTAGAAAGAGCCTTGTTTAGAGCATGTGCGGTTGGTTTAGACATGAATCTCTATTGTTTCAAAGAAAGAGGTACATGTTGGTGAAGCGAGTTCTTTGAAGAGAAAGAAAGATAAGGGAGAGAGAGAGTTAGAGAGAGAAATGGTTACATTTTGTAGTTACCTAATTTAAGCAAGCTAAAACCAAGTTAACTCCACAAAGTGATAGTGAGTATGATTAATGGAGCTGGAGGGAGTGTAATGAGTATCTTCTTCAAGGTCCTAAGTGTTTAAGAAATTATTTAATAGATTTGATTAAAATACTAAGTTGACTTAATCTTGTTTAGTAGTATGGAGAGCGTAGTATTAAGTACTGGTTGAAGATGAAGGCAAAATTATAATTTAAATTGTATTACACATTTGTTTCTTGTATGCATCTTTTTTTTTTTCAAGTGACCAATGTAATAGCTATTACGGCTTAATTGAAATCCTGAGGAATAAGGATTCCATTATGTGTTTATTACATTCAGTGAAGTAAACAAGTCATCAATTCATTAATTGATAATCTAAATGTCCAATTGACAATATTAATTAAGTACACATGAGAAATAATAGAAAAGACAATATCAAAATCAAGAATGTATTAAAAAGAATAAAAACAACCTATGAGGTGTTTCAATCTTTAATTCAGTATCAAATATTGCTCCTATTATTCCCGATGTTGGAATCCAAAAACTACTCAAAAAGTTATTCTTCTTTAAACCTAATCTAATTGAATGAAAAAGTATAATAAAGTATTCCTTAATGATCTCTAATGGTATTTATGAGGCCTTTTATATAAGTATATGTATAAGACAACTTTTAAGCTTCAAATCTTTTCAAAAATAAGAAGATTCACAAGGCATTGTATGGCTACACCTAAATCATGAATATAACCCTACCAATAATATTTCTTTGCTTCAAAAATCACTAAATAATTGAAATAGAAAAATACATACCTAAGAACTAAGGGTGTAATTGAACCAACCTAGTTCTTAAGTTACTCAAGCTCGATTCAAGTTTTATTAGAATTTGATTCAATAACAATCGAGCCGAGCTCAAGCTAGAACTCGAGCTTAAGTTACTCAAGTAGTAAATCGAATTGAGCTCAATCTTTAAAATACTAAGTTCACTAGGCTCACGAGCCTAATCGAGCTTGTTATAATTTTTAATTTATTTAAATATAAGTGAATATAATATTGATTTAGGAAAATTTATAGAAAGTTTGAGCTTAATCGAGCTAATCAAGTCAAGCTCAAACATGCCATATACATTTTTCAATCAAGTTCGAGCTTAAAATTTAAAGCTCGATAGAACTCGAGCTTTGATTTTTCAATCTCAAGCTCAATACTATTTGGTTTGACTTAATTCAATTACACCCTTACTAAGAACATGGCCATGTTTTTACCTATTTTCTCCTTGGCAACCAAATTCTTCCTTAATTTTTTACTATTTTTCTTGTGATTTCAATTCATAGTCATTATTCACAGATGTGATCAATTCTTAAACTTCAAAACTTGTTCTAATCTTCTTTAAATCTTTCAAAACTTTGTCTAAAACCGTCAAACTCCTCAAATGAAGCCTAAAATCAAAATATAATCAAATTAAGCTATGAATTCAATACAAACATCCAAAAAATCTTATAAAAGCATTATTCAACCAACTGTAAATCATATACGTTTATACACTCATCAATGTCCTACTACAATAAGTCTAAGGATGTGACATTTGCGAATTGGGTTTTTGTAGGGATGTATGCTTATTATGGGACATTTTTGTAGGCATGTATTAGAGCACAATTGTTCCCTAAAATAGATTTATGCAAAGAACTTCTACTTTTTCATGGGGATTTTCATTCTTAACTTAAAACTCAATATTTTTTAGTATTTTTTAGTACAATTGGATTTCACTTCTTATTCTTTGGTATATTTTTCAAAAATGATAAATATTTTCCACTCAAGAATATATGCATTTTACTACATTGTCATAAGATGTTCCATGCTAGGCTAAATACACTGATGATACTATTACTAGGAGTGTCATCTTCTCGTATATTCTAAGCCTAAAAGGTTGAGATACTAATGAGGTTCTACAAAAATTGGTGATCAACTCATGATCGATCAATTCGAAAACGGTTTATAAAATTTAAAGTAATCACATAAATTATCTAATCTAGCCTAATTTTATAACAAAGTTAGGAATATTAATAAAAGTAATCTCGTAAGTTTGGATATAGAGAAATAAATAACAAAATAATTAATTATTATAATATTAAATTATATGTATATTACCCGTTATTTATCAAAAAAGCATAAAATAAGTTTCAATAATTAACGAATCAATAAAAATAATTATATGAATACTAAAAAGTCATGAAATAACATAAATAATATTTAAGATTATTTATTTGTATCACATGAGTATTTACGTGTAGGCAAAAATACGCAAAATTACTTAAAATACCCAAAATATATTAAAATAATACTAAATAAATAAATAAAATTCATAAATAATTAAATAAAAATCAAGAAAAGTATGGAAAAGTATGAAATTGTCCAAAAATGTGGTATAGAAGGTTAGGAATGGAAGTTAGAAAATCAACTGATGAAAATTAGCCAAATAGAAAGTGAAAAGGAAATAAATAAGGGACATGTGGCAATTGGAAAATTAAAGAAAAACCCAAACCACCTCTATAAATTCAGCAAACCTCCATCAAAACTCATTTTGGTCAGTTTAATATTAAGAAAAATTTAGAGAGAGGAGAGAAGAGAAGAGAGAAAAAACTAAATTTACCAAAAATTAGAAAAATAGTGTGTAATTAGGGCGTATAAAGAGAACCCACACTTGACGGCTACTGGGAAACAAACGGCCACCACTACCTGATAGCAAATCCATTACTTAGTGGTGCCAAATATGGTGGAGCCACCATTAATAGCTAGAGGCCCTTCAATTGGTGAGTTCTGATTTCTCTTCCAAATTTGTTTAATTTACTAAAAATATCAAATATGTATGGAAAATTATAAATTGGTATTCTAAAATATTTTTATATGTAGATTTAGGAAAAAGTATCAACTTGTTAATATTAGAGCTCAGGATATACTTCTCTTAAGAAATCATTAAACTCAAGCTAATTTTCGATATTGAAATAAATTATCTTAATAGTATAGAGTTAAGCCCAAAATTTTTCATATAAACTATTTAGGATATATGTTACAGTGATATGAAGATTTTTTTTAAATTTAATTTTCTAAATTTTTACTTAATTTTTAGCTCCTAAAATCATGCATAAAGGGAAATATTTAGGCTAATTTTGTAATTTAATATTAATTTGTTAAAAATTCTTATTTAGCATGTAATTAGATATATTTAGACGATACATGCTGATGTAGGATGGTATTTGTGGAGTTTAGGATGTTAGTTCTATGTATTATGCATAATATGTACTAAATATGTAAGTAAAGTGGCATATTTAAGTTAAATTTATGATTTAGGGTTAATTAGGTGCTAATTATGACTTAGGATATAATTAGACGTCTTAATATGATATTTGGTAGTAAAAGATGATATATGTAATGTTAGAAATGTTAGATAGGTGATATAAGTTTACATTATGTAATAATACATAATGTATGAAATTGAAAAGTTAAATAAGTAGAAAATATTAAGTAAAAGTTAATGGTATTAAAAAATTAGGAATCAAATAAAAATCTGACTTGGAATGTGAATTTAGGAAATTATGTGAAAAATGTAAATTTTTCTTATATCGAGAGTTAATTCAATAATTAAATTAAAGATTTGGGTGTATCGTACGAACTATAATACTAATTAAAAGATAAGTATGAGATTTGGGACACTCATATTTAATGTGATTAATTTTACATAATGGTTCAGAATGAGTTCTAGGGTGCACGTATAAAACTATAATCAGAAACTAAATTAGAACCTAATTTAGAAATTTTTGGAAACTAAATTAGAACCTAGCCTAAATTAAGAATAATTATAAGAAACTTGAAAACTTGAATAGGTAAGTATAATAAAACCCTAAACTTAAGATAATATAAATAATTACAGAATAAAGTCTATATAAGATAGTTATATGAATACCGAAACAACATTTGTATTATAGGTATTTTTTGCGATGGCCTATGCAAGTTCACCTTAAGTGAGCAAATGGGAAGTCCAAATAAGTTAGGATTAATATGTTACTATATTATGGAGTACTAATTTATAGTACTCGGAAGCTTGAGATTGTACTTAATTGTGCCTGCTAGATGATTAACTATATGCATGCCTTTATGTGCTTATTTTTAAGTTTGATGATATGCTTCTAGTTTACTGTTCTAGCTTATATTTTTGTGATTTGTTTGAAATAATTGGATACCTTAAACTAGACTTAACTAAATATATGATTTGTAAGTTTAAAATGGACCTACATAGCAACCTAATAGTAGAAACATTTAGGGTTTTCCAGTTAAATACCAATCCCTTCAAAAGAAATAGTACTAAATGGCATGATGGTTCCTTTCTTCATCTTTAGTTAAACTAAATGACAGGAAATGCGGTCATAATAATAGTGAAGTCAATAGTTCAAAGGTAGTTACTACAGAAGCGATATCTCCATTATACAAGTCTGAGTTTGTTCATGAGCTAATGAAATGTATGCTAAACTCCTTAACCTAGATTAGAACAGGTGAAATTTTCTTAATCTTATGATGGACTGGATAACATTATATAATCGCATTTGCTTATACATGCATCACCTCTAACTAATTTAGTTTATAATCTTATTTGTGTTTGATGTATAGTTTTAAGTTTCCATCCCAACTTATTAAGTTATTAATTATTCACATCTCTATAGATATTGTTACAGATACTAACTAAGAAGAGACTATATAATTATCCTAAAGCTAATAACTACTAAATCCTAAAAGGTGAGGATATAACTCTAAGAATCAATTACACTCTTAAGTTTGGATTTTATCGTTAAAAGCTTTTAGTATCAATTTATATATTACTTAGGTAGATTATGATTAAGTTACTAGATCTTATAAACAAACTCAAGTTATTTTAATATAAATATGCATTTTTCATAATTTCTTAGGTAATTAATATATTTAATTTATGAACTGTTTACTTTAAATCAAGTTAGTGGTTAACGTCTTATATAAATCAAATCTAAGATAATAATTGTAAGATCAGTTTCTATTCTAGAATAATTTACACAACGAGAATGTTACAATTCTGCTGCTTTGGGATGTAGCAATACTTAGGAGGAGCAAAATGATCCTAAGAGTAACGATGACACATACTCATAAGGGAAGTTTCTAGTTATTCAATTAATGTACTTAGTGATGTTATTGTTGTTGCAAAGGTAAAGTACAAAAATGCCATTTATAATTACTTAATGGAACTTAACCCCTTTGTCTTTGGATCTAAGTTTATACACCCCAAGCCTTTGAAAGATGTGCTTTTAGATTTAGTTTACTATTATGTCTTGGATAAATAATTAAAAAAAAAAAACTAAAATTAAAGATGAAGAGAACTTACTTATATAGCTCAAACACTTAGATAATCCAAAAATGGAGTTAAAACACTACTAATAGCCGTAAAAAATAACTCATTTCAGATTCTTTCCATACAAAAACCCACATAAAACTCCTGTAAAATGTGACATTAAGCTTGAAAATGAACCTAGCAAGGAAGAAGCTCAAGAAACCTACCTTAAACCCTTGCTTTGCTTACTCTAGTTGAAGATTAAAGAATTCCCACCTAGAAACTGGTGAGAAAAATCTGTAATTGGTAAGAAATGGGCGATTTAGGTGGCTAAAGGGTCTTAAAATGAATTTTTCCAAGATAAACTTTCATGACTTACCTTAAACCTCCTCTTAATCTTCCTCTTGTGTGTATTTTTTTATAGAAAACCCTAGCCTTTAGCTATTTGTAGCTATAAAAGGAAAGGGATTAGGATTAGAAGAGTGCTTAGGAGGCTATTACTAAAAGGAGTGGGGTTTTTTAGCTAAAAAGCTACCTTAAATGGAGGGTAGGGCTTTAAAAACCCTAAGAAATGTTAAAATGTCCTTATGTTTAAAAATAATTTTCTTGGCGTTTGAAATACTATATGGTTTTTTTGGAGTTAAAGTTTTAGTTTATTTTATTTTTTATAGTTGAAAGCATAACTGCAAAAAACTAAAATAAAAGGTTTATGCATAAAAGCAGGATAACGAGCGGCCTTCAGGACTCCGTCGGGATCGAGTTTGGGCGGGTCGGTCCCGCCTCCCACGAACATAAGATCCAGAATTTTTCGATTGATTCGGACTAGATCGAAACGCCGTGCCGAGGTCCACGTACATGTACTGACAATTACCAGGAAAAAGTACGTCAAAATTGGAAATTATGTTCATAGGTGGATATCTACACTTACGTGTTCCGACGCTTCTCGAGCATATATTTATGTTTTAAAGGGTATGGACACATCTATTTTTAAATCATGCAGTCACTTCAATTCTCGCTTTCGTAGCTTCGGGTACCCACATGGTATTATAATAGGAAAATGATTTCTCCGCATGAAAGACCTAACAATTTACTATTCCCATTCAGTGCATATCCGTTCAAAGGATAAGATTCACGATTGAATCAAAGCTTGAGGGATGGAGAGCGATATATCTGAACTAAAGGCTTTGAAGAGATCTTGAAAAGGTAACACCTTCTATGAAAATGGAACACACTTCAAGAAATTGCGGCAATGGACCTTGCATTTTTGTGATTATTGTTGGTCCATTAAAGCAATCAAGAGGAGACGAATTGATTATTTATAAAATTTCATATTTTTCAAAAATTAATCCTTTAATTACTTTATCTATATCACTTAAGTTTAAGCTCAAGATTGCAAACAAAATATATAAAACTTACAAAAAATAAAAAAAGAGATAAAGAAGATCAAGTAGGAGATTTATATAAGTTCCGTCTTATGTGTCAATCCTTTCTTCCAACTCCACTTGTTAAGGATCTAATCATTCACATTATTCAATCTACTATTTTCAAAATCAAATTAAGAGTTAAAAATATAGCCATACGACTATAATCAATACAGCTCTACCTCCCTAGCTTCAATAGTCTAAAACAGATATATCGTAGTCTATTCTTCACAACCAAACGATAATAGCTTGTTCAAAAATCAAAGTAGAAAATAAATAGAATCTGCTAAGTTTTTGTATGAATACTTCTATGTACAATAGATAAGAAAAGTTAGATCAAAGTTACAAGTTGTGATTTTTTCGAATGCATGTTGATAATCATTGTTTTGTATTGTTTGCTAGAGCCTTTGATTTCCTTTTTAAATTTGAATTGTAACAGCTGCTTCTTGAAATATCTTGGAC
Source organism: Lumnitzera racemosa (assembly GCA_024138005.1). Classification (NCBI taxonomy): domain Eukaryota; kingdom Viridiplantae; phylum Streptophyta; class Magnoliopsida; order Myrtales; family Combretaceae; genus Lumnitzera; species Lumnitzera racemosa. The sequence continues at coordinate 73,588,661 of JAMXBC010000007.1, read as the reverse complement.
TCATTAGATTAACCTTTTTTTTCAATTAGTGATAAGGTTTATGAATCTTGAGATAATCTACTCATTGAGCTAATTTTCCTCTCACAAAATTTACTGCAATTTGAACTTGAATGAGATAAATCTTCTTATTGATATTTCAAATAACCTTAGACCTTTAGAGAGAAGCTTGAATGATAAATATCTTGTAAAACTTTCGTATTTTTCTTTCTTTTTATCTTCCACTATTTTCTTATATCTTAAATTCAAAATATTTTAGACAAATTTTCACAAATAATAGATCTTCAACTAGAAATTTTCTCACTACTGTTGCATGCTACTCTTTTATACTTGATCACCATAAAACTTGTGAAACTTGTCCTAATATCTAATTAAACTTGACTTTTAATCCTCCTTAAATAGTGAAACACATTAAATGTATTATCCAAATACATCGACTAGTGAAGCCGAGTCTTGACCTACAAAACAAACAAAGTTAGATATATTAAGACCTCTCCAACTTACTTTTAAATCTGCTTCTAAGTCTTTTGGATGGTCTTGGTCAACTTTTGAGCTTGCCAAGTGAAATTGCAACTTAACTTCTATGTTTTTTTATTCTTTTTTCTATATACTATGCCTATGTATGAGTATCATCTACGTCAGTTTCTATTTTCCATCTTTTTTCCTTGAGCATTTTGACCTCTTAGAGATAGCTTCCAAGTAAGCTTTCTAAATTCTAATAGTCATTCTTGTTTTGTTTCTGACCTTGCTCTTTATGCTACTAAATTTACTTCTAAGTCGTAACAAAATTCTTTAATAACTAATTTGTGTTCTTTAAAAGATGTTCTATGTTTGCTTCTAACTTTTGAAGAACACATCCTTTGGCTCATTGATCATACCAAGTCAACTTTTTTGTTATGCTCCTTTCTTACTTAATACACTTGAAACATTTATTAGAAAAAACTTAGTGTTTGTTATCATCAAACATGTCTTTAAGGATTCAAGGATTATTAACCATTATCATCAATCATCTAGTTTTTTTTATAATAATTTATATTTTTAGAAGACACTAGTATTGTGATATCTTAAGAAAAAAAAATAATTTTTTTAAGAATTTTGTTAATTAGAATAAATATTGACAAAAAGTCAGGAATACATTTCTTTTCATCTTAATTGCCACACTGTCGACATTACACTTTTATATATAAGGAATTTAGAACCTAATAAGCATTCGATAACATTAAGCTTGCAACCAATTGCATTCTATTTTGACATTTGGGGTCTAGCTAAACTCTTAATGATAACTTTATTGGATAATTAACTATATCTATCGTTTTACTTAAAGCATCTTAATCGAAGGTACTTACCACACATCTTGATGCTAAGAACCCCTTTTTTAGGTCCTTATGAATAAGGATCCTAAAGAGTTTCTTTTTTCTTTTATTTTTAGTGTTGTTGAGTTTAAGTTTGTGTATTATAGTCAATTAAATAATATAAATAAATCTTAAAAACTTTTCCATGAAACTTAAGAATAAAATAAAGAGTTCCTTAAGATATTGGTGTGACACTTGTAGAATCCTAAATAGGAGCATTAGCATTGAGGCTACTTTCATAGCCATCATGTTTATTAAGAGATGTAACTGAATGAGTTATTATAGGTTACCTAACCTACCTAACCTACTAAAAAATCTACGGAGTACTATCTAATAAAGTTTGAGGACAAATTTTAAGATATGACAAAATTTGTTAAGGTTTTAAGATGAGTTATAGGATTTAAAAGAAAAAAAAAACTCGATGGGAAAGTAGCTATCAGATAAAAAATAATAAATTAATAATATAATATTAATTAAAATTTATAATACTTAAAATAATATATAGATGAAAACTATGATGATAACAATTTTGACCACATTTATTATTTATCACTTATTATTCATGAATATGTATCTATATGAGATTTTTTTTTTTTTATCAACTAAAGGAAGCTGGCCGTATATTTATTATCTAATAAAGAGAAATAATGAAGTAACAAATTTGATGTAAATATTGAACATATACTTAAAATCAAAACTTAAGGAAAAATCAAGATAAAGTCTACTTAAATCACTAAACTTTTTATATAATAATACTACTACCAAGTGCTCCAATGATGGCATGATAAGATACTTAGGATAAAAAGGGTACAATAAATAAAATCCTTAATTCCTATCGTATTACCCATATTCTATAAATAATGGTAATTAAGTTCTGAGGTAACGATTAATGAAGCGAAAAAACAATCATTTAGACCTAAAAAAATCATAAACAAGTTTGGAATGTCGTTAAAGTAACGAGACAATTTTAAATATAAAATTAAAAACCCTATAAGAGTTTAGGATGGGTTTGAAAACCCCATTAGTGTAGTGAAACATGTTCCGAGTTCCAACGACCCACTCCAAACTCGCCTCAATTATATTCTTATGTTTATTCTTGTATCAAACACTCCAGTTTTGTTTTGTTGACAAAATAAAAGCACCATTGGGTGCTTAACTTCTCTAAGTTTTGTTAAAAAGTCCAGTTTTGCTTGGCGTTTTTTTTTTTTTTTTCGCTTTTGTTCCTTTGTCCAACATCATCAGATTTTACGGAAGATGTGCATTTAGCCGTTGGCCAAAGTGTACTAAGGCTTTTTCAAAGTATTTTCCTTTTTCTAATTTTTCTATAATAATAAATAAATAATTATAATAATAATATGTAGTAATAATAAAATAATTGTTCATACTTACACAATCTTCAAAAGATATTTCATATATTAGATTGATATAAAAGTTTCAAAAAATTTAAAAATTTATTAAATAACTTTAATTAAGTAACCCATTAATACAATGAATAGCTATATAGAAAAGAAGAGTTGCTTATAATGGCAACGTGATATCATAAGAGCTTCTTTAGATATTCTATTAATAACTATATAGGTTATGGACGTAAAGTATGATTGAGTTTTTTTCCTAATAGAAACTGTGCATCGACGTAAAAGCCTTCTCTTGGATACAACAATGCGAGGACACATCGACGCTAATCAAGGACAGCCTACAAGGTATTATTATTAAAGCCCAACCCCTCCATTTATTTCACATGGTATATGCTGCCCACCTGGCACCGACAAAACACAATCACCAACGAAGAGAAGGTTAGATTGCCATTCGTGATAAAATGGAACCGAAATCGTCTTTAGCATTATTATTTATTACTTTTAAGCATTTTTTTTAATGGGTTGACGGAAATTTTGTTCACTGCAACTAACGAAAAATTCTTAAGTAGATTCGATTCGTTAGATTAAAACAACCATACAATATCACATAAATAACCGAAAAGCAAAGAAAAGAAAAGAAAAGAAAATAGCAGTAGATTTAACCTTCTTATTGTTAAGGCTTCTCAAGTTTATAGTACGTGTATCTCTGTATGGGTTATCTGAGTATTTTGTGGAAAAATAGAGGATGTGATTTACAATAAAACGAGAAAGGGATGCTGGAAAACTGGAATAAGAGCGAGATTGAGTGTTCTGAAAAAGAAAATGCATATCTTGTAACTTCATTTCACCAAATGGACCACTAACTCATAATGTCCAAGCGTCTTTTTCTGCAAGCGTGCAGTCTGCGTCGACATTTTGTAGCTGCCTGAACAGCACAACAGCTTTCTTAACATGTCTTTCAAACGTTGGGCCATGTGTGGATTTCACTTTTTAGTGTATGGATAGATATGGATAGTTTACATTGTAGGAAACCTCATGACCGGAAAAAACAATAATTAACACATGATTAACGTCATTTCCTTCCACGTCAAAAGGAAAGAAAAGAATGTTCAATGTTTGATTAAGCCTTTCATAAAAATGGGTACATGATCTTGTTTATAATTTTAATTCTTCCGACCTACATGAGATGGACCACAAACTGATTGTTAATTAAGAAGTTAATTAATATGTCTTGAATAATGTAAAGACTGCCTCAAAAATATATTAAAAGGATCAATTGGTATCATTATATGTGAGAATATAGAAGGCGGTTGGATAATATTGGAAGGATACAAAAACTTCATTCGAATGAAATAGAACCTCATTTAGATAGGATATACTTTATTCAAATCAGGGAGACGTCTTTTTAAATGAAGTTCATTTCTCGAGTCATGTGAAAGAGTAAAGCAGGCATTACATTCCACTAGGAGGACTTCGTTCCAATGAATTGTCTTTCAAAGTTTAAAAAATAATTGGAGAGATTTACTTCATTCAAACAAAGTCTTGTTTTGCATAATGGTGTGTTTTATAACGAATTTGCATATTTTGGTTATATCAACTTATCAAAATGATTTGCTTAAACATGTAGAGTACCTATTTAATTCGAAATGATGTATTATAACATCCAAATGATGCAATAGTTGGCTCAAATTTATTTCAAGAGTCAGAGTTCAAGTTCTATCACGTAGGTTGCAACCGAAACTTGTCTTTTGCCTATTATTTTTCATTTTTTTTTTGGGTAAAATATTATTTGCCATATTAATATGGAAAACAACCAGATACGTGTGACAAAGAAAATTGGTTTCGATAATTTACTTTGGACGGCTAATTTAGTAAAACAATCTAACTTGTTTTGTTCTTGCAACCTCCGAGCATTACTTCTCGCATTCCTTCGGTTTCACATATTCCATCAATTAGCTAATTTATGGCGGCCATTAAGTCTCTCTAAGATGGTCAGAATCGGGTACAATAAACAATAGTAGATGAAACAAATCATAATATGATTCAGAGAAAGAACCATTGCTGTCCTCGGACATATTTACACTTTCGGCACGAAGTTTGTTAAAGGAATTAAATGACAGTACTATCTCAAAATACAACTAAAATTATAGGATTCATTAGCAACTTCAGATCTCTATACCATATTTAGAATGTAAAATACTCTTCCCTGGTGTTTTTTATATAAAAAAGATGACAATATTATACAAGAGAAGCCACTTCTTTCTCTTGAATGAGTATGATTTATAATATATCCAGATATGTTTAAAAGACACAATTTTAAAAGAAATTAAGAATTGTGAAGCATTTAACATACAAATGTATTGGCAGGAAAAAATAAAAAGAACATGCAAATATACATGTTCAAGCTAGAAATATACAGAGAAATAGTAAATCAAGTTAGGAAAAATCTCAGCGAAATATAGTCGAGTACCCTATATGTCAAAGGAACATGAACCTAAAGGGTTTCAATGGAAAACATTAACCTAATATATTGACTGGCCATTTTCTTGCTTGGTACGTGGTCAAAAAGAATGCAATGAATATAAAAAATGTGAGATGCCCAATACCAAAGGAACCAGGGGAAAAATTGACAAGGAATTTATAACAATAAATCGTGAAAGAAAAAGCATGAGAGGAATTTTCAAACTCTTTATATTAGATGGTGCTAAATTGATGGGTGCAGATGCTAATGCAATTGCTCTAGCGGGAGCTGCTGTCTGTATTAGAAACATCTTCAATTTTATAAAAAGCTCCTAAGAACCCTAGCAGGAAGAAGAGAGTTTTTAAGAACTCCCCCCAGTCATGCCCCGATGTCAACATGCTGGGCCAAGCAAGTGTTGGATTTCCAACGTCCCCATACCATTACTACTGCGTCTGACTTTGCCAGGAAGATCACTCTCCTGGATCATCATCATGAATATATAAATAATTCTGACTGGGAAATGTTTGTGAATGTAATTACAAATTGGAATTTTTAAACGGATAAAGATTGCCTTGCTTGTCTAGCATATAATTTATAAACAGCCGCATCATCAATGATTGACTGCACTAATGAATTAGTACCAATTATAACCTTCCCGGTCCAACGTGCTTGTCTTGGAGACGTGCACTTCCATGTGATGTGTTGCCTATGCACTTTACTATGTGTGATTTGCTACTTTATTTTAGTTGATCATTGTACTTAATCGACAAATTCATGAAAGTCCAAATTGTCCACTTGGTTCTAAAATTGATTATAGAGTTCTATTTCTCCGTGGGACTCTGATGCATTCTGTGTTTACCGTTTTTAAAAATTAAAATTTAAATATTGCATGTAAAAGAAGATCCGAAAATGCTTCTTTGCAACATTTCAGTACGATAGTCCGATTATTTAGTGGAATTTAAAATTGCCGAATGTTTGCCTTACTGTGCAAGCATTAGATCTATTATGGAAATTTGAGCACTATAGTGTAGTGGCAATTTTGCAACAGGCCTGACATGAGTTTTGAAATACCCTGAATAATAATACATGATGAATATGTTAACAAATAGATAGAATAAAAATATGGATAGTTATGTACTTGAATATATTGCTGCAACAAAAATTTTAAATTTACAATATTAATGTTACTATTAAAGAGATGGAGAAAGAAACAAGAAAAAAGATAGATAACTACGATTGAGAAAAAAAAATAAGAAAATAAAAAAAAGAGGAGCAATATAAGAAGGAAACTATAGGGTGAATAGAATATAATACCTTACGCGTGCTTTACATTTATCTTACCTTATAGGTATAGGTTTCTAAATTTTAAAATCAAAATTCACCTTGTAATTCCTTGGAACCACCAAAAACCTAGTATCTTGTAGAATCTACTGGTACAGTGCACTAATAGAACTTATAAATTTTTCTATTATAATTTTTATAATATTAAAATTTTAAGATAGATTTTCAAGAATTTGAACTCAATAATGCTGCCATAACATCCTACTCATTCAACTTGCATGAGGGTATGCCCTTCGAGATTTAGAAAGTGATATTACAAAATTTTCCTCATATAATGTCTTACACAAGTGATATTATAGAAATATAAAAAGTAATAAAATAACATGTTCATAAAAAAGGACACACTCGTAGAGATACATCTATTACGTAGTTGAATCAAATGCTTAAAATACAGGGTAAATTATATGGATCAATCCTAAAGACTTCAGAAATTACATGAACCCCTAACTTTTTCAAAAGCTCGACACTTATTCCTAGAGTTATGGAAGTAGGTTTTAGCTCATGGGGTGATCATTCAACTTGATTTTTAAATTAGCTTAGACTGAGATTTTTTAGTTCGTTTAAAAAGCAAACTAAATGAACTTGACTCGTTTAATCAACAAGCCAAAGTAAGTCAATTTAGACTAGCCCTTTTAATATATTTATGTTTTTGACCGGCAGACTAACTCGTTTAACCCACTTTTTAAATCAATTAGAACTAAGATTTTTTTGCTTATCTAAAAAGTGGGCCAAATAAGTTTAGTCCATTTAACCTGTGGGCCAAAATAGGTCAGATGGGGTTAGCCCGTTTAATCTATTTACACAATTCTACTTATCCCCATGAAACAAGTATAAACACCACATTTTACAATGAAGAACATACTACCTAATCTCGTAAGAATTGTGGGGTTTTATATTTATAACTTCTCTTATCACTAATGCAGTTAAGCTTCTTGAGATTGTTTACTCATCTTCCCTATCCTCTCTTGAGATTGTTTGCTCATCTTCCCTATCCTCTCTTCCTATGTCATTTCCATGCATCATTCTACATTATTCCTTTAAAGTCACGAGTAGGGTCGTACATACTGCACGCATATAACCAACACATATGCATTTTTAACTTTATGTCAATTGCTTAAATTTTTTGTTATGATATTTATTTAGTTATGTTACTTTAGGTTCATTATTAAGTTCTCTTAGGTTCATTATTGAGTAAATATTATCATATTTATGTAAATCATAAAAACGAAACAAGATGCGATAGTCAACATGTGCACAAAGCTGGTTGTTAGATCTTGTAAAATTATAGATTTAGATTAATGGATGGATTGTGAAAAAGGCAAATGATACCATCCTGATATGGTTATTTTGTCTTTCTTTTTTAATTTTTAGGAGTTGATTACTACTTTCCTTGAAAATTCATCATAAGCAAAGTGCGAGGACCTTTGGTGCAGTTTATTTGGTCTTTTAACTTGTAAGGGTGGTTATAAGTATCTTAAAAAAACATAATGTTTTTGTGTTATAAACATTTTAGAGCGGATATTCATGCCCTATAAAAGTTATCATATTCATCCTTTTAAGTTATGGGAGCAGCTTTTATTGTTCTTAAGAGATTTAGCTAATGGTGAATGTAAGGTTCTCCTAGTGCCATCTTTGCTGTTCCTATATAGACTTTTTGTAGCAAAACATCTTCAGAGGTGGATTTTGTCTTCAAAACTTATTTACTGCTCTTAAATGTAATGTAGGATAAAGTGACTGGTTCAATTCGTTGCTTGATTGTGTTTAGAATCAAATGATACCATAGTTTAATCCTAAGCTTAAATTAGCTTTAGTTAGAGTTTGGAATTTAAAACAGTGATTTTCTTTTGAAATTTCTTAAAAGAATTCTAAATGAATTTTAGCAAAGTAAGTCTAAATTGAATAACTTTAGCACTTATGCCTGTCTCATTCTGTAAGAATGATCTTAGGGCTTACAAACAAAACATTTTCAATATGCAACTACTAGACCAGTTTATTGGTGTGAAAGTAAGTTAACGAGCATTACATAGATCCAAACAACTAGTCATGCATGGTATAAGAGTATCATTAGTCATAGCCCAAATAACACAGTACAGTTTCTTTTTTCCCTTCCACGTATACAGTTTTTTTCTCTCTCTCTTAAGATTGAGATAGAAATTTCTTTTGAAGCACAAGTCTGGCTAGAAGTATAAATGAAGTTTCTCAATCAAATTCGAAAACTACTTTAATAGGTCAAAATACACTTTAAGCAAGTTGAAAGAGACGCACTCCTTTTAGAATAAGAAGTTGAGGTATGATATACGAGAAACTTACAAAAATTCCCTAAGACATGTAACTACAGAACTTTGATATTTTCACTTGCTGAACAAACTTTAACATTTAATATGAATTTACCGTAGAAATACAACCCAAGTTCCAACTACTTCATGCTAATTGCCCAGTCGATTTATGAACGTGGTCTTAAGTTACTGTATCAATTATTCAAGTAGGAAATATTAAAAGAAAGGTGGAACTTTAGTCCAACTCTGTATTTTATGGAGCTTAGGAGGTGAAAGTTGAATATGTATTATCCCTCTACAAGGTAAATTCAATTTATTTATAGAAAATGTTTTGCCAAATTATTTAATAAAAACCACATATAACCAAAAGAAATAGTTTTAGTCTAATGAAGTGCTCCATTAAGAATGTTAATAGTTACCCTTCGGCCTAAGGTTCAAAAGACTCAAGCCCATTACCAAACTCAATTAGCCCACTCGAAGGCCACTTTTGCCTTTGTCAGATGATTTCTCTCAAGAGTGGACACAGATCAGTTTGGTTCAATTATTAGCAAAAACCAAACCAAACCACAATTTATAGATTAGATTTTTTTTTTTTCAAACCATACAATTTGGATTACAAAAATTTCCAAACCATTAAATGATGATTTGATTCAATTTGGCTTACAAATTAAACCAAAATCACTATCTAGAAAATGACGTTTATACAATCAATTTTTACATATTCCATTTTCTTATGTCAATCGATAAACACTTGGTGCAAAGTCTCAACACTTAATCATGTTCCACATAACCTCAATTTCAACATTCTATGGAGTTGAGAAAGGGACTCAATTCTTTAGATTCATTGTTCATGAACTCTTTATAAATAAGGGCAACAAATAAAATTAATTGTAACAATTTTCATATTAACAAACAACATCATCCAACAACATGAATCTTTCAATATAATCTCTTCAACATTAGACTTGAATCAAACTTAAAACAAGTACCAACAAGGAAAAAAGAGTTAGTCATAGTTAGCATATTAACTAATATTCATCAAATATCATAAGCAATTTGTTTGAAAATTATTATGACCTTTGATCAATCATGGAGACTAAGAGCTGCATTTTTTAGTCATCTAATCCAATGAGCATACAACATAATAGTCCTTTGGGAATTTTTAAATGCAAAGTCTTTTAAACATTATTTATAATATGCTATTATTTCAACATTATATTTTTCTCTTCTATAATAATTCCACACTCCAGACTTGTCTTTTAGTGGTTAAAGAAGACAAAGGGACTTGCGATGATTTAATAGACATCTAAAAAGAAAAAGAATGTGGAAAAAAAAAACAAAAAAAATCTGTTATCATATATATACTATAACTAGTAAAAGAATTATTTTCCAAACCCAAAAATCGATACAAAATAAATATTCTTATAGAAATAAATGATAAATTTAACATAATACAAAAAAGAGATAGAGGTAGATCTATTATAGAGATAAATTCGTTCCTAAGAAAAAATAGAGATGGATAGAGACCATTAAATAAATTACAAGCAAGCATAATAACAAGTTTCATATAAAGATTATAGGATGACATAAAGTTTTTAAGAAAAATTGTAATAAACATTTAAAAAAATGGAAAAAAATCAAAATGCAAAAAGTTGAAAGATGAAAAGAAAAAATATTGTATAGATGGTAGATAATGTAGCTTCTTACATTGTAGGGCCTTGACGTTGATGAGATTTTGGAGAGGAAGACTACGACCAGACAAAGAGCAAATAAATGAAAGGAGGAATTAAGAAAGAGGCAAACATGAGATGGTGTTAATACTTACATTTAGGGTTTTGTTTAAATGGGTTGGGCTAAGATTGCTGAGGGCAAAATTTTTTTATTTATTTTAAGTAAAAATCAATTTGATTCAAATTTATAAGTGCGGTTTTGGTTAAGCACTTGAACCAAACCATAAACCATTTGGAAGAAGTGAATCCAAACCATAATTCGAACCGTTTTGAAAAAAACCACAATTTTGGTTCAGTTTATGGTTTAGTTGGTTTTTTTTTCCCTCCCTTAATTTCTCTCACCAAGTACATAGGAAACTCTGGTATGTGAACCAGCTCTACTCACCAAGCTCAAAGCATAGGCAAAGACTCCTTGAGGGGACTTAAGGCCTCGAGCACCTTTAAGTCGAGCTTTGACCACTTAATAAGCCCTTAGAGATCCAATGTTCTATCTTCTAATCAGTAAGAAAGAATGTTCCCCTTGTTCGAAATGACCTTCAAGAGACACACAACCTAATACAACGAACTCACCATCTCTCTCTCTTTCTCCACTAAATGATGAATAATACCCTAATGCACGACCTAAAGGTCTAGCCACCAACCTATACCGCCCACTCATGCTAATGTGATAAGCTTACTCCCCAAGTCTCTACCAACAAAAAGAAAGGTAAGAATACTTTCTCATATTGATAGCGCCCCCTTTCTTAGATTTCTTCCAAGCCAATCCCCTCTTGCCACATGGCTAAGCAAGTCAATTCCCTTACTTAAAAATAGGAAGTAAGACATTAGGTAAGGGGATCTTTTTGAAACTCTTCTTGATCAACTTTCCTTCATGCTCTCTTAACTCCAATCACTTTTCTTACTAACCTGAGCATTGAAAAGCCCTCATTAGTTACAATAAATGGGACTTTTTTGCAAGTCAACCAACGTCAATGGCCACTAGACTACCAGGAGTTCACTAAAGATTACATCAGTGATATCCACTATCATTAGAGAGTATGAAAATAATATCTGTTTTCTCAAAAGCTTCATCATTTTATACAAAGATTATGATAAATCATTTTCATAACCATAATGGCATTGTACTACTTTCCACTACTAATTGCTACTAGTTGATACTATCATTTTTTAGTATTATCACAATACCAATGATTTTAACTACTATACCATACTAAAGTTTTAAGAAAGGAATTACAAGAATGTTTCAAGCAATTCAAGCACCTCTAAAAAATTTTCTAATTTACCAATTGAGCTTTTTCATTAAGAATGAGGTTTTCATTCACTCTACACATGCCACATCTCTCCCTATAAGGATGGCTTTATTGTTTAGACCATAAGCAATATTAAAGCTAGCTTTAATCACCTTCTCAATTGGTAATCTAGCTTTTAATTTGCCTCTAATCATCAAATGAGATGTGAATAACCTGTCTTCCTCCCTTTAAGATAAGAGGGCTTTGTAGGGACAAGTCTAGGAAAGGACCGATAAGAGGCTCAATACTTCAAGCTTAGGAAATAGCTAGTTTTTTTAATTTTTATAAAAATAAATAAATTTTATATTTTAAAGAGAAAAATATGACATAAAATTAGATATAGCCTAGTGGTTAAGTATTTAGTTTTAGAAAGAGGTCTTTGTTCAAATCTCATATATGTCGTTTTATATGTTATAACATGCAATTATTATTACTTGAATGACATTTTACTTTTTGAATTTATAAAGACCTTTTGCATTTATTAAACAACTAATAACATTAATTTTATTAATTTCAATTTATATTTAAATAAACAAATTCTCATTAATTGTTATTTTTTACTAGTAATACATCATAAATAATAATTATATTGTTCATATTACAAATATCTTAGTCATATCATATAAACTATTGATAAGTAGTACAATTTATATGACTTAGTGAAGGTTTTCCTTTTTTTTTTTCTCTACAACTAATGTTGTGAAAATGAATGTACATTACTAAATAATTTGTTGTCTAATAACTTATATTCAAAATAATATTCTTTTTTTTTAGTATTGTTAATGAAGCAATCATACAAAATTATGATGAAAATAATAGTATAATACTTATATCTATATTATTTTGCTCTTTTTGCTTTACTTTTTTAATTCAAATATTTTTCTTGATTTATATTTGATAAAAACAAAACTTACACCAATTTTATAAACCAACGTAATTTTTTCATAGTTGAATAGCTAAATGTTATTTAATATATATGTATAATAAAAAGGTAAAAAAAAAAAAGTGCATTGATCACCCTTAATCCTATTATAGGTCAAATTATTAACAAGTTTCCTTTATATATATAAAATGCAATATAATTATGACAATAAGCAACTATTTTTCCATCAATGATTTTAATATTCATTTAATTTAAGTATATACAGCCCTCCCAGTTATATAATCATAGGCTTATCCTAAGGCTTCAAGTTCTTTTGTTTTAATCATAAATTGATAATTTATAATAAAATTTCTAAATAAAAAAATCAAACTAAAAAGAAAGAAATTTTCATAAGGAAATTCATTTATTTTCACCATGAAGTTTTTTTTTTCTTTTTTTCCAATTTTCACTATGAAGTTTAAAAATATGCAAAGTATATAACCATGGCTTTAAAGTTAGCAATACTCCTTTTTCCCTTTGTAGAGAACTAAACATGAGAAATGGGCTTTGAACTTATTACTTAATTAAGTTTAACTCTTTACACTACAGTGATAAGGCCCAAAAAGTTGAGCCTATGTATTTATTAGGATAATAGAGGAAGTTTGACATATTAGGCTTGGAGTAAGATTTGTTAGATCAGCCCATTCGATCAAACATTTCTCAATATTAGCTCACACTAACAATAAGGCCTTAATAAACTTAAGCTAATAAAGAAACTTTAAGGTTCATTTAAGGGAAGAAATTGATCTTGGTTATTGATCAACATCGCAATCCTATGGATGAGATCGATAGTCAACTCATATGAATACTCCTTCCCCTCTCTCATTTGGATAAAAAAGATCTTGATACAAGCGTTGTTATTTTACTAGAATTTTATTTCGAAAGATCAAACAATTGAATACTTCAAGAGCACTACCTTGCTCTTCATCAATTGTGGAGTTTGATATCTCTTAGCTCCTCTACTTGTCACCATAAGTGTTAAAGCTTTTGTTAAGATCACTTACTCCTCCTCTCCATATTTTTCTTCTGATCATCTCATAAATCCGATTCAAATTATTTCCCTGATCACATGTAACATGACTTAACATATGCTATATACATGATCTTTACACTCGTATCCATACAGCTACACCCTTCTTCCCATTTCGACCCTATAAGTGAGCCTACCAAATTGAAAATGCCCTCCTTTAAGTCGAAAACAAGAAAATATGAACAGGTAAGCTGCCTCGTACAGCCTCCACATAGTACACAACTAAGACAAACATTTAATCTAAAATATAAATAATAAAAAAAGACTTTTAATTCACAACATTCAAAATACTTCTATTAATAACAATGAAATATTCCGAAAAAAAAAAAAGAAATATATATGCTTTTAAAGCATGTCTAATTTGGTATATATAAATTTTCACTTCAATAGTAAAGTGGAACTCAATTTTAACTTTTACCTTTTAATTTTCTTTCCATGCTTTTATTCCACATTACAAATATTATAATTGAATTTGGCTGTAAGTCCTATAAATAAATGCAAATCCTTTCCATTTTCTTTAGAAAATTGGTCAAAAACCATATGATTTTTTTGGATCAAAGTGTTTTTCTCTTTTAGGTTTTTTATGGCCGAATTCTTTTTTTTTTTTATTTTAAGTTTGTAGCATAAGTTTTTTTTTTAGAAAAAAATAATAATAATTTATTCCTGTGACGAGTTCCTGACCTCTGAACTAGAAGCGGGAAAATCAGCGAATATAAGGACCCCGTGCTGAACAAGGCTTCGGCGGACCAAGCCAAGATCTACAATATGCAAACTCCTCGATACCATTTTCTACAGGAAAAAGTACCTCAAAATTTGGAATTTGGAATTTATGGTGATAGGTGGATATGATCCACACTTACAAGTTACGGCGCATGTCCAGCTTATATTTATGTTTGATCGTGTCTGATTTATCAACATATCTATATTTAAATCGTGCAGTTACTTTACTTTCTGCTTTTATAGCTTTAGATGCCCACATGTATTATATTAGGAAAATGATTTCTCCACAGGAAAAGACATAAAAAATTTACTGTTTACGTTTAGTGCATATCCATTAAAAGGATAAGACAGCATTTGGACCATGCATGAGGAATTGACCAGCACAACAGACTTGGAAGACGACTTCTAATAAAAAAGGCAACACCTTCTATGAAAATGGAACACATGAAGTAAGTGCTCCGGTGTATCTTGTATTTTCGTGATTATTAACCATTATGATTGGTCACTGGCACCAGTAACTGTGATTTATTAAGAAGAATAAAATAATGTTTTAAGAATTTTAATATTTTAATTGTAATAAATATTTCTGCATGCTAATTACTGTACCATCAAACATTGTTTCTATATATATATATATATGGAATTTGGAAACTAAGTATCCCAAAGGTTTAAAAGGCTTCTAGTGAACTGCACTCTATCTTTTAAATTAGGGTCTAGCTAATCTCCTAATGATAATTTTACTGGATAATAGGGTTGATAATTTATATTATTATATTGTATCTCATTTTTATATTTAAATAGATTTGTGCCTAAAAAACCTTAATCTATAACGTAACCCGTTTATTAATTGTATATGAAAATTTAAGCTCATAACTTGGTAGTTCTCGTATCAGAGTTAGGCAAGTTTGTCAATTAAAAAGTTATAATTAAATTTATAAAATATTTATACATATAAGGAGAAAAAAGCGATAATAATATTTGGATTTTACAAAGAGAAATAACATTGTATCTTCATGCTTAATATAAAAACTACAATCCAAACAAAAGTTCTAATAAAGAAAAATCTTACCAAATATAAAAAATTCAAAAATTTAAATTACATAACATCACTAAATTAAGTGAAACCATAAATAAAATGTATATTAGTTTTACTATCGGTTTTAATTTTCAAATTTATCACGTTATTTTTTAGATTTTTAAAGGAAACAATAAAAGAATTTACATATGATTATGTAACTTTTTATCTATTTAAAACTATGATACAATAAAAAGAATATACGATATCACTAAATTTAAGTTACATAATATCATTAAATTAAGTAAAATTATGACTCAAATAAATATTAGTATTATTATCAATGTTAATTTTTAAATTTATCACATTACTTATCGAATTTTCTAGAAAAACAGTTAAAGAATCTACACATGAGTTAATAATATTTTACTCATTTAAACTACAATGCAACAAAAATAATATATAGTTGAAAGTAGTGAATCTCATATCTTTAATTAAGATTTTGACTTGAAAAAATACGATTTATACAATAAAATGGATAAATGGAAAAAAATATAGCATATCTCATATCTGTATTTTATAAGTTAATCCAAATCTAAACATAAATTTAATCATATTTAAACGAGTTTAACCCATTTTTCTTTAGTATCCATATAATAACTTATTTAAATCATATTATGTGATATTTGTATGTATTATGTATAGATCCTAAATCACCAGCCCTATTGGATAATTTGCTTACTTCACTTATACCCACAATGGAAACAGTGGACCGACTCAAAAGCTTTCGCTTGGATACGACAATGCAAGGAGCTGATAGTAAAAAGGAAACATCAACTAATCTAATCAAGTGCAGCCTATAAAGTATTATTACTAATGCCCAGCCCGGCCATTTATCTCACATGCTTTTTGCTGTCCACCAACAAAACACGATCAACCAGCAAAGAGAATATTGTATTGCTATACTCAAGACGAAGTGGAACCAAATTATCTCCACATCGTTATAATTTAATACTTTTTCAAACATCTTTTTAATGGGTTGATTGAGAAACGTTGTTAACTGCAAGAGAAGGAAAATTCTTAAATAGATCCGGTTTATTAAATCAAAACAATTAAGCAATGATATCTGATGTATTAAAAAATCGAAAATAAGATAAGATAAGAACA
This sequence comes from Lumnitzera racemosa, assembly GCA_024138005.1. Taxonomy (NCBI): domain Eukaryota; kingdom Viridiplantae; phylum Streptophyta; class Magnoliopsida; order Myrtales; family Combretaceae; genus Lumnitzera; species Lumnitzera racemosa. The sequence continues at coordinate 73,572,006 of JAMXBC010000007.1, read as the reverse complement.
CGTTAAGTATGATGACCTTAGAATTGTTTGCGTTTCTTTAGTATTTAGTATATCCATCACCCTATGGTTATCTCGAGTCCATGTAAGCACTCTATGGAATAACAGAAAGATGTGATAAAGAGAAAGAGACGCTTGAAACGTGGAATAAGAGCGAGATTGAGTGCTCTGAAAAAGAAAATGCATATCTTTAAGTTCATTTCACCAGATGGATCACTAATTCATAGTGTCCAAGCCTCCTTTTCCGCAAGCTTACAAGAACATTTTGCAGCTGCTTCGGTAGCACGCCAGCTTTTTTAACATGTCTGTTAAAGATTGGGCCATCCATCATTTTACGCAAAAACTTTAGTACAATTATGGATTTTACTTTATAGTGTATAGATGGATATGGATAGTTACATTGTAGGAAACCTTTTGACCAGAGAAAACAATAATTACTACACTATTAACGTCATTTCCTTCCACGTCAAAAGAAATTAAAAAAGAAAACAATGTTGAATGTTTAATTTAATCCTCTTTCATAAAAATAGGAATACCATCTCGTTTATGGTTTGAACTCTTTTACCTATATACGGCAGTCGGTCTCGTTGCTAATCTAAAAACTTTCTTTTTTCTTTGCCCTTTTCTTCCTCCCGCCGAAGAGCGTATATTTATTAACAGAAGAAGAACATAAACGGTACAAAGTCAACTAACATCCTAATGAAGCTTCTGGCTTCCAGGAAGTCTAGCAAGATGGCATAGCAAAAAGCGTTAAACCATAATATGAGAGGGGAAATAAATTCATATTGATTGATAATAAATTCGGAAGGAAGGAAAACAGTAATTAAAAAATCCAAAATGAACTTTTTTTTAACGGGAGAAAAATATTTATCTGAAAATACTTAAATTTGGCCTAAAAAAAGCGCTAAATAGTATAGCGGTTTGCGTTAAGTTACGATTATATCAATCTTTTTATTATATTATAGATCCTATAATTTTATATAAAAAAAATTATAGCCCGTCCAAATTGGCACATTTAATTTAAAATCTAAGTCCATTTAAATTTTAACATCCAAATGCTTCATATATTTTATACGCGCCTTATCACATCACGGGAGATTCGATCGCCTTACACAAACAAAGTTGAAGAGGTCTTTTACTTAGATTTAAAACCGCACTTAGACGGAAGTCGTTTTCTTCCTTGCTACGCGTCAAGCCCATAACCCAATCTGCTAATAGAGTTAAATTCCCGAGGAACGGCTTCCACACTATATTCCTCTAACCGTAGATGCAGAGTCCATGCGTATCTCAACTTTCTTTAAGTTCATATCATAATGTAAAAGGAGAGGCTAAAATACAGACCCCATAATTTAGTAGATAAATTTATCTAATTTCCTCAATTGCAAAGCCAAAAATTCAATTGCCTTTTTCATCTCTAATTACAACACTATTGGTGATTTCACCAAAGCTATTTTAAATATTAATGTTAATAATGTAAGAAACAAATGCATTAATATGATTGGTTCATATTATATATAAGAATGGAAGTAGAGAAGCTATTAGAGTAGGTTTTAAATGGATTTTATAAGATTCAATCTGGACTTGATACTTTATAAGACTTTCTAAAAACTATCCTAAAATTTTACGAAGTTTTTTTATTTTATACCTAAAACTCACTCTTATAAGATTTTATTAATTAATCTACCACCTAACCTATCGCTTTAGTTTCACAATAGTCACTTGAGCTTTCTCATAAAAATAAATATACAATCACAACATTTTGGGGCAAAAGAACATGCTCTTCACAACAATTTATTGAAATGAGAGAGAGAGAAAGAGAGAGACTAGTGAGTACAAGAGATGAAAAAGATTACAACTTATTGAAGGGCTACGGTTTTTTTAGAAATTATTACCTTATTATTTTTTGTTTATCGTATACAATAGTACCTACTAGCAATTTACTATAAATTATATTTTTATTGAGTTTTAGTTTTTTTATTGGCTTTTAGTATAGTATATAACGTTTAACCTAAAACTCAATAGGATTTTAAGTTATAGAGTATTTATCAAGTCGAGTTAATTATATATCTTATAATGACCTGTAAATGATAAGTGATATAGCGACTTCATTCGAATAAAAGACGTCTTTTTTTGGTAGAAGGTTCGTTCAAGAAAAAAACATGGACTTCATTTCGTGGGATAGAGTGAAGTTGGAATCCCCGTGTCATATGAGTAGGCATTTCATTGAACGAAGCGAGCTTCGTTACATTAACGTGTCTTCCACAGTTTTAAAAAATGATTGAAGAGCTTCACTTCATTTGAACAAAGTGTTACTCTGCAGAGTAGTGTGTTTTATCGGGAATTGGCATCTTTTGGTCAAATCAAGTTATTAAATCAATTTGTTTGAATGAATTAGTGTCATAAATGTCCATTTAACTTGTAATGATATGTTATAACATCTAAATGATACGACAGCTGGCTTAAATTTACATCGGAAGTCATTATTCGAGTTGAAATGGTGTCTTTTTGTATATTGTTTATATTTGTTGCAAACTGCACTCATTTGAGACAGAGAATAGGCTTCTTTTTTACAATATTCTTCTCTTTCTTTGCGTAAAAAATGCTAGAAAAGAAGCATTCTACATTTGAAGTATGGTGTAGAGATTTGATATTGCTAATCAAATCCTGTAACTCACCTTTTATCGAAGAAAGTACTGCCAATTAATTTCTTTAGCAAACTTAGTGTGGAAGGTATAGATATTTCTAAGGACAGCAATTGATAGTGCCTCTAAGTCACATTCTGATTTGTTTGATTTACTATCATTTGCTGTACCCAAATTTTAACAATCTTACAGAGATTTAATCGCTGACATAAGTTCGCTAATCGATGGAACATGTCAAACCGAAGGAACGTGAAAAGTAATTCTTGGAGATCGCATAAAAATAAAAGAAATCAAATTTTTTTCAACAAAAATAAGTCACCAAAACCAATTTTACAAAATGTCCTCTTTTTCCATTAAAATGAGATAAAAATTTCGTTCGACGCACATTAGGAATTATATACTAAATTTGAGAACTACTTTAACATAGGTTGTGCCCAAACAACGAGAAAAGGATGAAGCAAAATTGGAAGAAATGAGCTCCTTTCAAACAAAGAAGTTGAGCTCTGGTGTACAAGAGGCTCATGAAATTCACTGAGACATGAAGTATACAAGTTTCACGTTTACATTTGTCAAACAAACTTTGACATTTAATATAAATTTACCATTGAAATACAACTCAAACCAAACAATTTACGAACGTGGTCTCAAGTTAATGTATTATATATTCGAGCTATAAACATTAAAAGAAAGGTGGATTTTTAATTCAACTCTATTTTTCATAGGACTTGTGACGAGAAAGTCAAATATATATTATCTCACTGGCATGGGATGATATTATTCATATCATATTCACAATAAATCCCTTGGCAGGGTATATTCAACTTCTACGGAAACGTTTTGCCATGCTCTTAAATAGAAGCTACACATAATGAAAAGAAATATTTTTAATCTAACGAAATGTTCGATTGAAAATGTAGGGCAGTTCACCACTAAGATGTAGGGGAGCTAAGTGACACAAAAGAGAGGTATTTTTTATGCCTTTGAAAAAGTACCTCCAAATTCCTCCTCACCTAGTGTGGTGTTGAACCTATTTAGCAAGATTGATGAAGACATCCGTTATAAAAATTGTGGTATCTCTTAAGTATTAGACAATGAAATTCTAAATATTATGAAGTTTTTCGATGTAACAGCTTGAAATTCATTAAAACTCTAAGGTTAAACGTATTTTTAAAAGATTAATAGATAACTAGTAAAAAACAAATACCTTATGAGATAAAAATATGCATTATATCACATTAAAGTAGACAATACTTTGGTGAGTAAAGTTTTAACTCTTCGTATCTTAACTATTGTATCATACTATATATTAAAAGAGAAGCTAAAACATATTCCTAGTTAATCAAGTACCTCCAAAATTTTTACTAATCTATAGGTTGGGGGTTTTGGTCAAGAATAAGGTTTTCATTCTATACATGCTAGATATTTCTCATCCACAATAATGATTCTGTTGTTTGGGGTGCATTGAAGTTTGCTTAAGTTGCCTTCTCAACTAGAATACTCAATTTCAGAAATTTCTTAGCTAGCTTTCACTTCGCCTCCGACCATCAAATGAGATGTACATAATCCATCTTCCTCTATTTCAGGCAAGGGGCTTCAAGTCCTTTTAATTTTAGTTACGAATTTATAGTTGGGTTGTAAAATTCCTGAATAAAGAAAATCGAAATGAAGATAAAGAAATTTTGAAAAGGAGCTTGGTTATATCTTGTTTGTCCAGCAATCTAAATCAATCAATTCATGGCTTAATAGGTTGCAGTCCAATCCACGTTAAGGTCCAGCCCAGCGTTCCAATCATATCTAAGCTTTCAATAGGAAGCTTTGTTTAATCATAAGGCATCAGCCCATATTCCATAAATTGAGACAGTGAAGACATGTAGTCATTGAGCAAATTTCCACCGTTAATAATTGAGAATAAGCTAGCAACAAAGCCTCACACACTGTCAAGCCCACGCAACGACTACACCACCTTCACATGAATCCCGTCCGCGTGAATCGAAATGAACCTGCACACGCTAGCCCTGGTACATGCAAGCACACGGCTCAATGAGAGAAGTTTTAACGGTAATAACACATAAATATCTATAAAATCTCAATATGTGAAAATTTAAAATGGTCAGTTTTTAAAATTTAAGCATCATTTTATTACTTACATATTATTCATCAATCAATCCATCGGTACTATTAAATCCTTTTTGGCTAAAGCATATTCAAGAAAAGATGTGGTCCATATCAATAGAGCAATTAGGTTTTATCAATTCAAATAAATAATAAAAGAGGAAAACGAAGCCACAAGCACACATGCATGGCTCATTCACTTAGCTAAATAAAATAAGAGGAGAATAGAATGATAATAACCATAGAATGAAATAGATGTATAATAAGGGATTAACATATATTATGGTATTTACTTAAATGTAATACAATTGGAAATACATGGTTCACTTGATAAATTTCAACCATGAATAAATAATGAATAGACAACAAAATGTCCCTACTTTATTAAAAAAAAAATGATAACAAAAAGAAAAAGTAACATGAATACAAGAACATATCAACCAAAATCCAATCTAATAGCACATGTTACCTTCAAAACCCTATCCCAATCAAAGAGAAGAAATCAAGAAAGTTGTTCCAAGAAGCACAACGACTACTAAGAAGTGACTCTTGATTGTTTCTCTATCGCTCAAATTCAAGTCAGGCATTGCCAACTTGATCTTTTGTATTTCTTCTCACTAGTTTTTAATTTTCTTTTGTCTGTTCATCTATTTTTTCTACAAGTCAATACTGAATTTCGATCATCACCTTCCTTCCCCCTTAGTTTGTTCTCTTAGATTCTAATTTCCATCAATCTTTTGTGTTTCTTCTCCTTAGTTTCTAATTTTGATCAATACTAAAGTTTTTTCTCCTCGATTTAGCCTCCATGGATAGCTCCTTCATTCCAACTCCCAAACCCCAACTCAAAAGAGGACAATGCAAGGATCAATGCTAGAGTATGAACTACTGAATGGGATATGATTAGGGGAATGTGTGAGAATGACGGACGCAAGTTATGGTTTATGTTCACTTGGGTTAATAGGTGAAGAAGGGACTAGTGGGTGTTGAAGGAGTACAACTCAATATATAAGGTGGCTAGTAGTTGTGGTTTGATGATTTGTTGTAGTGAAAATATTGTCGGTTATGAATTTAAATGAGGATACAATGGGAATAAAGTTGCTAAATGGGCAAGGGAAGTAGGATTCAACACCTTTTTTAATGAATGTTAATTACTTGTACATGTGTAATTAGAATTCAATGGAACTCCCATCACAAAGTTAAAAGATTTAAGTGAACAATGCAATAAGGGTATCATAAGGAATAAGGGGAAATTATGTTGTGATTACTAGCAAGTGAACATGCTATCAAAGTTTTTATTTCTTTTGTTTTTGTAGCCATAAGAGATATATTCCAAGGCCGCATAGGGTTCAAGAAACACCAAAATCATTAATAGAATATGGTTTAGGAGACTATTGACACTACAATAATTATTATATGTTTCTTCTTTTCTTTATATTTAATTTATTTCGATATTTCTTGTTACTTAATACTTTGAACTTTCAATCATTATAAACTAACAATTTGTATGGGATCCGCATGTTTGATGGAATAATTTCATTATGACTCTTTTATATGTTATTATTTAATTATATGAAAGTTTTCATTATTCGATTTTCATAGTTTATGGATGTCTCATTAGACTTGTGCTGAATTTGCAAATTAGAATCTAAAAGAGTTGGGAAGGAATGAAATTTGCATAGAAATTGAAATAGGTTTAGTCCAACTATAACATTAACACATGCATGTTGATTTAAATCTAAGATTCACAAATTACAATTAATATTGGTTGTCTTGACATTGTAGGTTAGCTAATTTTAATTAGGGTATTTAGATTCATGAGAGGAACTTTTTTTACAAAAAGGGATTCGATGAGTAATACACGCCACGTGAAAGTACACATAATGTATAAGTATCATTTGGATTCGAACACATGAGTTAATAGTGAGTGGTTACTTAAAAATCCATTACTTATTTTGTCATATGTTTAAGTATAATTGGTAATTACGCACTATATGTACTTACATATTACGTGTAATACCTATTAAATCTTTTTTCTTGATAAATATGAATTGGACAACAAAAGAATAAAGGAATGCCATAAATAGGATTACTGAGATTTAGAAGAGAATGGTATCCTTGTGATAATGTAGTTAATATCCTAACTATTTGGTTCACATATCTTTTTGCCTTATGGATTATCAATATAATATGTTTTATTAGCTTAGTCTAATTTTATTTTCAAGGCTCTAATTTGATTGCTTAGTTAAAAGTAATGCCTATTCAATTGGTACTTTATATCCCGTCTTTATGAGGATTATCTGGTCTCATCAGTTATTTCTATTAATGAATATGTAACTTAGTATACATGCTAATAAATTACTTTTTAAAGTTTATATATATCAATAGGTTTAATGGAACTTTTCAAACACCATTTACCTTTCTTATGCATGGTTACAACTCCAATGTGATGAATCTTGTGTCAAATGATTTACTCTTAGTCTCTTATGATTGTTCAATGTAAGAAAAGATGTCAATTGATCAAATGTTGAACTTAATTTAATTTATATTACACAAGTTTACAAATAATTTTAATGTTTATGATATTTTTATAGTTGTAAAAATGTGAAAATTACATCTAGCCTTTCTTGCATGAGTTTTAAGTGATTATCATTAAATTGTTAAAAAAAAAAAACACTATTTGATTATCTTATCTTTGACATGTATACATATATTTATTGGTATTGAATGTGAAAAAGTTATTTTAAATTACGCATGCAATGTGGGACATATCTAGTAATAAAAGTGTAGGAAATAGAGTGCCTAATATAAGAAAATAAAGTAATGGAAAGTACAAATTTGTGGTAATGGAGTGACTAATATAAGAAAATAAAGTAATGGAAAGCACAAATTAGTGGTAGTTTATGAATATTTGCTATAGTTGCTGATTTATGTTAGTAATTCTACTTTTCTTAACTACCTACTGAAGTAATTCATATTCTCTTGGCAATTAGAGACACATATTAAAATTATCACATAAAAAATCGCTACAAAATGTGCCATCACCGTAGCAACTTGAAAACACTAGGCATATTACAATGAGAAGAAGTATTTTGTGATGGTATTTTTTGTGTTAAATCTTATGAATTATTCTTGATGTACATACTATTACTATGTATGATAAGAAAAATGTTGCCATTTTATATACATATTGAAAATTTTTAAGAAAATTGACATTATAACTGACAACAATTGCAATTGTTGATAAACCACTATTAACTTTTAGCTTCTATAGTTCTATTTTCTTCAAGTAACCCCTCTATAAAATTAAGTAACTAAAAAAATCTCTATAAAATTACTCTATTTATCATTTACTTTGGAGAAAAATGCATAAAACCCCCCTAAACTTTAACTTAGGTGCGATTTGACCTTCTGAACTTTCAAAATATGGTTTTTGGCCTCTTAAACTTTCATAAATTAGAAAATAACCCCATAACTTCCTAAAACTTTGATTTTGATATGTAAACACCTCTTAAACTTTGATTTCGATATATAAACAATCCCTAAACTTTGATTTTAATATATAAATACCCTGTAAACACCATATAGTTTAAGGAATATTTACACACTAAAATTAAAATTTAAGAGGTTATTCTCAACCTAAGGAATTGTTTGCTAATTTATAAAAATTTAAAGACCAAAAACTACACTTTAAAAGTTTGAAAGAGAAATCCGCATCTGAGTTAAAGTTTAAGAGGGTTTTATGTAATTTTTTCTTTACTTTATTTGTTTAGTAGAAAAAGAAAAGCATACAAAGTTTACTTTTTGCTTATAAATAAACTATATTTCTTAGATCTTTCATCTTTAAAATACATGAAGGTTTACTTCCCAACTCCAATTTCTCGATTGTCATTTTCATCATATCTAGACTAATTGTGAAAAATAATGGAAAGAAGTGGCATCCAAATGATAGATCAATTAACATCTGGATGCTAACCTAAGAGATAAAAGAAGAAGGACACAAGGCATGGCATGCAAACACCCATCAAAAACTAACACCTAGACACTTAAACTAGTACCTAAAAGTAATACGGATGCAAAAATTCCTCAAAATGTTTCTCTCTTATACCATTCGAGCGCATCATCAAATAGCATCTAGATGTTAGCTTCAACCTGTGGCTTGTTACATTCCCATCCTTAAACCCTAATACATTAGGAGCTGCCACATGTCTATCGTCCAGACACCATCACGTACAACATCCGAACTTCTGCTGCAAAATGCAACAATAGAGAAGGGTGTAAAAATAGAATAGTGTTTTAGGGTGTTAGACAAAGTTTTCCCACAAGTTTAGTTCCTAAGAATATTTTTAGTTTAGATATAGTGGTTTTAACATAGCTCATATAGTTTTCTTGCATATTTGAGGATTGGGAGTCCATTTTGCATTCTTAGTTTATGGAGATTATGACATTGGGCTATAAGGTTTTTCAAGTGTTTAGAGTCTCAGCTATTTAGTGACTTCTAATCCTCTCTCTCATTTCTATTAATGGTGTTCATGTTATTTTCTACTAGTTTATTTCTTGCTATTGCTATTTCTATGAATGGCTAAATTTATTTTAGTGGGTTTGTGATGTTTTCATGGATTAATGGTATGCATGGTTGTTATTTGAGTGTACTAATTGATGCTTAGTGGAATGATTAGTGTAGTACTCTAGTTTGCTAAATTGCTCAACAAAAGGGTTTAGTAGACTTAGGTTTCTCAAATGCCTAATCAAGGATTTGAACTTTATTAGAGAATCTTAAGGCGTTTGTATTGATTTCATGGCCAAGAATTGAATTCACTCGCTTTATGCGATTGCAAATATGGGTTATGAGGTCGACCAAGCAATTAACCCATATATGTAACTAAAGTGTTTAGTTGGTGACAAAGGCTACTCATTTAGCTGATTGAAAGGGAGAATGTATTGTAATTGGATTTCTCACTACATGGTGAATTTTTTAAGCCCGACCAAGGAAATGGGTTCAAGTGAATTACACTAACTATCTTTTAAAGATTATGCAATATACTCAAATCAACTTGTATGATGAGAGTCAAAAGGATAAATCATCACAAATGCACAATTTTTATGATTATTGATTTCCTTAGTTGTTCAAAGTTATTTGTTAATTTACCTTTCATCATATCAAACTTGAATTCAATCAACCTAGCTTAAGATATATAGCAATGAATCTAGTACTTAGTCAACTCCCTTCCCCATAGATAAGACCTTGATTCACCTATACTACACTACTAGCACAACCTGATGCGCTTGTCAATTACACTCGCTTTCAAAGTTGGTTTCATAAATAATGATTTGTAGTTTTAAATTTTCAAGTGTTTGAAGTTAGTCAACTACCCACTTTTATCTCACCAACAATGCCACATACATAATTATATAGATCAATGTTTAGCTTTAAAGAAATTTGAATTTCCTAAAATGATTTTGCCAATGATTTGATATGTAAGGTTTAATTAAACAAGAGTCATTTTTCTTTTTCTTTTTTTAATCTAACCATTTTATGTATATTTTATTTTTTGCACACATTAGCAAAAAAATAAAAATGGACAATTTGTTCAAATCTCATATTTAAAATCCAAACAAATTTGAAAATAATCTAAATCGTATATGAATTGGATATAAAATAAGTATCCAAATATATAAGGTTTCTAAATCTATTAAGACTTTTCGTATTTTTGTATTTTATGTCTTTGAGCTTGAAGGTAACCAATAAGCTCTGTATTAGTTAGGCTTTTGATATAAGCAAACCCAACCCAATAAAGATGACTAAAATCCCCCCATCTACAATGGTAAGCAACTTTTTTTTTTTCTTTTAAGAAAAAATGACCCTTTCTTATTTTCATACACATGTTCCAAGTTATACACCATTATAGAAACAATTAATACTAGAAGATACATCGAGCAGTAGAGGGAAGATGTCAGATGATAGACCTTAGACATCAAACTGTTGTTAAATAACTTCATGTTGTGGTTACTGGGTTACTAAATAGCTATATTATTAAATCATCACTAAATTTCATTCTTTTTTTCTATTATTATTGTCATCAATAGGATTCAACTGGTAGAATATGTTGGATTTGAGCTTGGTTCTTGAATAGTGAGCCTACAAAAAGGAGTACAGTGAGAGTTGCCAAAGGATTGTTCGGCATAGCCACTTTAATACTTAAGTCAATAAATTGTGTGTGTGTAAAAAAGGGAGCTAGGATGCTAGAAGCTCATAAAGGTGATAAGAATGCACAAAGAGTGTAAATGGCATACCATTAGGATGCTTATGAGTATTTATAAAGAAGGGTCACTGAGAATTAGGGGAGCACGAGCAACATCTTGGTACGTCTATACGACCTAGGTAATAGGAGTGTGGAGTCCAACATGCTTTAGATTTATAGGGTCACGGTAGTTGACTAAGTCTTCGAGCCTTATTTTCCTTGTCTAATAGCCATTATGAAGCTTTAAGGTTAAGTAAGCCATTTAGAGAGCTAATGCCAAGTTTGTCCAATAAGATGGCTGGGTTGAGTGCTAGCTAATTAAGTTAGGTCGTAAGCTTAATCAAGTTAACCCAAGATCTAAACCAGTTGGTATAGGCCTAAAGGACCCATGTTCAAAATATCCTATCAATACTTACGCTGCCTCTCTCCCTCTAGTAGTCTCATTATTGGAGAGGTGGCAAGGATAGAGAATAGGCAAATGGGTTCCTTAAATGCATGTCCAAATTAGGTCTAAGGTGCTCAACATGCCTATTAGTCGATCTGACGTGTTTGGGAAAAATTTTAACGCCTATAGAGAAGAGGTCGATGTGACAAAGCCAAAGTCTAATCTAAGAGAGACACCTCATAGGGCAATCTAAAGTGGCCCTACATTAACTAAGCTAAGGAGCAAAAGGATTGACCTCCTTAAGTAATGGAGAGGGCTAAGCTGAGGTAACAAACTCAAGAGGTGCCATGCAATCACTTCTATCATAGTCAAGGTCCTACAAATAAGGTCGAACTGATTCAATTCATCTATGCTAGGCATGATGACTTCCCGAGCTGTTTTGCTAAAAAGGTGTCACAATGGGTAAGGAAGTTAAGGGGGCTTTAGCCAAAGTTCCTGAAGAAGCTACCTTTTTCAAATTCTATTCTTGGCGTACATTTCTAAAGTATAGTACATGTAACATGACAGCTGTTGTATCTATATAGTTATACATACAATCGTAACTGTATTATCACTTTGGTCTCGACTGTTCCATTAAAACTGTCGCCATGTGCCCACATCTCAATGCATGGGGAGAACCACACCCATATAGATCCCAATAACCGCTAGTACTCTTCCCCATGCCAAAAGCCTATAAATACCCCTTAATTCAGTCGATTAAATACTTTATAGGACTTGAAGCTTTTATCCTCCTACTTACAACTGCAAATAGTCTTCTTCTTTATCGATCGCTTTATCTACTATCCTAACTTTCTTTTGTAATGACACTTCAAGATAGTAACCAACTGTAGTGCAAACTCTGGTGAGTCACACTCCCATTCATCAAGTTACTACTTAACATCTTCTAATGATGAAGTAACTAAAAGCACTACTCCCTTTATGATAGCAAGTAGAGAAGTTATGTCTACACTAGCATAAATTAAAGAGGATTCTTCAAGAGTAGTGGAGGAGCTAAATCAGGAGAAGCTCATCAGTGCCATCCTATGTAATGTATACCCCTACGAAGTGATACCAAATGCTATTAGTTTATTCGACAAGCTTAAGAATGACAAGGGATTAAGTGTTCAAGTAAGCAAGAGTAAGCCATCCATTGTAGAATATGTCTTAAGTAATTTATGGTAAAGGCTTGGCTTAGCATGGTGGTATGATTGCCGAGGCCAGAAGAGAGAGTAGCCTTGCTGTCATGGAGCCACTTTGCAATCTATGAGAAATTTCTAAAGTTTGTGATGTGTCTCCCTTTCACTGAGTTTGAGAGCGAGCTTTTTTATCACCACTAGTGCTGCCTTACCCAAATTCTTCCTAATGGGTAAAGGATCTTAAAGGTGTTCCAAGCCCTTTGTGAATAATTAGAGGTGCAAGGCTACACCCCAATTGTTTATTTATTTCTATCCGTGGAAAGGTTTAAGTAGATGGTCATAATTTTAGAACAGCCAAGGGAAGAGGTTATTCGGGGGCTTAGACTCATCTGTAAAGCATTAATAAGACAAGTTTCTTATGGTAAAGCTACCTAAACAAGTGAACTTTTGAACTCACTAGACCAAATTGGTCCAACTAGCACTCTAAAGAAGCTTAACCCAAGTGACTCCAAAGCTGTATGAGAGATTGATGTCTTCATGGCTCTAAAGCCAATCACTTAATTAATGCCAAGGAGACCATATAATGGTCCTTTTCCACTTCGATCTCCTAACTTGTCCCTAGCATGGAGAAGTTTATGATGAAGAAATAGGTGAAGATACGAATCCAATCTTGACATGAATTGACTCCTTCATCGTACTGGCATGGACTTATAAGAAGCTATCCTTTGCCCGTTGTCATCCAAAGAGTGGGGATTCCTTCTTGCCCATACAAGTTACAGTAGGGCTCATAGGAATTGATAGTTGCTTATGCTTTTATTTAACTCTGTTGGTTTCTTTTTGCAAACGAGAAGTTGACAAAGTTCAAGGAGTTACCTCAACCTAGTGGACTAAAGCTCCTTAGGTCACGAGAGTCCAAAATGAAGCCTAAAAAGAAAGCTGCCGATCTGAAGGTGAAGGCCACCAAACCGAAGTCAGGCAAAGGGGGAGACTAGCTAAACAGAGCCACCAGCTCTCCAAGGGGTCCCCCTCAATACCTCTTCTATGGAGCTTATGGTGATCGAGCTTGAGACTACGATCCAAGCACTTGGCCACCATTGGGGAATAAGAGCCTGCTGCTGGTGAGCAAGAGTTAGTAATGCTTTCCTCCCTTTCCTAAGGCAGAGGGAAGAAGCCATCGACCAACGTAAGGGAAGAGTTGGCGAGCTAAAAGAGGAAGGCCCCTGAAGTAACTAAGGTAAGCATACAACTCCAAAAGAAAGCAAAGGAAGCTATCAAAGTCCCGAGCTCTCCAGACTTATGAAGGATCCGCTTAACTAGACCAGCATACTTAAATTTGACTTAGTCACCCCTACTTAGCCTTTGATTAGATAGGGGAAGCTAGCCTAGAAGAGCTCAACAAGTGCCAAAGGATAAAGACTGTCCTGAACTTATTCAAGAATGCCTTATACAAGTCCTAGGACCCTGGCCTGTATGATAGAGCTAACAATAGCTGCCACTAAGCAAGTTAAGGGGAAGATCCTCTAGCCACAGTAGGGGGTCCAAGTAAGTGACATGATGCTGCATAACTAAGAGCTTAATTTCTAAGCCATGATGGGGTCTTATACACAATCTCATTGGGCTATCTCGAAGAAGATGATGGAGGCTAAAGATGAGTTGCCCTTTAGGATGGGGGGCCATTTTACCACTTTGGCTCGCCAAGTGAGTCATGATCCACCTAGGTTATTTTATTTCACAACATACTTTAAGTCTTCTATCTTCTAACTATTCTCTATTGGTTTGGTTTTACGCAATATAATGGTTAAGTGCTACTTTAGCTCTAGCACTATGACCATATTTTGAAAGAGGTAAAGCTTCTAAGAAGTAAGCTATCTAGCATACATCGAGATGGCAGAGAAGGAGAGTCCTCTTCCAATCATTAACATTTGAAATTGCATAAAACTAACCAATGTCTTTATCGTACTTATGCGTAGAGATCAACACTGGAGGTTAAGTTGAAGAAGGAGAGGTTAGAGTGCCAAGAGGCTAAAGGGGCTATTGAAGAGATTGTCGCATTTAAGAAGCAACTAGAGGAAGAGTAGAAGTCCAAGGCTAAGCTCTCTAAGAAGCTAGAAGAAGAGAAGAAGGCCAAGGTGAGGCTCGACCAATGAAGGAGGTGAGCACGTCAATCTTCAAGATGTAGATTAAGTTGGCAATGAAGGACAAAGAATGTTTGTCTAGCAAAAATATTCTCTCTAGAGCTAGCTAGTCAAAAGGAAGAGTTGGAGAAGAACATCAAAGATCTTTAAGACTAGGCTAATGAGATGAAGGAGCTAATCACTAACCTCAAGAAAGGAGACGTCAGTCATTTTTCTGCCAAGGAGATGATAATTGAGAAATTTATAAATTCCAAGTGTTAGGATGATGAATGCAAAGACATCTCTACTGAGATAGGCTAGGCAATCAGAAGCATAGTACTCCAATAGCACCCCAGCCTAGACTTAAGCTTCCTGGACTTCTTGGATGATCCGACCCATAAGGAAAAAAAGGATACAAAGCCCAAGAAGGAGGTAGCCACTTTTACAATGTTCAGCTAGCACTAAAATGGCTACTCATAATAGAAGAATAAAATACCAAATCCATCTTAAAAGACGCTTTAGCATGCTCTCTAGCTTCGCTAGCTCTGTAGGGGGGTCACTCTCATAAATACTCAAGGAGAGGACCAAAACCAAGGTGACCCTTCAATTAACCAGAACAAGGAGACTCCTACTCCACCACCACCCCATCCCCATCCCCCCTCACCACCACCTCCCCCCCACCTCAACTTAAAACCCTCCAACTTTGACGAATCAATCCTCCGAGCAAATTAGGACTCTAGATTTCTCTAAGTTGCCGAAGCTAGTTGATCTGAAGTAAGGAGCCAGTGTTTCTTCACCTCTTCTATTCTTTACTTTTTGTTGTTTTTCTTTATTTCTTCTATTCCAAAATTATAGAGACTTTGAAATTGTGAAGGCCGATATTCCAACCTCTCACCTTGTAACCACATTATGAACGTTTAAAACTGTAATGAAATGAATTTGTTCTTCAATGTATACTTCATTTATGTTTCTATCTTATAGTATTTAGTATTGTTGGCGTGCTTAATTAGGGAGTTAGTGTTATTTTTCTTATAAGATTGTTTAGTTGTTAGTAGCTAAGGTCATCATAGTTAGGAAAGAACCGGGGTTGCTCATCTAGAGGGACCATTCAACTATTAGGAGCTTAGGACATTTTACTTAGGGAAGTGATAGGATTACTCTTCCAGGGGGAACATTCAACCATTAGGAGCTTAGGTCACTTTGGGGGGCCAAACTAGTAGTGTTTTAGCGGGCACTGCTGGAGTTCCTCCATCGTGTAAGGGATGATCACCACCATTGAGGTTAACCAATTGGGGGTCAACTTGATGGTGTTTTACCTTACCTATGCTTGAATAGACACACATATTAAGGGTCCTTTGAGGAATTTAATAGTTTATAGGTTCGTTCACCTACCATAGGTTGAGATAAACTAAAAGTAAAAATAAAAGGAGACACATAACTACTTTGGGTAATGAAATTTCATTAATATTTTGAAGAAGTACAATCAGATTTACAACATTTTAATCAAAATATAGGCACAGGTTGTCGACATTCCACATGCGCAAGATGAGCTCTCCATCAAATCTTTCTAACTTGTATGCACCTTTCCCTAGGTTCTCTTTGACACTGACTGGATCTTCCCAATTGGAAGCTAGCTTCTCGTATCCTTCTCGCAAGCCGATCGCTTGAGGTTTTCTACAAACCAGTTCTCCCATTTTATGTTCCTTATGCTGAACATTCTTGTCAATAATACCCAGTTGTAATATGCAAATAAGTGGCCACCTAAGCTATAGCAAAGTCTCAAATCTCTTTAATTGTGTCTACACTAGCTTATAAGAGGGATTTGTTCATAAGGGCATTGAACAACTGTATCCTGATGTTTGGAAGTTTTAGCTTTATAGGGATGATGGCTTCTAACCCGAAGGCTAAACAAAATGGGGTTTCACTTATAGAAATATGATGAGTAGTCCTCTATCCTTATAAAATATTAAGGATCTCATCTACCCATCTACCTTAAACTTGGTTAACCCTCTTCTTCATGCTATCAAAGGTGATCTTGTATTGTTTCCACCTGGCTAATAGATTGAGGTTACATGGCCAATGGATTGGAGATGTACAACTAAGGTGAAGTGGGTTGTAATATGATGCTTGGCACAGAACTCCCTAAACTTCAGGTTGTTGAGCTACTGCTCATTGTCCATTATGAGGGCATACAAAACCCTAAACTTGTAGAAATGTTATTACAAACAAAGGACTCTATACTCCTCTTCATTATCTTAGAGACGGCTTCGACTTCAACCCATTTGGTAAAGTAGTTGATGGGCACTATGATGAATTGTCATCCTCCAAATGCCTTTATGATAGGAATCAACCCCCAAACTGATCACATGTAACTAAGCTAAAGGACTCTAAGGACTCACTCGGAAAATACTAGTTTGAAACCCTATCCAAGATGAGAACTCCTATCCCAATCTCTATGTTTCCTTCATTTACTAACCTAACTACCAAGCCATCACCTGCGCCGATCCTACTGAATAGTTGTACCATAATAATATCTAAACAAATAGCCCCAAGACTGTCTAAGCTGAACTCTTAAGCCAACCAATGACGTCCGACCCTAACCCAAGTTGATTACTCTATAACAAATGGCTAATCGAGCTCTGACTTGATCTAGATTAAGTCAACCCCTAACTGTAAACTTCCTCTTTTCTTTGTTTCTTATAATTTGTATTATAATTCAAGATGAGTAACTACCATATGACATGCATTTTCTAGCATGACATTCTAAGTGGATTCTTTACTTTTCCATACAGGATATTATTTGTCTCTTTTACCCTTTTAACATGTTTTATGTATCCTATATATAAAATACCCTTTTATCTTTTCATACATATAAAGTAATCATAGTGGAATGGGTATATAAACCCCCATTAAATATATCCATACAATCAATCTTCATTATCAAAATATTTATTCGAGTTTCTCTTTTAAGTAACCCTAGTGTTCTCATTACCCTTTAACTCTTATCTACTCCCTTTAACAAGGAGTAGTAGCAAGTGATTCTTTAGTTTGGTTGCGTGAGTCATATCCGGTGAATTGTAGGCCGAGTAAGATCAATTGATGCGTTATATCTAGTCAGTAGCTTCCTAAACCTTTGCTAACTTTTCTTTTTCCTTTCAATTCATTAACATTGTGGTGCTCCTCCGTATATTCAACCCCAAAGACGCATCACTGTAGGAAAGCACTGAGGATGTCGATGCCCAACTAAGCAATGGGTCATAGGCTTGTTAGAGGCTGAAGGTTGGAGCTAAAGGGCATGCAAAATTGGAGCATGATTTTAGTATTACGGACACTTCTAGGAAACTATCTTTGCATCCTGCCTCATGGTTAGCCAGTAGTTACCGAGTTGAAGAGTCTAAATATAAAGGGCTTACAACTAAATGTGATTACGATACATCAGCATGCAGCTCTTACATGACGTATAACCCTTGTTTAGGTTAGAGACACCTTAATAAAGGGAAGCTAACCCCTCTTTTATATTGGAAGCTATCAATTAAAGTATAGTTGATGGCATAGTATCTCAACTTATTAGCCTCCTTCCAGTCAACCAATAACATGCCTTGCTCCAATTAATCTCTAATCGAGAACATCCAACTTAACTCTACTGATGCCACATTAAGTTCGAGGACCTCTGCTCTATCTAAGCTGATACTCTTCTCTAGCAAGTACTTTATAAATATTTTCCTATCTTTCACCTCAGGTCTCTATATCCCTATAAAGGTAAGATAGCCAATCAGCTTCGAAATCCTCAATTCGAGGAATCTTTATGATATTTTATGAAGGGAACTTAGCCAAGAGGGTTTTCACCTTCCCTAATTATCTTTCCATAATGTTGTCCCTAGCCTCATATTCACCACGAGCTTGCTGGACAACAAGCATGGAGTTTGGGAAAACATCTAAGTACTCTAGGTTGATCCCCTTGGTGAGCTTAAGACCAATAACCAGTGACTTGTATTCAGATTCGTTGTTGCTTATGTCAAACCTAAACTTAAGTGTACAGCAGATTGTAGTCTTAAGTGGTCCGATGAGCACCAAAAGGGTACCTCTTACTCTAGAGGTGGATGAACTACCGATATGGAGAGTTTATACCCATTTGTCATCTCCAATCGATGCTCCCTCCTCTCCAGTATACTCTACAATGAAGTCAGCCAATACCTTCACTTTATATGCTACTCATGGCAAAATATTACATTTCATATGCGCTCAGCTTGAGCACATACTTATCCATCTGACCAGATGCTTTGAGCTTCTATAGAAATGTATGAAGTGGCTGGTCTGTCAGCACAATGATCCAGTGTGCCTAGAAGTATTATTAGAGCCAATGTGCAAAAATTGCCACTGCTAGGGCAAACTTATCCACCTTAGAATAATTTACCTCAAGCCCTTAGAGGATGTGACTAACAAAGTACACATACCTGTGTTGCTTCCCTTCTACCTTGACTAGAACGAATAAGAGTACTTTATTGCTAACAGCCAAGTATAGGTAGTGATCCTCTCTTAATACACAACTCAAAAGGATTAGTAAGTACTCTAGGAAATCCTACAACTCCTTATAGGCAACATGGCATTAGAGCATCTACTCAAAACCCTTAGGATTCTTCAAGATTTTAAAAAACCTCGTATACTAATTTGCGCTTTTTGACACAAATCTACTCAGCGCGGCTACCATACCAGTAAGCTTTTAGATTTCCTTAAATGTGGTGGGGGCCTTATGTCTCTAATGGTGGTGATCCTTTTATGGTTGCCTTCGATCCCACATGGAGTTACCATGAAGCCCAAGAACTTACCAAAGGCTACCCCAAATACACACTTTTGGGGGTTCAACTTCATATAATACTTTCTCTTACAGTCAAAGGCCTCCTACAAATCTTTAATGTGGTCATTAGGTTACTTGCTCTTAACAATCATATCATCCACATATATCTCCATGTTGCGGCCAAGCCAGTTGATATGTTGCCCCTGTATTCTTGAGGTTGAAGGGCATCATAGTATAGTAATAGGTGCTAAATTTTGTGATGAAAGAAGTGCAAAATTCATCCTTCGGGTCTATCTTAATTTGATTGTAACCCGAACAGGCATCCATGAAGCTTAGCAAAGCATAACCCAACATAAAGTCAACCAGTTAACTGATCTTCGAGAGGGAGAAGTAATCCTTTAGGTAAACTTTGTTGAGGTCAATGTAATCGATGCACATCCGCTGCTTCCCATGACATTAGCTAACTAGGTCGGATATTTTTCTTCCTTAATGAAGCTTGCTTTAAGCAATTTCTATAATTCTTTTATGGTGACCTGTCGTTTTGGGACAAAGTGCCTCTTTTCTACTTAATAAGTTGGATCTTTTCATCAATCTTAAGGTTATAGGTTTTCAAGTTAGGTGAGATACCAGGCATATCTATCAACAACCAGGCGAATTGATCTGAATTGGCTCATAAGGAGCTAAAAGATAGCCTCCTTCAACTCAAGAGGCATTTCAGCTCCAACCTTGGTGGTTTAGTTGAAGTTGGTGCCAATCTACACCTCCTCTATTTTTTCACTCGGCTCACCTCTCGTAGGCAACTTCTCTGTATCCATGTCTCCAAAGAAAACACCTTTACGTAAAGCTCTCTCAAAAGCTTTTAATCACTTCTACAAATTCCTAGCTCGACTAAAGTAAGGAATTTGGCCTTCAAGTGGAGGGACAACATGATGATTTTAAAGTTAGTAAGGCTTGGTCATCATTATAGGGGCATTAGAAATCTATTACCATAAACTTCAATGGTTGCTTTGTAACATTGTTGTTATCATCGAGCTCCATGTCTAAGGTGATGATGCCCTTAGCTCGAGAGTTCCTGATAGGAATCAACCTACGACAATCCCCAAGCCAACGCTGACATGTCGAGATCTGAGGCTAACCAATACAAAGTTGAGGCCGATTAGCTTTTAACAAGGCCTCGCTAATAATAAAAGGCTAAGAGGTGAAGGTACAACTCAGTAACAGGCCTATCATCTACTAAGAAGCTAAGATAGCAAAAAGTCGAGAACTTAAGGCCTAAGAACTACTCAATACGGCATGAGAAGACTAGTGCTGACCAATTCTAAAACTCAACAACTATGGGTCGACCTCTTTGGTGTCTCAACCAAGCACTATAAGACTTCAAAGATTCCTACCCGAACCCGAACATCCAATTACTGTCCCTACCGAGTTTTGATCCTACTCCTTCTAAGACAATTCGAATGACTGCATGCCAAGTCTTTTCGTTAAACGTACAATTTTGTACACTTGTAAATATTTTCCTTAATTTTATTTGTATGGCTACTTTATGCTTTAAGGCCTTGTATTCTATTTACACTTTTGTCACTAGGGTTTTAGGATATATTATAAATAGTAACTTTTGTAAGTAGTAGCTACAGATAATGAAATTATATATGAACATTCCCTTTTAAGTAAAGATATTCTTGAACTCTTCAAGCCTACTCTTTTTGAATCATTGAGTACTGCTTTTACTCTTTAATATTTCTTGTGTTCTTATCAATATTGATCTTAAGATTGTGGCAAAGAGGCACTAGAGCATGAGAATCCAAAACCTGACCCAAAGACAATGTAATTAGCTTGATTCCTTATCTCCCAATCATACTTCTCAAATAAGGTCCTCATCTCATTAAATTACAACTCTTAGGCTAAGTAAGGAATTGCTTGGATTTATTTCTTAAACATCAATTTCTTAATTAATGATTAGAACTTTTGGAAGTAGAAAAGCTAGACAAAGAGTCAAATGAGTTACATTTTGATCGAAAACCAACTTGGAAAGCAAAATAGCCAAAACAGGACATGGCAGCTATAGAGAATAACGTTCAGATGTTAACCTTCTGTCTAACACAAAGGCCTAGCATTCGGACATTACATAGCAATGATAAGGCATTCAAACACTTTGCTTATGTTCTACAAATTCTACAGAATAGAACACCCACAAACCTAACATAAATCAACCAAATCCTTGTCATAACTTATACTTCCTCCAATCTCAACTTAAGATACAATAAACTAAGAATTCACAACCATAAATTTCTATTAAAATCTGAATGGTCAACCCTAACAACAAATGTTAAATCCAACAAATCAAGACCAAGAACAAGTACTCAAAACACTTACTTGAAAATGATTCAAACACTTGGTGTTCTTCAGAAATGAAGAAATGCACCTCATACAATCTAAATAACACATGGTTTTAGATTAAATCCTCAGTAAAATCTCAATTTCAACTTCTCCCAAACACTAAAATAGGAAGAAAACCAAGTTTAACTTCAAGAACTTCCATTGTACTCGCCTTATACACCCAAACGAGTTGTCACTTGAAGATACTCAACAATTCCCACTTAAATCTCTTAGAAATTGGTTGTAAATTACAAGAAACAAGAAGATTTTAAGGGCTACAAAGCTTGACACAAATTTTCTTAAGCTTAAGCTTCAATGACTTACCTTAAACACTTGTATCTTCCTCTTGAGGTAGGGTTTTGGAGAAGAGCACTTAATTTTTTGTCAAAAGAGAAGTGTTTTAGTATTAAAGAGGCAAACACAAGGGCTTAAGAAAAAGGAAGTAGGTTAAGGGTAAGGTTTTAGGAATACCCAAAATGTCCTCATTTTTAGAAAACAATTTCCTGACATTTTACACATGGTCTTCATTAGAGAAAGAGATAGAGGTATCGCACCTTTGCCTCTTCTCTCTCACCATCATCACCTCAGGCAAGGAGTTAGTTGAACTACTGTAACTCAGCTGGCTCCCTAAGTGTGGCCCTCCAACTGTAATGTTGATGACACCATTAGGGGCTTAATTATTGTGATGGTCATTGTTCTCTTCTTTTCAAGCATCCTTAATCCGTTGCCTCTAAGGTGCCCTCTCTCCGCCATCATTATCATCAACCAAATATTCCTTAAAGAAGCCCCTTTAGATGGTATACTCGATGGCATTCTTCAATTGAAAGCATTCGTTGGTCATGTGGCTATAATCCTCGTAGAATTGACATTATTTATCTAAGTTCCAACAACTAGGGTTCCCCCTCATCATAAGGGGCTTCTAAAGCAAGCTTCTTCCTTAGACCTCCATGTATACCTAGGAAAGAGGTCGGTTCAAAGACATATACTAAGTGAATGTTGCTTTGGGGGGTGGGGGGTTAGCGATGGGCACTTCTTGCTATTGGGGTTCCTTCCCTTAGAGCGGCTTGGCTGCTTATTGCCAAGGCTATCTTTGACAAATCCCTCATCCTTTTTTCCTCCTAAACTTTCCAAGTTAGCTTCAGGCTAAGCACGAATGTTATCCTCTTAGTCCATGTACTTCTTAGCCTTCTACTAGAATTCAATAAGGGTTTTGGGCTTACTTATGTAGACCGAGTGGAAGAAGTCTTCAAACGACCTAATGCCGAGCTGCATGACATATATAGCAACTCCTTTTTCAAGTTTAGGGATCTCCACCATAGCATTATTTAACCATGCTACTTATCTATGAAGGGTTTCCCCTTCCTTCTGTTAAATTAAATGCAAGTACAATATGTCCTTCAATAGGGGCTTATTAGCTTGAAAGTAAAGGCTGAAACGATGAGTAAGCTTATTGAATGATCCAATAGAATTCTCAAGAAAATGGTTAAACCATGTTCGAGTTACGTTTCGCAAGGTGCTTGAGAAGGCCTTACACATAATTACATCCCTATGACCATGAAGATTCATGAGGGTACAAAAGTGAAGCAGGTGATTATCAAAGTCACCTATTCTATCATTCTTGTTTAGGGTAGGGAGCTTAGAGTTTTAAGAAAGGACCTCGTCCTGAACACCCCTAATGAAAGGGGTTTTATTGCTGGCAACAAGGTTAGTACCTTTGACAACCTTGATCTCTTACTTATTGGAGAGCCTATTGACCATCTTACAAAGCTCATCCAAGTCAGTATTGTCAATTGGATGAGTTTCGCATGTTGCTGAGTAGGTAACAGCCCCTCCCCCCAAAATGTAAATTATTAGCTACTTGTTCATCGCCAATCAAGGTTAATTGTAAGTCATCCACTATTCTTATACTAGGGGTTTAGGCTAAGGAACCTTACCACTCTATCGCTAAGGGTAATTATCTTAACCATCGCAAGTTTATGAGACCTCAGCGAGAGAAGGGAATCTATTGTGCTTACTTTGCCTCTCTACCTCATTCAGTCTGGCTTAAAGCTCTCTATTTTGAGCCATAAGTTCCTCAAGCATCCTTTCCATCTTCTCCAATCGGCGCTACTCAAGAGTTTGCTTAATTGGAGTTTGGTTATTTGAGTTTGCAATTCAAGACATGATGAATCAGCTAAAAAGGAAGTGCATGCAAAGTGTTTGCTATGTTTTAGGTATTCAAATGAGTTAGTTTCCTATAGATGGCACCAAATGTTGTTAGTAGAATTCAACCGATAGAGTGTATTGGATTTAAGCTTTGTGCTTAAATAGTAAGCCAATAAGAAACAGCATAGTAAGGGGCACCGAAGGTTATCCGGCTTAGTCACTTTGATACTTAAATCATTAATTTGTGTATGTAAAAATGGGAGCTAGGATGCTAGAAGCTCATGAAGGTAATAAGAATATGCAAAGAGTCTAAGTGAAATACCATTGAGATGCTTGTAAGTATTTATAAAGGAGGGCTATTGAGAATTAAGGGAGCACAACTAACATCTTGGCACATCTACAAGACTTAGGTAGTGGGAATGTAGAGTCTAACATACTCCGGATTTGTTGGGCCGTAATAGTTGACCAAGTCTTCAAGTCTTATCTTCCTTATCTAATAGCCATTATGATGCTTTAAGGTTAGGTCAGCCATCTAAAGAGTTAATGCTAAGTTCGATCAATAAGATGGCTAGGCTGAATGATGGTAAATCAAGCTAAGCCATGGGGCTAATCAAGTCAGCCTAGCTTAGCATCCAGACAAATCAGCATGGATTTAATAGGTCCATATCTAAAATATCCTAGCAAGAATTATTATAATTCATGAATAATTCAATAATTTTTATTATCTTGAGGATAAAAGAATCTCATGTGTTGAATTGAATGTAGGGCCAGTTTAATTTTATTGGTTTAAGATGGAGCCAAAACGACCTACTATCTAAATCAACTAAATAGGGATAATTTTCCATTTATAATTCAGTTTTGTAGTTTTTTGGACCACTACACCGTTGTTTTCATTGTAAGTGGTCATCGTGTCACTGATGGCATCAAAATCCATCGCACATTGGACAATAAACCGAGATGAGGCTCATGGACTTGTGGTTCTGGTCACCTTAAACAGGAAAGCCTCTTATGGAGGTGAGGTTTCAAGATTCTAAGATCTTTTAAGGAGGAGATATGGATTAACAACATAGATAAACAGGGAGGGGAGTAAATGATAGACGCGAACTGAATGTACCTAAATGCATTTTCCATTCTATCTTTGAGTACGTTGAGGGATTAAAGATTTATGTGAGCTCCACTATTCTACATGTCCAAAAAAAAAAAAAAAATCAATGAAAGATACACTCATTTTCATATAATACCCGAAATGCCTATTTTTAGTTGATGTAAGGGGATTGCAGGGTTACTGACAAAAGAAACTGTATACAATTGTAAAATAAGTGATATGGAAATTACTTGTTTATATGAGAAAATTGTGTAACTCATAAACTTTTAAAGTGGGAAGTGAAGATTGTTCGCACAATATGTATTGGGGCAAAGTTGTAAAACTTGTAAGGTAAGTTAATGAATGCTAAATATATACTATTAACAAACTATTGTACTAAGTGGAAGAAAACATATTATCCATGTATTGGTTTTGTTATTGCTAATTATTCGTCCATGACATTACAAAACTCGTACCATCCATCAAATAATTGAAGATATTTAACTAATTTCATTAAGTGAATCAATGATTCATAAATCCGAGTACGAAAAAGAAGGAACCCGTGAACTTGGACAAATCAACGGTTTCGGCATTCGTCACATATTGACAAAACATCTTTTTCTTAAATCATATAATTTATCAAATTAATATATAACAAGCATATGGATATAGTATTTAAATTAAGATATATAGCATGATTAATACAAGTCAACGTCGGTTTATGACCGTATATGAGAAGAATAATATACACTTATGAAGGTGTACGCCTAACTTTGACGATTTAGTTGGAGAAGATCTAACTTTTACTGTTTTCAAACATTAAAAAAATTATACCTGCTTATGGAGAAAATTCCCTTTTTAATTTTGACGACCTAAATTGATTGATTCATTTCAGAACTTTGATTAGGGAAATTATGTATAAATTTCAATTTACTTGATGATGCATGCTTTTAAATTCTTATAATGATGCATCCAAAGTAAGGTAAGATCCTGTTTGATTTTTTTTTTTCCCCTAAAAAATTAAGACAGGTGGAACTCCCGATTACTAATAAACATCAAGCAAAATTTAAAAGAAATTTATATCCCAGGAATGGCAATTTCTAACATAATAACAAAACATACAACATTTCAAATCACTCACAATTAGATAAATGAAATCCAATACTCATGTATGATATACTTATTAAGTTTAATGATACAAAATATAATTATAATCTAAAAGGTTTATTTGGATTTTTTTTTCCCAACTTTACTATTACAATCAATATAGGTAAATTTGAACTTAATCTAATCTGTTAAAAGCTCAATATTTATACTACTAAATTATATCTGTTGATACAAATTTAATATTAAACAAAACCCCAACAAGATCCACCAAGACGATTAATGTTTCATAAATTACAAGTCATCCTAAAACTAATCCAATTAGCTTGTTGATTCCGTACATTGACACGGTCCACAGAGTGTATACGACAAGAAACATGAAAACTTTACATGTAAATTCACTGTGATTTGTCCTCCAAAACCCAGTCAAAGAAGGGACCCTACCAATGGGCAAGCATGGCCAAACTTATTTAGTGCATATTGCACTAGTTGTTAAGTCATAATCTGGGGGGAATTTTCTGCGAGCATTTAAAACTTAATTGGCTTATCATTATGGTCAAACGATTACTCAATACTGTTGTTGTGTCATTTGTGCTTACAACATTTTTAAGCTTCCATTGGTTGTGAATTTCCTTTCCTAGTTGTTGGCAATCATAACTCATTACCGTGCTGAAAGTGTCTGAATCGAATGGGTAAAATAGGAATTCTCATTTTCTATAACTCCGTTTATATAAATCAAGATTTATACAATCCGAATAAAAAAAATAGTGAATGCCTGTGGATTAAAGTGTACAAAACACATAATCGTTAAGCAGAAAGCACGCAACCTAAAACTTCCAAACCATGTAAACCGGGTCTATATAAAAAGCCCCTTCTAAAGAGCACAAGACCCAGGGCAGGCAGGCAGGCGGTTTTTGAATCTTGATAGGCTCAGCCTTGAAAGTTGAAACGAAGCGTGGTATTTCGGAGCAAAAAAGGGCATGGACTGAAAAACTAACAATGACGTTGTCCGGAAAACCTGGATCCCTGTTTTGTTAGAACTTAGGAAGTCTGAGATTTCAGTGTTCATACGGTGATGGCAGCAATCCTTACATCGACCTAATACCACTATTACAAACATCCATACTTTTTCGCTACTACATGGTAGAGCAAAAGTTGGATGACCCAAAAAACTTATTTATATTATAAATACATCCATTCGATTTTTTCTCTTTTTAGAGCTTATACAAGCAGAAAATTCTTCAGTATTTTAATTGAATTTTCTTTAGAAAAAAAAAAAGATTTTTTGGAAAGAATATTCTACTAATAAAATTGGTACAGATAATAGAAAAAACAAGAACTGTATTCTCTATTATATTGGCAAAATTTTGGCAACTTCAGTCTTAGACTTATTTTATTAGTTATAGTCACCTAACCTCTAAAGAAATGGTTAAATTATGATAGAATACATAAGAAGGTGTTAGGTAGTTTTAATTTATGTCGAGTAAGCTCATACGATGTTTTCATTTTCTATTGAAGAAGTCCGTCTAATGAGTGCCTTCCATGTCCATGTCATATCAATGATTGATGTGCACCCCAAATCATTGACTAAATATTTTAGAGCAAACTGTGAATTCACCGTCTAAAGTTCGGTTATACTTCTTCTGTGTTGCCATAACTTTTCTCTATAAGACTTAATTTCCTCCCAAACTCTCAATAGAAATTCCGACCATTTAAAATCTTTTGCAGTAGTTTGGATAGATAAACGCATATTTTTAAAAGTGATAACATAAAAATCACATCAAGAGTTTAGAAATGGAATTCACGTCTAGTAAATAGTTTTTAAGAAGAATTTCCAATTATCTAATATTGAATGAATAAAATCAACATACTGCAAGTTATAATGTCTCGATAGTTTGTCAGTGATGGAAAAACTATCGATAGTTTGTCTCAAAAGTAATAAAGGTATTGGGTATCAGAGCAGAAGTGCCCCGTGGCTTCTCTTGCTGGACTTCATTGAAACCCATTTCTCAGATTTCCCAAGGAAAAAGAACCGTACACCTACTTTTCTCAAGCACTTCCCATCTTCTTTTGGGTGAAAAGGCACTTTCCATCTTTACAAACCCAGCAATCAAAGAAACATACAATGAAAAACAACTAAAACGTAATAGCAATGATGAAGTTAGACATAACATCATGATATCAACACTGAAGATATAAGAAAACAACTGAACAGCTTATAGCACATACATCAATAACTACTAGGGGGGCGTAGCATCCATTATTATGCATAATCCTAGGAGAGGAGCTACACACCCAATCCAATCCAATCCAATCCCGGCACGAAAGCTTAACACTTTAATCCTTAATCCAGCTCCATAGACCAAATAGTACTAACTAAAAATGATCAAAAGGTTAAATTGAGATAAAAATTCTGAAGATTTGACTGACATAGATAGCTATATGTGATAGTAACCATAGTAATAAATCAATAGAAGCAGAACACAATCATGCCCTTTTGAAGTTCTTCTTTGCAATGTTCTCTCAACTATGGATTATTAAGTTTGAAATCTTGTGTTGCGTTTCTCTCAAGTATACTTATACCTTGTCATCTAAACAATTAACTTTTCGCTTCGGCCTTCATCTCTGCAACCTCTGCTTGCTTCTCCTCCAACAACTTCCCTGCCTCTTCATCTGCGTTCAGGGCCTTAGGTTGTGCTTCGGCTGCTTTCAAAGCCTGCAACTTGGAGTGATTGTAATATGCAACTCCCAAGAATGCAATCGCATAACCAAAAAGATTGATCGGTGTAACCGTGTCCTTGATCACAGACCAAGAGAAGGCAATCAACAACCAATCCTTGACCACACCAGCCACATTCATAGTCAAGGCAGATGTCTTCCCCACAAGCAAGAAAACCGCGAGATTCAAAGCGAAAGCACATAGGGAATTCGTCCCGAAGATAAGGAAATCGAAGTGAAACGACGGGCTCTGCCTCAAAACAGGAAGCTCCATGAAAATCCATGGAACCGTCAAGAACACAAAACAACACGGCGCGACATAATAAAGCGAAGTAATCGGATTCAACTTGATCCCCACAGAAGTCAACAGAATCTGGATCAAGACCAACCGGGTGGCCTCGAAACCGACCGCACCCAATTGCAAGAACACCCCAGCGGCATTAAATTGAGCCTCACCATAGGCAGCAATAGCAACACCAATAGTAATAGACACCATATTAGCCATGACATGAGACTTAAAGTTCTCTTTCTTAAACAAAACGCCAATACTATAAACAGCAACAGGCATGAGAGCCTTAAGCATTTGAATAAAGGAAACGGATAGATAAATATAAGCAGAGTTAGAGAACCAAAGGCTCATGGAATACAGAGCACCAATTGGGACAACAGATTTCAAGTAAAGCTCTTTAGACATGGAAACAGGCTCAACAAGCTTGAAGACATTGATGAGTGAATAAGCAATAGAAGAGCAAAAAGCCATGTGGATCATGGTGAGTGAGATTGGGTAAGGCCAGTTATACATCTTCCTATCAAGGATGTACTTGTTGTACACTATGACACTGAAGGAAAGGAATATCCATATGGCAACATAGGCATAGGAAAGGAGTACCTTCTTCACAACACCCTGTGAGAGAGCCATGTCTGTCTTGATGGATCGGCAGATAGCTTTCTGGGTGTGTTGTTGGGGAGAGGAGGGAGGGAGGGAGGGAGGGAGGGGGAGGAGGAGAGAGAGAGAGGGATCGTATTTGAGGGAGTGGGGAAGGGGTTTGGTTGGCTTTGATGAGGTGTTTGAATTTTCAATGGAGTTTGGAAGGGGAGGTTGACTAAGGAAGAGGAGGGGGGGCCTTTAGGTTTTCTCAAGCAACAGGGTTTGTGGCATGTGCGGATTGGCCTTTGGGTTTTGTGATTGAGTTAGGAGGGGAAAAATAAATAAATAAATAAATAAATTTGAAAGATCAGGAAAGTGATCAAAGTGGGGTCCAAGAAGATAAAGTTGAGGAGGAATGGTTAGGGGTGTTTTCTTGTCCTCTTATTTTGATTTTTACTCATCTACAATCCCCCCGTTTCATACGAGATCTGTGTTTTTTAGTATGCTAAGTTTGCTTCTTCTTTTTTTTTTTATTCTTTTTTTATTTCCCAATTTACTGTTGCATAGGGATAAGAGCAAGGAAATCCAACCAATTTTATTACTATAACAGTATTCATACTAATTGAACTATAATACCAAAAGTGTATCCTATTTTTTTTTTTAAATTAAAAAGACAACCGTTAAAAACTATTAACATTATAAAAGGAGTTGAATTCCTAAGTATTCAATTACACCACTAAAATGTTGGTACCAACTTTCCTCCAATGCAATGCTTAATCAGTCATTCACACATATATCTACGTGTAATCATTTCTTCAGGGCTATTAATCATTTATTTGAGGGATTGTTTCAATATATTTAAATTTTATAGATAAACACTATGTTGGTTAAATCTGGTAATAAATCCATTTTAAAAACTACATTATATACTAGTATGTCAATTGACTTGATATTTTATTGAAAGAAAGAAGAAAGAAAAAAGAAACTGTCAGTGTCAACAATGTTCAATGGATATAAGTACGAATTTTTAAAAATTTGAGGTTATTTTTATTTGATAGTATTTAAGACTTATGGTAGTATTCACATTAAAATTATATTATTCATCCAATTAATAAATAATAAGTGCCTAGCGCACATGGTGAAAGCAAACATAGTAATTTTTTCACATTTTTCACTTTTCATGAATATTATATATCAAGAACAATAATTGTGTCAAAAATCATTTAACCAAGACAAAAAGAAAATTATATCCAATATCATAAGTTTCCTCTAAATTCTAAGAGATTAACCAATCCCCAAATTGGTTACCAGTGATATTTGTGCTTAAATTAAATAAAAGTGTTTTAATCATTATCAATATCAATTATAAAACTATATTAATCAAACCTTTTATATATACATATATAAATATTATTTGCTTAAGGCAGTACCTAAATTCTAAAAAGATCATCCGATAAAATTCTTTTTAGTTTATTTATCATAAGTAATTCTCTAAGTGATAGAATATAAAGGCATTGTAATTCTTGGCAATTTGAAATGCATCTCGCCATCTCCCAATAAAAACTACAATCTGAAAATACTTATTATCGAAATAGGAAATCATATCCTAATTTAGTAAAGCAAATCTTTTTCGATCTGTCCATATTTTATTCTCCCATAACGCTGTTTTCCTTTCTTTAATTTTTCCTTTTTTTCCGGTGGAAACCCATAACACTGTTTTAATCGATACATTTGAAAGGACTCTTAGTCGAATAATTCGTCGCAGAATAACTTTTCCTTAAAATGATGTATCCTAAGGCATTATCATTTTATTTTTTTTTGTAAACAAGGCATTGTTATTTTAATAAGTTACAATTAATACACATGCTGTATTGATTAATAGCATTATATGGATAGTGCTTCTCCATAATTGCGACATGGCTCACAAGTATTGGTACGATTAATCTCCCAAATTCTCAGAAGTAATTGTACCTCCCCAAAACGTATGTTCGTTGATCATTATGATTTAATCCCTAATTTATAACTTCTCCAGAGTAAGTGCAAATGAAAATACATATCTTTATGTGCACTAATCCTTCTATATTTAAATCAAGGGTTTTTTAATTCCAAATATTTGAAGATATGGTTTTAGACATGTTTTCCACTATTTTATAATTAGATGAAATAATTAACAAAATAAAAAATTGTATGAATCGGCAGTAAATTAATCATAGAAGAGTCTAATCATACTTTTTAAAAAAGATTTAGGAGTATATATATAAATATTTAAGTTTAAAGATAATAAAAAAAAAAAACAGATGCATATGAATCAAATATGAGTGACGTACTATGATCTACCCAAAAGGTAACATGGCGGGACTAAAAATACATAGCAACGATTAATGGGGACGTAAAATTGGGATAAATTTGGCTCTTTGGATTTCTTAGACTAATTAAAGAAAATATCCGGTGGATACGGATAATATTATCTTGGACTGTTAAGTATGGAAAGACAACTAATAGTCATTAAATATTTATTCATGCAGTTGTCTGTGCTACAAGTCGTGGTTACAGTTACAACTACAATGCAATTATTGTGGCTGTCCTGTTACCCTTCGTTAAGTTGGTAAATTTTCACACAACAATCAATAAAGAAAGCCGAAAGAAAAAGAGTTGTCAAATCATGGATTTGATTCTTTAAAATTATTTTTTTTAAATATTATCATATATAATAAATAATTAATAATATATGAAAAATGATAATATTATAGAATATTTTAAAAATTTTAATAATCTAATCCAATGATTTTTAACTTTATTTAAAATTATTATTTATTGTTTTGATTATAATGACTAAATTTTAAAGGAAAAGAAAAAATAATTTTGATATTGAATTACTATTCATATCTTTAATTAACAAAACACTATTTAATATTTTTTATAGTACAGATTTCGATACAGGGAAAAAGATAATGATACAAAACTTTTCAGTGGAATGTGCTGCCAGAAATAAATCCCACCAATGAATGTAAAAATTGCATAGATGAGTAAATAAATGGCATTAAGGGATTTGATGTAAGAAATCCAGCTGCTATTTCGTAGCTTTTTTCATTATGTTTATCAATGCTCCTCTTATAGAGCTACTATTGGGATTAAAATACAGCTAGACCTCGTAATAATTCTTTCACAAAAACTAAAGTTAGAAAAGAATTGTGACTATCTATATTATTAAAATATAGAGAAAGCGAAAGATCCTAGATATTAAAAATAACTAATAAAATATATATTATTAAAATTTGAATTAATAATATCATAAACGAAATAATAAATCCTTACATATCTCTTATCTTTTTCCATTTCATTCTCAATCCCATACTTTATTTTCAAATTCATCTTTCTTTCTTTTTTTTTCCTTCCTTTTTTTCTAAACAAAAAACTAACTATAGAAAATAAAGAATTCAAATTATGTCTATCTCAATAAAAGAACAACCATAATACTATTATTTTTTTATTTTAATCACTTTCCTTTTATTATATTATATTTAATTGTTTACCATAAAAAAAATTACTTTTACAAATTATTTCTTTATTCCAATTTTAATCCCATCCCCAATCACTTACAAGAGATCACGTCCTAAGCTTGTCAAGGAAGCCAACTTTTTCAAAATCTGGGTTTTTGACGCACATTCCAAGATACATTTAATGCGACTTGATAGTTGCGGGGTGGGTGTAGTAGTTTGTGTGGTTAAAGCTATATTTTACATTTAAAATTTTAGACACTATTGGCTATTAAATTTTAGCTTTTAGATTTTTGTTGATTCTCGTGCATCAGGCACAATGCATTAATTTTGTAAGAAAAGAATCATCCAAATTCATTTTTTCCTTTTTTTTCTCAATATAATCTATTAAAATGCTACTACATATAATGAATGATTAAAATCATAAAAAAATCATTAAATAACATCCAATGCATCTCAAAAATCTAC
Organism: Lumnitzera racemosa; assembly: GCA_024138005.1. Taxonomy (NCBI): domain Eukaryota; kingdom Viridiplantae; phylum Streptophyta; class Magnoliopsida; order Myrtales; family Combretaceae; genus Lumnitzera; species Lumnitzera racemosa. The sequence continues at coordinate 73,538,287 of JAMXBC010000007.1, read as the reverse complement.
TCGACTATTTAATTTTAAATTACGGCGTGTCTTATAATGGTTGTGACCTACTAATCAATCATGAGCAACAACTTACCGATAAACAGTGCGACTTTCCGTGCTTTTAACATGAGAAGCTTGCAATGAGGGCAAGGAGATGTCCATATGATTTACTAAAAAAAATTAATAATAAATAAAAGGTTCCTTATAAAATTTGAAACTTAAACCCTTTTCAAACTATGCAAAACCTATAATGTACTTATAAAATATTTAAGTTCCAAAGCTCTTTATAGCCTACAAATATTTTCTTTTTAGTCCTTTCATTTAAAATATCAGTCTTATGCGGTAAAATCATAATATTCAAATTAAAGTCAATACCATTTTTAAGCATAAATTATAAAAATTGAAAATATAATGGATTTGAAATTTAAAAAGTACAAAATAACAACAGAACATAATATAGATATATATATATATATACCAACTATGGACTAACAATAAAGACATGATATAGGTTTTGATTATCTAATAGAGTGTTAGGTTATTTGTATGGAGTATTATAATTAAACCTAACTTGCTTGGATTTTAATTACATTTTTCAAATTTAACTAAGTTTATTTGTAATATTTCATACGTGGATTACATCATAGTCTACACATGTTGAAAAATTATGGGTTACCATCAAATAAAATCTATAATATACACAATAGAGATTTCCAAGATCAATATGAGATTATTCCTTATACTAAGGGTGAATGAGTTATCCTATCATACAAAGTATCTACCAAAATCTACTCAATCAGATAGGTTTTGAGTGGATAATTAACATCACATGACAAATTTTAATTAGTCATTTCTCAAAACATGTTCCTACATAGTGAGGTTTAAATATGAAGTTAAGACCCTATATCCAATATAAAACCTATACTTTAAAGCATATAAGGTATAGGACCCAAAGTATCATTTATCTAACCTATAATAATAATTAAATAAAAAAGGATACCACCTTATTAAACTAGAAACAAAGCTTAGTCCATTGGAAATCTTAAACTAAATTCTTGTCGGTCTTGTCCTTTTCATTTTTAGTATTTAGTCTTTACTCCATTGCCTTTTCTTTTTTTTTCTACTATTTCATCTTTTACTAATCTATCATCTAGTAACTTTCCATTAACAAAGATATTTTAAATATCGAATGAATGAAAAGACAAATTACATTTTGAAGATTGAAGATGAAGGTAGCATGTCATTTTTATTTTGTAATACTCCTATCTAAATGAGCTATTTGGAAGATTTAATTTTGGATATTCTTTCACTTACTTAGCCTTGATGAAATATGTGTATTTGATATGTTAACATAATGAGGACTAGAATACGAAGTCTATTTTGTTGACTAGTTTGATTATTAAAGTAAGGATCTTATAAATCTTCTATTCATATTTTGTAAACATTGTAGATCATGTATTGAGTGTGATGTTTACTACCTTCATTTATTAAAAATGATATGCTTATTATCTTGAATATCTCTATAATATGATTATTATAAAATAAAAATTTTATTTACACAAAGGATCTTTTATATAATGTTTTCACAAAAGTTTGTCCATAACAATAAAGGTTAAAAAACCATTTAAGGAAAAAAAAAGAAGAAGGTTGGAAATTAGCCTCGATAAACTACATCGATTAGTACCATATGAAAGGTTGGCTAAATTTTTTTTATGTTTTAAAAAAAGTAGCCATATTAAAATTTATAAGGAAAAAAAGAATATAAAAGTTGTAAAAAGTATTCTATATAATCTATAAGATATAGAGTAGTTCTTAAGTAAATTATGTGTGATAAAGTAAATTATGTGTGATAAAGTTTCGAAATTGATAGCCATAAGATAAATTATGAATAAGGTTTTATACCTTACGTATCCTATACTTGCTCACTCTTAAGCATCCATATATATATATATATATATATAATATAAATAATAAGAAGTAGACTAGGTGCTCCTAATTTTAAATATTTTTAAATTTATTTTCTGTACGCTCTTTATCATTATTTTTTTTTTACGTAGAAAGAAATATTAGATAAAACGGTTACAAATTTTCATAATTGCTCATTTAAATTATATATATATAAATATATATTAATTGATAAGGTAATCTCCAACTCGTAGCATGTAATTCGTGTTACATATTCAGTTTCTATACCAATTATGTTCTGATTTTAGTGATCGATCAAATTTCTATTGATGCAATCTTCATGGATTTTACAACATATCAGTGGATTATTTTCAGCAGATTTATGCGAGTATAATTATCTTTCAAGCCTTTTGATACATTCGTGATCTTCTCAGATTTTCTATCCTATTATAGCTGAAAATATATACTTGACGTATTTAACATATAGAGTTTCTCTTACTGTTAAACTCGAGAAAAGCATTCTATTCTTTATATCTTAATTGTAAACAATGCATCACAATGTGTGTGATGAAAAATAAGTTCTTCAATATTATATTTAATCGTTGCCTTGTAGAGCTATATTGTTTTTATATGTTATTAATATTTATTCTTCACATTTACTTAGTTAAAATCAGCATATGCAAATGTGCATTAATTTAATAAAAAATTATTATTATGATTAGTAATATTAGATAAGTATATTGCACATTTGGAATGTAAAATAAAGCGAAAGATATAAATTTTGTTGCCAATGTTATACTACTTTTCCATTTCAATTCCAAACGTTTATTTATTTATTTATTTAGTCTTTTTTTTATATAGAACTTCAATGTTTATAAAAGTTTCTAAAAAAGTCTTTTTAACAATAGTATTAACTTTTATATTACACGATAAGATTGGCCCCAATATATATATATATAATATAAGTATTATGATAAAATATAGAAATTATATATATTATAAAAAATAAGTTATAAAAGTACGAGACTCTATCCATATCCTACCCTATAGATGCCAATTTCAAAACTTTACTACCTGTACCATACCCATGACACTTTGGAATCATCCCCGTCCCAGTATCCCCCTATTTCTTATAAATTATATAGGGTACAAGATACTTTATAGAACATATAATTTTTTTTTCTTTATAAATTTCAATATGGTATGTTTCTATTTATTTTTTGTTCCTCCAATTTCTTTTATTTATGTTTGTTTTTTATCATTTTTTTTTTGCCGATCATTACAATATATCAATTATAGTGGAATCTCAATCTCAATTATAGTGGAATCTCAATCTCAACTTTAAATACTAAATAAATAATCGTATATTCACCTTATTTTAGGACTAATTTATTTTGGTAATAATAATATTCATAAATGATAAATCACAATCTCTTAATTTATAATCAACATCCATCATAATGCTTCTTGCATCACAATTACTAAATCCTAATTTTTTAACTAAATCTTTTTTAAACCTAATACAAACCCTAATAACAAACAAGGGAAAAAGATACAAACCCTAATCTAAACTAAATCTTGCCTTGAAAAAACATTATATAAATCTAAAATAAGATCTTTCTCAAACTTAATACAAAAAATAAAAATCATTGCATCAAAAGAAAATAAGTTAATAACATACCTTATTTAGGTGACTTCATACATATTCTTTTCTTTTCTTTTCTTTTCTTTTTAACTTTAGTAGAATTTGGACTTAGTAAACGAGGAAGACGAAGTGAAAAGAAAATGCAATGAAGAAAGACTAAGGAGTAAGGAACTAATATGAGGACATCAAGTTTATTCTAAGGTTTCTCATAGGTTAGGTCTTGTTATTTTTTTAAGCTCATATAAATGAAATGACATTCTTTTTTATTTATTAATTTTATTTAATTATTATTATAGGATGGGGGTGGCATAATTTGGAAACTATATCCTATATACTTCACAATATAAAGTCTAAGGTAAGTACAAAATACCCCAACCCTATTCTCATACCGTACCTTATAGGTATAGATTCAGAGAAGTTGCCATCTGGAACCTATCAAATCATCTTAAATACTCACTTGGAACCCACCTAACCGAATAGAATCCAAGTGGGTACCTTATAAGTTAAGGTTATTTACTCACCCTTAATAGGATGTTAACTAGCGATCAATTGTGTTGTTGCATGACCCTGTCTAAGTAGCTACCATTAGGGTTGTCAAAATTCTTTTCTTTTTTTTTTTCCAAATCTTTTCTTCTTCTTTTTTTCCAATTTTTTTTTTATTTTTTTTTGTTAATTCACTTAAAAACTAATATATATGTGTATGCTGTATGCATATGTAATATATATTTATGTATACATATTTCTTTCCCCTTTTTACTTTGTTTAAAATTTTTTATTATTTAATTTGAGTAATATTATTATTATTTACTTTACCTAATAACATGAACCAATGGAATTGCACCATACATGTCATTATGTATTGAAAAAAGTTAACATCTTTAACAAAAGTCCTCATTTGAAAAATTTTACAAACATTAGGGACTCCATTATACGAAATAAAAAAAAAAAAAGAAATGAAAGATTTAGGATTGAAATAAAAAGAAAAAAACGATGAAATGTTAAGGATTAAATTTTTACTTTTTCTAAACTAAACAAATTTTTTAATATATTGTAATAATGATTTATTTTAGACTTATGTGGAAAAGAAAAGATATGTAGAGGAAAAATAATTTTCCATGCTTTGTTACCTTAGAAATTTTCAATATGTATTTATTAGTAATTTTTGAATAACCTACAGTAAAATGAAACTATACCCTTTTCACACAACATCATGGGGTCTTCTCAAATTTCAACTATACAGTAATTAATGAAGTGCCTACTATAGAAATCTTTTATAGCCAATCACCACTATCCAAGAGATGTTTCTTAGATGCAATAAGTATAGAGGATCGTGTGAAGAAGTTTAAAAGCTTTATGATGGGATGTGATGTACAAGAACTAAAAGAACAAACCATAGCTCAGTCCATTATCTAGCTGAGATATGAATTTTGTAGTGTAATAGAGTTGCAACCTTATGAGAAGTTAGATGATGTGATTAAAATGGCCACTAAGGCGGAGTAACAACAATAAAGAGGTCTTATGTAATCACCATTGGTTTCACCTCAACCAACGAACAACAATAACCCTAAAGATGAAGATGTGCACATGTGTAGAAGGGTGAGTATGATAGAGGTCTAAGAGAAGAAGAAGGTAATGGACACAAAATTCTTAACACACATAATGTAGAGTGATTGGATCAAAGGTAAACTAAAAAGTGAATTCAAATATCTTGAATGTGGAATTTGGAAATACAAGCATGAAATCCTATTTATGGGGTAATGATTGCTAGAGGAGGAGTTCCACAACACATGGTAAATAGTGAGAATGATGTTGAGAAAATGATAGGAATCCATGATGATGAGTAGGATGCACTTGAACTCAAAATTAAGAGGGACCACTCATATGGCTTGTTCTCAAGAGGAGCTTACATATAGAGTTTTGCACTTGACAGTAAAAAAAAAAAAAAAAAAAGGAGAACTTATTTGACATAAGATGCATGGTTTAAGGTATGGTATGCTCAATAATTTTTTATGAAGGTAATGACACTAAAATAACATCTATTACATCAGTTGAAAAGAGTTGACAGCCAATCTCTACACCTCCTAAACTATATGATATGTGGTATTCTCTAATAAGAGAGCCTTATAGGCCACTAAAACAGGTATAAGATCCAATTTCTATTGGTAAATGTAAGAATTACAATATTTTGCAGTTAGAAGGTGCAGTAGGAATTACAATTTTCATTTAGCCATCAAAGTTGACTCTTTTGCAAAATCAATAATCAAGTCTGCTTTTTTATTTTGTAGCTTTTAGTTACTTCAAGTAGTTTTTAAATGTTTTTTGATCAATTTTTGACTTCTTCTAATTATGACTAATGCTGCTTCTAATTAGCTTATGACTAGCTGCCTATTAAATCTAACTAGTTTATGATTGCTTCCTACTCTATGTTATCTTCTTCTTCTAACTATTTGAATGTTTTATATATTGTAAGCTCAACTCATCCACTTCAATTAGGTATCATATTTCATATCGATATTTCTGTAATTATCCTTTACTTAATTACAAACTATGAGTCATGTCAATTCTATAACCGACCAACTATTTGATTCATCATAACTAGGTTAATAGATCATCCATGTCCTTTTTATTTTGTTCCTTCATATAAACCCTAAACCCATAAAAAAATACAATATGTATCAAAATAAGCCTTATATATGAATTGTAGATTTCATACAATCTATGTTCATATCAATACTTTCAACTTCAAATTATAATTTGGGATATTTCATCCTTCCTAATAAAAGAAAAAACAAACAAACAAATAGCCCTAAAAAAATTTCCTATTGAATTAAACTTTTTCAGATACTTAACTCGCATTTTGTCTTCAAGTTTCTATGTGCACTACCTTTTCAACTAATTATTCAATTAAACTTTAACATATCTTATCATTTGACATCCTAAAATTTATTCCTTCATATCCACAATTTTAAAAATACTCAACACAAGTCAAATTCTCTTAACTTGTCACTTGTTCCATCTCAACAAGTCGATACGGAATAAGAACGTACTTCCTTAACATAAATACATGGAAGATATTGTATACTCTTGCTAAGCTTGGTAGCATGACTAATTTGTAAGATAAATCACAAATTCTATCAAAAGTTTCAACTTTCAAAGGCCCTACATATCTTGGACTTATCTTACCCCTATTCTAAACAGCACAATACCTTTAAAGACTAATATCTTCAATAACAACATGAACTATTTCTTATAATTCTTGATGTCCTCTCCTTTTATCAACATAATTTTTTCTACTAGCTCTTATCTACTAATTCTCTATTTGATCAACTAAATTTTAACAAAAATGTTCTAATTTCTAGTCCAAAAATCCATCTCTTTCTCACCTCATCATAATAAATGGAGGACTTGTATTTTCTTCCATATAACTCTTATGCTCAACCTAACCACTAAGCCCTTTTAGGCATCAACCCTTTGCTTGAGTATAAAGTAGGAATGGTATGGTGCTATTTAGACTATTGTGTAATAGCTATTACTATAAGCATATTCCATTAGTAGCAGATGACCATCTAAATTGCCTTTAAATCTAAGACATACACATGCTATGTATTCTCTAGAATTTGGATCATTTGTCATTGATGTCCTCCTACTGTGAGTGACTGCCTATGATAAATTGTAACTTCGTTCCCAATGCCTAATGCAAACTTTATAACTTTCTAATGAACCTAATGTCTATGTCTAACACCATAGATTCTAGCATCTCACGCAGCCTCAGTATCTTAAATGTAAAACTTTACTAATTTTTCTATAAAAACTTGGTTCTAACTACAATGAAGTGAGTGGACTTTATTGATTGATCTACTACTACCCATATGGTGTCCTATTCTTTAATTGCTTTATGGAGCGCAATCACAAGATCCATAGAAATATGCTATCATTTTAATTCTGTCTTGGTAATAATTGTCACTCACTAGTTTCTAATGTTCAATTTTGACTTCCTCGTAGATAAGACATCTAAATAGGAAGTCATCTATTTCCCACTTCCTATCATTCCACCGATTATGTATTTTCAAATCCTTATATATTTTGGTGCCATTAGGGTATACCAAACAAACCAAGTAGTGAATTTCCTCTAAAATCTCTTGTTGTCAATTCCGGGTTGGTTAGCACACAACTAGTTGCCATATCTTAATATGCCATCATGATCAATTCAAAATGTTTTTTCGGTATCCTTCTTAACATTGAACGACTATAATCGAGGGAACTATTTTAGGTTTATATATATATATATATATATATCTTATGAATATATTTCTAGCATATTCATTATCATATTTTGAGTTAGCTAATTTGTAGATTATCCCTCAACTATATATATAGTAGCTTCCCATTATTGTTTGGAAATAATTGAGCTGGAGGCGAACGGTAGCTTACACACAATATACATTTTTCTTTTTATTATTTTTTTCCCTTACTCAAAATAAGGCGAAAATAAGAAGGAAAACCAATATTAAAAATAAAATAAAAAAAAGCAAAAGAAAAGAAAAGCTATTTACACCATCAATTGAAGGTTAAATATTTGTGTGGACTAAGCTGTTGTGGCATTCGCCATAAACTATATTTTGTGTACCAATGACTATCACATAATAACATAATGGTAACAAATATTAATGCGGACAGTTTATAATCGAGTTTTTATGAATCCAATCTATAATAGGACTTTCCTAAGTAAGTAATGGGCCCATATAGTATATTTCTATGATGTATTGATTACACTTGCAAGGAAGTAGAGTTGAGCATTGACCTCATTAATAAAAGAGGCTGGATTTTAACTCAACGTCAAGCCCTTTACTTCAATCCCAAAGCCACCGAGGGCGTGTTGTTTCATCTATTGACTGTTCAAGCCAAAGATCCAAGATTAGTTAGCCCTAGGTTGGTCGAACCATTAACTTCAATGATTTTGTGCCTCCTGGAAAGGTCCGAGAAACTTTTTCCCCACCTTTCTTAAGTTGCACATTTTTATTTATTTATTTATTTTTTTTTTGGCGTTAAGTAGAATAATGCGACCGAAATTGGGCATGACCAAGCCCAAGCATATAATGTCCCTTTTTAGTCCCAAGAACCCTATTGACTTCTCTACAGCTTTTATGACTACACTTAAAGAAAACTTCTCTTTATACGCTTCTCTAGATTCCATAATGAATCCCTTGTAGTGAAGCTTTAACTTTTGAGTTATAACTAAGCCATTTGTAAGTTCAGAAGTAAAAAGATAAAATAAAATAAGATAATACGACTAATTCATTGATAGATGATTCGTTTCTGGCTAAGAACTCAAGATAAGTTAACTTACTATGATGTTTATTGATATTAGAATATACTACAAATTGTCATTGTTACTAAAAACGATAAGAAGTAAGAATATTTATTAACGTTAAGATTTAATTAAAAAATGAAAATAATGATTTCAAACTATATTATAAAGCAACAACAGAAAATTTTCCCTTTCATTATTAAAGTTCATTTTGCTGTTGAAGATCACAGCTCTATTGCCTTTGAAAAGTCTGTACTGATAGGTAAAAGAGTAAAAAAATAATAATAGGTAAAATATGTAGTTTACAATGTTTTCCTACTATTTTCATTGAACCTTTTAGATTTTTTATTTCTACTTAAGCTTTCAACATTATCCAAGCTTAATGAAAATGGTCTTCCGTCAAATTTGTTGAAAATTCCATCTATCTTGATACATAATAGTTTTTGATTGATTCATAATAATTAAATTATAAAACAAAACCTTGAATATGTCTAGTTAAATAATGATGAAAATAATAAAACTTATAAAAAAATAAAAGACAACATGGAAGAAAAGGTGACCAAACCTTTGGGCCCTTAGCGATCACCATTTAGCTTTAAAAAGGTTGGTCAAAGTAAAAAGTCAAGATTAATATGATCTATATCTTAACTTTTCCATTTTTTTATAGTTATATACCTAAAGTTTTAACTTGTCAAACTATAAACGCAATTAAAAATCTAGTTATTATTATCTACACTTCAATTAACTCAAATTCACACTATTGATCCAATTAATACAATCAACCAATGCAATAGCAACCCATGACCTTAAGGGGTTAATGCAACCCTTAATAGATAGCTACCAACTACACCTTGCAAAATAGCGGGTTATGACCCATTTCAAAAAATATAGGTTGCAAAACCCACTAGTGGCCATAGTGGTTACCCATAGTCCTAGAGGTCTACTTAAGGCCTTAGTTAGTCACCTCATTGGCTAATCATACTAATTGGACTAGTTGTATAGATTTGAGTAGTTAAGGTATAGATAGTAACAATTAAATCTTTAATTAAATGAATAATTAAATAAGTTGAAATTTCATGTGTATAATTGCAAAAACTACTAAAGTTGAGTTATAAACCATAATACTATCCCAAAAAATTGTGATGGATCATAGTGCCGCTATAGATAGTTCAACAATATAGCTATATTGTCATTCAAAATTCTATCATGACGAGTAAAAGAATAAAAAGAAAAATAAAGATTACTTTGGTGTTAATTCTTATAAAAAAAAAAGAACAATACCTAAAGATAAACCTTATTACTCTTATTGGATCATTTCAAAATCTTATTTACATGAACTTTGAATGTGGTTTTTGTTATACAATTTGTTGATTATGGGTGAATCAACTAAAGATAATAGGGAGAATTAGGCTTTAATTCCTTGAATTAGACTCCTTGCTTTAAGCCACTTGCAAAACGCCCCCTCATGGATGTGTCCACGAGAGCCCCCCAACACACAAGTTAGCAAAGAGAATTAGAAGAGAAGGAATTAAGGGTCGTCCAAGCACTCTAGATCCCTAAGGAAGGTGCTTAGGCAAGGTTTAGTATGTTGAGAACAAAGTAGAGTGCAGAAGGTTCCAATCCTTTTACTTGTTGGCTCTTTGCTTTATTTATAGTATAAGGAGTACAATTACTTAGAAGTTAGTCGACTTGGGGGAGATTCAACCAAAATTTCAATTTAAGAGCTCATTGTCTCATTCTTAACTCGTATTTTCATCCTGTCTTCCTATCCTCGCATAGTAAACATGGCAATCAAAGTGCTTTTGCCAATCCAGGTGACTATTTGAGTACCTCTATCTTGAAGGAGGTAAATGAGGGGTGCAAAGAGGCAATCTTCGAAAGGGGTGGTAACCCTACTCCCCCTAAAACAATAGTGATGGCGGCGGCAATGACTAGCGATGATAGCAATGGGGTGTTGCTTACGTAATCAAAGAGAAAGTTTTTTGTTGCTTTAAGGCCTCACAATATATGTGCTTCCGACAATGAGGTCAAGCAAGTTGTAGTGACCAACAACAATGAGAAGGCTTGCACTCGTGTTAATTTTATAAAGGACAAGGCAAAGCTGAGGTTGGTAAATTAGGCAATTAAGGATGTTCTCGAATGGCGTATGGAGATGCCGAGGGCCTGGGAGAAGGCTTACCAAATAAGAAAGGAACGAGGATTCAACATGTATACAAAGCCATTTGAACTCGATTAGCTGTTATTAGTCCCATAGTTCCTCGTAGAGTGTTTTGACTACTTCAAGATTATACCAGGTTCACTACATGTAAATGCTTGGGCGCAACTACATAGGTGTATATCTCTTTATGTAACAAGGGGTTGGGAGTGTTCAATAACCTCCCCAATAAGGTGGACAAGTGGAAGGAATATTTCTTCTATATTAGGACGTTAGAGAGACCAAATTTCTTGATGTCTTAGATAATGCCTATCTAAAGCAAGCCTGTTAATCATTTGGGAGGCAAGGACAAGGGAGCAAAAGATGAGGTATTAGACCTCGCCAACTGGAAAAAGCTTTATCCATTGATGGTTTCCTAGTGGTATATCAAAAATAAAGGGCTCTTTAGGTTTGAGACAGGTAGCTACTGAACTTTTGCCAAAGGGAAGATGGCTGCTTGTCTGTTGCCTCACATCATCGATGTAATGGGGGAGCTTAGGTCTACTGGTCCTTAGGAATTATGAGTATGTTATTTTTAATTTTATTATTTTTTGTTAAGTTATTGTTTATGCTCATGGCTATGCAATTTGCTTTAAACAAGGTTAAGGAAAAGTTGTTAGCTGTTCGAGATAAGAGGATGCATGTGTTAGAGGTTTCAAAGAAGAGGAAGCAAGTTGTTGTTGAAGGAGAAAAGGGATAGCTTAGTACGTCCTATGAAGAAGAGCAAGAAGAAGAAGGGGGACTAAGCAACAGACTATCCCCAAAGTTGTGTAGAATGCAGTAATAGAAGCAATTTCCATGGGTATTGTTGGTTCTCCAAGTTTGAAGGCGGCTTTGGGTCACGTGGTGGCCAAATCCAATGGTAGGGTCGACCAAGTTGTAAAGGAGGAGCTACAGTGGGTAGAGGAAGTTGATCCCATTAGCTTAAGGGGAAACCTTATAAGGAATCAAAGTTTAGCTCAAGGTGCTAAGGTTGGAGCACAAGAGTAATAGAGGGACTCAGAAGCAACCCTTAGGACATTAAGGTTCAAGCTATCAACATCTTGAACAACAAGGAGCCTATGGGGCCCATAGCCTAGGATAATCAACCTATTATACATCAGTAACCCAACTATCTAGAGATTGAGTTGCCAAGCTTACCCCACAAATGATTGAGCTCGACACTAGGTTTGAACACTTGTTTATGGGGAAGAGCAATGTTGAGGCCTCAATAGAGATACTTCGAAAGCATAATGAGTTGATTGATTGTCATTAGAGTTTTTCCAACTATTACGCAGTGTTCGCTTGACTTAATTCATGTGCTTATCCTTTTTGCAGCTATATGACATGCTGGACAACGTGCTTACGTACAACTGCAAGTATCAATGATCCAAGAGGAACGAAGTGAGGGTTGAGGTTGAGAGGCTCTACAAGGCATTGGAGGAGGAAAGAAAAGAGTGTAGCGACCTATTATCTACATACAATGATTTAGAGCATCAACATCAGGAGCTCTAGGAATGGCCAAGAAGGTAAAAGTCGAGCTAAAGGAAGCTAAAGTTGCTGCTAAGGCTTTCGGAGAAGAGGTGGCAAGGCCATAGGTAAACTAGAGGGTAGAAGGAAGGAGTTGGAGGGGGCTTGGGAAGACTTTACTCCAAGGGAGGCCAAGTTAAGCAATGGAGGGGGTCTTTTCATCAAGGTGAAGAAGTAGCTCTTCATCAAGACATAATCTTGGGCAAGCTGCATCATGGTAAAGCTAGCAACCTAGTTTACCAGAAGGTTATTCAAGGTCTCGAAGATGAGCTGCCTCTTAACCTTAGCGAAAAGGCCCCTCTACTACGTAGCTCGACCTCCCTTCAAGTAAAATCTTGAATAACCTTATGGTTAAGGAGGCTATTAGTAATGCTAGCTTTGCCATGATGCAGCTCGTCCGAGATCAGGTTTGCTAGCAACTTCCAAAGGTAGACCTAACTTTTCTAAAGTAGCTTAAACGTTGTACCTAATAGGGAAGAACGAGAGGCACCTACTGAGGGAGGCTCAAATGAGGTTAGAAATGAGGAGGGGTTTGGCAATGAAGAGGAGGAAGATGTCGTAGATGACTAAGTCGATCACCAAGCCTCATGATTTTTATTTTATTTTTTTCTTTTTATACTTACTTTGTAAGTATCCCAAGCATGATGCCCCTTTCTTTTTATTTTCTAGGGTTGAGATGTCGACCTCACCTATTTATGACATAAAGAGTTGATCCTTTAGTTGATGAAATGTCCTTAATGTTTGACTTGCTTCATATTCTTCTATTGGCTTTCACTATCTCTCCATACTTCATTATATTGTTGTCATCGTCGCTAAAATAGGGACTTAAGTTATTTTATTTTTTCAAAGTCCCTTAACCTACTCGTGATGCATATCAAGCACTAAGGGTAGTGGCTTAACTCATTTTATTTTTTCTAAGTCTCTCGACTTGGTCATGCTAGGTACCAATTAAATACTACCTGTTTGGATTATCTGTGATTACTTTTACAAGGTGTGAAGTTATCGACCAAGCTCAAGGCATCCTTGTCCGATAGTATACTAGTTTCATTAACACACTATTCTTAGGTAAAGTGCACCTCAAGTAGAGAGCCTACCTAGCAGTCGTACTGCTTTAGGTAATGTGCCTTCTAGAAGGCATTTAATGCTTGTATAACATATTTAAATTTCCTAGGGAGTTAGATGAGTTGCCACTCGATTAGGACTAGTCATTAAGAGGATACATGGACGGTTAAGGTTGCACTATGTCCCCTATATAAATGGACCATAGGTCCTTTGTTCCCCATTTAGACATATTCCAACATTCCATATGCCCATAATTGAGAGTAGTAAGGATATAAACGAAGCGGGTCTAGGATGGATCATAGGAACCCAAGACCCATCCTACTATTCTAATAGGGTTTCTAAACTCGTCTCAAAATTCTATAAGGTTTTTAGCCTTATACCCAAAACCTGTCTTGTTACCTTAATGGGATACCCATTTCTCAACTCACATAAACCCTTTTTTTTTCAGTTGTTTTCCCAAAAAAAACTATATTTTACTTCATTATTAATTACATGGGAAATTGATTTGCATTATTTATATTTATAAAACATGAGCAACGCAATAAGAACATATTATTAGAGGAGAAGCTACAGAAATACACCATATTCTATTTAAAATATATTCAGATAACACTAAAACACAAAAAAGAAGAGAGTAGATACGTAGAGATAAAAATGGTAGATAAGGATTGCAGAAGGAACTAAGATTAGGGATACAAGATAGTGATAAATACTTTAGTTACTTTATTTTTCATTTGCTTTTTATTTAGTTAATAGTATATTATTAATATATTATTTTTATCAAGTAACGTATTTTTCTTAAATCCCATAACCCTAACAAGTTTTTAACCATATCTCAAAACTCGTCCTAAAACCTTATTGAATAATACCCTATAAGATTTTTAGCTAGTTAAGCAAGTCAAGTACCTTATTACAACCCACCCGTTTACATCCCTAGAGAGCTGGTTATGTTCTGTTGTTCTCTTTTGTCATAGTGTGAGCAAGTTGAGGATAACCATAGTGAAAGAGAGATTGTATGAACTTGAGAGAGGCCTTTGTTATTCTAAGGTCTTCAGTCGAGTAGTAATCATGGGGTATAAAGAGTCACCCCACAATGGAGGGCCTATAAGTAGTAACTAAGGGGTGTACATAGGCCTTTCAGTCGAGTTCCCATCTAAGCTAAGACATCTAAATGGCGATAGAACCTCAGGTATCGATCCATCACTTGTTGGGGTAACTTCACTGTTAAAGCTACTCGTCTACATGAAGTTGTAGATGGAACCTTCCGGTACTGCCTCTCAAGTTCACATGTAAGCTGGGCTCTAGTAGTGATTATAATGGTAAAAGAGGCATCTTTCCTAATCTAGAGGTTTTTAGCCAGGGCAACCTAGAGGAGCTTGACAGGATAATCTCGAGCCCTTCGTCCTACCCAGTAAGTAGCACAAACGAGGTTAGGAAATTAACCCTTATAACCTACCCCCTACCCCTACCACAAACCCACAATACCTCCTCCCCCCTTTTTGAGTTGCTCGTATGGATGGTCAACTCATTTGGTCGACATGAGGCCTACTTTGAAGTTGCTAAGGCTATGAAGGTTGCAGCCATCAACTTGTTTGAGGCTTAGAGGAGTATCCTTAGTCAAGATTGTGAGCTAAGTCAAAGTTGACAATAGTTCTCTTCATACTGAAGTTTTCTCTTGGCGGCCAAGTTAAGGTAGAAAATAGACATCAAGAGTTGATGTTGAACTTTAGACTTAAGAATTAGCCTTATGCCATTGCTTGTAATTTTCCTTTTTCTTCTCTTTTTGTATGTGTTCGGGCTAAGGATGCCAACTCCTAAATCCTTGTAATGACTTTCTAGTTAATGAAAATCCTTTTCTCTTCTCATATGCTATTGTTTTCCTTACTTTATCATTTTGAGCTCATTCACTTAAAATTATTCACTCTCTATAGTAACACTTGATTGAGGACAAATCCAAGAGTAACCCTAGCAAGTAAACTAAGTAGGTTGGTACGCCTTGGTCATATGCCCTTTAGGTATGAAAACCACTATAGTGATTAATGGATGGACCCAATTTGATTAGTCTACTTCGCAAGGCACGTATACTCTTCAGTTTTGAGAGCTACGCTACTGCTTGAACCTTATTGAAGGAGCTCATCTCAACCATGGTTGGGGCCATAGTCCCTATGATTCCAATGTAAATACTGGCTTGGGGCGTATTCTCGATGATGAAGATTGACTCAAGGGTAAAGGCATAAGGTGTAAACCAGCAACGAGCGATGGTGTGTAAGCCCGTATGTCATTATAGGTACTGACTTAGGATGTATGTTCAGGGATGAAGATCTACTCAAGGGTAAAAGCATGTGACATAAGCTGATAATAAGAAAAAAAAAACAATTAGATAACTGGAAGGAACTCGTTGTTTCATTAATCATAGCAACACTTACAAATGTTGCGAACACATTACAAAACTTAGATGAAATATGGCCTTAAGTTGTATGCTTTCCAAGCTCTAAGGATAGGCTACCCATAGAGGGTCTCCAGCCGGTATGCCCTTTTGTCCGTATCTTCTTTCACATGCATTAGGTCTTCCCAATTAGAGGCAAGCTTATTCTACCCTCACGCAAGCTAGTAGCCTTTGACTTTCTACACACCAAGTCTTCGGGATGGAAGACTTTGTGCTTTACTTTCTTGTTGTAATATGGGGCCACTCATTACTAATAAGCTACCACTCAATTGTACGCTATTTTTCATACCTCTTCGATTATATCTAAACTCACCTGGAGGGCCATGTGGTTTGTAATTACGTCAAAGTTTCAACCCTACTCATAGGTAACTCAAGCTCAATGGGAAAGACCACTTCTGGTTTTAAGGCAAGGTGGAACAGGTTTTCTCCTGTAAACATTCTGTGAGTTATATTATACCCCCAAAGTATGTTGGGGAGCTCGTCCACCTACTTACCCTCAACACATTCTACCCTTTTCTTCAGGCTACTAAGAACAATCTTATTGATTACCTCAACTTGGCCATTGGTTTGAGGGTGAGCAATCGAGGTGTAGTTTAGCCTTATGTTGTGCTTGTCGCAGAACTTTCAAAACTTATTACTGTCAAACTGCCTGTTGTTGTTGCTGATTAGCACATAGGGGACCCTAAAATGGGAGAGGATGTATGTGAAAACAAAATCCTCTAGAGCTCAAGCTGTGATGGTTACTATTGCATGTGCTTCCACTTACTTAGTGAAGTAGTCAACTGCTACCAAAATAAATTACTGATAACTCTAATTTTAAACATATTTCATAGGGTGATTTTATAGTATTTTTCGTATATTTTTCGTACATTTTTTGTTTTCTTTAAAAAAATTGATACTTAATTGAGTAAAATATTGATTTCAGGGTTTAAACGCATTATAGGCTCGAAAACAAAGAAAAGGAATCAAGTTTCACTCAATTCCGAGTTCAAACGAAGAAGTTATGAATTTTTGAAGTTGTGCAGAAAATTTACCTAAGTGCAGAAAGTTACACGACCTGGGGATACGGTCGTGTCCCAGGCCATGTCGGGTGACGAAAACAAAATCTTTTTGATACACTATAAAAAGACATATTAGGGTTTAAAAAAAAAAAGGGGAGACATTACAGAAACAAGAGACACAAGAGACGAGAGGAGATTTGAGAAGAACATTAATCAAAAAGCAAGAACGACATCGATTTCAAGATTAGAGAGATTGTTCATCAAATCAAGAGGGGTTTTTATGCTTTATTTTACGTTTTTTATGAAACTCGTTTTTAGATTCATTATGATAGCTTAGAATTAAAGTATTTAAGATTATAGAACCTAGGGTTTCATGTAACCCTTGTATTGAATTATAATTTCAATAAAGTTTCTACCTTTTCTTGATTCAATTATGTCGTTAATTATGGATTGATAATTCTAGAGTGTCAGTATATGATATTATGCATGTTAATTGAGAAATTGCATGTGTAATTAGATCTAGGCATAATTGAAGAGAATTACATGTATACTTAGAGATAAGATACATGTTTCTTCCGGAAAGTTGATTGTTTGCATGAGAATTCATTACAAGCTAATGCAATTCTAAATTATATTACTAAGTGAAGAGATTCCGGTAAATAATTTAGGATTAGGGTTAATATGCTTGAGAAAAATATTAACTTTAATTGTGAATCCCTCCAGTCAAGAATAATAGAAATTGAATTGGATATATTTTAAAAAGGTTACATGTTAAACACTAGGAGAAATAATTCCTAAATACATTATTGCATACTTGAAGTCGTTCGTAATTTATTGCTTTCTAATTTGCGTAATTATGTCTCCTAAGTAGTTTAGTTGTTAATTTCAGTATTTTTAATTAATTCAAACTTTCACAATTTTTCGGTTAGATAATAAAGCTAAAGTTAATATTAGTACTCAAAATCTCTGAGGGATCGACTCGGACTCACATCCGCTATATTAAAACTGATAGGTGCACTTGCCTCATATCAATTACCAACCTCCAAATGCCTTCAAGAAAGGGATGAGCATGTCTAGTCCTCATTGGGCAAAAGGACATGGGTTTATCATAGGATGTAGGTCAGTGATCAATGTATGGGAGATTGGATCATGCTTTTAGCACTAGTAGCATCTCTAAACTATAGCTTTGGCATCTTCCTTCATTGTTGGCCAGTAACATCTTAGTCATAAGACTCGGATGTAGAGGGCTTGAGATTAGATGTGGTTACTACACACTCCTGCATAGAGCTCTTTTAGAGCATGGATACCTTCCTTAAGCCTGAGGAGCCTAAGGAACGATACACTTTGACCTCAGCAATATAAGACATCATCGGTGAGTGTGTAGTTAGTGGATTTATAGGCCAACCTCTTTGCTTCTACTTAGTCTTCAAGTAGTATTCTAATGTTGAGGTACTCTATTATAGGATCCATCAAGCAGGGTTAGGAATCCGCGGGTCAAATTTCAAATACTTCTTATCCCCATCTTTTTATGTTGTGCTCGAGGAGGTATTAGATGAAGAATAGTTTGTCACCATCATGTTGTGTAAAGACAATGATAGAGGCTAGCTTAGATAACCTTTCCACTTCTAGGTTCTCTACTTGAAGGATTGTATTGATTTTCTAGGAAGAGAACTCCGTTATGAGCCCTTAGATTGCCTATAGGTATTTGATCATCATTTCCCCCTTCGTTTCATATTCTCCCTTTACCTGTTAGACCACTAACATAGAGTTTGAGTGGATGTCCAATTTTTCAGCTCTTATGTTCTTAACCATCTTCAATCCGACGATGAGCGCCTCATATTTTGCCTCATTGTTGCTTACTAGGAATTCGAACTTTAATGGTAAAGTACCTTTATTCCATATAAGCCTTGCAAGGTTATGGATGCCCAACATCACCACCCCCACTGCTCCTACCCCAATAGAGGAGTCATCAACATGGAGAGTCCACACTAGTATATCATATGTGCTAAGCTTGCATCTAGCAATGACTACTGCAAGGGAAAACTTCTCAATCTTGGTATAGTTGGTTTCAAGCCTTTGCAGGATGTAACTCATGTAATACACAGGCTCATGTTCTTATCCATCTGCTCAAATGAGGACTAAAGACAATGCTTTTTGCTAACTATTTCAAGAAGAGATTGAAGAATTCCAAGCACTTATTAACACTTCTGCATATGAAGTGGTTTAAGGCAACAACTCTTCTTATGAGGCGCTGGAGTTCCTTGATTATTTTTTGGGCTATTATGTCATGAACTGCTTGGATCTTGTCTGGTTTAGCCTTGATTACTCATTTTGGACCATAAACTTAAGAAATTTTCTTGATGTGACCCCAAAGACACATTTTTGGAGGTTAAGCTTCATCTAATGATGGTAGAAGGTGTTGAATGTCTCTTGAAGGTCCTCAATGTGGCATTTCCTTTCCCTGCTTTTGATAATCATGTCATTCACATATATTTCAATGTTTCAGCCAATTTACTGCTTGAATATGGTGGTGACTAATCTTTAGTGTATCGTCCTGCATTCTCCGAACAGAAGGGCATAAATTTGCAACAATATGTGCCAAAGCCTTTGACAAACTAGGTGTGGACCTTATCTTCAAGTGCCATTCAGATTTGATTGTAACTTAAGTAGGCATCCATGAATCTAAGGAGAGCATGTCTTAATGTAAAATTAATGAGTTAGTCGATACAAGGGAGAGGGAAGCATTCTTTGGGGCAGGCTTTGCTAAGGTCAATGTAATCAATGCACATCTACCGTTTTACATTGGCCTTCTTAACAAGGACCATATTTGCGAGCCATGTAGGGTATTTATTTTGCCTTATAAATCTGGCTTACAATAATTTTTTAACCTCTTATTCAATTGCAAAGTATCATTTCTTCTACTTTGTTGACTGTATATTAGGATTGACGTTAAGGTAATGAGTTGCTTTCGAGATGTTAATTATACACAGCATGTCTTTAAGTATAGAAGTGAAATGTTTATGTTCTAGTAGAGGAAATTGCAATCTCTATCTTTTCGTATTTGGGTAGAGCTATCCCAACTTGAGTAACCATTCCTGAAGTATATCTATGCTAGATTTCCCTTGTCTTCTATGTCAATTCTCCTAGAAAGATTAGGCTTTGATCAATAGTAGACTCAATGTTCATGATGTTCTCTCTAGTTCAAGCCTTAAGGTAAAGGGATCTAGATAAACTTTGGTCTCCTCAGACTTCACCTTCTCCTATTGGTGTCATGAACTTGGCTTTTAGACATCTTTGACTAATAAGCATGTCAAACTTCATTATGTTTGGTCATCCTAGTATTACGCTGTATGGCAACCAATGGTCACTTACAACGAAGTCAATAGACTGTGTAGTGATGTATGGGCCATTGCCTAATCTTACTAGCAAGGTGATGAGTCCCTTGGTATGTACAAGTCTATTGCCTCAAAGCTTGTAAGGCTATGTTTGTATGGTTAGAGGGGTTCATCGAACTGGTCCTCCATCTGCCTATACGAGTGGTAAAAAAAAATTGTTAATCTAACTACCACTGTCCACGAAAATTTTTGGTACATCAAAATAGCTAATCTTGTCATTGATAACCATAGCATCATTGTACGAGTAATCGATGCCATGTTTGTCATCTAAGGTAAAGTTGATAGTAGTATCTATCTTAGGCTTCTTAGCTCTGATAAGGTACACTTCATGCTTTATGGACGTAGAGGCAATGTTACTTTCAAGGCTAAGGCCTCCGAAGATGGTATTCACCTATCCTTATCTGTTGTGATGGTTTTAATTGTCAACAATGTCTCTCTTTGTTGGTTTTGATGCTGTTTGTTGAAGTTGTTGTTATTACTACTCAATTCAATGGCACAGGGTTAGTTGCAAGATTTGGTTCCTTTCGTTAGTGATCAGGTGGTTGATGTGGCCTTTGCGAACAAGATCTTCAACTACGTTTTTAAGGTAATGCCATTCATTAGTGTTGTAGCCATGAACATGATGATAGTCATGGTATTTTCTAGAGTTAGCCACCTTGGGTGTTTCTCTAACATTAGGTAGTCAAGAGAGTTTCTCTCGAACTTCATACATAACCTTTCCGAGGGGGCGGTTGAGAGGTGTATATGAGGGGTGGCCTATGAATCTCTATTTTTTCCTTTCTCTTCTCTCTTGAGATGAAGATGGCTTGGTGTCCCTAGGGCCTAATTGATCTTTTACTAAGCCTCAAACATTGTTGTCAGCTTCAAATCTTGCTTTAATGGCATCTTCTTAGGTGACATATTTCTCGACCACTCTCATGAACTTATCGAGTGGGTTTGATTTGCTGAGGGATACTGCACCAAAGAGCTTTCCAATAAGGTTAATTCGTGTTATTAGAGCATAGAGAGCTGTACCCCTATCAAGCTTGGAGACTTGTAGCTTCGCACAATTGAAATGTTTCAAGTATGTACTCAACATCTCGTTGGGACATTGTTTAATATTGTAAAGAGTTTAAGAGTCTATGTGTAGGACTTTAAAGTTAAGGAAATGGTGTTGAAATTTGCTTTCCAAATCATCAAAGGACATAATGGAGCCATCAACTAAGGTGTTAAACACAATAAAGCTACCTTTACCAATGCATTGGGGAAAGCTTTACATATGATGGCATCTAAGAAGTTATGGAGGTTCATCATGGTACAAAAGTGGACTAGGTAGTCTTCTAGATCACTTGTTTCATTGTATGTATTGAGGTAGGGGAGCCTCGTACCTTAAGGTAAGGTCTCCTTGTGGATGAGTGGCATGAATGGGCTTTTTGCTATTGTTAGGCACGACACTTAGGCTGATGAATCAACCTTCTTCTAGTCATGCACATTAGATCCACAATGGATGTATTCGTCTAATTCTTGGAAATTTATGTCCTTAAACGTCTTTAGGGATCGTCTTTGGGATAAGTCTTCGATGGGTCTACTTGTTGCAGAACACTCATCCTATTAATTGCATAGGTCTTTGGGTGCTACTGGTTATGCTGAACCTGATCGCATAAAAGTACTGGGTACTTAGGTTGTTGGTTTTGTTCGGTCATAAGGATGAGTTAACTGTTGCTTCCTCATTTGGTCTTTTCGAGGATGCATTTTTTAGCAGCACTACATCCCAATGGAGGGAAAAATTAAACACTTAAGACTTACATTGTCTTTAAATACTGGTTGGAAAAGTAACTTAAGTTACTGAATTTTATAGGCTTGAGTGCCTGGACCCGAGTGTGTTGGTGAACATCGATACAAGGGTGATCCGTTGCCATCACCTAATTGTAACCTATTACTATCACCTAACTATAAAGCTTGTGGATTATTGTTTTTTCTTTTAGCCATCTTGTATGGAGTGGTCTAAAATGGTAGGCACAAAAATGTTGATTGTAGGTGAACCAACTAAAGATAGTAGGGAGAATCAGGCTTTAGTTCCTCAAATTGGTTACTCTGAGCTACCTACAAAAAGCCCCATATAGGTATGTTTACGAGGGCCCTCCAACACTCAAGTTAGCAAAGAGGATCAAAAGAAAATGAACTAAGGGTTGTTCAAGTACTCTAGATCCCTAAGTAAGGTGCTCGAGTATGGTTTACTATGTTAAGAACAAAGTAGAGTGTAGAAGGTTCCAATCCCTTTACTTATTGGCTCCTTATACTATTTATAACGTAAGGAGTACAAGTACTTGGGACATGTGTTGGCTCAAGGTTTGCCCATACTTGCCACTAACCGAGGATATTCACTAGTAGGCTAACGAAGTGGCTCTAGGAGTTAGTTAGCCACAACTGTACTGGTAGCTACGTTTGTAATCTAGAGCTTTAACATCTTCAGAGTATGTGAAATGGGCTGGCCATATCATAGGTATCAAACCATAATTAATGAGCTAAGGAGAGGTGATAGGAATCAAATACCTAAACCCTTTACCTAATCTAGAGTAAGGGGTTTGGCTAACTTAACAACTCGTGTACTTGACTAATTATTTAAGTCCAAGCATTCTAATCTTCCAAATTGTACCTTTCAAGACCACCTCCTAGTCTTCCAACCCATTAATATGTCACCATAATTGTTACCAAACAAGATAAATCACTAATAGCACCTAACCTAGAGAACTCGATTTGTCCAAGAAAGTCGACCTAATAGGGAAACCTTAAAGACCAACCTCAATGATACGTTTCAGAATTCATTACAGTAGGCGCATAATCCACTTTAAGCTATATACACGTACAGTGTCACATCTTGAAACAGTAGAGTCGTAATAATCTCGTCATGCATTAAATGTGTTATTTGCATGTGGAAGTATAAAAACTTACATTAGGATTCTAATATTCCATGTAATGTATACATAATTTACTAATCTAACCTTACTTAAGTTATACATGATTGAATATTAGAAGTTCAAAAATAAGAGCTAAACCTCAAGAATGTATCCGATGATCAATTTTATTTCCTCACTCCTCAAGATCTAGCAATAGGGTAGGTAGCTTCAAAATAGTTATGCTATCACTTCCTAACTAGCGCCTGGAATAGCATCTATAAGGATGTGAACAACTAACTACTTAGTAAGTTGGGATGAAAACTTAAAATTATACATTAGGCACAAACAGAGTTATCAACCAATTATTTTAATGCAACGCAACAAGCAAATGTCATCGCGTGATATTATCTGATCTATCATAAGATTAAAGAAATTACACCCACTCTAATCTAAGTTAAGGAGTTTAACACATATTTTAATAGCTTACAACCAAACCTAAGTTTATACAATGAAGACACCGCTCTTCTTATAACTACCTTTGAACTACTACCTTTATCCTTACCACAACCGTTTCTCCTATCACTTAGTTTGACTAAAGATGAAAAAGGAACCATTATGCTATTCAGCGTTATCCCTTCTGAAGTGATCAGTATTTGGCTAGAGCACCCTAAATGCTTTCCCTAATGGATTACCGTGCAAGTTCGATTTAAAATTACAAGTCAAATATTTAATTAAGTTTAATTAAGGTGATTAATCCATATCAAGCAATACAAAACAATTGTAAACCAATACAACAAGCCAATAGTATACAATACATTAAGAATACGCAATCACAAGCATGCATACAATTAACTATTTATAGGTACAAATAAGTATAACCTTAAGCTTCCGAGTACTATGAAACAATATTTGGAAATACAGTTACGTAGTGATCCTAAACTTAGCTAAGATCCTTCACTTGCTCACTTAACTCGCCACAAGGTTAACTTGTCTCTACTTGTTCTTATAATATAAATACTATTTTAGTATTTATATCTTTATTATATGTAAGCTTTTAAATCATAGTTTTTATCCAATTATCTAATTTATATATATGTTACTTATTACTAATCCATTCTGATTTAGTTTTCGATTTAAGCTCTAATTTAGTTTTTTATTACAGGTTTTATATGTAAACCCTAAGATCTCCTTCCAAACTAATATGTGAAATTTATCTAACAATACTTAGGTCTCCTAAATCTCTATTTTAGCTCCTAACCAATATCTTAGCTAGTATAGTACACTAAATATCTAATTTAATTACCAAATTAGCTCTTGATGTGAGAATAATCCACATTTTTCATATAATTTTCTAAATTTATATTCCAAATCAGATTTATATAATATTCCTAATATTATAATAGTATCAATTTTAACCTAATTTATTTTACTCATTTAATTTCCCTCTTCACATAAGTCAAGCCTAGATTTTTCCCATTTTTTATTATTTTTCTTAACTCAATTAGTATTAAACCCTAACCTATTTAATATTAATCCTTAACTAAAAATTAAGAAAAACTTAGTTTTTAAACATGTTTTAAAAAATACTTGGAGTCGCCACTCGACTCAGGTTGGGAAAAAGTTTAGATTAAAATCAATTTAGTGGATTGATTTTAATTTAGACACTTGACCACGTGAAAACCAATTTTGAAGAATGGTTTTTGAAAACTAGATATTTGAGTCTAGAGGCTAACCTATTAAACCCTAACAAGTACTACTTTTAACTTTCTAAATTTAAATTTACTTTTCAATGTACCCTTGTAATTTGAAATTACAATTTCTATTTTACAAGTAAAGAAAGAAATATATCGTGTCCATTTACAAAAAGGATAAATAGATAAATAAAAGAACTAATTATTTACAAAAGAGAAAAAATAAAATTTTCCACATTTTAAATCATCACATAATTACGTACAAGTGCCTACAAATCAATTATTCGAGGACCAGATTTCCGTAATTTATTCCCAAAAAGTTATGTGCATTGGTTTATTTTAATTTTGAAAAGTTATCAAGTTTATGTCTCTTACTCATTTTGTTTTATTTGGAAAAAATTCTAGGGAAAAGTCCTAAATTGATATTTTTATTTTTTTGCAAAAATTCTAAAATGTTTTTATTTTAAAAAGGATTTATTTCTTTTAATTTATTTGGAAAATGGATTTTTTTAAGTGATAAACTTTCTATTTTTACTAATTTATTTATTTTCCTTTTTATTATTTATTATTTATTAATTTCTAACCAAAGAATAAAGCTTTTCCTTTTCTCTTTCTTTCTTTTCTTTTTTCTATTTCTTTTCATCATCTTCTTCTTCTTTTTTTACATGAAGTAAATAAACAACAAACAAATAAATAAATAAAAACCACAACAAAAAAATAACAATAAAATAAAAAAACAAGAAAGTCAAACTAGGTGGAGCTTCGCATGGGTCGGATCCTAGGTGTACAGATTAAGTTCGAGTCAAAGTAAGGTTGATACGTAGGTCATAAAAGAGATCGAATTTGGTTGGAAACCAAGTACTACGACCAAGTTTTACACAAGAAAGAGATAGAAAAAGGAAGGAAAGTTCCTGTGTCAGCCAATCAAAAGCTAATACGTAGCATAGTGGAGAGGAAAAAATGAAAAAGGCATAACTGCGCCTAATGGGTTTCAAACCCCTATCTCTAATGTGTATATGTATGATTTTTCCATCAGGTTGTTAGCCTATGCCTTATTGAATTGCATATATGGATTAGGCGGCTTAAGTTAAATTTAAATTTAAGCTTAGACTTAATATTTCCCTTTTTTATTCTTTATTTAAGATCAAAAAAATACTAAAGCTAAATTAAAATTTCCTATTCTATTTTAAATTATCCACTCCTTTTTCTTTTTTCTTTTTCCTTTATTTTTTTTCTTTTAAATTTTCTATTTTTTGTACTTTTCTAAATTTTCTATTTTTTTTTTGTATATTTCTAAAATTTCCAATTTTTCAAAATTTTATATTTTTTTTTGTATTTTTCTAAATTAAGACCATTTTTCCTACTCTAAAAATTTCTAAAATTATAGGGGGAGAAGGCATAAATGGAGTGTCTACAACATATTATCCATTATTTCCTAATTTACACATCTAAAACATATCTAACCTTTCCAACATCATAATACTATCCTTAATTGGTAACTAACTTCTCAAAAGATGTAATTGCACCCTAAATCATAAAATTAACTTAAATATATCCTTTTACATATTATTCCTTTATACTTATTTATTACATAATATGCATATTATTTACAACCAATACCTTAAACTCTACAAATACGATCTCACATCAACAACTATCATCCAAAGATACCTAATTACATCCTAAATCAGTATTTTCACCAAATTATCATTAAATTACCAAAATGAAGCCTACAAATCGCTTTTTATACATGATTTTAAGGCCTAAAAATTAAATAAAATTTTAGAAAGTAAATTTTCAAAAAACCTCTTCATAACACTGTCATATATATCCTAAATAGTCTACAAAAAATTTTGAGGTCAAAACTACATAATTAAGGTCATTTAAATCAAAATTGAAAACTAGTTCGAGTTTAGTGATTTTTTAAAAATAATATATCTCGAGACCTAATTTTATCAAATTGATATTTTTCCCAAAATCTACATATAAAATATTCTAGAATACCAAATTTTATAATTTTCCATAGATATTTGATATTTTGACTAAATTAAATAAATTTGGAAGGGAAATTCAAACTCACCAATTGATAGGCTTCCAACCACTAGTGTTAGCATCACCATTGTCGACAAAATCAAGCGATGGGTTTCCTATCATGTGGTGGTGGCTGCCTCTCCCCAGGTGATCGTTAGATGTATGTTCACTTTATAAGCCTTAAATGCACAGTATTTTGTTACTTTTTTTTTTTGGTAAAAATACCATCTCTTTTCTTCTTAATCTTTCTTAGTTTATTTCTGAACTCCCAACTGACCCAAATGAATTGTAGAAGAGTGTTTCTAAATTGATAGATGTGTTTTAAGGTTTTCTTGGATTATTTTGTTGCCAAATGTCCTTACTTTTCTATTTTTCCACTTTCTATTTGCTTATTATTATTAGTTGATCTTCTTTCTTTCACTTATAGCATGCCACAACTCTTATATGGACAATTCTACACTTCCCAACATTTTTCTTATTTTTTATGATTTTTCCTTAATTAATTAGTATTATTTTACATATTCTAGGTAATTTAAGTAATTTCACGTATTTTTATCTATACATAAATACATAAACAGTACAAATAAATATGCCTAAATATTATTTAAGTCATTTTATGATTTTTAATATACATATAATTTATCTCTACCGATTCGTTAATTATCAGAATTCGTTTTATACGTTTCCGATAAATAACAGATAATATCTATATAACTTAATATTACAATACTTAATTATTTTATTATTTATTTTCATAAATCTAAATTCATGAGATCACTTTTACTAATATTTCTAACTTCATCGTTAGATTTGGGCTCGATCAAATAATTTACACAATCACTCTAAAATTTACAAACCGTTTTCGAATCAACCAATCGTAAGTTGATCACCAATTTTTGTAGAACCTTACACATAGCACCTGACACCTAAAATATTTTGCTTATAGAAGGAATACAAAATTGTCCTTCTCTATTTTACTTTTTTATATGTAATGGTTCTTTACCCTTTTAAGTAATTTTAGCTAGTAAAGTAATCCTACGAAACTTAGTATAAATACTCTCATTGTACTACTGTTGTAATTAGAGTTTTCGTTATTAATGAAAATTACCCCTTTCATGTCTTCTTCTTAATATTGTGAGTTTATCAAACCCAGCTCATAGCAACCCTTAAGCAAGGTTGTGCTAGCAAGCAACCCACTATATTTAAATAGTAAGTCACAATCGGCGATGTAGTAGTTAGCAAGTGCTTAAGCAATGTGTCACATCTGCGAGCAACTTATGACGCTTAAACTTCTTTTCCCCCCTTTTTACATTTTGATTCCATCTAAAACCATACTTTTCATTTCTCCAATAGCTTTCTTTAAAGGACCCATCAACGCATGGTAAGCCCTCTTTTGAGGCATATTAAGAGGAATGGGCACTAAAGACAAATATTCTTAGAGAAGCAGAGGGGATGGCTTGGGCAACCTACGAGCTATAAGTTAGACTTCCAAGGAAAGCTTATGAAAGTAGGGGTGTCCACATGAGGTGCGTTCAAGCTCAGAGAAGGAGAAGATCTGCCGCCCGGGTGGCCACTCGAGTCCTTAGGAGCTCAATGTTAGGAGGTTAGGTCTTCGATGTACTTTCGAGCGGGCTTAACACTTAGGCAGAGTAGGATGCTTAAATGATGCAAGGTACTTAATCGTCTAGCCATTGGTGGGCTTAAAGGGACCTTTATCTAGGTTAGGCCTCAAGCTGGCCCAAAATTAGGTATCAAAACAATTAAAGTTTAAACTTGTTAAATATCATAATGAATCAAAGTTTTGCTCATTAATATAACTTTTTAACCTCCTAATGTTTACACTTATATGCTTATACTAATAAGTATTTACTACATCGTATTTTTAAATATAAAGGAAATAATAAATTTAATAAGAGTATGATTGAATATGGTATGTAATAGCACCAAATCATAGGTATAAATTTGACAAGTAAAATTTTCATTATATATGACATTGAACAATTTTAAACTTTAGATATAAAATTGGAAAAATATACATAATTCATATAGCAATCTTAATATTGTTCCTACTTGTTATAGTACTTGATTTGGGATTCTTGTAGTAGGGTTATGAGAACCTCAAGAATTTGGTCTTAAAAGAATTTTATATAGAAATGCATGCCTATAGACTTAGGCATAGCTCTAAACCAACTTAGAACCAATGCAAGATCGCCAAATCACAATTCCCCATATTAAGGAACTACTACTAGTACCAACCCAAGGTAAGATGATTCCAAGTCAATTTTTGGACCCAGCGGTTCAAGTTCAAATGAATGTATTTTATTATATTCAAACAAATCCGCTTCTTGAAAGGAAACTTTAAACTCCTGATTTAGATCAGAAAATGTCATTTCATATCATTCCTTTATTGAACCATTTTATAGGTACGCAATGCAACATAAATATAATTTTTTAAAGAAGATGAAATATATTAATTTATTCAGTTATACGTACTTACACAGGATCATAAGAGTAATGGTACTATTGCAAAATATTATAGTCTAGGAAGTAAAATAAGGTAGTACTAACACCCTCATAATCACATCATCTAACTTGTATGAAATAATTCATAATTAATATAAAAGAGCAATAAAATATAGAAGTCATAGCGTTGATAATATTATTACTTTCCACACTCTATGAAATTTTATAAGTAATGATATAACTTATGTTACAATCAACATTATTATGTTGTTCTAGAAATCTTAAGCTATTAAATAGGCTATTGACATCAAAGGAAGCGTAGAGACTAAGAATCAATGAAAGATGGCAAAGATGATTACTTTGATGCATTACTAATTTCTGTATCAGTGTTGCAAAATATAACACATGAAATTATGGTAAAATGCATGAAAAATATTAATAGTTAAATAAGTATTACAATTGATGTTGCTACTTATTTATTTTGCACTTGTTTGTAGTTGTTAAGTGCAAATGACTTCCTTCTACATATTTTCTCCATCACAAGACTCACGTTATGCGGTTTACTTTTTTGAATCTTAGCATTACTCAAGTTTTTCTTGAGTAATACAAATATTCAAGAAAGTATCCAACATGAACTAAGTCAAGGAATTTCTAAAAATATATGGAAGATCGGGGTAACAAACCAATTACACTCAAAAAATACAAACACTAAAAAAATAGATGACAACAACTTAGAATACTTATTTAATAATCAATATTTTTCATACATTTCACCATAAACTTGACATACTGCACATCAATAAGAGTGAAGACAGTTTTCCATCATAATAGATCAATATTCCTCGTCTTTAACTCTTGACGTCTTTGAACAACTTAAAGCAAATTACCTACTTTAGTAGCTCAAACTCTTAAAAAAATGATACAACAAATACAATACGAGTGTTACAGAAAACTTTTAACATTTATTATCATAAAATGTGTTATGTATAAAGAGTAGGCATCTTAGTGTAAGCAGACGAAGGTCTTATCTATAGTGCACTCAATAAAAGGCAATCTCTCATTTCCTTGGTTGAAATTGCATTTGCATGCAATAATGCACTTGTAAAAACTCTTGTTTAAATTAAAATTGCATTGAATTATTTCCCGCAAAGCCTAACAGCCATTTCATCCATTTGTGTTGGCATTTTTTTAAAAATTTTATTGGTAAACTGGGTGGAACCACCAGTACCAAGGTTCTAAGAGCTCCCAAACCGTGGATCCAACATTTCTATCCACAATTCAGAACTATGGGCATGATCTAGTTAATGTGCCTTGAATCGCCGTAGTTTTGAGCAGGCTTCCCATTCAACACCTAATCGTGCCCCGATCTACATGCCAAGCATGCTTTATTAAAGCTGTTCATAACTCAAAGCAGTGTTGCAATCCTATTTATCTAGTTCAATTTAAATTATGCATGGTAAAATGTCTAAAGGAGTTGCCTTTTACATAACAAAAGCCATCCTTAAATTATTTATCGTAAAATGTCTAAAGGAGTTGCCTTTTGCATAACAAAAGCCCATCCTTAAATTATTTGTCAATTTAGATAGATCTACTACTGCAAAATGTGACTTTACTCCTCCTTAACTTTTAAAAATATACAAATAATCTTCCAACTATTGTTAAAAACCAAAATTATTGCTAAAAGGTATTTGAATGATAATTTGAGATGTATATATACGCTTTGAAAGAGATGTAAAAAGATAAAACTATGTTTTTATGAGTTTAGTGGTTATATTAACAATTTTTCCTATAATATTTGAGCTTGAAATATTATGCAAACCAAATAGGATAAGAGACATTTTTTATTGATATATACAATGAAAATGAAAAGATAACTTTAAAACAAACGTAGTTTTCAGAGTCTCAACAACTAATAATGTTTAGTAATAACTCTAAAAGCATTCACATTTATAAAAACCCTATGGATAAAATAGAGAGATATTCTCTTTTGTAAAAAAAAAAAAGAAAAAAAAAAGAAAGAAAGAGAGAACAATTAGTTATCTGTGGAGTGAAATTTTTATAATCTCTTTCTACAACAAAGATCCTTAATATTTATTTATATTATTTACAAAACTTACAACATAAATTTTTAATAAAAATAACACTTCAAAAAAATAATAACTTTTTGGATTATTTGCTAAAAAATTGAAAGATGTAACTTCAATGGTGAAGGACCTTTACATGGGTTCCTTCACTTTTTGGAACATGTGTCAAGAAGCCGCACTGGGGATGCTCTTAGTGGCAATGTAATCTAACACATAATGAAGGATTATGCAAACCATGAAATAATTCAACGGCAAAAGGATTATGGCTCTCTATTTTAATTATTCTTTCAAGTATTTGGATACTGTAAATTTGCATTTCCTTAAATTTTCTCAATTTACCCTTTTAAAATTTTATTGTACATAACTGACAGTTAAGATTAAAAATAAAATAAAATGAGCAATAATATCATAAAATCGATCAAATTTCTATACAATCTTAATAATTGATTTGTAAATACACTTTTTGCTTTAAAAGGTATTTGGGTTGGAGAAGAAGAGGAGGATTGGTCCGAAAGACTGGGAGCAGAAGGAAGAGAATGGTGAGCAAAGTAGAAGATCAAAAGGAGATGAATTAACTCGAAGAAATTTGAAGGAACATAGGAGAAACCAATCCAGGGTGGGTGAAAATTAACTAAGACGGAGCATCTGGAATGTCTGGTAAAAAAATGGAGGAGTTGGATTGATCTGTCGAGAGGCTCAATAATGTGTTCCCATTGGAAGCACAACACTGAGGCAGTTAAATATGGTCTAGATTGGGTGAAGAGAATGGATTACCGAATTGTTGTGGAAATTGATATCACATCAAGCTTTAAAATGGATACATAATATTAATGTGAACCTTAATTTATGCCATCCAGCTCTTGAACATTGTAATCTACTCTGTTTCATACTTTGATGAAATTGAATCTTTCAGAGTCAGCCGTGAGAAGAATCAGGGTTTGTTCTCGTTCTTTGTTTGGTTACTAGTGAAATTATTATCCTTAACGGGAAAAGAGAGCGAGAATGTATAACTTGTACATTATTATCCCTGCCCTTTAATGCTTTTGGTATATATTTGTTACGCTAAGGATGGCCAAGGACTGCTAAGTACCGAATCAGTTATAATCACTCGCTTTCATGCCAAATCTTCCGTATAGTTTTTCAAACAATACTCCCCCGGATGTGCAAAAAGAGATAATCAATGTCATGCAAATAAAAAAAAAAAAAAAAAAAAAAAAGAAAAGGAAAGACTCTATGCATAAATACCTAGACTTTCCTATAAATCGAGGACAAAGACGTTGAGGATGTCATTAAGAAAATGCCACCAAAAAATAAAAAATAAAAAATCTCAAGTTGGAAAGGCCACATGCTTAGTATGGCAGGACGAGCTATCCACTCCACTCTTAACCCAATACCAACATATTATATGCAAGTCAATCTCCCGCCTATGAAAACTATCGACCTGCATTGATAGTTTAACTCGATTCTTTCTTTTGGGGAGGCTCACCGGCGAGTAGAAGAACTCATTGGTTAGCATGGACTAAAATTTGGCAACGACGTAAACATTAGGTGGCCTAGGTTTTGTCAATCTACAAGCTAGAAATAGGCTTTATGAAAAAAAAAAAAAAAAAAAAGAGCCAATTTTTGGTTAGAAAAATATAAAAACTGTAAGAGAGGGTTGGAACTGTTAAATGCACCATCTTCTTCTCCCCTATGGAGAAGCTTTGGTTAATGGGAATAATTTGTTGTTATCATTAGCAAAACCAGTCCTAGGAGATGGTGAGCGTCTCAGTTTTTGGCATGCTAATTGGCTTCAAGGTGCTAGTCAGATCTATCATACATGGGCTGGGGCCTATAGGAAGAGGAAAAGAAGAGCTTAATGTTGCACGAGTTTGGAAGAACATGGATGAATGGAATAATGAACTAATTGTTTTTGAAATTTCTCATATTCTGTTTGCGCACTCATGAAAAACAAACAAGACAATCTACTTGGTATCACCCCTCCTACTGGTTTTGACATGCAATATTTTTACCATGCTCTGTTAAACAATCCGCCTGTTCTTACGTGATTTTCACTGGTTATGGCAGCAGAAACTTCCCTATAAATTACATGTGTTTGCATTGCCCATAATATATTGCCAACTGCTACCAATTTGGCTGTCCGCAACTTGTCAACATTCTAATGAGAATATGTTGCGTGCTCTTATGACTTGTCCTGTTATTAGTCATTTTCTTAGGCCTAATCATACAATCATCCAATGCATACTATATCTGCTTCTTCTGGTTATACTAGTTCACATGCACCGAAGCATTCTTTGGCTTCAGTGCAATCGCATCCTTTGTGCTCAGGAATCTCAAAATCTCAGTTTTGAGCAACTTTGGCAGCAAGCTCGATCCCAAGCCACCGGGTTTTGGGTCACGACGCTTAAAACGTGAATCATTGATTAATGTTACATGGCAGCCACCCCCCTGACGGGTGTTTTTGAAACTCAAAAACATATGCCTCTTTTTCTAGTAAATAAGGTGATGCTACTGCAGGTGGAGTGTTAAGAAATGATAAGGGAGACTGGATAATTGGCTATTCTTGCAAATCTAGGTGTTATCTGCAGAATTCCAGGGTCTATGGTGGGGCGTAAGGCTCTGTAAATTTATTGCAGTCACTAACCTAGAAGTCCAAATGGACTACAAAAGTAGCTCTTTCTACATGCAGGGAAAGGTTGAATGACTTCCCGCAACTTCAGCTTCATTTTGAAAGTCGAGAAGTCAATACAGTAGCAGATCAGCTCACAAAGAAAGCAAGACTTTTGGAAGGCGCTAAAGCGTATGTTTTTTTTGGTTCCACCATCAGATGTTCTCCCTCTGTTAACTAGGGATCTTTTGCCGCTTGTAACTTGATCCAGATTATCTTTTGATAATCATTTATATTAAGAATTTAACAACTTTTGTGGATTGTAATGAGGGTATGCCCCCTTAATGGCCTTTGTAATATTGCTTTCCTTATAAATAAATAAATTTACAGTATGATACCCGAAAAAATAAAAATCATTTGCTTTTTTAACATAGATAAGAGTTAATAACTGGTACAATGTGTTCGACAAAAAAATAAAAGAAAGGAAAAGAAAATAACTAGTACAATGTGAGAATATCAATTTGAATTATGATTCTAAAATACATTTTAGAAAACAAGAATATATTTGATTTAGCAAAATAGGCATGTCGGAATAATTTGTCAATGTCATATTGTTATCTACCTTCCTTTAAATTCTAAAAGCTAAGCATATTTAAACATTGACCAAAAAAAAAAAAATCGAGTAGTATCATATTTATGTTTAGAACATCAGGCAAAAATATATATATTTAATAACATTATATGTTTAAATTGTAAAAACTAAGCATTAAAACATCGGGCAGAAATATGTTATTTTACTAAATTAATTCATTTAGAATATTTACAAGTTGACACATGTCTTTTGATTAATAATAACAAGTAATAATATAAACTTAGAAAATAAATGCATAGTTATACAAGGTAACAAATGGTGAAAGCATAAATATGTAAAGTGAAAATTTAACCACATTAGTGCGACAAAATCTCTTTATTAAGCAAAATTTGATTATGGAACATTGATACATTTGCTGCCAACATAAAACGAAAATCCCTCTAAAAGGCAAATGCAAAACCAATAATTTGATGATTTAGTCAAATTTATATATATATATATATATATATTTATTTATGTGTGTGTGTGTTATGTGTTTTGATATTTTGATAGACTCATAACTTAAACTAAATCCGCACCGATTGAATAAATGTCATGAGTTCCCCTCGGACAAACATTTTATTGCCAAGTGTTCATGTTATTTAGGAAACACGTGTTAATTTTCCATTGGTGTACAATAATTAATTTAATTAATATAATATTATCATTTTATGATGTATCCCCCCAACCAATATTAAGACACCTCATTTACTTTCTGAAATAAAATAGATAAGAAAAATCACAAAAATTTTCTACTAATCTTACTAATTGGTACAGGAAAAAAAAAAAAAGGAAAGGGAATAAAAAAATCCCGTGGTAATAAATATTCCTGATAAAAGAGGGATTTCAGGACCAGCGGGAACAAAAATTCTCACACCTGTTTCCATATAAAGCACCACAACACAAGTTATGTTTTTATGATTTTCCAATTTCTGTCCAATGAAATTTGGCCACTTTTGCAAATTCAATTCAGACAAGTGTCACTCGGCAGTTGATTTAGAAATTCTTCACCGGTCTTATCATCATTTTCCAATTTTGTTTGATTACGGTCTGTAGGGTGGCGAGAAAAGTGAAATCAGTCCGCAATCTTAGGATGTAATTGCAAATACACAGGGAAACCGGAAAAGTCCCCACCTGCAAGCAGCCGCAGGCAACCCTCCATTGATTTATCAATCGGGCCAATCCCACCATCACAAAATTCACATCGCCCACGTTGCCCTACCAAAAAAAAAAAAAAAAGGAAAAGAAAATCATAATAATAATAATAATAATGATAATAATTCACATTGCCGACGGTACATATAACACAAGTAGAATATACAGCCTAATTACACAAGTATAGATGCTTAACGAAATCGCCGCATCCATACAGTCAAAGAGTTTGACAACAAACTCGCACTCACTATAACTCAAATTTGGCTCCTATCAAAGACCATGTACAAAATAATGAGCTACAGAAGAAAAACAGCCAGGAGTTACATCACCTTCCATCTCGCATTAACCTAGAACTCTACACCCTATTCTTGAAGTATGTACACAGATGAAGACCCCAAAACGGGAAAAGAAATGAGGGATCCACAAATGTCTACCTGCTTCTGTCTAATACTCAATACCATCTTCAGCTTCTGTCAACATTTCATCATACTGAACTAACAAGTGGTCACACAGCTCCAAAAGCTGATCAGCAAGTGGAGGAATCCCTGGATTGCGCCCATCGTTGTATCTGTGGGCATTGTAGGTTATCTGACACACATCATGTCGAAAATCCTCTCGGCTCTTGTATTCTAGCCTCCTTACTTTCTCTCTGATTGTCGATAGATCCATTGGTCTATCGATAATATCAAGATAGTCCGGAGCCTCTTTCTTGGAGACAGGTTTCAGGAAAAGATAGGAGATCTCCTGCCTGCTGCGAAGGGTATCCACAATTCGCTCCAAGATATTTGCCAAACCAACCTGCACAATATGATGAGTAAATGGCACCGGGGGGGTGGAGGGTTTGGGGGGCCATGGAAATGTATTTATATACATTGATCGTTGTATCTACAGCACATATTTCCAGGCAGAAACCCTCTTCATTTTACCGAAAACATTTTTTTAATTTTCCAAAATTTGTTATAATCAAAACTTTGAAGTTGTCATATATTATCGAAAAGCCTAGATATTGCAAATACCGGTAGCTTTTAGCAGTAAGTGATGGTACAATGCAATGCCAATAGCCTCCACAAGATTAACAACCATAGAAGATGCTAATGGAAAATAAGGACAATTTACTCTTCTAAATAGAAATCGTCTTCCTCATTTTCCATTAATTTTCTCTGTGATGGTTAACCACCATCAGCCATGAGCTACCACCAACTTTGTCTCAACCATCACTTGACACTTTTAACAATTACTAATTACAAGTGCTTAAATTACTATAACAGCATTTGACAATTATAAATCTTTAGCTATAACAGATTGAAAAAATCTGGAAAAAGCCTTCCATAAAACAAGTAAACCAACAGCATAAACCTCCCAAAATCCAAGAATCCTCTCAGAACAAAAAATTTTGAAATGAAAATACTCAAAGAGCAATTAGTAGTGAATAAAACTTGAATAACATGTCTATTAGTAATTAATAAAAAGAAATCTCAACGGCATTCAGCAAACATAGGATTTTTGGATGATTGATGTAAGTCACCCATGTCAACAAAGTTTCACTACTTCTAACTAGCATGCATTTTGATAGAGGCTCCAGACCCGGTGGTTCCAAATGGGCATTAGCATATGCATCCTACCCTGCCTGTGCTGGTTTAAACCATAGTTGTCTGCAGCTAAGGAGCCAAGTTCAATTAAATGACAAAATTTTGACGAGGGCAACTTCATGTGATGTACGTGTTTGACTTATTCAGGAATAAGATACTGGAGCTACTTTATCAGGACCTTAACGTGAAGGTAAACACCTAGGATAGCACATCTGGATTTTCACAATATTGCTATAGTAACTGCTACGCAAATATAGCAAAAAATAAAAATACATTGTCAGCAATTCAAGTACCTCTCCGCCTTTGCGACGCTTGGTCGGTGGGGTATAATCCACACTGAACTTAGGAGACTCCAGAACAGGCCGCCTCCTCGCAGTGCGATTTCTTTCCATCATCCTTCGGTCATTTCTTCTAATGCCGTAATCTTCCATATACTCCTCTGGCTCAAATTTCCTCACCTTCTTTTTCTTTGCTTTCTGCCGCTCTTCTTCCTCTCTCTCTTTTCTTAATGACATCTCATATCTTTCAATCTCAGCCAACTTCTGCCGCTCATCCAGCATTGCCTCTTCTTCCAAGTAAAGCCTTCTTTTCCTCTCTTCTTTCATTCTCTCAGTATTTCTCCTCTTCTCTTCCTCCTCCCACCAGTTTTTATCTTCTCGAGCCTTCTTCTTTGAGAAGGAACCCAATGTCCTTCCTTGCTTTTCATGCCACTCAGAATCCGAAAGTTCAACTATCTTTTTGATTTTTCGATGCTCAGACTCGGCACCAACTTCTTGATGGACCTTACCAAGATCAATAATCTCTTTTGGCCTTTTAATTTTGATTTTTTTGCGTATTTGTTCCTTTTCAATATCTGCAGGAGGTCTTATTTTGATTGATGGTTTACGAGTTTCAACCTGTGATTTATCCACCCCAAGTGGAGGCTTGAATATAATAGCAGATTTCTGAGTTTCAGGCTGGCCTCTTGAAATATCTGCCGGTGGACGTATTACTATGGAAGGCTTCGGGTGATTAATTTGTGTCTCTACTGGTTTCGTTTTGTTAGTGATCACTATTTTGTTGACTTTTATGGCTGATTTATTTCCAGGATCAACACTAGAAATTGTCGTTTGCTCAGAAGTTTGTGCAGATGCACTAGGGACATCAGCTGCTGACCCATGTTTGAACTTCAAAAGATGAGCAGTTGCTTTTGAGCTGCTTTTCTCGCCCTCAGGCACTTCTACCAAAGAATTTTTCTTGGTGCTTTTAGATAAGACTTTCTTAGTAACAGATTTTTGTTGAGAGTGACTAGAAACATCAATGGAACCATATTTCCCTGATGCTTTATCAGTTTCTGCAATGTCAATATGCGGTTCAAGGTCTTCTCCATACTTAGGGCAGTTCTTGTTTGTCCTCATATGTCCAAGCTGATAATTGAAAACGAACAAGTTAAAAAGGCATGTCTGGCAACGTTAGTTTTGGAAAATGGTTTGCTATCTTAGTCACCTGACCACATGCCCCGCACACAAAGCTTTCTCTTGCTGATTTCTTCTCCTTGAATACCTAATTAAGGATTTGAGTCAATGCAAGTAGGGAGTCAAGACAAATGAAAAAAAGATGTCATAACTAACATCATGTAACCAAAAAATGGTCAAGAAAATGATGATAATAAATTATTCACCGTTAAGCATTAACATTATGGTAATCTTTCTTAACATGACGATTTCTAAGGCACAAGAAACAAATAAATGCCATTTTTTTAAAATTTCATGATAGATGATCAGGTATGCTACCCTTAAATACAGTACCACAATCACCAGTTCCTCAATCAAGTAGTCCATCTGTTTCTTTCTGGTGACTCAATAAGTATATATTAAATAAAGTGGATGAACAAAATGGATCATGTACATCTGAAATTTTATGCACATTCCAGAAACCACTGAATGTCTAATGTGTACAAAAAGATGAAATGGAACACTAGCTGCAAAATCAAATTAACTCTAAGAGGAAGAAAAGAAAAACAATTTACTTGAATAACAACTCAATAGAAATCAAATAACCCCCGATGGAGATGGTTACAATTATTTAGAGATATTATGTTGCAAAGAGATTTGAAAACCCCATTCCCCATCACCTCTCTTTTTTTTTTTTTTTTTTTTCCATCTCTATTCCATATGTCACCCTTTTACTAGATTCAGGTATCAGCAAAGAGATTAAAGATTAGCTATTATAGTAAGAGAAAGGATCCAAATAGAAGTCTGCCAATGGAAATAAAACCAGTTCATTTCAAGAAAGGTTAACATCCACTTGCAAAGAACCTTGTTTTTATAAGAAAGCAGAATCAGGACTATAATACACCATAAATTTCCAATACCATTTAAATAGAAAAAATGTTCTTCCTTCCCTCTTCTTGTACTCTAATCAAGATTCAACCTTGCTTTTCTTAGTTAGTGAAGCTTGAAAATTTTCATCAATTTTTCCGAATTGGTGATTCCCAGTGAACTAGTGACGACCATTTTCAGTGGAAAACATTGAATGAAGGAAGCTTTTCAGGCCAGTAGCATTAGCAAATTGTAAACCACAAAGCTGTACATAGCCAGAATAAAAAATCCCAGACTTACTTCAACCATATGTGATTGAGTGAATAGGCTTTCCTCTAATTTTGCAGAAAAATATAACTTCTATTAAACATTGACTCATCCCATCCAGCGCAATAACTCTATAATATGGCAGGGAACTAAACCACAATCACCGAACAACCAAATAGGAAAAACATGAAAACAGTAAACAACAATCTCAGGTGGAGAAGGAGAAATAATAAGCTGACTTGCCTTGATTCCATCACCCACTATTTTAACCTTCTTTGCATTCACCTGAGTGACAAAGTTTTTTTTGGTGGTCAAGGTTTCTAACTGCTGGAGAAATAGGGGAAGGGGGACCCAAAAAAAAAAAAAAAATCTTTCAATTAAACAAATAAAATTGTTGGAAAATTAGAACAAGAAAACTAGCCATAGAAAATCAGGAGGCAGGAGAAATGAATTCAAGGCACCTAAAACAATTTATACTCACTTCCTTTTGTTCTACATCAATAGTCTCCATTGGGATTGAGAGCCCATCGAACTGGATGGAGCTAGGAATTGGCTTGACCAATTTCTTAGGCTTCTTTTCTCGCTCTACATTTTCTGAACCAAAAACCACTTGTGGCCCTGCAACAGGGCGAGCCTCTTTCCACTGAGTTCCAGTCTTCTTCTTCTTCTTAATTGATTGTGTCTCATCATCTGCACACAATCGTATGATTAGCCAATGAAGTTGCCACATTTGCTTTACTTCAGGGAGAAAAGAACTTCCATCCAAATGATATCCCCAGAAGATGTTATATTGCCAACACAATAAGTCCACTAAGCTGTCAAAGCCATTTGTCATGATTTTTTTCCTTTTCTTTTTGTGGTGGGGTGGGGGTGGGGAATGTGTGCATGTAACACCATGACAAATGGCCAGTAAAATCAAATGCTTAAATGAATGGGTCTTCCTAGTTCTAAATAAAATTGAAAAATCAAATACCATCCATAAGCATCCGACACAATTCAGCAGCTTCTGCTGCCTCATCTTCAACTTTCTCCTCAGCCTCGGCCAGAGATAGATGTCTCCTCATTTTAATTCCCTTAACACCATCAATCCTATCATTCTTTGATTCATTCGTGGCCTCGTCTCCTTCAAATTCCTCAGCATCAAGCAAATTTTCAAGATCACCAGCAAAAGAATCCAGATCACTGTTAGATTCCAAATCGCTAGTGCCTTCATCACCCTCAATTGCCAATAGCGACTGACTTTGCCTGTCCCAAATTTCTTGACATTTTTCCCTTGTTTGTTGCTGCATCTGGGTAAATGACATTCTCTGCCCACGTGCATATTTGCTAATAGTTGTTGGATCAACCTTAACTCCAGAAGCAGCTTGCTCACTAGAAAGCTCACGAATCATGGCAATCCGATGCCATCTAGTTTTCTTCGTTATAACTTCATCCGGAACATTAAACTTAAGAAGCACCTGTAATTTTAAATCACATTCACAATGGAACACAAGCACTATCCCAAAAACCATCGCAATGTCAAAGTTTATCAGCCTGGGCAAATGATATTTGCTGAAGTATTATCAATGAAATAAAATAAGTAATTTTGATTAAATCCATTCAACAAGAAAGTCAAAAGGAGCAATGTAAGGAGCAACTGAAAAGGCATAAGTTGTGATAATATTAGATCTGTAAGGTTTTAGAGAGAGAGAGACTTGCAAAAAATGTATAGAGGGAAAAAGTATGTTATAAAATAAATTTATGCACTAAGCATTGTGATAGTACTAGATCTGTAAAGTTTCAGAGAGAGAGGGAGAGACTTGCAAAAAAATAAAATGTATAAAGGGAAAGGGAATGATACAAAATAAATTTATGCACCAAGCATGATACGTGAACAGAAGCTATACTATTTTCTCCAACTGGAAACAACTCAACCAATTTAAAGCATTGCAACCGCATAGATCAATGTCTGAAAATCTAGGGAAGCAACTATGTTCTAGTTCAGAAATTCTCTCATCTTTATTAAAGGTTAGCATCGCTATCATCTTTTCCAAAAGTTCAAGTTTATAGATATTGTATGGGCTTTTATATATACTAGTTCATAGTCCCCCTTATTTATGTGCATAGACTCTAACTAATACCCATTAAATGGATGACTTAATTAATAGGGTGAAACGAATTTATAGATATTTTAACTTATAACTCACTGCATTTGATACTATGTTAAGGTTAGCATCACAACTACTTTATCTAAAAACTTAAACCAGTAGATATGATGTGTATTTATAGTTATTAAATCACAATCTCTATTTATTTATTTCTTTTTTGGGGGAGTAAAGTGAGATATCTTTCATTCAAAATTTGTACATGGGGTGTGTACAAAAGCTCTCTAAACAAAATTCAAGAAATTGAAAATATCAAAACAACAGAAGGATACTTAGTTTGATTTCCTGGCCAATACAAAAGCTAAAAGAGAGCACAAAATAAAAAATAATGTGATACTGCAGCTCTGTTAATCAACGATATCGTAAATCAACAAAGAAGCATGTCCCACTACAAGGGATCAATCAAATAAATGCTTCTATGCTACTGCAGCTC
Source organism: Lumnitzera racemosa (assembly GCA_024138005.1). Classification (NCBI taxonomy): domain Eukaryota; kingdom Viridiplantae; phylum Streptophyta; class Magnoliopsida; order Myrtales; family Combretaceae; genus Lumnitzera; species Lumnitzera racemosa. The sequence continues at coordinate 73,495,568 of JAMXBC010000007.1, read as the reverse complement.
TGTTAATTATTAAGAAATGTGACTTTTATTTTGCTACTCTAATATACAATCCCTTCTTTTATCTCCAACATGCATATTTATTTAAGGTAACCACAACCGTTTTCAGTGTCTCACCTAGTGCAATCAGTATTAAGAGAGAAGGAAAAAAGGCCATATGGGAAAAGGATTTGACAAAAGAAAGTGAGGTTTTAATCTAGCACCGAATAGCTGTTCAGACTAAACACCCAATATGCCATTCACAATCTTCTCAAGCTCAGACAAAACAAATGGCTGCAAAAGTTTCTAGGATGATCAAGTAGACTATTGTACAATAAATACTGTAGATATTGCTTCATTATGGGAAGTAGATCAAAAGCATTGCAAACCATCTTAAGATTCTTAAATAAATGGTAAAGCATCAAGCTTTTGCACATCGTATGGTCTGAAGACCAGCAATCTCAAATTAGCCGATCACATTCAATACAATGCAGAAACACAGAAATCTTCAAGGAAGTGTTTCAATAGAACGTACTTTTGTTTATTTGCCACCAGCAAAAAATGTAAGTTTACAAATTAATTATTGATTTAGCTACCTCAGATGGATCTTTGCATTAACAATAAACTACTCGAAAACCATCTTTCCTCTACATTTAATGGCAGATCATGATAATACGAAGCTTACACTTATGTAAATTGAAATCACAAAAATTGCAAAAACAACAGAGGAATATATATACCTCACGTGCAGCCTCCATACTCAATCTACGTAAGTCAGCATCTGTTCCAGTGACAGTTGAACCTCCTCGGCCAGCAGCAGCTTTTTTCTTTGTCAATGCACTTGACATAGGTGCCTTTGGAGCAGCACGAACATAACTAAAGCCAAGTCCCCGACCAGATGGATCGCCAACACCAGAAATTTCAAGCCGCTCAAGATTTTCTCTAACCTAAAAGGCAAAGGAAAGATAAAAGTTTACACCAACTTTTGTTTGTGAAACTATTAATATGGGGAAAAAAAAAAAAGGGCCACAAAGAGAACTATCCAAAGCCAACAAGGTCAATTCTTTTTTTCTTTTTCTTGTCATGATTGAAGGGCTTTCAACTATCTAACATAGAGTAACAGCAGTTTGCTTTTCTCCTCCATCAGCTGAATAATCGGCATAAAGAACTACTATAACAAAGTGTTTTTACTAGTGATGAATGCTAGTCAAGCCAAGCCATGACTAAAATTATTAAATACTATGCAGATATCATGGTCATGTTTGGATTGTCCTTTTTATTTTTGGTATATATCTTATGTGAATCTAATTTGTATCTATTCTGTATCAGATGTGCATCTATTTCAAATATGGTGTTTAGAAAACTATCTTATATGTTTCTTATTTCTATTTCATAATTATAATGAAAATAGTGATTGGATTATGAGAATTGAAAAGTAAAAATTCACATACTTTGAATTGAAAAGATTTTTTATATTTTATATATTGAAAAAGGATATTTGAATTAGCATTTATATAAAATGAATAAAGTAAATAATCAATTAATTCAAATTTTCAAGAATTTGTTAGGTATTTAATTTTTAAAATAGAGGTATATATATAATTATATTTCCATCCCATTAGTGCCTTAATCTTGCCAAACGCAAGATTCAAATAGATATTAAGAAGACCCCAGAAAATGAGAAAAACATAAACCAAATAGATTCATGTCTTTATCTACACACATACAGACACATAATAATAAAAATAATAATTAAAAAAAAAAAAAACAAAACAAAAACAGGCAGAGCAGCTCTACAGATATAATCCCAGCACCTCAGATGTTCCACATAAAGACCATTTCTCAGCCCATAGTAACCAAGAGAGAATGGGATTGTACAAGTTCCATATTTCTTGTAATAGTCACTCAGTAATTGTTCTTCACACAGATATTTGACAAATATAACAACATAAATAAACTAGCCAAAATATAAGATATAGCCTAAGAAAAGCATATGAAAATAGCGAGTACCAAAGATAGCATGGAATATTGATTAAATAGCAAGAAAGTCCACCTGGTTTGTGCATGCAACAAAATTGCTACTCAAATTCCAAGGAGTTATCTGCAGTTCCCTCTCTATATGGGACGCACCAGCAAGAGCTATTGCTTCATTAGGAAGCTGACTCATTGCTGATGAAATGCCACCAGGATGTTTCAATCTTGTGATTCCCAAATGTTTGAGCCTGTAAAGACCAGCCTGCATACTCTCATAGGCACACACCTAAGGGAAAAAGAGAATGTTGAGATAAATTAGACGACTAACATTAGCTAAGCATAAGAAAAAAATTCATATAAGAGAAACAGCATGTAAAAATTAGTTTTCAAAATGGGAATGGCAACTTCTAGAAACGCTCTTTCAACACTTGATTTACAAAGAATAAAGTAGGGAGGGAAGGCATCAAAGAAACAGAGAACATTTTAAACAGCCACACTCACTTTGTCAGGGGGCAATAATTTTCTCAATGCCTCTTCTGATGGAATGTGAAAGTTGGGTCTCATTTTCCAAATTAATGCCCCTCTGGGTCCTTTCTGTTGTTGCCCATATATGCAGGGAAACAAGGTCAAGTCAAGCAAGCATTATGGTTTAATAAAGCAGAACGTACTACCAGTACCAAAGCCCATTACATCCTACCTTCAGCTCTGCACAAGCATGTTTTCTTAACCTATTCCGAAGGAATACTTCAGACAAGTTTGGAAATTGAGACGATAGCTCGTCTGCACGGACAAAAGGAGTGGCACCACGTTTTTTCAGAGCACGAAACTCACGAAACATGTAGACCAGTACCCTCTTCATGAGATAGGACTGAAGATCTTTAGTCCCAGGAGACATCACTTCCATGAGGGGTTCCTGGTGCAGATTCAAATTATTAAAACACTAATAATAGCTTTTTTAAAGTTGTACATAAATTCTTGCATGAAAAGAATAACCCATGCCCATATATCATCTTCAAAATACAGGTAGTTCAGTCGCTATCCATTAAGCACTGAAAATTATCAAGTTAAATGAGATTTAACTGTTCATACAAATAAAAAACCAGTGCCTGATTGCTTCAACACATAGTAAACACGATCTGTTTTGACAAAATTTTCACCAGCTCTTATATCATTTTCCTTTCACCCTCGTGCCAGCTCAGTATCTCATATTCATGTTTCTCAACAGATATTCCATTCAACAAAACAATAAGTGATTTCCTTATATTCTATTGATCACTGAATTGACAAGGATATCTGGCCCAACAACCTAAAGAAACAGTCCTTGCAATGGAATTAATTTACAATATCAATATGATTTAACTGTTGATTCAGCATCCCATCCCCCAACTAGAGTGTTCATGGATTTTGCAGTATTTGTCAAAGTTTTAGATACATGGACTCTAATTTCTAAAAATTGTATAGAATTTTACACTATATTCAAATCAACTTGAAGCAATCTATTATCATCCACTCTCTTGCAAAGGAATAAAAGATGATATTCATGCATTTTTATCTTTTATTTTTTTGGTAAGTAGATTTCTTTCATTAATAGAGGAAATGCATTTTTATTTTTCTCCCAAACTGCCAAATGTTGTTGCACCACACAAATATTTCCGAATGGATGGAAATTCAAAATTCCCAAAAGCTCTTCAATAGATAAACTCCACCATAAGCAACTGTTCATGGTTAGCTGTTGGAAAGTTTGTTGTAGTTCATTAACCTATATAAGCAAAGCTGACAGGAAGAACTGCACCAGCAATTATCCAAACATGTATAAATAATATCACAAAAAGCAAAACTACTAAAGCCTTATCTTCACTAGATTAGACAAACCTGCTGCCCCACGACATTGAGCTTATCAATACGTCTTATAGAAAGCTTTCCTTTTGCAGAACGAACCAAAAGATAGTCTGTTGATGGCACCTTATGAGAAAATACAGGTGCTCTATACATGTTTGTCTCCAAAGATGATTGTGCGCACCCAGCTCTTATATCTCCAAGGAAAGGAGACTTATCAGCAGGATCTAGTGCTACAACTTTCCCCAGACACCTGTTTTCTGAGCGTAATAAATTAAAATTTTGATCACTTGGGGTAGTTTTCTGATAGTATGTGCAAAGTTTTGCACCCATTCCAGTATTACTTAGGAGCAGAGGTCTTTCTTCACAGTACCTGCAAGACACTTCCATTAAGTAAAAGAAGCTAGAAAGTTACAAGTTCACAGCAGTATTTAAAAGCTTTCAATGAGTTAAAAGATTAAAGCAGAAACCCACGTTACAAGTACAGGGCCGCCTTTAGAGCCCCCCAGCACAACACCCCCCACCCCCCCAAAACATAAAACACCCAAACCAAAAACAAAAAAGCACAAACCCCAAAACAATGCCACCACCCAAAAAAAAAAAAAAAGAAAAAGAAAGAAAGAAAGAAAAGGTTCAGGCCTCCCTCAATCATGCACGCAGGCACTTACTGAAAACAGCATTTGGGGGAGTTTTCCACACCTTGTGCAGATGGGCACACAATAGACTATCTTCAGTGTTACCTAAATCCAGGTCTGAAATATATACATCTTTTTTGGATAGATATTTATTTGATGTCCCCTTATTATTTCAGCAAAGAGGCCATACAAGTGGCAAAAAACTTTTAATGAATTTCAGATGCTGGTTAAATGAAATATATATGTGATGAAGGTTTTGATAACAATGAACCCTCAACCTTTCCATATTCAATTTCAGTCAAATCAAGCCCTTATGTTATATAATCAAGTATTTTGCTTCAGGGCTGCCCAGGTCAGATGAAGGGAATAAAATAGATGTTTCTGCACTTAAAAGAATTTCAAGGGTCATAAGCCGTTGACAAAAAAAAGGTGGAAAAGACAGGTTTTGAGGCAGATAAATTCCTTCCCCCATCTTTCCTTGTGGCAAGTCGAATGGCTTGATTATTGACAAGGAAGTTTGCAAATTACAGTCTCAAAGACCAAGAAAAATTTAACAAAATCCCATCAATGCAAAATCACATTGCACAAGAAAGGAGATGAGATTTCAACAATTTCACTTTCTTGCTAAAATTAACCATGAGCACTAAAGTTGACGATGACACACTTTCATAATGTTTTGAACATAGATGGTCATATGTTGTAGAAGACCATTGTTATCTGTGGGCATGAGTAGACAAAGCTGAATAAACCAACCTGAATTCAAAAAAGCCGGCTCAACCTAACCAAACTAAGCTAGTTGGCTCAAGGACCAGGTTGGTTCTGTGGCATGTCAGACAGTTATTTGGCTTGAATGTTACAAACCAAGCTAACCTACATATAATAAACCAAAAACAACCCCATCCATGCAAAATCACATTGTGCAGGGAAAGAAATGAGATTTCAGCAATTTCACTTCCTTGTTAACATTAATCATGAGCGCTAATGTGGATGATGACACTCTTACCCAGCCCAACCTAATCAAATGAAGCTAGTAGGCTCGGGAACTAGGTCAGTTCTGTAGCATGTCAGTTGGTTATTTGGCTTGAACAATATAAACAAAACTAACCTATATATAATAATTATAACCCATTATAGTGCTTAAAAAAGAACAATTTTGCTCCTAACAAATTGCTTGATGGTTGGTCTAAGACCACAAGTCTCCAAAAGATGGTATACAAGTGGGCAGTTTACTAAGTAATTTGCCCGTTCAACTTGCTTCTGAACGCTATCTTGATGTCATGCTACTGTATAGAAGTCTATATAGTGGAGCTTTGAAATTTTAAATTCTTACAGGATTTATCTTGTTGCTTTAACAATCTAATACCTACTTAGAATTGATGACACAATAAGGCAATATCCAAATCAGGTAACCTAAATAGTGCATATGGAAGTGTCGGAACTTTTGATTTCAAGTAATTTAGTACTTAAACAGTCAAAACTTGAATTTTAATAATTAAAATTGAAAATTTGTTCACTTAAGTACCTGGAATTTTTAATTTCGAGCAGTTTATTACTCACCATATATATAATGTCTATTAAATGCAAACACTCTTTTCAATTTTCGAGTACTAAAATTCAAATTTTAAATATTTAGGCACTAAACTACTTAAAATTAAAAGTTCAAACACTATCATATGCATTATTCCTAAGTAACCTCTAGAACACCAAGCCAAACCAAAACTTGGTTTTGAGTGTTTTGACTCATTTATGGACGTAAAATGCCACTAACTGCTACAGCATCACATTTGCGATCTCATTATAGCGCAAGAAATATCTTCTTCTCAATATTCTTGCCCTTACTCACTTTTCCACCAAACTTGCTATTGTTAGAAGCGTGTTAGGGATGCTTAGAGATAACCCTGGATCTCATAAATTAATTGATAATTAGAGATACTTTTGAAAGAACCCTGAGATCTCTTGAACATTTGAGTTTTGGATTTTTTGGGAAAAAAATAGGCTCGCTTTTTTCCTTTAGTTTCTACCATAAAATAAACATGCAAGGAGTAGTTGCGCACAACTGCCTTTTTTTCCCACTTTAACTCCTATTTTGACACAGAGAACTGCTTCTAACTACCCCAAATATAAGGACACATCATCACCAATCCCAGAACATACTAAGACACCATATCTGCACATCAATGCACCTGGACATGTCACTCTACATACACAAATACAAACACTGCACATGCACAAATACACCATCGCACAACCTTACATAACAATAAGTCATGAGGTTCAGTTTTAAGTAAAAAAACCGAGTAAACCCACTATCAACCCCAATCCTATAACCATGACACCAGACAGCATATAAAGCCAGCAATTTGTAAGATTGGTAAGTGTAATAGCATCGCATAGAATGATAGGCTCAACATTTCTTATGTTATCAAAATGACAAGAATTCCTGGAGGGATTAAGCTTTGACACCAAAGGAGTCTTCAAGCTTCTGCAGATTCATTTCATCAAAGCAAAGAAGATGATTTAATAAGAGAAGAGACTTTCTTTCCTGTCTTTCATGTTGTTTCCTTCATCTTGAAGGAAGAAGTCCATAATACTGAAGATAGTAAGCATAATGCCTTCTAATCTAAGCAGTTCCCATCTGGCGTCTGGCCAAGAGAAACTTCCAATAAAACAACTGAGACAGTATAAACACACTGGGCAAGACTACAGACAGAAGAAGGAAGTCTTCGAACCCACCTATGAAGCTTATAACAAATTGTTTTATAGAAGCACATCTCACTGTAATTAAGATTAAGGCATTTACTTTTGCAATTTTGTTTGAGCAAGCAACATTATACGAATTAGATAGATGATATATTTCGTAAATGATGTTGTATAGGGTATGACTGAATGAAGAACTCTTGATGTAATCTCACTTAACCACCATAGAGGGCAGCTAGGCAAACAAATGGAGGCCTATGTTTTTAGTAACATCATTGACCCAAAAACACACTAATTTAGATCCTTTTTGGTAGAATATTAATGGAAGAATAGAAGAGCCTTTTGAACAACCTATACTTCTAATCAATTGAGGCTAGCAGAGTGCAAGAAGCCAAAAGATATAAGCTCTCATACGCAAGTTTCATAGAGCTCACTAAGAGTTTACTCTATGCACCTTAGAGTCTCCAATAGAGACAATTTGTTGGTGGTTCAATTAAGGCAACTTTTTTATCCATACAATCCCAAATAATATGTAGACATTTTGGAATTCAAAGTTCATCCATGAACTTACTCCATAAGGAAGACGTGACCATCTTTCACTGAAAGCTCTGATTTCTTCTTGAAAGCCCCAGGAGGACGGAGAGACTTGTTCTCTCCAGGAATCTTCTGAGCCCTTGGCAGCAAATATACATTTGTACGAACAATGTGCACCAAGGAGTTGGGCCGGACATTTTGCGCAGCAAGAGACTTGTTATCTTCAAGTTCTTTTCCCCGGTAAAAAATTTTCACTGGCTCAACTGGCTTGAAATCTGCAAGATGGAAACACCAGAATTTAGAAAATTCCTGGTCTATGGATACTATGCTTAAGAATACAAGTCAGTGGAGCTAAAGTTGAATGCACATGTGAGATACCTAGCTTTTTTGAGGCTTTTGCCTTAATAGAAGAGAGAGTTTCTTCAGCATCAACATGAAGTTTACTTCCTTTACCCCCCAAGCTCTTTATTAATATTTTCATAGGCCCCTGAGTTGGCAGTTTCTCTTGCTCCTTAAGCGCCACCTCATTATCATGGGGATACCATAGAGCCTTAGGTCGATGAAAATTGGCTATATCTTTACTGTAAACAAGTCAGCAGCTTCATAAGCATATGATTCCTCGTCAATAGGTGAAAAACATTAATTCAAGATTGTATAACAGTCAATCATAACAAGTCACATGATAAGTGTAGCCTAAGGCCCTAAATCTTGTGCAGATACTAATAAAATTAAAAGTACACGTGCAAGCATCAAGAAAATCAAAGAAAGTCATATTCTGTCCTTACTTGCTCAACTTCAGTTTCATGGTTTCCAGCTTGAGTGCAGGTGCTGAGTGATAAACTTCAATGCCATAGGCTGTGCGCTTTTCAGAGGTTGTATTAGGCTGTTGAGAAGTTTTCCTATTTGAGTAAAAAATGTCATTAGCTATATCAAACCTCCATCCAAAGTTACTTTCCTGAGTTGATAGCCCAAGAATTTCATGGGAGCTGAGTTCCAACGGACGAGTTATTATCATAGCTCTAGCATGAAGCCAAAAGTTGCTACGATCCTTGTTATCCAGCACCTCAAATAGCATCTGATCATCTTGTAAATCAAGAATCAGCTTTGGTCTTGCAATAGTAACATTTGATTCCCAAATTATTTCATCTAACCAAGATCCTTCGAGAAGGTTTCTGTTCTGCAAACAGCATGTCGAAAGTTTTGATACAGAACTGTCCTGATGCTTATCTTCCGTGATATGCTCCTCCATACCATCTCCCTGACTAGCATCATCCACCCCTATATGAGATTCCAATCTCAAAAGTTGAGGGTGGAAATTTGTTTTAGGAGACATGGCATCAGAAAATCCTGGAGGATTTATAAGGTCTATATTCTCCAGTCTAAGCGGAGAGCTAAGGAGTTTTGTTGCAACCTCTAGTCTAGAAACATCACCACCATTCACCTCTGTTGCAGAAATTTCACCACCTCTGGCAGAACTATCTAGAATTGAAGGATGAGTATCCCACAGAATGCGGTTCTCCCAGTCCTCCTGATCAAGTGGGCAAAAGTTCGGGCTAGGAGGCAATTGCCACATGGTTGAAAGATCAACTTCAGAGTCCTCTTTCATTGGCCCTCCAAAAAAATCGCCATGTATTAACTCATCACCAGTCAGACAGGATTCATTACCCTGGCCTTCACCATATTCTTCCAATTTTCTGTCACCATCAGGCGTTCTAGGAATATCATCGTTAGCTATTTGCCTGTCTTGCATGAGAGTAAAACCCTGCCCAAATCCTCTCAGAAAATCCTCTTCATCCTCCTCAATGTCAAAAGAATCCATAGTCTTAAACCTTTCTGAGTAAGCAACAATTAAAAAAGGAAATAAAATCAATATCAACATGCCATGGTAGTTTTAACCCAAAAAAGTTGCCATAATTTTGATATGAGATGATATTCTGCATATCAAGATGCATTAAAAGCATTAAAGTAAACATACCAAACAAACAGAACAAAAATTAATGATAAAATTTGAACACTACCTTTTTGAACCAAGTATACATGTTCCCTTTTGTACTTTTTCTTGGATAACTCATGTATACCAAAGATTTCAGAAAATCGTAAAATAACCACACCATCCTCTATACAAAGAACGGGAAGAGGAGCAGAACTTTTTCCATCCAACTGTTCTTCAGAAGCTTCTGGTATTTCCTAAGGAATGAATAAGCAGTAAAGCAAAAAGTAAATAAAGAATTAGATTCATTAGATGATTATGAACTGCAGAACCAAACATGGCACACAAAATAACCACAGGGTAACTTCACTACAACTCAAATGAAAAATGAAAATGATGTTGCCGGAACATGTCTACTTCTTTGACTTGGAAAAGGTAACTACATTACAAGTTCTATTACAACGAATCAATGGAGACAGGCTTTATCATCATCTAAAGACATATTGATTACAAATTTCTTAGGATTTTTGGCAATTTAACGTACATAGGTATCCAATTTACATCATTCTAGATAATTCTCCTGTTTAAACTCACTATTGCTTTCTGTATAAAAATATCAAACTTGTGGAAATTATAAAGAAAACAGATTCTATTTAAAGAACAGAAAACCATGACACAACTTTTCTTATATTAATTAGGTTTCTCTGTCTCTTTCTTTGGATAGCAAAAGGAAGCTTTTGTATTGATATGATACTAAGGAGGTATCCAGTCTTGATCAAAATCATACATGATATTCCTTCTAACAAATTTAAGATAGCCCAAAAGTTACAACATGCTGCCCAATCAACCAGAACATATAACATAGAATGCTCTGTCCTTTTCAGTAAATAAATTTCCTATTCTTCACAACAGAGACATTTGTTTTATATAGTCAAATGTATTGGTTGAATTTATACTATAATGGATGATTAATTGATCTACTTTTATGATGGAAACTAAAAGAGAAAAAAAAATTTAAGTATAGAAAGATCAATACATAGCATGTGAGGTTCAAAACTTGCCAATTATGAGACAAAAACAGAAAAAAAGAAACAACAAAGAGTAAGACAAAATTGTAAATTTCATGTCCCTCTCAGAAAAAGTAAAAGGGAGATGTAAAAAAGTTGAGCCAGCTAACTACTTGATCTCTCATCAATATTCTTCATGTTTGATTCCAATGCATTCGAGTCAAATACTCACTACAAATCAGAGAGCCTAATCAAGTTCACGTTTAAGTTGAAACCTAGCTCAAACAAGTTGAAGTTAATCCAAGATCCAATATCAATTCTAACTAATGAAATACAATATTTGCAAAAGAAAGATCCCAATCAAGCCAAGCTCAAACTTCCAGAATCCATCAATCCCATTTCAAACTCCACAATCGGATCTCAAGCTTTTGATTCACATATAACAAGTGCAAGGAATATAAATGTGTTGATAAATCTGACCACTAAGTGTTGCACATCTTGAATCAACTATACCCCTAATGTACATTGAAAGCAGGTAAGTGAAAATGCAAAAAAGTTGGCTTCACATGTCTCTGTCACCAACTTTCTGCTGTTCCACAGATTAGATGATTGTAGAACTATTTTTACATCATCTCAGATCATCACCAACTGACCTGAAATTCTTTAAGCTCATTGTCGGAATTTTCAAAAACTGGGAAGCCATGGTCTGTAGATATTTCACCTTCAGAGACTGCCGTAGGACATGCACCCTGCACCTCTGGAAGAAGAATCCAATTATGATCCAAAAAGTGAATAAAAGCAAAAGCAAAGTTGCAACATGTGAAGTTCAATAAAAGGGACAGAAACGCAGGATAAGGAATTGCCAGATTGGCCTACACTTTCAAACTGGCAGGGATGGGGTTGGAATAAACTACAAACTCTTCTATGCTATACAAAATATGTTTCAAAATGTAGTAAATCCAGAGTCACCATTAAGATACGAACTTATGGCGACAGCCGATATAACTCATCTAATAAAAATCTATAAATCTGGATCACAAACTTTAGAAAAATTATTCAGACAACGGCCTGCTCCTATAAATGAAAATCATCTGGAACAAAAGTTTCAAAATTTCCCATTAAGCTAGACATGCAAGCAGACAAAAGCAATACAAAATCTGCAGAATTAAAAGCATTTCACTGTGTTGTCTCAGATAAGGTAAAAACAATATTCTAAAGGTGAAATGCTTCTCTGATATCATCTCAATGAAAGGCAGGTTTCACTCCATTATTCCAATCAAAGCAATGGATGTGGGTTAGGAAGGGTTAGGAAGGTGTAAGTATGTGGGAGTGAGACAAGTCAAAGTTTATGTTATGCATTAGTGTGTATTTAGACGGTATCAAGAGTAAGAGGTTGGATGATGTATACAAAGAGGGTTTAGTAAAGGGTGTATAGGCAATGTTAAGGATCTAGTCAAGTGTTCAGCTAATGCTAAATGTAAGAGAAAGAATATAGTTGACTGGTGAGGTTAGCAAGGGGCATAGAATGAAATACAAAAACAACGATGGTGCCACCATCACGGTCAAAAAGCAAGTGAACCACCATACTACTTAAGATCCTCTCCAACTCCATGCTTATTTACATATCTCAAAAAGCATGACCAACTTAAACAGCAATTTTGCCTGGAAAAGTGCCTCAGAGAAGCAGTTTCTCAGAATTTTTAATCGGGACGAATAATAGTCCACAAATCTTTCTCTGGGAAGGAAGTATGAATCACTAGGATACTTACAATTATGTTTTCATACAAACCCCAGTCAAATCTATCTCCCTAGCCTGAACCAGGAGAATAGAAATAAGTTGACATCACTGGTCAGTCAAAGAGGAAGCTTTAGGCCTGAAAGGGCCAAAATGAGAAAATAAGTGGAAAGGAATCCCTGGTTGACTTTCATTAAGTCTTATGAGGAAATGCTTCAAGGAAGAAATGTAAGGCCAAATAAAATATTAGCAACGTTAAAATTTCCAGATAAGATAGGTTGCTGTGCTCCTAATCTTACATATTTTAGAGATGATTAAATTTTTAAGAGAAAAAAGGTAGCCTTGAATCTCACATAATTCAGCAGAAGACTAGCATTCCACACATACTCAAGCTTCTTCCAATACCAAAAAGGTTTTCTCAATAACAAAAAGGAATAAAGGATACAGCCAGATTGCATATCAGAATAAAGTTTGTCACTTTAGAAACCTGGTAAAGCAGTATGACTTGCAGAACTTCTGTTGATGACTGCCACATGCTCTTCATTTTCTTCTTCCTCATCATAATTTTCGTCATCAAAGACAGAAGCTGGGTTTTGCAGCGTAGTAAATGGAACTTCGGCAGCGAGATATTCACTTTTTGATAACAAATTGTCCTCCTCACTTACAGCTTGAACCTCAGGGCCTTCATACTGCTCATCAATATCTTCATAGTCAACAGCATCTTCAGCCTTCTCATCATAATCTATCACATAATTTAGAGAAAAAATGTGAATAATGTCAATACTTCTGTATTGATTCGCTCAGATTTAAGAATAAATATACTAATCAAACCAAAACCTGTCAGCTTAAATTTTAGATCAACCACTTCGACATCTAAAATTAACATGGTATCGCAACAGAACTAGCACCAACATTTCACCCCTGGTTAATTATTTCGCTAAAGGGCAATCAATACCCCATCCTATCACTGAGGAGAGTATTGAATATAAAAACTACACTAGATCTATCAATTCAAGCTTTTAGATTGATCTATTAAGGATCTAAATTTAACAGCTATAATCAAAGTTGTTAAACTCGCAATTCTACGTAGAATCACTAAAGGGTCCGTAAAATCGAAACATAAAATTAAAACGTAAATTTCCATAACCTATATAGAATAATTTTAAAAAAACTATATATATGCTTATGGTAGTTTTAAAAAACTTAAAATACATTATGGAAATAAAGAAATAAAAAAATTAAGTTCTTTTTCCATTAAAAAATTCTTAATCTATAATCTAATATTCATGAAATAAGCATAAGTAGGACTGGAAACAATTTTTTTCGCATAATTTTGTTTTTAAAAAAAATGAATTAAAAAAAACCAAATATTTCAACTCATTTTAAATTACTTATAGTATAAAATTAAATATATGATTTTTCTCATTGACTTTTCTACTAAAACTGGAACTCAGATAAAAGCTATAAATATCTAAGAAGGGAATAAGAGAGAGAGAGAGAGAGAGAGAGAGAGAGAGAGAGAGAGAAAAAGGAAAAAATTAAAATGGGATAGAGAAAATAATTTAATTCCTTAATAGTCAATGTAATAATAAAAATCCGGTTATATTTTCTATTTTTGACCTATTCAACTCATATATAAAATCGGTAAACTCAATTAAAAACGTAAGTTTTTACCAAATTTGATGTGTAAAATCAATTAAAAACGTAAATTTCTACAAGAAAACAATTTTATAAACGAGTTAATTCAGAAAAGCCTCCTAAAAATATAAACTCGTAGAATCGTATGAGTAGAATCATGATCTTGATAACTATAGTGGTAATCATATTAATCATGATGTGCCCTTCAAGAAAAAGGATTGCCACATTAGCATATTCATACTACAAAGCAATAACTTGTTAGAATCGTATGAGTAGAATCATGATCTTGATAACTATAGTGGTAATCATATTAATCATGATGTGCCCTTCAAGAAAAAGGATTGCCACATTAGCATATTCATACTACAAAGCAATAACTTGTTGCATAGACACCCTAGGGCTATCAGCCTCTTGGTCGAACAAGGGCAGGTCCTCAGACATTTCAGTAAGAGAATGGCAAAGCCCACCCCTGAATGTAGCAGGGTTAACCATAAAGAATAACTAGGAGTGGAAATCTTCCATCCCAATTCTCTGAGAGGGCTTTGGATAAAAACCATATTTGTATCTACAAAGTAGCAGACTGTGACTCCAAAAGTTCTTTCATTTGCTGGAAGGTTTCAGACATCACCTCACTAGTGGTTGATCTAGTACTAGTTTTGCAAGAAAATGGTTTGGATGAGGGAGAGATCTCTAATGAGGTGGATTTACAGGGTTACCATAGCCTGAATAAAATGTAGATTTTCATTGATTATAAAAAATACAAATGTTCAAAACTGATAGGACTCACAACAGACTTAAAACCTCAAGCACAGCACCTCAGAAGACAAAAGGGTACTAAGATCAAGGTTTTGGCTTTCCATCATCAAAAAGCAACTATCAATAGAGAAAAAACAAGCAAGAATAATACAGGAACATCCAAAGCCATGTGGGAATTGATTCCAAGTCTCTTTTCATTTCTCTCTCCAAATATAGTAGATCATTAGGCCAATCCCAATCTTCCATGCATTTGAAAAGCAAGGGCCAATCACATTAAAGAGTTCTGCAATGCTTCAAGCATTGGCTGGTAGCATTCCCAAAACAGGAACAGAAACTTCAAGTCTTTTCCAAATGTCAGAAACAAAACAACACTTAAGGAAAAGATGCTCATGATGTACTCTTCCATATTACAGACAAAACAGCAATTTTGAGTAGTGATACCCCATTGCACCAACTTGTCAAGAGCGTAGAGTTTTTGTTGAGCTACTGGCCACAGGAGAAAAGAGTGCCAGGGCACAATTTTTTTGAACCAGACCAGCCCAAACCAAGGGAATTTCGGTCCTTGCCGTCGAAACACCATGTAAGCTTCTTTAATTGACAACCTCCTAGATGGCTGTTCCTTCCACACCAGCCTAGCCACGCTGTTCACCTTTGGTATCACAACATCCTCCACTTCCTCTTTAACTTTATTCCATAATTCTCCTGGTGGCCAATCCCACCCTTCACTATTCAAATTGCAGCACAATTAGACCTCCTTTGTAAAACTAGAAGAGAAAATAACATGTTCACCAATCCAAGAGACCAAAGGCCCACTAGGGTGCAACTCATCATACCAAGGGAGATGCTATTTCCATTGCCAACCTCCCAATTTAAGCAAGGTTTGTGCTTAAGGACTTAAGTGCAAAATTTTGCACCATGACCAAGCCTTAGCTGGATTTTTCGTGGTACAGAAATTCCTCTCTTTTATAAGTTCCAACCGGGTCCAACTATGCCATAGGGCGCCATTCACATCCAAGCATAAGGTCCAAATTTGCTTGAGCTGGATTTTTCATAGAATGGTCCGGATGAAAGTATTTTGTGACTAAGTCAGCAAAGGGGAGGATGTGTGGTGTGAATAGGCTAGCAGAAGTGGTGGCATCTCATTAGGTATTTGGGCGCAGAGTACAGTAGTCACAAAGGTAACCAGGCCTGGAATTTTTTTTTTTTTTTTGGGTGTTAAATCAGATTTTTTTTCATTTTCATTTAAAAGATAAGATAATAAAAAAAAGAAGGATATCCGTTACAAGAACGAGTTAACATAGTGATTTTGGGCTCATCATGAGAGAACCCAATGATCTCTTGGTTAGGACTCAATTTCAGGGAAATCCTTACAATTTTTAGAATTTAATAATTCCAAATTTCTGGAAAATGATATGACATAGATTTTCTCATTCATTTGCTACCCATTAATGGCAGAAATACAAGAGCACTTATAGTGCAACTGCTACTCCTAATATCACTCTTTTTTTTTTCTTTTGACGCTTCATATAACCAGACACAAATGGGCCTGATTGCATTTTGGTACAAGACAACAAAACAATCACCCATAACAGAAACATACCCATCAGCCTACACCCCTACAAATCTGGTCTAACACCAACATCAAAATACGCGTCCTAATATTACAACATAACCACGGTAATAACAAAAACACAGCCCATAGACCCAATTCACAGACTTCACATATCCTTCTTAATTTTGCGTGAGTACACATGCTTAAAAGGAACAATTTCATACTACTTATTAGACACATATATAACAGTATCACCCCTGTACATAGCTAGGAATATAACACCCACTATTCTAAACAAGCCCTGTAAAGAAAACAAAATTGCGTCTAAGGCAACAGACTAGTCCTGTGTTTTATTTTGTAAGCTAGCATAGGGCCTGATATGCCACAAAGCACAATTTTCAAAAGACAAGAAGATCATAGTCTTCTGTTGTTGCATTCTCTAGAGATGAAGGAATGCTGAAGCTCTTTGTTTCAATCTTGTATCATGCAAAAATTGAAAGCTTTTGAAGAATGGATGATGGTCCGCAGATATACTTCTCGTATTCAAAAGCCAATTTTATAAATTTTTTATTGAGGCCCATAAATCTTTCACAAAAGCATAACTGAAAAAGAGACCGTCGTGACCCTCTTCATTATTCATACATACATAGCAAACATTTGTAGCCACAATCCCCCATTCTTTTAACTTATCAACAGTAAGCAATCTTTTCCCTGCAATCAACTAGGTGAAGAATCCATGTCTTCAGTGATCTTAAAACCATGCCATTCCAGGCCAAGATACAATATTTCCTTGGTTTATTTATAACTCACTTTCACTGCAACTCCTTTCAAGGGCCAACACTACATACTAGTTTGTTGCCATGGCAAGTATTTGGTGTTAGTAGGTTGTTCAGGTCCCCCTTAATTGCATAACCAGACCTGGGTTCCCCAAACAAAAACTATGATGTGGTTCTGGTGTCAATTGATCAGAGAATTGATAACCAGAGGAGTTCGGGAAGATGAAATTCCCCAGAAGATGAAATTCTCAGAAGATTTAGTAGTGTTTGAGATGCTTTTTATCTTCCTGGGGAGATGCTTGAGTGACTGAGGATCCCTAAAAAAGTTGGTTTCTTAAGAGGACCAAACTTGCTTTGCCCAGTGAAAGTTTGAATTTAAAATGACAAATGCTCTTGCTGCATTACTCCACAAAAAGACACTGCATTTCACTGATGATAGAAGTCAACCATGTAAAGCATATGGAATAGAAAAGTATCACCTTCTTCGACAGCATCAACTGGAGACTGAATTGATCTCACAGAAAGCTGAGAAAGAAAACATCATCAGCAACATAAGTCAAAACAGGCTTTGTCCTCACAACAAACCCAAACACACACTCAAACCAACCCCCCCCCCCCTAAAAAAAAAAAAAAAACCCCAACAATGAGAAAATCAACAAGCACCCCAAACAACCCCCAACACAAAGCCCCAAAAACCAACCAAAAAATGAAAAAGAAAAAGAAAAAGCAAATACTTAGATTAGGGGGTGAGAAGGTTGGGGGAGGAAGGGATGGGTGAAAAAAATTACTCCAAGTAATGAACACAGGGTAGCTGCATCAGGATTGACATACATCTATATCAGTCAAAGAAGGACCCAGCTTGTCTGCCAGTGCAGCCAGATGCTCCTTTGCATCCTAAAATCAGAAAGCATGTAATAGTGTAAGTTGCAGCAAAATATCACCACCATAAGAAAGGGTCCATATCATTTAACATGCCAAATGCAATTGCTCCAGCAAGCCCTGTTACCCAAGAATATATACATGGAACTGAAGTTTTTTCTCAACCTTAGTTATCCTTATCAACTAAAAACCATTCCATCAACTAAACTTTTTTCATCTACCCAGTCTGCCTACAAACAGGGATGCTGTCCCTCCCAAAAACCCAATATAAAGAAGAAGAAGAAGAAGAAGAAGAAGAAGAAGAAAAAAAGAAAGAAAGAACTGAAAGGAACCGTCTGGTTTTTGTTTTACAAATTTCAAGTAGAAGAAGACCAAGACAAACAGGAGGATTTTGTTTATCTTTACAAATAAACATTGCATTTTACATTTCTAAAATTCAAAATATGTCTTTTATTCACCCAAATAATTCATATTTGCCAATATAATTATCTTTTAGATATATACAAAAATTATGCTGTGCATGTTTGTAAGGAAAAACCAATTAATATTGAGCATTGAGATTTATCACACTTCTTGCACTAATGGCTTCCCTTTTGGATTATTCCATAAAAATAAAATATCTTCATCCAAAGAGTATCTCCTTTTCTGCAAGAGCATCCCTTTAGTTGATTAAATAATTATTTCTTAATTGACCAAGAAAAGTCAGCTCTCCAACAAATCTACAGATTATTATTCCAAAGTAGGGACCGAATGCATCAAATCAAAATTGTCATTTTAAGACACAGAAATATTACATAAGTATTTATGAAGAACAGTAAAAATTCTAAAAGACCCAGAATGATCATGTCAAATTAGACACAGTATATGAAAAGATAAAAACTACAGAGTGAAAACTGACATAGGACATTACCTCATCAAGATAATCAACATCAAGGTCTCCAGAATTGTCAACATTTCCAAACATAAAACCCAGAAAACGATTTCCACTCCCAGCTTCTTCATATTCCTCATCATCATCTGCCAAATTTTTAAAAAAGAATAAAAAGTGTTATCCTAAGTTGAAATATAAAAAGCAGCAAAACTGATTTAAACTTAACAGCAGCCTCATGCAGTCCTCAGCAACTGATATTGAGCAAGAAACATCAGTAAATACAAACAACTCTACTGCTAAATAATATTTCTGAATAAGCATATTACACATCAAAAGAACTGGCAGGATTCTTGAAAAAGGAGAGAGGTGAATTGATGTCCACAATAATTTCTGCAAATCATGTGAATCAGAGTTGGTATTTGTAGGCAGAAGCTCTACACATGCACTATAATCTGCTCTTATAGGGTCATATTTTTTGTGTGTGTGTGTATCACAATGACAAAATCCACCATGAAATGCTATCTTAAAGCCAGCTTCATCAGGTTATCACACAAACCACACTAATAATCTTAAAAGCAACTTTATGATGCTTTTCTGTACCATACTACTTCATCTATATAACATTCAGCATACAAGAGGGCATTTACAACCTAAGATATACACCACTCCAGAGTACATAACAAGTTTAAAAGGAGGTCCATTCTCACATGGTGTCAGATCTATGGTTCGGTAAGATTTCAAGGCACTAGTTGCACCCTTGCCCTAGTTCAAAAACCAAATAACAGGTATTTAAGCTAATAATAAGCTCAAAATATATGATTCAATCTCATTTTAACATCCTGTTCCAAAAATAACACATCCTAGCCTGCTTGTTTGCAGGCAAAAAGGCACTTAGCACTGATAAAATTTTTAAAAAATAACATACTCTGCCAGAAGCATAAGGCTTTTTTCAAAAGTTTAAGTATAGTGACCCAGTAAAACTGTTGGAAGCAAAATGATGATCAGGGGCTTAAACAGCAGTAGGAAAGAACAGTACTTCTCTAAGGTTCTTCATTGCAGCTCCTTTTTGTGCCCATTAAAGCAAATTGCTAGAGTTATCTAAATGCATACTCCATTAATATAATTTGAATATTTTACCTTTTATAGAAATAATAATAAACATAGCCTGTATGTATATTTGCTAGGTTTGCAGAAACAGATCCACAACCCTATTTTCAGAGTCCTCAGACAAAGAACTTTATATCCAGGATCTACAGGGAAACAAAAAATAAATGAATAAATAAGGCCAGAAATCTAAAATCTGAAATGCACTGGCTGGTCTTGGATTAATCTTAATTCCATTTCAATTCATCTTTAGCTTCTGCACATCATCAACCAAAATATTCAAACAAGTTGATTTTGAGAGATTCCCATGGCCAATATATGAGAAGTAACATATCTAGTCTGTATTGTGTATTCCATCGATATCATACCATCATCCTGACTGTCTTGAGATGTACCACCAGAGTTGTAACCCATGTTGTTTGACTAAGTCTTCCTTACTGCCATAAAATAAAGAGACTATTACTTAGGATTCAAACTAAATAAAAAACTGCATAACTTTAGAAGAGTATAATAGACAAGAAATAAAACATGATAGAACCAGAGCAGATATATTTCTAGATTTTACAGAGAAGACAATAAATTCAATTGAATAGCTATAGAAGAAATTTTCCAGTGTCGACTGGCTGCCTGAAAATCATAATAAGAGACCAACTTGCTCTTACTAATTCAATAAAATTTAAGCATTATGACAGTGTCAATTGCACGGTTTTCTATAATTTAATTCTACAAAAGAGCCAGGAGAAACAGATCATAATATTCTCGAGCACCATGTTTTCAAAAACAAATTCCATAGGGGATAGATACAGTAGAACAGGTGCTCAAGCTTTCCCTACTTTTGTGTTTTATCACCTTAACTTGCCTAATTAAATTCCCTCAGACAGGTTCTTCCATCCAATTTGTTGATTTAATTAGCCTAATGCAAAACTGCAAATTCCCAAATCATAAAACATCAACTAATTGAAAGCGTAATACTACTAGTATCACTATCAATGAAGATGCTTGAGTACAAAAGCTCAAACTTGTTCTATTTTTCCATTTCATCAAACAACTTTGCCCACAAGTTTTTGAGCATCGAACAACTGTTTTTGTTTCAAATAGATTCCTCCAATGCTTTAGTCAAAATTAAACCCAAAAATATATTCCAAATCACAAAACGCCAACTACAAATGGAGACACTTGAAAGCATGAGCCAACGCTTATTTATATTACTTTTCCCTTCCAACACCATATTTGCCTGCACAAGTTCAAGCCTCCAATTATTGCATTTCCGTTCTTGCATCAAAATCCAATGGTTTAGTTAGCCTAGCGTACTCAACCATCAATTCACAAATTAGAAAATACCAACCACTTAAAAGCAAAATACTTCCGATTCCACTTCCACAAAAACACTTAACTCCCTAAGAAAAAATTTCCCCATCCCCTTGGCCGTCCCATCTCTGTCTCACCCAATGGACATAGCCTTTGTACGATGATCTTTCAGTACAAAGCCCAATTTTCTACCATGTGATTGGCCAAAAGCACAGAAAGAGGCATTGAAGCACAAAAATTACATCATCCAGTGAATTTCGTCCGCTGTCAAGAACTTATTAATTTAATAACAGCTTATGAATCGGACATCATAAAAAGATGATAATACTAGTTGCACGTAGAACCACACCTAAAGCAGCAAGTAAAAACAAAAAATCCAAATTTTCACAGGAGAAGGTAACAATCTCACGAAATTACGATAAAATTGACTAAAACACTAGAATAACAATAACATTCGCACCTTATAAATAGAGCCCTTCCTAGTACGCAAAATTCAAGCTAGTGATTTTTGTTTGCTTCGATTATGAATCATTTTCACTATCCTACATTCAATTTCCGTTCTTTGTCCCGGTATCCAAAATACTCTTCAGCAAATCACACATAAATCAATTAATGTACTGTATATAAACAGGGGGCAAAGAAATTAGGGTTTTGTATCTAAACGAAGACAAAACTGCTTTAGCACTGAATTCTGCTTGAACAATCAGGATCGCGTGGGTTTTTGTCCCCGGAAGAGAGGAGGTGTGTAGTTGTGTGGAGTTAGTTTTTGTTTTTTCTTATTTGGGGTTTAATAGTGTTGTTGAAATTATGCGGAGTTGCTCCTGGTTTATAAAGGAGAGTGGCGTTGTTTTTTTTTTTTTTTTTTTCATTTCTCCCTTTCCAGCAACTATTTAAGTATTACGCGGTTTTCGTTTTTTTATTCCAACAATGAGCCGGCTGTCAGTTATAACTGAATTTTCGTGCGGTTCCGTACTTCTATTTCAATTTCGTAAACCGGTATTCATACTATCCTTAATTTATATTTTTTTAAATTTAAATTATTAAATAAACTATAAATTTAATAATTCATATTTTAAAAGCTGAAAACGAATAATAAAACATAAAGCAAAACTAGTGCCGCCTCAATATAGTATGGAATTATAAAATCTCTTAAAATTAAATATAAAACTGAGAAGATAATCTATAATATTTAAATTTTATGTGTAATTTGATATTTTTTCATTTATATTTTCTTTTCAAATATGCATAAAATTAACATATAATGTATTCGTGTTGTATATAATAAATATAAAAAAAAATTTAGACTAATAATATAGAATACTAGTAATAAATGAAATTATTAATTAATTTTTCCAACAATTTTAATGTTGAAAGATTAAAATAATAGAATAACAAAAGAATAGCAAAAGTAAAAGCAAGTAGAGATGAGTGGGTAACCCTATCGCATGGAATATCCATCCAGACTATACTGAACTAGGTAGATTTTGAGTAGATGGTAATATCTCAAAACTTATTCTTAAAAGATAGAGTATAAGTAGGAAGCCAACGTATTATGTACCTACCTTATAACCTATACTTTGAAACATATAAGGTACAAATTTTAAAGTCTCTACTTAATAATAAACAAATAAAATTAATAAATAAATGATATTATCTCATTAAAATAAAGTAAAACTTAACCTATCAAAAACATTAAATTAAATGCTTGTTAGTCTATTCACTTCTATCTTTCATCTTTGGTTTTTACTTAATTGTCAATTTTTTACTTTCTCTTCCTTTACTAAATCCATCATTAGGAAAGTTCAATAAAATAATATTTGAATCTTTTGTTTCTACTTCTAATGCATCTTACGACAATTACTTGTTTTTTTATAGTTGTTTTACATTTAACAAAAGATTTGATATTATTACTAAAGCACAATATAATTTTCTTAAACTGTAGAGAGATTATTTTACTAATGTATATATCTTAAAGAAAAAAAATATTTTAATTTGAATTTATATTTTATATTGTTTTTCATGTTATGTCTTTATTTTCTCATGGTTAATTATTTGATCATATATTATCATCATATCTATAATTATTGAATTACATAATCACGTGAATTTTTTATTCAAATTTTAATAAACTTTATAAATTTCACATTAAGTACAATGTTTATCACTTTTATTTTTTAAAATGATACGCTTGTTCCCTTAAATATCTTTATAATGTGATTATTACAAAATAAGTATTTTATTTACATAAATAATGCTTTGTATAATACTTCCATAAAAATTCATTAATAATAATAACAATTAAAGAACCATTTAAGGAAAAAAAATTAGTCAAAAATAAATCTCAATAGAATCCATACATTGTCGACGTTTGAAAGATTGTTTAAATTAAACAGTTGCTTTTAAGGAAAAAAAATATCAAATTTATTTTATGTTTCAAAAAATAGATATATTAGAATTTATAAGTCATATGAACCTTATATAATTTATAGCGTACAGAGTACATGGTGATTTAAAAGTAGTCAAGTACAAATATCAGAATTTCAGAATTTACACTCATAGGATAGGATATGGGTAGGTTTACATACTCTACTCATTTTATACTTACTCCTAAAAGTAAATGTGACAAAAAATGGCAATTGTATTTGTCAGATATATTTCGTAAGTAATGGATAATAGTTGAGAAGTTTCTAGTTAAGTTCAAATTTTTTTAGTAACTACAATACAAATATATTTTATAGCTAAAATTATGAGACATCATATTGTTAATTATAAATAGTAAAAAAAAAAGGCCTTTTGCTTTAATATAATAGATAAAAAAATTAATAGGAGAAGTTACTTAAAATTATATTAACATTTATCCCATCTATGAGTCCTCTATTCAATAAATAAAAATCAAACGATAAATTTAGAGTATCAATAACACTAACCCGATTCAACTAAAAACTTACCAATAGACTAGAGACATTCGTTGAGCTGATCTATGGACCCAGATATTAATAATAATAATAATAATAATAATAATAATAATAATAATAATAATATAGCTAAGATAATATAATATAACTATATTACTTATTATTTACTATAATCGCGTAAAATAGGCTCAATAGTTCATAAACTTTTAAAGATAACTTATATATGTAATAAAATTATTATGAGACATAATATAACATATGAAATATATACATATGAGTCATATGTAATTTTTAGATATTTACATAGGCAGCATTTGGTTGTAAGGATAGGACAAGACAAATATAAGGAAACTGGACAGTACAAACTTATCATATCATGTTTAGTTTGTATAATACTGGACATAAAATTTATATTATAAAATAAATATTTTTTTATAATATTTAATAAAAATAATATTCAATAACTTAATATTATAATATCGAGAGATATTTTTGGAAATGTAAAATATTTTTTATTTTTACTCAATGAATTTTATTTTTGTATCGTGATTCAGATGTAATAAAATTTAAATATTTTGTTTAGTCCATCAGCTTAGTTTTTATTTGGTTACCAAGTAAATTTATAAACTAAACATGAGATAAAATTTTTTATCCTATCTAGTACGATGAAAATTGTATAACCAAATGCAACCATATACCCTAATTAAATAAAATACCTAATTACTGGTATCTTAAGCAAAAACGAGTAGGAAAATCATATTAAAGTCATAAAAAAATTTAAAAAACAATGGGAACGGTTAGGAACAAAGCAATTCAAGCGTAGCTTAAGTGAAGGGCAGGTATTTAAGAATTAAATAAAGTGGTCATGCAAAATTTAACATAATATTTAGGAGAATTAAGCTTAAAGAGTGAGGAATTTAGCCATTTAAAGTATCTAAGGTACTTTAAAAATCTTGAGAGTGCTCTCTAATAATCATACATACAAAGAGCGTTTTAAGAAAATTTGAGTGAAGGATTGAAAATCAAAGAGAAAAAATTAGAAAAAAATAGTAAAATCTATCCGCAATTTAGTATAGTTTTTCACGAGTTAAAATAAATTGAGCAAACGATGTAGTTTTCACTTAAACTATCCTAAACTAATATTTAATTGTTATGTGAAAGTTTTTCATGAAACTATTTTCTATATTTTATTTAATTTTTTAACCCTAAATTATGCATAAAATAATGTTTTTAGTCAAAAATAGTATATTTCTTTTAATAACCCTATTTGGATTCTAAGCTTAGTTCATTATTAAAGCACTTACACTAATATAGAGTAGTTGTATTGAGGTGAAAAGTAAGGAGTTATAGAAAATCACCATTTAA
Source organism: Lumnitzera racemosa (assembly GCA_024138005.1). NCBI lineage: Eukaryota > Viridiplantae > Streptophyta > Magnoliopsida > Myrtales > Combretaceae > Lumnitzera > Lumnitzera racemosa. The sequence continues at coordinate 73,470,080 of JAMXBC010000007.1, read as the reverse complement.
TATTCATAAGTGAATTTGGTAACTTAAGGATATTATTTGTACCGAATAAGGAGTTGGGAAATAATGAAGCTAAGGAAGGTTGTTTAAAGTATTATTTATTATTTTAAATTGGTCTCATAATTCTAACTTTGAAGAAAAGTGAGTAGATTAACTAATTAGGAGATATTGGTTAAGGGTAGATGATGACTCAAAGAATTATGTGAATGAATTTTTCAATAGAATGGTACTCAAAGAGTAGGTCATAAGCAAAATTTGTGAATAAAATGTAAAAATAGGGGATTCAAAATCTTCGTCAAAAGATGAGTTTTTTAAAAATTCTATAAATAATAGAGGTATAAGATAACTCAAAAGATTGTTTAATAGGGAGCTTAACTTAGAGTAATTCATAAACTAAAAAATTTATATCATGAATAACCCTATGTCACTTATATAGCAACTTAGAGGATTTTTTACTAAAAATAACTACTATAAAACCACTTAAAACCTAACTCAAAGAATTTAGTAATTTAAGGTAACTTATAAAAATCAATGAATGGTTAAGAAATCATAATTTTTAAGTAGAAATAACTTATGAAATTTATTACTAAACGATAAAAAAACATACAAAACAAACTATTGGCTAATGAATCAAGCTTGAAAACTAATCTATTATGTATTTTTAGGGATAATTGAAGAATAAGGAGACAATGGTCTGGAATAAGTTATTAGTGAGAGTAAGTAAGTTGAGATTGATACTTCAAGGCATATTAAAGTATCATATCCGGATACTTAGAGAAGTAAGAATGTTTGTTTGTGGTTGTAGTTAGATTGTATGTGTGTATGCTATTGACTCGCTAAAAATGTGAGTGCGTGAACTGATAAGTGTATCAGGTTATGGAAGTAGTACAAACGATGAGTCAATGTCATATTCTACAAAAAGTTAGGTACTAAATATTAAATTATCTGAATTTTTTCCTAAGTTGAGTTATCAATAATTTAATTAAAAGTGAGTGAAAATTGAATAACAAGATAAACACTAAACCAAATGTTTTAGTTGCATTATGAGGATCTCGAGTTTAGAAGATAAAAAAGATTAAACCCGGATTATCTCATTTGAATTGATGTGATATCTTAAATCGATATTCGAAATTGACTATAAGGGATTTAATTAAACTCACTAGAACTCCCTTACCTCTCAGATTAGTGGAATTCTAATCATAGTATAAATTCACTCATTAAGATAATTTATCTATAATTATTTAGTAAATAATAATACACTCACATCGAATTTATTATTCTAATTAGAAATATGATTTAAGCATGTCTTCATGACCCAAACCATACTTCTAATCACATTAAGTACATGAGTTTATAAATTTAATTAAAACTTATGTATCCTTATGAAGAGTTTTTTAAAAAATTCAAGCTATGTTCAACAAGAGTTGTTGAAACCCTCTGGTATATCTTACAACTCCATCTAGCTAAAAAGTAATGGCCATATACTAAATAACTAGATGATAAATACAATAGAAAAATACCCAAACACTCAATATCGACATCGGAATAATATACGAACACTTTTATTCATCAAATCCATCAATACAAAACCCAATTAAATTAAGTACTAAATTATATCGTAAAACTCAAATGAATTAAGATATATATAAATTAAAATAACAAGAAAAAGAAAACATCTCGATCGATATATTCAATCCCAAAACCCGCAATAATCGGCATATTTCGATTCATTTGAAACCCGAGATGATTCTTTAACGAGTTAGAATAAAATAATTTAAAATCCTAAAATTAAATATGAAATAATCAAATTAATAAAACGCAAAATAAAATTTTTATTCTTTACTAAACTAAAATAAAACCAAAAAATCAGAATCCGTGAGGAGCTGATGTTTTTCTTCTCGTCCCCTCTTCTTTTTTTGTTTTCGGCTCCTATATATTCCCCCCTCTTTGTCTTCCGCTCCTGTCTTTTATTCCTCTCCTCGGCTGTTGCTTTTTTTTTTTTTATTCCGTGCTCATAGATGGGCTTCCTTTTAAGACGTCAGCTATCCAATGGATTGGACTTACCCCAGACATCGTCCCTCAATTACAACTTTAAGTCTCTTTTCATGTAGTGAACTTAGAGAAAAGATTTAATATAATGCTATTTCCTTTTCATCATGTGATGAGCTCATCTACTCTTATGGGTTGTGCTTGTTATTTTCATTACAGTACATCTTAGGATAAAGTTCCCTGTACGTGGGCCTCCAACATAAGTCCAAATGGTCTCTTTTTCGGCTAAGTGTGTAGTTTTAAAAACTTCTGCCATAGGTACACAAGTTGCTGATCTGCTGTATTTTAAAGTCCACGATTGCAGCTGTTGTTTGGAATTGCGCTTGCTGCTGTTCGGTAGAGTTCATGGCTATGGAATTGAAGCTAAGTTCACATACAAATAGAAATTGGCTTTAGCCATTCGGTTCATCTCAGCTCGGGTTTGCTTCTTGGTCAATGCTCAGTTCTTATTTAGAAATGGAAGAGTTGATGCTGAAAACTGTAACTGCTTGTTGGTTCGGCTGTAAGATGCCCAGATTGGTTTGGAGTTACCAAGTGCTGCCGTTGTTGTCTCGACTGATATGGAGTGCTAAAGTCGTTGCTGATCAATGCCTGGAGTGCGCCATTACTCTGTTTGGAGCTTGTAATGTGTTTGCTAAGGGCTGCTCAAGTTTGGGACGCAGCATCTATTCAAGTTGGCGCTCAAATTGCTGTCGACTTCAAACGGAGCTACTGCTGGCTTGTTGGTTGCCTAGAGTGCTGTAAGGATGCTGTTGCTGTTCAGTTTCTGTTGTTGCTTGGGTGTAGACAACAACGGTTAAGTAGTTCTCGGCCTGCTGTTGGTTGTGTGGTTGTCGCAAACTGCTGTTGATGTTGAAGTGCCGTGGCTACTGAAATCTCACCGGTGCGCACTTAGATGACTTGGCATAGGGGTTGTTTGGTTGTTGCTGTTGAGGAGCTCTTGGCCAGCTGCTGCACTTCTCTGTTCGTTGCAGCTGCTGTTTGTTTCTTGAATGTTTGATCTGCTAGAATGGAGATCACGGCTTCTCAATTCTAAGTCCACGGCCTGCTGTGTAGGAGCTGCTCGGCCATTGCTTGGGGAAGTAGAGTTGCTACTCGTGTCCAAAATGAATGTTCTATTGTGAATTTCATACACGGCTCGAGTTGCTTGGCTAGCAACTGCTGCAACTTGCATGAGTGTCCTGCTATTCGTGCTCAGTTGGATTTGAGCAAGGGACTGCTGTTGCACTTGAAGTTCTCACATGTTGCAACAGCTCGTGCAATTGATTGAAGTGTCGTGGCCTCCAATTTTTCCAAGTGATTGCTGCTGCAATTTTTTTGAGAGTCGGATCTTGCTAGCTACTTGGTTTGGGTACTACTCTCCTCTTCTCAAAAAGCTATCACGATTAGAGCTTAGAGCTATTGCAGTTACTGCTGATAACTCAAGTGAGCTGTTCACGTTGCTGTTATCAATTTCAGATTGCTTTAGCATCCTCTTCTCGATTGGAAGCATCAGAATGTGTTTGCTGTTGAAAAGTGCTTGGCAAGGCATTGGAGTATTTAAGCTGCTGAGATTTCCCCAAGTTAACTGCTGTGCTTGGAGTTGAGCCTGCTATTGAACTCCTTAAGAAGGGGTGCCCGGTTCTACACTAGCTCAGATTGGTAGATAACAAATTGTAGTTGCTGTTTGTTCTGGATTGGGGAGCCTAAGCGCTTCTTGTAACTCAAGTCGCAAGCACTTGGGATGAAGTTCAAATTATGTCAGTCACTTAAAGTGATTGTGAAGCTTGATTCTCGGCTTGCAATAAAACCGAAAATAACAAGATGACATAAGCTCAACTCAATAATAAAGAAATGAAGTGCATGTATGTTATCAAATGAATTGTGGATGGCTTAGTCTTTGCTTCAGGAGTTGCTGTGATTTGAACAGATTTCATTCTAGCTGCTGGTTCTTGGCTTGCTTATATCAGTCGCGACAGGGGTTGATCTGTTTGGAGGACCAGTTCAAGTAGGTCCATGTTGATCTTTAGCAGCTGGATTGAAAATGATATTTACAGCTGCTGCATCAAAGTTTCTCTGTTTCAGCTGTTAAGAGTTGAAGTCCAAAAGCATCTCAACTATTGTCCAAACTCGTGTGTTACAGTTATGAAGTGTAGTTGCTCTTCTCGGCCTTGTTTGATTTGATTGCTCCTTATATCAGCTGAAGCTCAATCCCATTAACTGCATAAGTTCCCTTGAGCTGCTGTAGATGGATTATGTAGGCTGCTAGCTGTCATCTAGTGCTTGGTTCATCAGGACTTCTTACTGACAGCTACTGTTCAAGGCTTCATATAGCCGCTGGCTGTTATCTTATACTTAAAGCAAAATGTTTGGCAACTGTCATGAGGGAATATTTAGACCAATGAAGCACTCATCATATATCAACTTGAAACTAAGAATTAAACACTATCATGTATAATTTGCTCCCAAGAACAGCTAATAGTATAGATAGATTCTTGTAATCCTATATAAATCACGTGAGGCTCTATTTTGATCTTTTCCATTTTTTTTTTCTAAATCTTAACAAAACTGATCCAAATATATGCATTTTGGCCACTTTAAGTCAGAAATAATAGTAAAACTCCATAAAATGCATGTAATTTGCTATTTTGGAGAAGATAAATGTGTAATTTTATCATGCTTGACCGAGGAGTTGGAATGTGCAGAATCTCTAGCTATTATTTTCGACTTGGAACATACTCTGCTACAGGGATGGAGAAAGATTGAAGTTAAGTCCGATTGCTTTGCACTGATTGAAGGAGTAAAGGATCTATCAGTAGCTTTTTGGAAGATTAATCATTTAATTTAGAAGATTAGAGAACTTTCTCTATTGTTTGAAGATTTTTTTTTTATTAAAATTAATCGTAAAACAAATGCATGCGCCGATTGGATGCATCCTAAGGCAAGAACGACGATTGTCTCTTTTTAGCTAGAATCACCCCCATCTCCTTTAACTTCTTTGATGGGTGTTGATTTGGGACATAATTCCCTGAACTGAGTTTGATTCATTTATAATAATATTGACTTTGTCAAAATATAAATATACGTGTGATTTTCCAAATGATAACATCAACGACAATATATTCAAAGGAATAAAATTTTTGATATAACACATAAAATTATTTTTTTCGGCCTTTTATTTTCTTTTATGATTTATACTTTCTACAAAAGAATAAGGGTTAAAAGATAAAGCTTTGAAGATATAATGCAGCTAGCAACACAGCTCAAAGCAGCAAAGCCTATTAAATTTTAGAACCTATTAAATCATGCATGGTTAGATAGAATCCATGGTGGATTGTAAATAGCACAAAATAGGTTTTAATTCAAAACCTTCAAAATCTGCATCTACAGTGTAACGTACAGGTATAATCATTGAACCATCTACTATCTATAACATACATACAATAGGTTTAATATTATAGGGTATATTGGGGATTATTGTAATTGATCGATCACATCCGATGAGTGTATCGATTGGCTTTAAAAAAGTCTTAATTTGATGACATATGGAAGGATGATCTTAGAGAGGTATAGGAAGAGGACTAGGCAAACCCAATGTCTCATTTGCATGCATGTGATAATAGATCAAATCCTATATAATTGAATGTTATTGATCCATTCTTTACAAGAGAACTGATTTCATCTTTATGGATGCATTTCAATAGAGCTTTCGTATCAATCTCAACTTAGTAATATGTACAAAATGTCTTCAAATGAGAAGATAAATTTTTTATTTATAGATTTTGGAGGTTAATATTAATTATCAGATAGCTTTGAGATCGAAAACTAAGATTAAGCATTGTAGATGACCATTGGATCACTTTTGATGATCAAACGGATAAGGTTCATTCGTTCATTTCTTCTTATGAAAAAGATGGACTCAGATATAGAAATAAGTTTGGCTATGCCAACTCCTTTTAAGCTCAATTGATCTTCTTTACCTTCAGAAATAAGATGAAGGCTTATAAAAGTTTTCTTAAGGCTTATTAAGGTCACATGAAATGAACTCAGAAGAACTTCTTTCGAGTCAAATTTTCATGTGTGAGACAATCAGAGGAGGCTGAGAGAAAAAAAAATCTAATTATCTATATTTTGAGTCTACCAAGCTAAATCTTTCTAAGCTATCCTTAATTAGGCCCAGTTTTGTATACCCTGCCATTATCTATTCAACCATTTCATAGTGTTAAACAAGGTTAAAAGGTCAATTACTAAAATAACCCCATGCATTTTTCTCCATAACCAAAAGTTCCTTAGATAAAGTTTCGAGGGTTTTGAACATTTCTTTAAGTTACTTCTTCAATTGTTATAGGGCATATACAAGATGCTAAGTTATTGCTTTTATTATTCAACTTGTTTGTGAGACTATTGCTTTTTACTTATCATTGAATACGATAGGACAAAGTGACATTTGAATTGTTGATGCAATATTTGCCTCTCAATGTATAATATTCTTTATCTTATAGTTGCTCCATTGTCATTGAAATAATGGTTAGACATCCGTAACATGGTAGTAATGCTCTAATTTTCACAATAATAGCGTAATAATAAATTTTGTAGGTACTTATGAAAGTTTGAGCGTTCAAGTTCTTTCTTTAACAAGTGTTAAATAATGACCTTATAGAATTTTCACTTATTTTATCCTATTGATTAGCTTTGAACATGACTTTAGAAATGTTGTCATTAATAACTTCGATATTTTTCTTTTTCAACTTGTGGCCAGGGAAGAAATTTTTTTTTTTTTTCCAATTATTGCTAGACATTTTGACATTTAATTTGTTGATAAATGTTACATGATAACACCTTTTACTGTAGTGTAATGTTGAACTTCATAATTTCTTTCTTCTTCTTTTTTTTTTTTAATTTTCTAAGTATCAGTATTGATAACTCAACACTTTATAATAATTTCTCCATTTGTAGACTTATCACTTCAATGCTAAATATCAAGGTTTATTGATAACCCATTGATATTTCATCACATTTTCTAGTGAGATGTGGTAAAACCCTAATCCCATGTGGATAAGCTTAAGGTCTGCTATTGACCTCTAAACCCTCTTCAATCATTCCCACATTATTTTATAATTTAGATTCTCATTTTCTGATAGACCATTCTATGTAATTTTATCATCTAATGTAAATCATTTTTCTTTGTACCTAATTGTGATTTTCATTATTTATTTGCATAACTAAAGTTATATATGATCGTTTCGGCATTTTAGCACAAATATACTATTTTAGAAGCCTCTTAATAATAATTTAGAAGTTTTATTCGTAAATAAGTCCGTATGGCTGAAAGGGGCCTTGCTTCCTCAAACTAAAAAAAATAATAATAATTAAATTATCAAAAGTGAGAAAATAGCATCACTTTTGTATTTTAAAGAACAAACTTTAATGCTAAAACCATTGTAACTTAGTTATATCAACATTGGCATCTTAACGAAATGGATCAAATTTAAATTCCCCTTTTCCCTATGTTGTAACATGGTTAGCCTAAAGAAAAAGAAAAGAAAAAAAGACTTTAATAATGTGCTAATGAGGGATTGGTGGCTAAGTGTATGCTTTTACAAATAAGAAATCATGAATTTAATTCCCATTAGAATTATTACTGTCAAACTTGAATATGAGTTTGGAATCTACAAAACGAACAAAGGTAAGGCTTTAGGGGGGGTACCGGGGCTAGTCTGGCATAGTAATTTTGATACCTAAGTTAAAAGTGTGTTTCAATGTTTGGATAGGAAATAAAGGATTTAGAGAGTAAAGTGCTTAGGAAGTTCTTATAGAAGGTGTGTTCCCATATTTAAGAGCTTTTTGTTTGGTAACTATTATGGAAGGTAGCTAAACTGTTAGTGACACGTGTTGGCTCCTAAATTTAGCCATCTGTAAATCTTAGAGAGAAGTGGGCAATTAGACAGTTATTGTCTAGATAACTGTTAAACTACTCGAGCCCATATTTAGATATTTGAATCTTCTTCAACCGGGCTTTAATAATTGAGCTTCAAGTGGTGTTGATCGGAAGAGTAATGTCGAGCTGTAAAAGCCCTAGCAAGAGGTCGACAATCGAACTACTAATCTAGTGATATTGACTTAGTGGCTAGTTACAACAAGACTAAGTCGAAAGCATTATCCTTAGTTGATCCTTGATTCATTTAGGACAGGTCGGCATAACGCCGAACATCAAACTAATGGGATGAATCTCAACAAGAATCATTGTACTTTTGAAGTTGCATTTATTACTTGCCTCTTAATAAATAATATGCTACTCTCTTTTTACTTTTCTTTTCCATAATAACATATTTAAAAGAGTAAATCAAGCAAGAGTGTTGGATGAAAGGGTACTAAGCTAAAATAAATCTTCTAAGCTTTAATTGGTGTGTAAGTTCGATAAGGGTTGTTAGTTAAACTTCCTCTTAAAATTTCATTTGTTAAAAGATAATAATTAATTAAATAAATTCTTATTGACCACTCTTTATTTATTAATAATTATACCATAAGTGATAATTATATTGTCAATGTTATAAATATTTTCATATTATAGCATAGAGTATTAATAAATAATAAACAGTCATATTACTTGATATATGGATAAATATCAACAAAACGAATAGATTTTATTGAATAATCTATTTTCTAATCATCATATTGAAAATAATTTTTTTTTTAATGGTAGAATCACTAATGAAATAATTTTGCATAGTCATAATAGAAAATATTATAAAATTATGTTGTACTTTCAATTCTACTTGTAGTTTTATTGTTTTAATATTTTTTTGTGATATATTTTTATTGATAATAAAACTTGCATAAGTTTATTTATTAATTTTATTTTTCTTATAAATTGATAATTAAATTTCAACTAATATACACCTCATATAAAGGTAAAAATTTATTCTTTTAATCTTTTCACAAAGGGCACTAAGTACTTGCAATCATTTCATAAAGAAATTTAAAATTTCATTCCTACCGAATACTAAAAAGTATTGCAAATAGGTGCACTTGTTAGTAAAATCTGAGATACATTATTATTGCCAACGACAAATAAATCTTTTTCTAGGAGTAATTCTAATATGACTTGAATAAGATAAATTCAACCCTCTCAATTCCATGGTTCTCTATCTGTACATGGTTTTATCAATGACATAAGATAAAAGTTGTAATTTTTATTTCTTTAGCTTGTAATATGCATCTAAACAATAGTCTTGGCGAGGAAATTATAATTGTCCTTACAACTATTTTGAAAGCCCAAATAATTTTTTTTTTTTTTTTTTGGGCAAGAAAAGACTAGAGTAATGCCAACCCGTCGAAATAAGTCGTAGCATTAGAATAACAAAGCTCTAAAAAATTTTTAACGTAAAAGCCCATATATCTTGTTATACGTGAGCAAATTTTAACATTATTTAAGGCTATGCTGTACTTGGCCCACGAAGGAATCTTGTTGTGCCAGGCTAATTTTATTTGCATCATTAATTAAAGAAAACAGTTGGTGCTTGGGTAATGTGCGAATTAATTTTAGAATATATATATATATATACATTTAAAAATAAAATATTAATGCAAAAAGATTATCTTTTCTTTTTTTTTTTGTTATTATAACTTTTCAGTATTAACATAAATATACTAATAAAAAAAAATTCATCTTTTAATTAAACTTAAAAATCAATGGCAACTTTTGAGAAGATTTTAATTACAATAACTTAACATCACATGTTCTAGAAAATCTATTTGAAATTTGTTTAGAAAAGTATGAAAATAAATTAAATAGAAAATTTTATTTAAACACAAAATAAAAAACAAGAGCATAATTTTGAACATTTTAAGAAAAATCTAAATTTGATTTAAATTAATAAGTAATAATATAAGCTAAATTTGAACATCATAGAAAGAAGATAAATCTTAATTATAATATGATCAATGATATTGGTTTGATGATTTGAAGTGTCGAAATTTGTTTACAATAAAAGTATGTTGGAAAGAGATCTAAAAGTAGTTGTTTAATACTTAAGATCAAATGAGAGAAAGTAATAACAAACAAATACTTATTTATTTAGGATAAAAGCAAACAATTTGAGTTTCTCTTTTGCTTGGGTTAAGAAATATATTTATCATCCATAAAAAAGTAAAAAAAGAAAAAAAATGTTAAAAGGGAACAATTGTAGAATATTAATGTAAAACGCTAGTAGTCATTCCACTTGGCAAACAGACCAATTATGGTCATATCTTTCATATTTTTCCATTTATAACTAATGGTACTTCCAAAAAAATTGGAAGATAAAATAAAAAATGGTTCCTTTTAGAAAAACATTAATAAAATACATATAAATAAATAATTTTACATATAAACATCTTTTGCTATACACCTATGTGATGCCTTGGGACCCTAATTGGGCATTACAACTCATTATATAACCCACAATTCAAAATTATGTTAAGGCTTCTAAGTCTATAAGTAATCACTTGAAAATTTCAACCATAATTTCAATTAACTTCTTAAAAGAGGAGGAATATCATTAATACGAAACCCATCAAAGTGGGAATCGAGTCACAAACTTCTTAGGAGTCTACAAGCGCTTAAATCCACAAGTGTCAAAAAACAACAAATAAGTATCCATCTCTTCAACAAAACATGTCTCTACTAATACAACATAACATAACTTTAGTAAATACATATCTCACAATCTAATCATCATAAAAGTAGAGATACTTGACACCCTCTTCCTCTTGGATATCCTCCACATTTGACTCCTCATAAATAAGGTACTTATCCATCCTTGTGCTTAAAAAAGAATGAAGAATGAGCCGAAGCTTAGTACGAGCATACAAACACATAAGGAAGCCAAGCCCAAACGTATACATGCATATAATGCAAGCTATATCAAGAATAAGTAAACAATAGATTAGTCATCTTTAATTTAGGTCCACAAACATTAAAGGTGTGCTCATAACTCTGCCACATTATGATCTTTTCCTACGTATATAGGTAGATATAAATATAAGTTTTCCTTTACGTCTAAGTCTAGAGTCTAGAGACAAAAAAACTTAGAACTCTAGTTATATTGTCCTATATGAAAGTTTACTAAGGAAATCTTACATATGATTAGTAGTTACTCATCTAGGGAATTACCATTGTGGGCTCTTAAAGCAAGCGAGTTAAGTATAATCAGCAAACCATTTGTATAAGTCGAATATAGATTAATCTGGTTAGATCTTTTTTAGCCTAATAAGTACAACTAACTAAACAAGCACTACGTACCTGAGTCCTTAATAAGCAAATGATTTTGGCAAAAGGGACACTAGAGTATGAGAGTCCAAAACTTGACCTAATGACAATTTAATTAGCTTAATTCCTCATCTCTCAATCATACTTCTCAAATAAGGTTGTCATATCATTAAATTACAATTGTTAGGCCAAATAAGGAATTGCTTAAATTCATTTCTTAAAATTCAATTTCTTGATCAAAGATCGAAACTTTTGGAAGTGGAAAGGCTAGATAAGGAGTCGGTTGAGCTAAATTTTGATTGAAAACCAACGTAGGAAGCAAAATAGTTGAAATAGGACATAGCATTTGGATGATATAGAGAATAGTGTCCAAATGTTACCCTTCTGTCTAATGTGGAGGCCTAGCATCCGGATGTTACATGGCAAGGTGTCTGAACGCCTTGCTTCTGTTTTGAAAATTATGTCAAGTAGAATACCCTCGAACCCAACATAAATCAACCAAATCCTTGTCATAACTTATACTTCCTCTAATCTTAACTTAAGATACGATAATCTAAGGATTCATAACCCTAAAATTAAGCTAAAACCTTAATGTTTAACCTTAACAATAGATGTTCAATCAAACAAATCAAGACCAAGAACAATTACTCAAAACACTTACTTAGAAATGATTCAAATACTTGGTGTTCTCTGGAAATGAAGAAATGCACCTCTTACTAATAGGAATCAAATTACAAAGCCTTTGACCCATAACTGAGTTCAAGGACTGGAAGGCCTGGCAAAGCAGATTCTACTCTAATCGACTCTTGTCAAAGCCAAGTACTTCTTTTTTGAGTCACCCTTCATGCTGAGTCGAATGACTGCTTATTTCTCACAGATTGTGTGTCGAGAAACTGTATGCCAAGAAAACTGCTAATCCTTGCCCTCTTACATTCATTACCGAATCACCCACTTACTCGACTTCAATCTTCCTAAGATGACGAGAGAGACTTTGGATTAATCCTTAGCCATCCTTACTCAGATAAGTAATCTATCTGTACATATTTGTCCACATTCTTAAACGACTTCGCCAATGTAACATTACAACATGTACAAGACCATGTATAGAATTTGCTCTACTAACTATTACTTTTCTGGAATATTCATTTTTACTCTTTTGTATTCTTTTAAATTACTTCTTTAGAGTAATATCCTTTTTGTCTTTTCTTTTTTAGATATGTTTCCCTAAATTCTTAGGTAGAAATACCCTTATACTTGTAGCTATAAGATATATAGATTACATGAAGACACTTGAGTATTTTTCCTTCCTTGCATTAACACTACCTGTTTACTCTCGACATCACTCTTATCCTAACCCTTGAGTAAGGCTAGGTGGCGAGTAACCACACCGAATTAATCTATGTATCATATCGAATTATGCCGTGAGTCTTCGGAAGTTCCATTGGTATGTCATATCCTCTGGAGCTATTTGTAGGTTTTCGCTTACTCTTCATTCGCATTTGTTTGTTTGCGCATTCTACATCACCTCCCTTTTCAAGCTTTCTGTAAGCTTGGACCCATCTAGTGATCAATGTTATCTGTTTTTGGTAATGGTTCACATCATCTTGGTATAAAAACAGAGGTTTTATTTGAGTCTTAGTTTATGTTTGAAGTTCTGTTTATACTTTGTTTTGCATTTATGAAATTGAGCAAGTTACTTTTCTCGTTTGATTGCTATATTTGTTAGTTGTCACCTTTTTTAGTTTGTGGAAGTGTTTGCTATACCACTTATTTGAAGAGTTTGAGCTTTGAATCTGTGGGGAAAATGATTGACCCAAGTGTAAACATCGATGTTGGGGATGACAATAGTGGAGTTATCGACCATGGATAATAGTATTAGGGAACTCCTAAAAGCACTAACAAGAGACTGGATGAGGTGGCTAGTCTTTTAGTAGATCTAATCCGAGTTGTTCATGCATTGGCTTGCTGACCAACTAAGACCGTAAAATACTCCATAAGCTACTCAACCTGTTAAAGGTCAGAACCCAGCTTGACCTGTTTGAGGTGAAGAAGTAGGTAGACGAATAAAATGAAGGATAGACTTGAGAGAACTAGATGAAGAGGACGAGGAAGAGTATTTTGAAGAAGAGTGCGTACGAGTCCCCAGAGCATCTAACCATGTGAAGCTTCAAATTCCAAGCTTCAATGGATTTAGGAATGCTGATGAATATTTGGAGTGGGAAGAGAAGGTGGAGCGTGTTTTTGAATATTATTAGTATAAGGATTTTGAGAAAGTAAGAACTGTTGCTGTTGAGTTCTTCGGATATGCTATGAGGAGTTGAGAGGCTACTGAGAGATTAATACTTGGCCTGATATGAAGAGAATACTTAGAAATAAATTCGTACCAAAAACTTATCTTCAAGATACTTTCACTTGGTTTCAAGAGCTGAGACAAAGAGGCCGAACAGTTGATGATTATATTCAAGAATTTCAAATTCTTATGATACATTAAGAAGTGGAGGAACCACCAGCTCGAACTGATGGGAATTAGGCAATCGGACCTCTAACTTATAGCCGAGCTCAAGGAGTAAAGGGACTAGCATGGCGAATCCTTCTGTTCCAACTAACCCCTGTCGAGGCCAAGTACTTCCTTATTAAGTCACCCTTCATGCCGAGCTATATGACTGCCCATCTTTCTATAGTATGTTGAATTGAACATTATTCACCAACATTTAAGCCGACTAAGTACTTGCCATTGTCCTTGTCGAGAAGTTGAGAAAGAGACTCCAGATTAACTAAGCCATCCCTGCTCGGGCAAGCCATATGTCCATACTTTTTTGTCCACATCTTCTGACAACCTCACCAATGTAGCATCGCCATGTATACAGTATCATGTGCAGAATCCGTTGCACTAATGATTGTTTTTCTTGCATATTTATTTTTACCCTCTTGTATCTTATGCATTACTTCCTTAGGAAATGCTATTTTTGTCTTTTCCTTTTTAGGCAAGTTGTCCTAACTTATGAGTATAAATTCCCTTGTACTTATAGTTGTAGAGATCAGCAATCATTCTTAATACACTTTTGAGTACTTTTCTTCTTTGCATAAACACTGTTTGTTTACTCTTGGCATCACTGTTATCCTTTCCCTTAAGTAAGGTTAGGTGGGGAGTACTCTAACCAGACCAATTCGTACATCATATCGAATTGTACTGTGAGTCCTCGGAGGTTCCATTGGTGCAACATATTCTCTGGAGCTGTTCATGGGTTTTGCTTACTGTTTCATTCATTATTTTTTCCCTTTCGCACTTTCCCTATTATAAGTAGATGGTCAATCCCTTCGGCTGTTTCATTCAACAGCCGAGCTATGAACAAAATCACAATCAAATATAGATATTCGATTCGAGGCTAGAAGATATGTTGGATGAATTGAGTGGAGCCAAGATTTTTAACAAGATTGATCTTAAAACTGGCTACTATCAAATTCGCATGAGATTAGGTGACTAGTAGAAAATTGCGTTCAAGACTCGACATGGACTTTACAAGTGGATGGTCATGCCTTTCGGCTTATCGAATGCCCTGAGCACTTTTATGAGACTAATGAACCATGTGTTAAGATATCTCATAGGGAAGTGTGTTGGGGTATACTTTGACAACATCTTGATCTATAGTATCGATATGTGGAGTCATTATGAATGTATCAAAGCAGTCCTGGATATCCTCCGTATTGAGAGACTATTCGGTAATTTAAAGAAATGTTGCTTTTGCTAAGAGGAAGTGGTATTCTTAGGCTATGTAGTCAGTGGAGGAGACTTGTGAGTTGATGATAAGAAGATCCGAGCAATTGTTGAGTGGCCAACTCTTACTACTTGTGCCGATGTAAGAAGTTTCCATGGATTAACTTCATTTTATAGGCGGTTCATCAAGAATTTCATCACCCTTGTTGCACCACTTACCAGGTTAACAAAGAAGAACACTGACTTTTGATGGGGAGAAAGGGAGGAGAAGAGTTTTGCCTAGATAAAAGAAAGATTGACCTTTGACCTGGTGTTAGTGCTACTTGACTTTTACAAAAAATTTTAGCATAAATGCGACATGTCAAGCATTGGGATAGGCGCTGTCTTGATGCGGGAAGGTCAACTAATTGACTTCCATGGTGAGAAGCTCCAAAGACCGCAGTTGAACTATTTCGTATATGACAAGGAACTTTTGGCATTGATCCGAGTAATGTAAGTATGGCAACATTATTTACTGCCAAGAGAATTTGTCATATATACTAGCCATGAATCGCTGAGGTACCTTCGAAGTCAGACAAAGCTGTCAAAGCGGAAGGCGAGATAGGTTGAATTCCTTGAAGGATTTAATTTTGTAATAAAGTACAAGTAGGGAAAGAGCAACGTAGTTGCAAATGTTTTTTCGAGGAGACATGCACTTTTATCAGAACTACAGACTAGACTATTTGGGTTTGCAAGTATTAGAGAACAGTACTCTGAGGATCTATACTTTAGACCCATAATTTCGCAATGCGTTGATATGAGGATAGTAGACGAGTATTACATGGAGGATGGTTACTTGTTTCGAAGTGGAAAATTATGTGTGTCGACTTATTCACTAAGGGAGTTACTAGTTAGGAAAGCCTATAGTGGAGGTCTCTTCGGACGTTTTGAGGAAATGAAGACCTGTGAATTGATAAATAGCCAATTCTTTTAGTTGAGAATGAGGAAAGATGTGCACCGAGTTGTCAAAAGCTGTATCATATGCAAGAAGGCTAAGTGCTAAGCCAAGCAAGGGAAAGCAATGCCCTTACCTATTCCAACGTGGCCGTAGACTGAATTGGGCATGGAATTTGTTCTTAAACTGCCACATATTACCCAAGGTAAAGATTCTATAATGGTTATCATGGATAGGTTTAGTAAGATGGTACACTCAGTGCCCGACACCAAAACTAACGACGTTTCGGCTATTGCTTCTCTTTTCTTATAGGAGATTGTATGGATACACGGCGTTTCAAGAAGTATAGTCTCCGACAGAGACCCAAAGTTCTTGAGCCATTTTTGGAGAACCCTATGGCGTCAGTTGGGAACCAAATTACTCTTTAATACCTCATGTCACCCCTAAATTGACAGTCAAATAAAGGTGGTTAATTGTACTTTGGGGTTGCTACTCCGAGTTATAGTAGGTAAAAACTTGGCTAATTAGGATGTCTACCTGTCGTCAAGTTTGCCTATAATCGAATAGTACATGACACTACTAAGTAGACTCCCTTTGAGGTAGTCTATGGGTTTAATCTTGAGTTGCCCTTTGACTACGCCCCTGTACTAGTACTCGCGCAAGAGGACCCTAATGCATCGACCATAGCATAATCCCTTCAGTACATTTATGAAAAGGTCATTCGACACATCGACCAAGTTGCTAGAAGAACGAAGGAAAAGACTAAGGGTAAAATAGTTAAACGATTTCAATTGAGAGACTTAGTGTGGTTGTACCTTAGCAAGGAGCAGTTCTCGAACAAGAGGAGGAACAAATTATTTACAGGAGTGGAATGACCTTTCATAATCCTCCAAAAGATCAATAATAATAATTATAAGTTGGAATTGCCCGAGGACTATAGGGTTTTTGATGTCTTCAACATTGCCGACCTCAGTTCGTATCACCCTAATGGAGAACTGAGTGAACACCATTCAGATTTGATCCTAAATCCAAAACAACCTAGAGGGGATGATGGGAATCAGGCCACTGGATCTCTGATCCGCACTTGAGCTCGATGACTAAAGGGATTAGCACGACAAATCCTTCTGTTCCAATTAACCCGTGCCAAGGCCAAGTACTTCCTTACTGAGTCACCTTTCATGTTCAGTCATATGATTACCCATCTTTCTGTAGTAAGCCAAATTGAACATTACTTACTAGCGTCTGAGCCAACCAATTACTTGGCATCGTCCTTAACGAGAAGCCAAGAAAGAGAGACTTTGGATTAACTAAGCCATCCCCGCTCGGGCAAGCCATCTGTCCGTACTTTTTTGTCTACATCTTCTAACGACCTCGCCAATGTAGCATCGCCATGTGTATAGTATCATGTGCAGAATCTGTTGCACCAATGATTACTTTTCTTGTATATTCATTTTTACCATTTTATATCTTGTACATTAGTTCCTTAAGAAATGTCCCTTTTGTCTTTTCCTTTTTAGGTAACTTGCCTTAACTTATGGGTATAAATACCCTTGTACTTATAGTTGTAGAGATCAGCAGATCATTCTTAATATACTTTTGAGTACTTTTCTTCTTTGCTTAAACACTGTTTGTTTACTCTCGACATCACTCTTATCTTTTCTCTTAAGCAAGGTTAGGTGGGGAGTAACCTTATTAGACCAATTCGTATGTCATATCGAGTTGTACCGTGAGTCTTTGGAGGTTCCATTATTGCATCATATCCTCTAGAGCTGTTCGTAGGTTTTGCTTACTGTTTCATTTGTTATTTTTGCCCTTTTGCACTTTCCCCATTAACCCTTTTTCGAGCTTTCTATAAGGTTGAATCCATCCAGCAACCAATTTTATCTATTTTTAGCTACGATTCGAGACATTATGGAACTCCAATGATTTACCATAATGGATGAGGTCATCAGAATAGCCTAACGAGTAGAGAGGCAAAGAAGGAGCCGAGTATCGGCCCAGATGCCAACTAGTTGACCAAGACAGGCGAGTCATCGAACTCAGTCGAATATCGAGCCAAACCAAAAGATGGATCTTCGAGCTGATTAGAAAGGCCAACTTAATGGTAAAGTGTTGTCTCGAACTTATGAGAAGGGGAAGGATTAGGCAAGAAGACGAGTCAGATTAAGTGTTTCAAGTGTCAAGGTTTGAACATATGGTTACTCAGTACTCGAATCGATGGACAATAGTCATCAAGGGAGACATTTCGAAGTTAGAGGTAAACAATATAGATGAGGAACCCGAAGAG
The DNA here is from genome assembly GCA_024138005.1 of Lumnitzera racemosa. NCBI lineage: Eukaryota > Viridiplantae > Streptophyta > Magnoliopsida > Myrtales > Combretaceae > Lumnitzera > Lumnitzera racemosa. The sequence goes on along the minus strand of JAMXBC010000007.1, from coordinate 73,451,869 downwards.
GAGGAGATCACTACTGAGAAAGAAAGTTCTAAGAAAGAATTGATTGAAGAAGATGTGTTCGCTAAGGACTTAAACCAATTGATCATGATTGTCTGACTCATAATGAACATAGAACTCTCATGAGAGAAGGAGCAGGGAGAGAATTTGTTTTATACCACCTGTAAGGTGAGTAATCGGGTATATGCCCTCATTGTGGATAGTGGAAGTTACACTAATGTAGCATTGGTCGATCTTATTTCAAAATTGAAGTTGTCGATTTTTGTACATCCAAAGCCATATAAGTTGTACTAGTTGAGTGAAAAAGGGGCACTATATGTCACTCGACAAATACTACTATTGATCACTATAGGGAATTATTCTAACCAGATTCTCTACGACGCATTGCCCATGTGTGCTTCTCATGTTTTGTTAGGTAGGTCATAGTTGTTTGATAGGAGAGTTATTTATGACAATTATAAGAACACGTCCATGTTCGAGAAGGATGGTCGGAAGATCAAACTAAACCCAATGCCGCCAAAAGAAGTTAATAAATTGCATACAAAACTTGTTCGTAGATCGAAGAAGGCTTTGGTGATGAGTAGAGCCAAACTTCGAGACGCCATCAATGTTGACGAGCCGACCTTTATGTTGGTCAGGCGCCTATTAGAGATGAAGGAGCTAGGTGAACTACCCTAGGAAATCAAAAGAGTTGCTTAATGAGTATGTTAACCTGTTCCCAAAATAGTTACCTAAGGGGTTATCTTTAACTCGAGGCATAGAGTACTGCATTCACTTAGTACTCGGCATCGCATTATCGAATAAGCTAGCTTATCAGATGAATCATGAACAGGATTTTGAGCTCTATCATCAGGTCAATGAGTTGCTAGAGAGAGGATATGTTAGAGAAAGTCTCAACTGTTGTGCTATGATGGTGCTTTTGGTGCTAAAAAAGGATGGAACCTGGTGGATGTGTGTCGATAGCCGAACTATGAACAAGATCATGATCAAATACAAGTATTCAATCCTAAGGTTAAAAGACATGTTAGATGAGTTGAGTGGAACTAAGGTCTTCAATAAGATTGACCTGAAGTTTAGCTATCATCAAATTTGCATGAGGTCAGGAGATGAATGTAAGCCTACGTTTAAAACTCGGCATAGACTCTATGAGTGGATGGTCATGCCATTCAGCCTGTCGAATGCCCCAAGCACTTTCATGCTATTGATGAACCATGTATTAAGACATCTGAACGAAAAGTGTGTTGTGGTGTACTTTGACGACATTGTAGTCTACAATGCTGACATGCTGAGTCACTGTGAACACCTCCAAGTAGTTTTAGATATCCTCCGTATCAAGAGATTATTTAGTAATCCCAGGAAATATTGTTTTTGTTAGGAGGAAGTAGTATTCTTAGGCTACATAATTAATGGAAGAGGCTTACGAGTGGATAATGAAAAGATCCGAGTAATTATAGAGTGGCTGACTCTTATTACTTGTGCCGACTTGAGAAGTTCCTTGGATTAGCTTTATTCCATAGATGACTCATCAAGAATTTCAATACCCTCGCGGTGCCATTTACTGAGCTCATAAAGAAGAACACCGACTTTTGATGGGGAGAAAGGGAGGAGAGGAGCTTTCTCAAGGTAAAAGAAAGATTGACCTCCGCCGTGGTGTTAGTTCTACCTGACTTCGAGAAGATATTTAAGTTGGAATGTGACACATCAGGTGTTGGAATAGGTGCTTTCCTAATGCAGGAAGGCTAACCAATCAGCTTCCACAGTGAAAAGCTCAGAGGACTACAGTTAAATTACTTTGTATATGACAAGGAACTCTTGGCGCCAATCCAAGCATTGCATGTATGGTAATACTATTTACTGCCGAGAGAATTTGTTATATATACTGATCATAAATCGCTGAAGTACCTCTGAAGCCAGACCAAGTTATCTAAGTAGCAGGCGAGATGGGTTGAATTCCTTGAAGGATTTAATTTTGTAATAAAATACAAGTAGGGAAAGAGCAACGTAATTGTAGATACTCTTTCAAGGAGATATGCGCTTTTAACCAAACTGTAAAGTAGGCTATTTGGGTTTGTAAGTATCAAAGAACGGTACTCTGAGAATTCATACTTTAGGCCATAATTATGTGATGCGTCAATGGAAGAACAGTGGACGAGTATCATATAGAGGATGGTTACTTGTTCCGAAGTGGAAAATTATGCGTGTCGACTTGTTCCCTAAAGGAGTTATTGATCAAGGAAACACATAGTTGAGGACTCTCTAGACATTTTGGAGAAAGAAGGACTTGTGAACTGTTGAATGGTCAATTCTTTTAGCCAAGAATGAGGAGAGATGTGCACCGAGTTGTCCAAAGCTGTGCTGTGTACAAGAAGGCTAAGTACCGAGCCGAGTAAGGAAAAGCAATGCCTTTGCCTGTCCCGATGAATCCATGGATTGAATTGAGTATGGACTTTGTTCTTAAATTACCATGAACTACTTGAGGCAAAGATTCCATAATGGTTGTCATGGATTGGTTTAGCAAAATGGCACACTTCGTGCCCTGCTTCAAAACTAACGATGCTTTGGCTATTGCTTCTCTTTTCTTGCAGGAGATTATATGGATACACGATGCCCTAAGAAGTGTAGTCTCTGATAGAGACCCGAAGTTCTCGAGCCATTTCTGGAGGACCGTATGGCGTCGGATGGGGACCAAACTACTATTCAATACTTCTTATCACCTTCAAACTGATAGCCAAACAGAGGTGGTTAATTGCACTTTAGGGTCACTGCTTTAAGTTGCAGTAGGCAAGAACTGGGCGGATTGGGACGTCTGCTTACCAGCGATTGAGTTTGCTAACAATTGGACGATGTATGGCATCACTAAGCAAACTCCCTTTGAAGTAGTCTATGGTTTCAATCCTGAGTTACCCTTTGATCATACCCCTGTACTTATACCTGCACAAGAGGACCTTGACGCTTTGGCTAGAGCACAATCCTCTTAGTATATCTATGATAAAATCACTCGGTACATCGATCAAGCTGCTAAAAGAATGCGAGAAAAGACCAAGGGTAGGATAGTTAAACAATTCTGGCGGGTAAACTTGGTATGGCTGTACCTCAACAAGGAGTGGTTTTCGAGCAAGAGGAGAAATAAATTATCTGCCAAAGTTAAAGGATCGTTTAGAAACCTTCATAAGATCAATGATAACACTTACAGATTAGAGCTGCTCGAGGACTATGGGTTTTTTGACACCTTCAACGTTGCTGACCTTAGTCCATATCACCTTGACGGGGAGCTGATTGAAAACCATTTGGATTTGATCCCAAATCTAAATCAACCTGGATGGAATGATATGAATCAATATTAAGCCTTTGACTTGCAATTGAGCCCAAGGATTGGAAGGCTTAACAAGGTGGATTCTACTCTAGTCAACTCTTGTTGAAGCCGAGTACTTCTCTACAGAGTTACCCTTCATGCCAGGTTGAATGACTGCCTATTTCTTGAAGATTGTATGTTGAGAAATAGTATACCGAGAAAACTACCAATCCTTGCCCTCTCACATTTGTTCTCGAACCGACCACTTACCTAGCTTCAATCTTGCCGAGATGATGAGAGAGGATTCGGACTGATCCTTAGCCACCCCTGCTTAGATAAGCAATCTGCCCATGCATTTTTGTCTACATCCTCAAATGGCCTTACCAATGTAACATTACCACGTGTATAGGACTACGTGTAGAATTTGCTCTACTAACCATTATTTTTCTAGAATATTTATTTTTACCCTTTTGTATTCTTGTGCATTACTTCTTTAGGATAATACCCTTTTTGTCTTTTCCTTTTTAGGCATGTTTCCCTAAATTCTCTTGTATAAATACTTTTGTACTTATAGCTGTAAGACATATAGATTATCATTAATATACTTGAGTATTTTTCATCCTTTGCGTAAATACTACCTCCTTACTCTTGGCATCACTTTTATCTTAACCCTTGAGCAAGACTAGGTAGCGAGTAACCTCACTGGACCAATTCGTATGTTATATCAAATTGTACCATGGGTCTTCGGAAGTTCCATTGGTGTATCATATCCTCTAGAGTTGTTCATTTGCATTTATCCTTTTGCCCATTCCTCATTACTTCCCTTTTCGAGCTTTCTGTAAGCTTGGACCTATCTAGCGACCTGCTTTGTTTGTTTCTTATCACAATTTGCATCATTCTACAATTTGAATAGCACATGTTTTTAGATTTAATCTTCAGTAAAATCCCAAGTTTAACTTCTCCCAAACACGACATTAAGAAGATAACCCAAGTTTAACTTCAAGAACTTCCATTATACTTACCTTATATACCTAAATGAGTTGTTACTAATGATACTCAATAGTCCCTACTTAAATCTCCCACGAATAAGCTATAAACAAGAAGACTTGAAGAGATTTAGAGTGCTAAAAGCCTTAATACGAATTTGTTTGAGCCAAATTTCTAAAAATCTTACCTTAATCACCTTTGTTTTCCTCTTAAGGTATGGTTTAGGGAGGGGTTTTAGTTAGTTGCCATAAGAAGAGAGTACTATAGTAAATATGGTAGAAAAATAGGGTTTTTAGAGAGTGGATGTAGATTAAGAGTGTAAGGTTTTAGGAAAATTCGAAATGCCTAAAATGCCTTTGTTGTTAGAAGACAATTTCTTGATGTATTGCATTCTGTCCCCTTTGAGAACAACTTTAGATACTTTTTCCTTGCGTCGTCCTCTAACTCCTAAGTGGCCCCGTGCTACGATTGGTTCTCTTATTGGATCTTTCTATAGGGAATTGTTCTTCTTCTCAACTCATGAATCTTACTGTCAATGATTTTAAGGGGTCTTTCCTTGGTGGTGAAATTGTGTTGCAATTCCAAAGACTCGAAATCCACAATGAGCACATTTACATCTTCTGGTCTTTGATTTAACTTTGGAACAAACTTCTTCAACATTAATACTTGGAAGACATCATGCACACTCTCTAAAACTATTGGCAAAGCTAAATGGTAGCTACTTTTCCAATTCGCTTAAGCATTTCAAAAGGACCAATAAATCTAGGACTGGACTTTCCCTTTAGGCTAAATCTGACTACTCCCTTGACTAGAGAGATCTTCAATAAGACTTGATCACTTACTTGATATTCTAAAGACCTTCTCCATTTGTCAGCATAGCTCTTTTGTCTACTTTAAGCTGCTTGCATCTTCTACTGTATGACTGTAAGTTTATCAACTGTCTTTTGTACCAAATTTGGACCCAAAAGTTGTCTTTCACGCACTTCATTCCAATGAATGGAAGATTTGCACTTCTTACTATACAAAGCCTTAAAGAGCATCATCTGGATTGTTGCTTGGTAACAGTTATTGTAAGAGAACTCCACCGATGGAAGGCGCTCATCCCAGTTTCCACCAAAATCTAGAACACAAGCTCTCAACATGTCCTATAGTATCTAAATAGTCCTTTCAGACTATCCATCAATCTGAAGATGAAAGGCTGTACCAAACTAACGTTTGATACTTAGTTCTTTCTGTAGACTCTTCCAAAACTTACTCACAAATTGAGTATCCTTATTTGAAGTTATCATCACTTATACCCATTGAAGTCAAACCATGTCCCAAATGTAATCCTTAGCCAACCTAACCAAAGTATAACTCATATTGATAGGTATAAAATGGGCTGATTTAGTTAATTTGTTAGCCATCACCTAAACTGTATCATGTCTTTCCTTTGTTCTTGGAGTTGAGTGACAAAATTCATTGTGATGTGCTTCCACTCCCAATTGGGCACTGGTAGAGGATGTAATTCTCTTATTAACCTCTTATGCTTCAACTAACCCTCTGGCTGGTAGGACACTGTGAAATAAACTTGATGATATCACACTTCATGTTCCTCCACCAGTAATAATACTTCAAATCCTCCTACATCTTATTGCTTTCAGGGTACACCAAATATGTTGACTAGTGAGCCTCTTACAACACTTCCTTTTTCAACTTTGAATCCTTTAGTAAGCATAATCTTGTCCCATATCTTAAGATCTTATTGGTGTCTAGCCTAAACTTAGGTACTAAACCATGCTCTACTTTACTCTTCTAGTCTTGGATCTCTTAATTCTTTACTTGTCATGCCTTGATCTGGTCTACTAAAGGTGGTTGAATAGGCAAATTTGTTAGTCTTACCCTAACTTCACTTGTTACAACTTCAAGTCCTTCCTATTGAGTATGTCGGCCACTACATTTGCCTTTCTCGTATGATACTAAATATCTACTTCACAGTCTTTGATTAGCTTCAACCATTTGTACTGTCTCATATTTAGTTCTTTTTTAGCGAAGATGTACTTCAAACTCTTATGATCCGTGGATCTCTTACACTTCTCTCCATACAGGTAGTGTCTCCATAACTTCAAAGCTAACATTACCACTACCAACTCTAAATCGTGAGTTGAGTAATTCTTCTCATAAGGCTTAAATTTTCTAGGGACATAAGCAATTATCTTCTTATCTTGCATCAATGCACAACCTAAGCCTTAACTTGAGGTGTCACTAAAAATGGTGAACTCTCCCCCACCCTTAGGTGAAGTCAACACTGGGGTTGTACTCAACTTTTCTTTCAACTTCTAGAAACTAGCTTTACAACGATCATCCCATTCAAACTTCACACCTTTCCTAATTAGTTTGGTGAGTAGTGTTGCTAAACTGGAGAAACCCTTAACAAATCTTCTGTAATACCTTGCTAGACCCAAGAAGCTTTTAATCTCAATCACTAACTTCAATCTTTGCTAATCAATAGCTACCTTTACCTTTGTTGGATCAATAAATATCGGATCCTTGTCCATTACATGACCTAAAAACACCATACGCTTAAGCCAAAACTCATACTTGGAGAACTTTACAAACAACTGTTCTTCCTTTAGCCGGCCCAAAACTAACTTCAGGTGTTCTTCTTGCTCTTTCTTGCTTTTAGAATAAATCAGGATATCATCTAGAAACACAATAATAAACTTGTCGAAAAATTTTTTGAACATACAAGTCATCAAATCTATGAAGGCTATTGAGACATTAGTTAACCAAAGGGCATCACTAAGAACTTGAAGTGTCCATATCTCATTTTGAAGGCAATCTTCTATATGTCTTCTTCTTTAATCCTCAACAAATGGTAGTCGAACCTCAAATCAATCTTAGAAAACACTTAGGCTCCTTGCAACTAATCGAATAAGTCATCAATTTTGGGGAGTAGACACTTGTTCTTAATCGTAACTTGGTTTAACTCTCGATAATCTATACAAAGCCTCATATTGCTGTCCTTCTTCTTAACAAACATAATTGGAGCTCCCCAAGGAGAAGTACTCTATCTGACAAACCATTTATCTTACAAATCTTGCAAGCTCTTCTTCAACTCCATTAGCCTGGCTGGAGCCATCCTATACACTTGCATTGAAATAAGAGTGGTTTTAAGCACTAGGGTGGTAGCCCTAGAAACTCTTTAGGAAACACTTCAATAAATTCATTCACCATAGGGGTTGGCTCTAACTTTACAGGTTCCTTACTCTCTAATAACATAATGGTGATCCTCCCTTTTTCCCATAACTCATAAGTAGGCAACTTGATCGGTCTTTAGGCATCCATCTTAAAGCTAAACTCACTTCCATCATCTAGAGTAAAGTGTAATACTATACTACAACAATCAATAACAACCTGATACTTTGCCAACCAATCTATACCCAGAATAACATCAAAGTCATAAATATTCAGCACTAAAAAATATGCTAGCAACACTTTTCCTTCCACTTTTACACTAACCCCTCGATGCATCCTCTCTAAAGCTTTCCTAACTCCCAAAGGTATACAAACATTTAAGGATCCAATCAAGAACTCAAGAATCGAATCACAACCATGCACAAACAACTCAAAGATATAGGAATTTGTAGCACCGATATCAAACAAAGCTTATGCACTGTAGGAGTGAACAAGTAGTGTACCTATATTGGTGTCCTCATCAATAAGTCCTAGTGTTGCTGATGCAATGTAAACACCCTTAATAAGGCTCTCTGTCTTGGTCCACTGGTTTGTTGTCACCTAATTTGTGCCCTAGTTGGAGACTTAGTACCCTATTGGCTTGCCTTAGCCTGTCACTCTATAGGTCTCTCAGTAGAGGCTGCAACAACATGTCCCCTTTGAGTATAGATGTAAAAAAAAAAAAAAAAAACACTCGCATAGATTTGTTAATGCAATCTCTACTAAAATGACAGATCTTACCACAGGAAAAGCAAGCACTTGCCGGCCACTTGTAAGCCCTGATCTCATGAGGTCTATAACACTTGGGATACTTAATAACAAAAGGTATTGGTGTTGGAAGAGTTAGGGTTGAGGCTCTAATCTAAATAGCAGGAAGTGCCTTACTCATTGCCTTAGTTATCACTTGAAGCTTCTTCCCACTTCCCTAAACTATATCTCCAGAAGCAATTCCTTTTGTTGTCGTAGAACTAGATTGACCTGCCAAGGAGTCCTTCTTTTTCTTTAAATTCTTTTCCATATGCTTTGCCTTCATAACATTTTCTACATACATCTCTAGCCAAAATGCATCAACTGCACTTTAGAACTCTAGCTTTAAACTACCTATAAACTTGTCAGCTTTGGCCCCATCATTTGCCCTCATAATTGGTGGTAGAAACTTGAATAATCGGCTCATCTCGGCTTCATACTCTTGTATTGACTTGTGGCACTGCTGGAAGTTGAAGTAAGCATCTTGTAAGCGATCCCTTACGCCAGCGAGGAAAAAATTAGCATAAAACAGATTCTTAAACTCTTATCAAGTGAGTAGCCCCTTTATCCTCCTAGGCTCACTAGCCTACCACATAGCAACAGCCCCCTTCAATTTATGAGTTGGATAATCAACTTTCCTCTCATCAAACACATGGAAAGCAATGAAGGCACTCTCTAAATCCTCCATCCACTTGTCAGTAGCCAAAAAGTCCTCCCTTCTTAGATCAAAGTCATTGATCTACTTAGCAAACTTTTCTAAATTAATGACCCTCTTTGTTGGAGTAGTCTGTTGGGCCAACACTCCAATCAAATAGTTCATAGTCTCCAATAGCATAGTGGTGGTTTTAGGGGCTTAAGTCTATTTAGATTAATCTCCCTGGGCTCTAATGCACCCCCCCCACTAAGCTCTAGTATCTTCCTAAGGACCTAAATTAATCCTCACCCTAATGCCTCTTGGACAAGGTGATCTAGTAAGAGAAGCATCTTGTAAGGTGTCTTGCCCTCCAAAAGAAGAAGAACCTAGTTAGTGACATATTTAGGTAACATACTACAAGAAAGAATAGTAAACAACAAATAATATAAAGGAAATTAGCTGAAGGAGTAAAAATAAGAAAGATAAGTTACTTAGAAACTTAGTAAAAGAAAAGCTAGAACAACAGCACAATAGTCCTTTAATAACAATAAATCAAACTTTGGCACACAACTTTTGCAATTTTCAACTTAATAGTTCACTTCCTAACCAATTTACAATCAACACTTATTTAACTACAAGATCCTTTCCCTAATGTCTCTGTGATCAAGTGCTTAAGACTCTTAGATCAGTTTGCCTAGAATCATGAATCAACAACTTAGTTGTCTACTTAATTCTTTACCCTAAGCCCTTTTATGATCTTTAAACCTTTAGCTCTAATACCACCTAAGTTGTAATGTCCCAGGACCTTAATTGGGCATTATAACCCACCACATCACCCCATAAGTAATCACTTGAAAATTTCAACCACAATTCCAACTAACTTCTCAAAAGAATGGGAATATCATCCATACAAAACCCATCAAAGTAGAAATCAAGTCACAAACATCTCAAGAGTCTACAAGCGTTAAAATTCACAAATATCAAATAACAATAAACAGGAAAAGTTTCCATCTCCACAACAAAACATGTCTTTACCACCATAACATAACCCAGTAAATATATAAATCATCTCACATCTTAATATTCATAAAAGTAGAGATACTCAATAACCTCCTCCTCCTAGATGTTATCTACATATGACTCCTCATAAATAAAGTACTTATCCGTACTTGTACCTAAAAAAGAATAAAGAATGAGTTGAAGCCTAATACGGTTGTACAAATACATATGGATGCTAAGCCCAAACATATACATGCATCTAATGCAAGCTATATCAAGAATAAGCAAACAATATATTATTTATCTTTAATTTAGGCTCACAAACATCAAAGGTGTGCTTATGACTCCCTATACCATGATCTTTTTCCACATTCATAGGTGGATATAAATATAAGTTTTCTTTTAAGTTCTTTACATCTAAGTCTAAAGTTTAGAGATCATAAAATCTAGAATTCTACTTATATCATCTCATATAAAAGTCTATTAGGAAAGTCTTGCATATGGTCAGCAGTTGCTCTTTTAGGGAACTACTACTATGGCCCCTGAGAGCAAATGAGTCAAGCACAATCAGCCAACCATTCATTTAGGTTGAATATAGATTAGTTCGGTAAGATTTTTTCTAGCCTAGCAAGCACAATCATTCAAACAAGTACTACATACCTAAGTCCTTAACAAGTAAACGATTTTGGCAAAAGGGGTGCTAGAGTATGAGAGTTTAAAACCTAACCCAAGGACAATGTAATTTGCTTAATTCCTCATCTCTCGATCATAATTCTCAAATTTGGCCCTCATACTATTAAATTAAAACTCTTAGGCCAATTAAGGGATCGCTTGGATTCATTTCTTAAACTTCAGTTTCTTGATTAAAGATTGGAACTTTTGGAAGTGAAATAGCTAGACAAGGAGTTGGTTGAGCTAAATTTTGATCAAAAACCAACTTAGAAAGAAAAATAGTTGGAATAGGACATGGCATCTAAACGTTACACTTCTATCTAACACATAGAGGCTTAGCATCCGAACATTATATGGTAAGGCATTTGAACGCCTTGCTTTCTTTAGCAAATTCTATAGAACATAACACCCTTGAACCTAACATAAATAAACCAAATCCTTGTCATAACTTATATTTCATCCAATCCCAACTTAAGATATGATAATTTAAGGATTTACAACCTTAAAATTTATCTAAAACCTCAATGTTCAACCCTAACAATAGATGTTCAATCCAACAAATCAAGACCAAGAACAATTACTCAAAATACTTGGAAATAATTCAAACACTTGTTTTTCTCTTGGGAAATAAAGAAATGTATTTCTTCCATTTGAATAACACATGCTTTTAGATTGAATCCTTAGTAAAATCCCAAGCTCAAATTCTCCTAAACTTTAAACTAAGAAGAAAACTAAGTTTAACTCCAAGAACTTCCATTATACTCACCTTATACTCAACAGTCTCCACTTAGATCTCCTATGAACAAGCTATAAACAATAAGAAATGAGGAGATTTAGAGTACTAAAAGCCTTAATACGAATTTGTTTGAGCTAAATCTTTAAGAATCTTACCTTAATCACCTTTGTTTTTCTCTTGAGGTAAGGTTTGAGGAGGGGTTTTAGTTGGCTGCCATAAGAAGACTAAATATGGTAAAAAACTAGGGTTTTTAGAGAGTGGAGGCAGGTTAAGAGTGTAAGGTTTTAGGGAAATTTGAAATGCCCTTGCTTTTAGGATACAATTTCTTGATGTATTACAACCTATGTGTACATATATTTTATTAAATCATTAATTAACAACTAGCATGTTCATGAATTAAATTAATATAAAAGATTCAAAATATAACCAAGCTAATTTTTCAATTACAAAAATCGATGTCATATTACATTTGGAAAGTAATAAGCTAAATAAAAACACAATTTAATGTATAGATTTTTCCAAGTATTGAAAAAGAAAATTTGTGGAAAACATGTATATTAGACTATATTTTGTAAAACCACATTTTTCCTTCTTTTTCTTTTTCTTTTTCTTTTTAACATATCATCAGAAAATATGTCTAACATGGATACAAATAGATACTTATATGCATATCATGAATAAATGTAAACCTTTTAGAAAGTAAATTTACGTAGTCAAGATAAAAAAAATATGCAAAAAATATTTATTATATGAGAACTAAGAGTAAAAGTAGGATAAATTATACGTTTTTTTTTTTAGAATTACTAATGTTAAAAGAGTAATAAAGATACATAACTCAAAATTACATATATGAGTATTAAAAAAGGTAAATTGTATAAGGTAAAAGCCTTACATGATAATATAAAAATTAAGATACGTTTAAAAAAGAGAACATTACACCATTTTTTAAATAAAAGTATGATAACTCCAAAAAAAAAAATTATAGTAATAAATTGTACATGGTTTGTCTAAAGAATCATGTATAAATATTGATAATAATTTGAAAAGTGTAACTCCACCTCTTTAGTGCTTTTAAAAACATATATACATATTTCAAACTATTGCTAAAACTCTAAATTATCGATATTTAATTTAAGGTTGTATTTATAATTATCTCTTGCTTTACTATAAAAATACGTATAGGTACAAAAGTATTTATTTAAAGCGCAATTTAATTTCATTTTAGAATGATACCGATAATTAAAACTCGTATAAACATATCTTTATCACTAAATTGTAAATGCCACTTTTGATTTGTAATGGTTTTATGAAAGATATCCATGAAACAGATATCTTTATCCTTCCCAATAGGTAAACAACAAATGTAAATACAAACTTAATTCTGGAGAAAAAAATATAAATAAACCTTAATAAGTAAAGTTAAATATTGGAGAATTAGAGAAGTAGTTCTACTAATTAAGATGAAAGTATCAAAAAAGAAAAGAAAAGAAAAGAAAAGAAAAGAAAAGAAAAGATAAGATAAGATGCACTAATATGTTCTCCTTAAAAGTAATTTTTAAAATATGGAAAGTCAGATGGGGAAAATAAAAGGATACAAGAATAAGATGGTTTTAGGAATTAATGGTATTAAGGAAAAAAAGAAGTGGGAAAATTAAATAGTAATATTACATAAAATGAGTAGTTATGGAACTTAAATAGTTTAAATTAAAAGGCTACAACTACATAAATGGTTTTCAAAATTATGACTATTAGAAAACTTAAAAGTTATAATCAATAAAAAATTTTCAAAATTATATATACACATATAATAGATTACATATTTGAGAAGACGGTGGATGATGTAGATTATACGTGTTTTTCCTTGCTGTTTTTTTTTTTTTTCATCCGTTAAGTACTTTTTAATGCATAATTATTTTCGATCTTGACCTTAGAATATCGGAGTAATATGATGAGGTAGTAAATTTAATAACTAATCTCTTAATTTGATAATTTAGAAGTTGAGTTGTAAAATTTCAAAAACGTGTAAAGTTTAGATGTTAAGTGCGATAAATATATGCGTGTGTATATATATATATATATATATATATATATAATCATGCCCCTGTTGGATTATTCTTGCCGAACAAAATTCGTGCTCGTGTTGATCCGATTGGTTTCGGACCACTAAATAACTGCCAAACGTAATTAAAAAGAATTGGACAAGGCAAATTTTGTATATCCTTTTAATTTGTTAATGTACATAATATCCCATTGTTATAAGAAATAAATACTATTTCGTGGTATAAAATAAGTCAAAAATTAAAACCATTTTAAAGTTGTTGAAGTTCAATTCGATATCTATTAAGTTCATAATAATGGACTTGAGTTCAACTTTCATGATATTTAACTTGATTAATTAGAAAGTTTAATTAAGCTTGAACACTTACTAAATATAAATCAAATTTAATTCAAGTTTGAATATTAATATTATTTTACTTAGAACAACATAAGTTTTTAGATAATCTGAATATAAATAAATTTAAAACAAGTTAACTTAAAAGCACCTTGAATACCATTATAACTTGAATTTTGTAGTAGGCTAAATCTGACTTATAGGCTTTAAGTTTAATAACGAAATGGATTTGACTCTTTAGGTTATGGTGACAGGGCCTAGAGAGTCAAGCCTATAAAAAATTTGGGATGATTAAAAGAGATTCGATATGGTGGGTTTGGAGTAAGGCTTGTTAATCGGTTCGCCCAATCCTACCTTTCTTGACTTGACTCACACTAATAAAATATAAAACCCTTATTTGGGCCTAAATCCAGAGAAAAAGCTTACCTAATACCCTTATATAAAAGGCTTCAATATTAGCCATTAATCAACATTACGATCCAATAAATCGAATCTACCTACCATCCTTTATAAATACCCTTTCATTTCTTCATTTAAAGTAGAGACAAATTCCTAAGAACACCATTACTTTACTAGAATTTTGTCTCAAAGATCAAAACACGTAAACACCTTAAGAACATCAGTTCGTTCTTCACCTATTGTGGAGTTTAATACTATTGTGCTCCTCCACATGTCACTTGATATGTTATAGCCTACTAAGATTGCCTGCTCTTCTTCCCTATCCTATCTCACTTAATCATCCTATATGTACAAGTTAAATAATTTCCTTAGTTACGTATAGCATGACACGACACGCAGCACGCATGTAACCTCTCTTGATATTGAAACCCCCACATTCTTTTGGTGACTCTATTGGGGAGGAAGGATTTGACACTCACGTTATGATACCTTCGCAAAAAAGGCCTACTGATCTTATTGACACCAACAATCAAGAATAGGATGGTACTGTTGTTATCAATAATTAGAATTCATCTCTAATAGGAGGTACCAATCAAGGAGAGGGCGGTTAAGAAGTTGCCCCCTACAATGTGCAACTAGCGTGAGAGCTGCGACAAACTAATTAGAGTTTGAATGAGCTTAGGGCAATGTTTGCCTAGTGTGTACTTGCTTTGGCTGTTTTCACTACTGCGCAATAGGGTCAACTACTGTAGGTCCCTTTAATGTGATGCAACAATATGTTACACCAACTTCCCAACCACTCAATCCCTTGATTACTGATGAGCAAGATGTTCCTAGAGTCGAGGAACAACTTCTTGCAATGGAACTTGTACCCATACAATATACTCCGCTTGAACTAATAAATCAAAGAATTCAAATAGGAGGCTCATCGTCTTCACGTATCACTCCACGTGTTACAATTGTTGAGTCTATGCACCCTACCCCCTATGACTTCGGCTTTAGCAAATTCTGTTCTTGTAAACTTTACCAACCATGCTCTTGTAAGGCCAATAAGGATAGAAGCATCTACAGAGAGAGCTTCATTTGTAACTAAAGAGGATTTGGATGTGTACATGAGGAACATACAGGCAAAATATACATTAGCCATCTTAGAATTGAAGCTCCCATATCATTCATGCATTGCTATCAAGCCATATCCAAAGGACTATGTGAGTCTGAAGTTCATGTTATTTAATGGGAAGAAGGGGAGTGCTAAAGAACATTTATTAAAATTTATTGAGACCCTAGAGGTCTATGGCTTAGATGACAATCTAAAATTGAAGGAATTCTCAAAATCACTTATAGAAAAAGCTTATACTTGGTATATTAGTATTCTACCAGGCTTAGTTGATTCATAGGGTGGAATGTACAGGATGTTTCTTAAAAAATTCTTTTCCATTGAAGAAAGGGTGACTCTCACCAACATGGGATGAATCCGTTAGAGGTCTAAGGAGGATCTCATGGATTATATTGAGTGGTGTAGAGAACGCTCTTTGGATATATAAGATGTTTGTGATGAGAGAGAACTAGTTAAGATATGTATTCAAGGGATGTTCTTTGAATACGCGGTCTATCTCGAGAACCTATCGTTGGCCTCTTTTGCTCAATTGGTCGAGAATGCATGAAGGTAGCTCAATAAAGGAATGAAGCTGGAAGGTTCAATAAGTGCACTTCATTTGTGAATGCTGCTCAAGGCAAGTCACAAAAATAAACAAAGAAACCTAAAAATGATAAGTCTTATGACTCCAGGCTTGCATTGACATATCCTTGTCTAATGGCTAAGGTACATCAAATGTTGGATCAATGGTTGAGTGATGGAAATCTTAAGCTCCTAAGGGTTGAATGTCTCCCTACAAATGAGGAGAAAAGTAATCTTAAGTATTGCAGATTTCACCGGACTATCGGTCATCTAACTAAGGATTGTTTCACTCTAAAGAGAATATTCAATGAATAGGTTGCATGCAGAGAGTTGATTATAGACAACAACGATGTTAGAAATAATCCGCTTCCAGCTCATAACGACCAGAGAGGAGTTGTCAATGCCATTAGCCACTACCTTTCCATGATTGAAGTGGTCGACGTACAACCCTCTGGAAGTAAGGAAAAGTTAATGGAAGCTCATGACAATGAGCAACCACCTCTTGTCACAGCATTATTAAAGACTGCAAACTTTAGGAGCTTCTTTAACTTAGTGGGATTCGATGAAAATGCCAGGCTTGTAGTAGTGGTTGCACTTATGCAAATCTCTGAAGGTTAATATGCAGAGTGTAATGCAGTGTAGCCTGTAAAGAGAATGGCCAGGGCATACGAAAACATCATCTTATTTACTAAAGCAGATATGTATGTGAAAGGCCCTAACCATAACTGTCCATTATATGTAGAAGGTGTTCTTAATGGCAATCTGGTTAAAAAAATGTTCATTGACATTGGTTCTTCCTTGAATATAATGCCAATGGATACATTCAAAACTGCAGGAATTGATACCTAATGCTTAATTAGACAACCTATATCAATAAATGGCTTCAGTCACGCCCCTACTAACTTTGTTGGATATGTTAATGTTGATCTTAAAGTTGGGCTTACTCATAGCACTACTACTTTTCATGTGATCGATGTGCCCATGCAATATCACTTACTAATAAGTAAGAAGTGGCTGCATGATCATTATTTGATTCCTTCTACATTACATTAGTATATCAAAGGACATTGGAATGGGAAAGACGTGTTTATTCTAGTTACAAAAAATCCTATTGAACAACATGAGTCCTATTTTACTGAATCGAGATTTTTCGATGAATTTGCTGAGGAGAGGCAAATAGCCATAACCAAGCCGTCTGGTATTCCCTTGCTTACATGGGAGGAAACTCAAGAGGACTAATAAAAGAAGAGAAGGATGTGTGGATGTCATGGAGGGAGGAAAAAGAATAAACAATCTATTAAAATCGAAAGTTTCATTAGAGAGGATGGATGGTGTGTGTACCGTTTATGACGGTTTAAGGGATGTGAGGACGCATGCCTATCCTCTTTAGATCCCACACTAATCCAAGAAGTTCAACTTACCCCACAATAATTATAAGATCAAATGAAGCCTCAAGCTGAGTAAATATAAAAATTGGACTTGGCGTGATCAGGGGAGTCGTAACGGCCAATATCCATGAGTAAGAGTCTTTTATAGGAAATGAGGGTTCGTATTACCGAGTTACTAAAGGAGTACAGAGATGTATTTGCATGGACTTATGAAGAAATGCTTAGGTTGGATCCCGGCCTTATAGTACATAGATTGAATATTGCTCCTGAGGCTACCCTTGTAAAGCAAGGGAAAATAATTTTCCATCCTAAGATTGAAGTGTAAATCAAGTAGGAGGTAGAGAAATTGTTATGAGCTGGTTTCATTAGGCTAATCGAACATCCTACCTAACTCGCTAATATTGTTCTTGTAAGGAAAATGAATGGACAAATAAGAGTATGTGTGGACTTTTGGGATCTAAACAAAGCTTGCCTTAAGGATGATTTTCCTTTACCAAATGTTGACACTTTGGTAGATGCAACCGTAGGTCATGAGCTGTTTTCATTCATGGATGGCTTTAGTAGATATAATCAAATTAAGATGGTGAAAGGAGACACATAGTGTGTGGCCTTTCGTACACCAGTTGGAAACTTTTATTATATTGTCATGCCATTTGGACTTAAGAACGCAGGCGCTACATATCAGAGGGCAATGACCATTCTATTTCATGACATGATGCATGACTGTATAAAGGATTATGTTGATGACATAGTCATTAAGTCTGGAAGAGCACTTGATCATGTGGTCCATTTATAAAGTGTCTTTGAACTATGTCGACTATATAAACTTCGCATGAACCCTCTTAAGTGTATTTTTAGCGTGTCTTCAGGGAAGTTTCTTAGCTTTTTTGTGCATCAAAAGGGAATTGATATTAACCTTGCAAAAGTACAACCCATAAGATTAATACCATCTCCCACTACCTTGAAGGAATTGAAAACCTTTATGGAAAAGGTCTAGTACATTAGAAGATTTATGCCTGCACTTGCGAAAATTTCATACCCATTGCATCAACTTTTAAAAAAAGGAGTCTTCTTTGAATGGGATCGAATCCATGAAGAGGTGATGCAGAAGATTACGACAATCCTGATTTCCTCACAGACTATGACTATGCCAATCAAAGGGAGACCTTTGGTCTTATATCTTACTTCTATTGACAAATCTATCAAAGCTTTGCTTTCACAAGAAGTGGAAGGTCAAGAGCGACCTATATACTATTTGAGTTGAACCCTTCAGGGGAGCGAGGTTAATTACCTGGCTTGCGAGAAACATTGTCTTGTGCTGGTATTTGCCATGCAGAAATTACAACATTACTTTCTTGTGCACAAGATTCATTTGGTGACTTAGTTTGATCCGATCAAGTATTTACTATCTCGACCAGTCTTGTCAGGATATATAGCAAAATGTTTGCTTCTCCTTGGAGAGTTTGATATTATGGTACAATCTCTTAAAGCTGTTAAGTCATAAGCTTTAGATGATCTTTTGGCACATTTCTCAAACACACAAGAGGGCTTGTGTACGGATGCTATACTGGTTGAGTTTCATGAGGATTCTTTTATGGTTAAAATAGAAGGGGAATGTATATTGCAATTTGATGGTTCAGCAGGAAGTTTGGGTTAGGGAGCTGGAATTGTATTAACATCACCTGGGGGTCATGAAGTATCCCTAGCATTCAAACTTGATTTTGGATGTACTAATAATGAGGTTGAATATAAAGTATTGTTACTTAGCTTATTGTCGGCACAAGAAGTCAAGGTACATAATTTATGTGTTTGAGGTGACTCAAACTTAATCATTAAATAGGCCATAGGTGAATTTGGATTGAAGGAATGTACTCTAGCGCCTTATAGGGCTGCCATGCAAACCTTCGTCAAAAGTTCACCTCTGTGCAATATGACCACATAAGAAGATCTATGAATTGATATGTTGATGCGTTAGCCACTTCGGCATCCAAGATTCTAATTTAAGACACAAGTAATGGTGTGAATGTTTGAGTAATAAGGAAATCTATCCTATGTACAACATTGAAGTTTCTTGAGGAACAGGAAGAGGTATAAAATGATTGGCACATCCTATTTATGGAACAATTGGCACATCCTAGTATAGCCTCTATTTCAACATTGAAAAACTTCATCAACATTAAGGGAATGTTGTATTACAAAGGCCTAGAAGGGGAGTGTAAAGGAGGCTTGTCTTAAATTGGACAAGTATCACCGGATGTGGTGTGTGTCACGCCCCGAAGCGACAGAATCGTAACAGCTCCGCCGTATGAACCGCCCTAAGATAGAAGTTGGCCTCACAACCGCTATCTTAGACCTGATCCACACAAGGCGTCCACAACTAACCCACTTTGAAGTAGACAGTTTGTAATTTAAATAAATCATTTACCTATAAATGTGAGGAATTATATATATCTGTTATGATTCAGTTATTGCAGTTAAAGTTTACAACATTTCTCTATAATATATTCCTTAGTATTATATCATTCGGAAATGAAAAATAATTCTAAAATAAAAACTTAGACCTTAAAAGATGTGTTTATTCTTCAATGTTTTTCCTCACTCCCCAGGATCCAACAGTTGCTAGCTTCAGAGTAATTGGTTGCCGCTTCTTAGCCAGCACCTGCACGACGTCTATAGGGATGTGAGCAACCACAGCTCAGTAAGTTGGGACGGAGGACTTAAAACTATACCATACACACAACAAGGTTTTCAATCACTTATTAGGTGCAATGCATGTGCAAGCAAATGCCATCGCACGACGTTGTCCGGCCCATCGTGAAATTAGAGAAATTACGCCCGCTCTAATCCGGGTTGAGGAGTTGCCGTTAATGCAACAGCTCACGACCAAACCCAGGCTTGTGTAATGGAGACCTTGCTCCTCCCGTGACTACCTTCGAACCACTGTCTTCACCCTCGCCGCGACCTCCTCTCCTGTCACTTAGTTCGACTGAGGATGAAGAAGGGACCATTTTGCAATCCTGCGTTATCCCTTCCGAAGGGGTCGGTATTTGGCCGGAGAGTCCTAAGTTCCCCTAACGGGTTGCCATGCATGTCCGATTATGATTACTAGTCGGATATTTAATTAAGTCCAGTTTAGGGTGATCAATCCTTTCATACAAGTCATATAATATGTGCCAGAGCAACAAACAGAATCATAGCATCACGCATAATCAAGCACATGCACACATTCTCTATCTAGCAAGCACAACCAAGCATAATCTTAAGCCTCCAAAATACAGCACCGTATTAATCCCAACTTACCTCGACTCCTCGCTCACTCACTCGAGGTCCGATTTGCTCAGGCCATCGCCGATCATCCCTATAACACGAACGTGGTTTCAGTATTTCATATAATATTATAAGTTCATCTTATCCTATAACGCTTATTGTTAGGTTTTGTTTAAGGTTTAATATGCCTAATTATCTAGGTATTAAGTCTTTTATAATTATTTTAGGTTTGGGTTTAGGTTCGGGTTCAGCATCGATTTCTAAATTAGATTCTAGTTCAATTTCTAGGTACTGTTTTGTACCTGGATCTTAGAAATTTGTTTCAACTCATAATGTGAAACTATCCACATTATTTCCAGATACCCTAAATACGATCACTACCCCTAGTCCGCATTTTATTCCATTCGGTACACTTAAATCCGTATTAGTGTACCGAATTTACTCATGTTGTGAGAAATTTTTACATTTTTAATATAATTACCTAAAATTGAATTTTGTTTCAGATTTGTTATGTTCTGATTTTCATTATTCCATTATCTAATTAAACCTAATTTTTTCATATTTATTAATTTTTAATTCTACATATTCCTAATTTTCTACATTTACCACATAACACCTTCATTACTTATACTTAACACTCCATACACTAGGATCAGGTTTCTACATCAGAGATTAACATCCCTAAACATATAATTACTATCTAAATCAGTAATTAATATCCTAATCACCTAATTAACTCCCAATTACTCAATTTTTCCATCATTTTAGGGCTAAAAATTAACTTAAAAATTTCGAAAATTAAATTTAAAAAAAATGGCTTCATAGCACTGTTCTATATCACATGAGCATCCTACAGAAAAAAAATTGAGCTCCAAACTACACTCCTAAGGTCATTTATTTCTAAACCAAAATGTGCTCGGTTTTGCATGATTTCTTAAGGACCATATATTACGGGGCATGTTTTTATCAAACTAATATTTTTCCTACAAACTACATACAAAAATATCCTAGAATAACAAAATTCATAATTTTCTAATTATATTTACTATTTTTACAAAATTTCACAAGAATCGGGCTGGAATTTGGACTCACCGGTTTTGGTGGCTCCGGCCACCGCGGGCCGCCGTGGCTTTGTCGGCTGGCCTGGGCGCTGCCACCACCGTGTGGTGGTGGTGGCCGTCCACTCCCAGCTCCTCGTATGGTGTGGGTTCCCTTTAAAACCCCTAACTGCACAGTTTTTTTTTTTATTTTTTTTATTTTTCTGGATTTTCTCTCGATTTTTCGGCTCTCCCTAATTTTCTCACTTTCCAAACTGTCCGAATGAGCTCTGTAAATTTTTTCCCTATTTATAGACATTTGCTGTAATTAATATGCATTAATTTGACAAGACTTTGTCCAAATTCCTTAGTTTTTGGCTTTTGTGTTGTTCAATTTTTATTGGCTAATTTTTATTTTGCAGCTTTGGACCTGCCACGACCTTATCTTGATTCATCTTATCATCTTCTGATTTTTTTTTATTTTTCCATAATTATTTTATATTTTTCTTTAATTATTTGCTTAGTTTTCGGCCAATTTTAGTAATTACGCGTATTTTTATCTACACGTAAATACATGTAGGGTACACGTGAACATTCCTAAATATTATTTTGGTCATTCTAAAATTTTTAGTATACATATAATTTATCTCTAATAATTTATTGGTTATTATATTACATTTTTTACCTTTTCGGTAATTAGCAGTTATTATGCTTAAAATTTGAAAATTTTATAGTCTCCTATTTTGCTATTTATTTTCTTAAATTTAAGTTTACGGGGTCATTTTTACTAATATTTCTCTCAATAGTTTATAATTTGGGTGTGATCGGATCCTTTAGCCGATCGCCCTAAACTTTGGGTTCTAAATTCAATCCTACGGTTACTTGGCTGAACTTTGGGGCTTACATTCTACCCCCCTTTAAAATAGTTTCGTCCTCGAAACTACTATATATCCATGTATTGTTTACTTGCTAGGATTGATAGTTTATATATTATTATTATTCTAAAAATCGAACAACCTATAAGTATTACTTTGTCTTCATTACATTTAGCTCTACTTTAGTTTCTAAGTCTAGACCTTCATGAGGTCGTATCTTTACCTACTCCGTGTCTCAACTCTTGAACTTCTGAACCTGATTATCTAGTATTTTTGGAGGTTACTTCATATCCTTTAAAACCCACTTTCCATTCTACCAAACCATGTTCAAGTGAAACATCTGTGTAGTCTACTGATTAAGTTCCTTAATTGCTTTCTAATTATCATTCCATTTCTTCTCTACTTGGACCTTCACTCGATCTCTTAATTTCCTTTCTTTACATTCCTTATCTTAGTATCGATTAGGGCTTATTTCATTGCTGTAGTCTCCTCCAGTTGTATTGTACTATCTTATACCTATGTTTATGGCCTCACAAATTCTCTTATTGGTTTCTTCTCCATTTATTCCTTGTTTGATTGTTTCTTAAGTTTTATTTGTGATCATTACTGATTCTGCATTTACTTCATATCATCACCCTTCCTTTCATCTAAACTCTTCCACTCAAATGCTTATACTACTATGATAGCTTCTCATTTGCTCTTCATACAGCTTAGCATAGGATCAACAGAAGCAAATTTGGCAAATCTTGATGCTTCTCCATCTCGGATTCAAATGAGATGGTTAACAACTCAATTTGACTTGACTTGACTCGACTCGAGATGAATATAACTTTTGACTGACAGACTCAGCAAAAGAAACAGTATTGAGATTATTACTGAACAAAACATGACACAACGAGATACACTGACCAGATCGACAAGACATGAGACTCAACAACAACAATTAGACAATTCAGATTTGCCATGTTCCTGTTGGATTACCTATTGTAATTGCTAATATGAAGTACATTGTATCTTTAAATCTTCTTCATATACTGGATTACTTCAATGGATTTTTCCTCTAATCATCAATTCAACATTTTTAATATCCACTGAAATCCCTTCTCTAAATATAACGAGCTTGATGGAAACGTACTATCTCTTCTGGAAATCACATGTCTTCCATTTCAATATATCACTTATGATCATTCAAATGCTGTCCACAAATACTTTGTATATCAAAATACTATTGAAGGATACCATAATAAGTGTTTTCATATATAGTTGGCATACATTTGTTTCTCCTAATTCTGTTACTACAATTTATGTACTAATCTTGATGCCCTTCTAATCTCATATTATTCTAAAAATTGACAGTTACTCCTCAAACTCTTAAGGCATCATTTACAATATTCAATACAGAGTTTTGATCATGGGTTTGATTCTTAATTAACTAAATCATGAAATTCAAATATCCACAAAATGATCTTCAGTGATACATTTGAACCCTTATATGTTACTAGTAGATCAATACTTATTGATATTTTCCTCAATCTTCTCTTTATGGATATAGACAAACTTCTCATAACCTACCATCAGTAACTTTCCTTTTAACTTCCATTTCCGTCATATCCTACGATTCTATGGATCAATATCCTTTCTCCAATATATATTCTAAACTAATAGGTAACAAAAATCTCAATTATCTTAAAATCCTTGTCCATTCACTAGTTTCTAATTTATACGGAATGAATACCTTAATATCATCATTGTACTTACATTTTATTCATTTGTATATTCTATGGTGAGGGTACTCATCAACAAATCTTTTTGTTCAATGAAATCACTGCTTATTTTCTAATCCCTTTAAGCTCGGATCCTTAAATTCTATCTGTGATTAACATTTCTTATCCTAAGTAGTTTACTAATAGATGACTGTCTCATAAAATTTACTCTCTGGAGAGTTATGCCTTTTCAAATTGATCCTTAAAATAACTAAGTAACTGTTGATTAAAAGTCCTAATCATCTCCAAATTGTTACTTTAATTCCATCTCTACCATCGCTTGTTACTCATCCTACTAATATTTTAGGGAATACTTACTCAGTTGTAGTTTACGTAGCAATTTTATTTATTTCTTAGATATCATTTAATAACTATCTATCTTATTTACCAATTATAAGTACTATATAATGATATCATTGTACTTGCCTCAGCACTACATAAAAATCTCATGATCCATTTCTTATTCATTTGGCTTTACTCATACTTAATCATCACTCCAACTTATAATTCTTTAATTCATGATTCATTAAAAACCTAAGAATTCTTAATTTGACTGTAACCTCATAACATTATTCCTTCTACTGTTCTTACATATATAAAAGACTTCCAAGATTGTCTACCAAAATACATTTGATCTTTTTATATACCCAGCCACAAATATGTCAATCATCATTGCATTTGCACATGTCCAAAAGTTTACACTTCATCAAGAAGCACTGTTACATCCATTAAAAGATCGTTTGTCTATCCACGTATATAAATAACTAATGCAGGGTCAATTCTAATTCTTAAGAAAACACGATCAACTATCATACCATATCCAAAATTCAAATTACTTATAACAACTATTCATTCACAAGAATTCCACTACATTTGTCTTCTAATTAATTCAATATCATTTCCACTTGTTGATTTGATCCTTTATATTTCCATGGAACAAAATCAGAAATAATGATCACTTCATATACCTTTCATCATTAGACTCCTTATTATTATCATCATTTATCATCTCCTATATTGCATTCTTATTTTATATAAGGTTTATTCTTGACTTGGGTTTTGATTATACCTCTAGTATAGGTTTTGATTCATTTCTGAATCGGTTTCTAACTTTTCCCTCTCAATGTTTTGTCTTCTTAGAATCCGTTTCTATACCATTCTTTATTTCATTTCAATTTATACTACCTCATATTTATACCAAGCACCAAGCTAAGATCATCTTACAAATCCTATGAGTTTCAGATTCACCTTAATTTTTTTTTATACATATCACCACATCTCTCTTGTTCCAAAACTCAAATTGATTTCCACTATTGTTCATGAGTCTCGTCACTTCATTGCATCACATTGATTACAACACAAATTCATCAACAAACTTCTTAAGAATTTCATCCACAATATTAGCATATCCCACCGATCGGTTCTATCAAATTTCTTTACACCTCCACTCTATATTAACTCAAAGATTACACTTCATTCAACCTAAATTACTTCAATAAACCACCAATTCTTATATATACAAAACACTTCCAAAATCGGTCACCTAAGATGCATCCAATCCTCTTTCACATTCTTACTCACAAGTATATAATACATCATAGCATATGTACATATTTAAAGAATATATATCCATTAATGAGCACTACTGTATCTATTAAAATATCAATAGGATCCTAACTTATATTAATAGCTAATTCTAACTTCTAACAAAAATATAACCATCTAGTACATTGTATTCATCATTCCAATCTCCACCACATTTATCTTCCCATTCCTTGAGTATCATTTTCCATTTGGTGATTCACGACGTCGTACTTCAATAAGAAAATCAGAAGTAGTAACCATTCCATATATCTTATTATTACTAAACTCCTCAATACTATTATCAATTGTCACCTCATATACTGTATTCTCATACTGCATATAATTTTAATCTACTCCAACTGATTCAAGAAAATGTAATAACCATTCAATAAATCTTTTGGGATTAATCGTCCAAGGATATATGATGTGTTAATCGAAGTATAAGTTGTACAAGCAGAATAGAGTATCTCTCTTCAATCTTTATTACACATATCTCATTAACGTCATCTAAGTTACAATCTTTCACTTCCAAACCATCCTTATTCATCAAGTCATATCACATGATCTCTATTATGTTAAAACTTAGATTAATCTCTATTATCATCCATAAGTCTCATCAATTACAACGTAACTTCGGTAACAAACTCCTCAATAACATATTCCGACTTAATCAATTATCATATTGTTCTCCATATCTCAATTCTGGATTTCATCATGGATTCTTCTTCATTCCACTTGAATCATCTCAACTACTCACTTCAACTAATCACCAATTTCTTTACATGATCCCATCACCAGAGTTAACTTCGATTAACGCCTATCTTAATGTAGCGTTATAGTTACTACTTATCCTATAATTTGTAGTTCGTTACTTTAATATCCCTTTATTTCTACCCACTCTCAATGTACTCCTAAAGTGTCTAATTCTTTTAATTGTTCATTTCAAAGCGAGTTCAGTAAAACTACGCTCTGATACCAATTTAGAACTGTCACGCCCCGAAGCGACAGAATCGTAACAGCTCCGCCGTATGAACCGCCCTAAGATAGAAGTTGGCCTCACAACCGCTATCTTAGACCTGATCCACACAAGGCGTCCACAACTAACCCACTTTGAAGTAGACAGTTTGTAATTTAAATAAATCATTTACCTATAAATGTGAGGAATTATATATATCTGTTATGATTCAGTTATTGCAGTTAAAGTTTACAACATTTCTCTATAATATATTCCTTAGTATTATATCATTCGGAAATGAAAAATAATTCTAAAATAAAAACTTAGACCTTAAAAGATGTGTTTATTCTTCAATGTTTTTCCTCACTCCCCAGGATCCAACAGTTGCTAGCTTCAGAGTAATTGGTTGCCGCTTCTTAGCCAGCACCTGCACGACGTCTATAGGGATGTGAGCAACCACAGCTCAGTAAGTTGGGACGGAGGACTTAAAACTATACCATACACACAACAAGGTTTTCAATCACTTATTAGGTGCAATGCATGTGCAAGCAAATGCCATCGCACGACGTTGTCCGGCCCATCGTGAAATTAGAGAAATTACGCCCGCTCTAATCCGGGTTGAGGAGTTGCCGTTAATGCAACAGCTCACGACCAAACCCAGGCTTGTGTAATGGAGACCTTGCTCCTCCCGTGACTACCTTCGAACCACTGTCTTCACCCTCGCCGCGACCTCCTCTCCTGTCACTTAGTTCGACTGAGGATGAAGAAGGGACCATTTTGCAATCCTGCGTTATCCCTTCCGAAGGGGTCGGTATTTGGCCGGAGAGTCCTAAGTTCCCCTAACGGGTTGCCATGCATGTCCGATTATGATTACTAGTCGGATATTTAATTAAGTCCAGTTTAGGGTGATCAATCCTTTCATACAAGTCATATAATATGTGCCAGAGCAACAAACAGAATCATAGCATCACGCATAATCAAGCACATGCACACATTCTCTATCTAGCAAGCACAACCAAGCATAATCTTAAGCCTCCAAAATACAGCACCGTATTAATCCCAACTTACCTCGACTCCTCGCTCACTCACTCGAGGTCCGATTTGCTCAGGCCATCGTCGATCATCCCTATAACACGAACGTGGT
Source organism: Lumnitzera racemosa (assembly GCA_024138005.1). Classification (NCBI taxonomy): domain Eukaryota; kingdom Viridiplantae; phylum Streptophyta; class Magnoliopsida; order Myrtales; family Combretaceae; genus Lumnitzera; species Lumnitzera racemosa. The sequence continues at coordinate 73,424,107 of JAMXBC010000007.1, read as the reverse complement.
TTCAGTATTTCATATAATATTATAAGTTCATCTTATCCTATAACGCTTATTGTTAGGTTTTGTTTAAGGTTTAATATGCCTAATTATCTAGGTATTAAGTCTTTTATAATTATTTTAGGTTTGGGTTTAGGTTCGGGTTCAGCATCGATTTCTAAATTAGATTCTAGTTCAATTTCTAGGTACTGTTTTGTACCTGGATCTTAGAAATTTGTTTCAACTCATAATGTGAAACTATCCACATTATTTCCAGATACCCTAAATACGATCACTACCCCTAGTCCGCATTTTATTCCATCCGGTACACTTAAATCCGTATTAGTGTACCGAATTTACTCATGTTGTGAGAAATTTTTACATTTTTCATATAATTACCTAAAATTGAATTTTGTTTCAGATTTGTTATGTTCTGATTTTCATTATTCCATTATCTAATTAAACCTAATTTTTCCATATTTATTAATTTTTAATTCTACATATTCCTAATTTTCTATATTTACCACATAACACCTTCATTACTTATACTTAACACTCCATACACTAGGATCAGGTTTCCACATCAGAGATTAACATCCCTAAACATCTAATTACTATCTAAATCAGTAATTAATATCCTAATCACCTAATTAACTCCCAATTACTCAATTTTTCCATCATTTTAGGGCTAAAAATTAACTTAAAAATTTCGAAAATTAAATTTAAAAAAAATGGCTTCATAGCACTGTTCTATATCACATGAGCATCCTACAGAAAAAAAATTGAGCTCCAAACTACACTCCTAAGGTCATTTATTTCTAAACCAAAATGTGCTCGGTTTTGCATGATTTCTTAAGGACCATATATTACGGGGCATGTTTTCATCAAACTAATATTTTTCCTACAAACTACATACAAAAATATCCTAGAATAACAAAATTCATAATTTTCTAATTATATTTACTATTTTTACAAAATTTCACAAGAATCGGGCTGGAATTTGGACTCACCGGTTTTGGTGGCTCCGGCCACCGCGGGCCGCCGTGGCTTTGTCGGCTGGCCTGGGCGCTGCCACCACCGTGTGGTGGTGGTGGCCGTCCACTCCCAGCTCCTCGTATGGTGTGGGTTCCCTTTAAAACCCCTAACTGCACAGTTTTTTTTTTTTATTTTTTTTATTTTTCTGGATTTTCTCTCGATTTTTCGGCTCTCCCTAATTTTCTCACTTTCCAAACTGTCCGAATGAGCTCTGTAAATTTTTTCCCTATTTATAGACATTTGCTGTAATTAATATGCATTAATTTGACAAGACTTTGTCCAAATTCCTTAGTTTTTGGCTTTTGTGTTGTTCAATTTTTATTGGCTAATTTTTATTTTGCAGCTTTGGACCTGCCACGACCTTATCTTGATTCATCTTATCATCTTCTGATTTTTTTTTATTTTTCCATAATTATTTTATATTTTTCTTTAATTATTTGCTTAGTTTTCGGCCAATTTTAGTAATTACGCGTATTTTTATCTACACGTAAATACATGTAGGGTACACGTGAACATTCCTAAATATTATTTTGGTCATTCTAAAATTTTTAGTATACATATAATTTATCTCTAATAATTTATTGGTTATTATATTACATTTTTTGCCTTTTCGGTAATTAGCAGTTATTATGCTTAAAATTTGAAAATTTTATAGTCTCCTATTTTGCTATTTATTTTCTTAAATTTAAGTTTACGGGGTCATTTTTACTAATATTTCTCTCAATAGTTTATAATTTGGGTGTGATCGGATCCTTTAGCCGATCGCCCTAAACCTTGGGTTCTAAATTCAATCCTACGGTTATTTGGCTGAACTTTGGGGCTTACAGTGTGGAGAGGAGGGGCCTTCCTTATATCAACATATTCAACGTGTAGGCTACTATTGGCCCTTGATGGCAAAGGATACGCTTTAAGTCCAAACATATTATCCCAAATGTTCTTAGTTACCTGATTAAGGCAAATGCAATTTTGTTTCTAGCGTAAGAGATTGAAGGCGTCCATATAGTGATTACATAGAAAATATATTACCTACAAATGGTACGGATGCTAGACTTATAAAATGCAAGGTTAGAAAGTATCTAATGCATGAAGGTGAGCTTTATAAGGTATCATTCATAGGGAAACCTTTAAAATGTATCGCCTCCCCTAAAACAGAAATGGTTTTAACTGAGGTGCATACTAAAGAGTGTGGAGAGCATTAGGGAGGAAGAAAATTGTATTATTATTTACTTGATAGAGGATATTTTTGGCCTACAATGGAAGTAGACACTCTTAATTTTACCAAGAGATGTGCTGTTTGTCAACAGCATGGTGATGCTATCCATGCCCTTGCGGTTACGCTTCATAGTGTTATAACCCCTTGGCCTTTCCATATAGGGGCATTCGATCTCATTAGACCTATACATCCTCCATCAAAGGGATATATTTAGATCTTAGTTGGAACATAGTGCTTTATGAAATGGTGGAGGCAATTCCCTTGAAGAAAGCAACGGGACCAGTTGTAGCAACTTTTATAAAGGAGAACATTATATGCTGATTTAGGATTCCGAAGCGCATCCTTTCCAACAATGGAACTCCTTTCATTAATTCTCATGTTTGATAATAATTGGCTTCCTATAAAATCAATCATATTAAATCCACACCCTATTATCCAAAAGGGAGCGTGCAAGTTGAGGTAACAAACAAAAGTTTATTGAGGGTTCTTAGTCTTATGGTATACGATAATCATAAGGAATGGCATTATAAGCTACTACTGGCACTTTGGGCTTACAAGACGTCAAAACGAAGGCTGATGCAAGCAACTCCTTTTTCATTAGTGTACGGGGCTGAGGTGATGGTTCCAATAGAATTTTTTATTCTATTTGCCATATTGGCTATAAATGTTGAGCTTAAACCTGATATACTACAAATAATAGACTTAGAAGCATTAGACGAGAGGCATGACATCGCAAAACATAATCTCATTGTGGTTAATACCATGCCGAAGGAGTCTTATGATGCTGCCAACAAAAAAGGACTAAAGAGAAAGCTTGATTAATGCACAATATTATAAGAGGCCAGCATTTAGCAAAAAGGGGATTTGCATCGGTTATGACAACAAAAGCAATGAGGGTAGTTGATATTTATTCCACGTAGATCAGAGTCCAAACTTGAAGATCCTGTTATTGGCACATCCCCTATGTCTTTCACATGCATGTTTGCAGCATACCTAATGCAAACTTAGAAGTTGTAAGTTGAAGTGAACTCTTACCTTGACTAGGTTATTGTAAATGGCACAGGTTAGACATATTGAGTTTTGGCTGGTGTTAACTATTGATACTCCTTCAAAATGCCAGTTGAAAACAAGGAATTAAAGGCAAAGAATAAAAGAGTATAAGTAGTGCGAAAAAGGAATTAAAAAAAACAAAAGAGAAAGGGAAGAAAAAGGGATAAAGACATGCCTAAGCTACATAAGAGTTGGATGCTGTGGCTTGCTACTATAGAGCTCAGTTTGGCTATGGTTCCTTATGTTGAATTTAGATCGGTGGTTGCAAGTTAAGTATTGGACTACTTTGCTGCTTCAGTTTCTGTGATTACTTTATTTTAGATGCTGAATTGGGTTGAATTCTACTTAGTATTGAAATCTCTATTTGTGCTATATATTTTTGGAAACACACAAGTTGCTGTTGGTGTGTTGAATTCAATGGCTGCTGTTAAAATGTGCTCTTGCATATAGGTCCTATTATTGTTAGAAGTAAACTTCATACTTGGTCTTCAAGCTCTAATCTTCATCGACAAATTTGGATTTCTTCGAGCTTAGGTATTCATGCATGGTTAAGAAGGATATTTGTTGTGTTTAGGCTGGAAGAAAATAAAATCGAAGAAAATGTATATGAGAAAAGTTAGAGAAAATAGAATGTGTGTTTCACAAACAGAGATAGAAACTGTTTGTAAGCATCTAGAAAAAATAGGAAATAGGAAGAGAGAACAAGAAGAATTAGGGAATGAATATGTATACAGATTGAATGTGCAAAGAGTTGGGCAACTAATGAACATAAAAGAAAAAGAGGAGCAAAGGAAAATCAACAAAAGAAAAAGAAAACATAGAGCTTAATGTGTATGAAAAGCGAGAAACAAAAAGAGCATACTGGATGAGAAAGAATAGAATGAAGGATGCAATGTTAGATTTATAGTTGACTGAGGATTCAAAAAAAAAAAAAAAAGAGATGATATTGAATAATGAGCTTTGAGCTTTGTACAAGATAAACAATAGGTGCTAAGGTATTTGAAGAAGGAAGATGATACATAAGTGTATAACTAATAACAAAAAATATTCTTCAAATATTCCTCATGCAATGGTGTTATGATACCTCACTGGAGCACGTGGTAGTGTAACAAACAATGTCATTTCAATGCTTGTAATAATAATAAAAATAAAAAAAATGGAAAAATCATGCAAAGCATCACAATATGAGATATATGGCGTTTGTTTGCATCTAAATCGAGGCTTTTGAATGTATTTGAATGCGCAAAGGGAATATCACATTATGGAAATGGATTCTGATTACAATCCCCATAAATGGAGACGACCGTGATGAATAATCACGAAGTGGACAACGATAAATTTTATCCCAAGCATTGTAAGCAAGACACCTATTTTATGAAATAAATTTCAAGGATCATACTCAATCAAATGCAATGATTTGATAAAATACAAGCTATGTTGTTACATTATGGAGGTTATATTTAAGACATGAATGAAAGTGGTATGTGAATGGAGGAAACAAGCATGATATAAGTTAATTATCCTTATTTAGTGCTCTATGATGATGATCAAGAGGCTACGAACAAAACGGAGTTCCTTATAAAAATACTTTTTATTGCTCATTGTGAGAAGTGGTTGTTCCATCAACTATGTGCATATGAAAACTCCAAAAGAAGAACCCTTCGACGTATAGAGAGAATCAAGGCGATATTAATACAAGAAGTCAACTTAATGAGATTACTAAGGTAAGCTAGCAAATGAACTCAATTCCACAAAGCTAATAACTAATGAAGATCAGCTTGAAGACACAAATTGGCTCAGAAATGGACAATTCAGAGTAAATTTATTTCAGTTTTTCCATAGGGGCAATATACAACTCGATCTAGTCAAAACATGAAATGTAAGTAAGAATTGCTGTGAATTTGTGCACTAAACTAGTTCTTAAATGGGTTTGGCAGCAGTGAAGCTGTTTAATAACACGTACGCACTAGAGTTAATTGAAAGGCTTATTTGATGCCCAAACCTCTTCAAATTCATCCGAAGGACTTTGGTTAGAAGGCAAAATGTAGTAGGCTAAATCTGACTCATGAGCTTTAAGCCTAATAACGAAATGAATTTAACTCTTTGGGTTAAGGTGATAAGGTCTGGAAAGCTAAGCCCATACAAAATTTGGACGATCAAGAAAGATTTGGTATGCTGGGCTTGCAGTAGGGCCTTCTGGATTGGTTTGCCCAATCCAACCTTTCTTAACTTGACTCATACTAATAAAATATAAGACTCTTTATTTGGGCTTAAATCCATAGAAAGACTTACCTAATACCCTTATATAAAAGGTTTCAATGCTAACCATTAATCAACATTACGATTTAACGAATCGAATCTATCTATTATCCTTTATAAATATCCTTTCATTTCCTCATTTGAAGAGAGACAAATTTCCACAAATGCCATTACTTTACCGGAATTCTGTCTCAAAGATCAAAATATACAAACACTTTAAGAATACCACCCATTCTTCGCCCATTGTGGAATTTGAGGCCATTACGTTTTTTTACCTGTTACTTGATGTGTTAGAGTATATTAAGACTGCCTACTCTTTTCTTTATCCCATCTCTTTTGATCATCCCATACATGCAAGTTAAATCATTTCCTTAATCACGTGTAGCGCAACACGACACGTAATACGCACATAACCTCTCTTGATATCAAACCCCCGCAAATTCAAAAGAAAACTATAAACTCAATTTTGTCCATGGAAATTAGAAATGCTACCCACTGTCTTAAAAGGTAAAGGGTGCAGGTAAATTAAAGACTCCCGTTAACAAAATTCAAGCCACTGCCTCCTCTATGCCGGTTTGCCAGTTGGACTCGAATGAATCAAATTATTTCATATCTGTAATGTAACCACTTTCTTTCCATAACGTTTGGAAAGGAAAATAAAATAACATTTTTCTTAATGAGCCCAGCAACCACAAAAACAGCGGATGCAACAAGAATCATGAATAACACCCCACCCCTAAATCTGTCCTCTCCAAACTTTTTTTTCTTTTTTCACCGCACTCTCTCTCTCTCTCTCTCTCTCTCTCTCTCTCTCTCCTCTCTCTCTCTCTCTCTCCATACAGTTGTCGCATTCATTCACAAACCTCTCTCAACCACTTAACACCAACCAATTATTTTCGCTCCTGGTTGGGCAATCACCATTTAACATAGATCCTCTTAATTCATTACTATTCATCCCACTTCCATCCCCCACACTTTAGATGCCATGGGGACCATCTTTAATAATGCTTGTTTAAGATATATAGTTAAATCAGCATAACATGCCTGCCTGATCATAGTAAAAAAGAAAATCTCGTGTATTAAGTCGTTATCGTAATTAGAAGCGCGATTACATATATCGATATATAGTAAAATATGCTGATTATATGCAATAAATGTCAAGTCATTAGTGGCGGATATCTATTGTATCCATCCGCAAAAGAATTGTTCGAGTCCTTCCAGATAGGATTATATATTGATCCTACCCAATAATGTCCAAAATATGAAGCACCTTTCATCAATAGTCCAGATCCAATTTGGCTGTATACCCATAATTCAAATGTGATATTAACCTAAAACTCTTTACTTGTAGCCATAACGTATACCCTCATTATATGATTTTATTCATACCTAAACTCCAGATGGGAAAGCCACAAACATAGTGGGCATTTTACTTAATCACGCCGTGTATTATTTTTAGGCACAAGGTGCATATCCTCCTCGAATGTCATAATTTATAAAGTACTCAATTACACACTCAAAGTCTCTCTCTCTCTCTCTCTCTCTCTCTCTAACTTGTACAGACATTCTTTTCCATATGACATTCCCGTAAGTTCAGAAATATGTTCACCTAGCTTAGTTTGCTTTGCAATGGACACAACAAAGCCACAAAAGAAGACGAAATGGTTTCTCCTCCTCACCTTCGCACTCTTCCTTTCAACACTTCTCATCTTCATAACACTCTTCACGTCCTCCATTACCTCTCAATACCTAAGAAGCCCCAACACTCGTTCCTTAAACAACCACCACCACCACCACATCCCCAACTTTGTTGAATCCAAACTAAACCTGTCCCCAACATCGACTGATCCGATTCCTAGACTAGCTTACTTGATCTCAGGCTCAAAGGGCGATGGAGAAAGCATCAAGAGGACACTGAAAGCACTTTACCATCCTAGGAACAAGTACGTCTTGCACTTGGACTTGGAAGCTTCAGCTGAAGAAAGGATGGAGTTAGTGAAGTTTGTGAGGAGTGAGGAAGTGTTCGTGAAAGTGGGGAATGTGAGAGTGAATGTGAGGGCTAACTTGGTCACTTATAGAGGACCAACCATGGTGAGTAATACATTGCACGGTGCTGCTCTTTTGTTGAAGGAAAGTGGAGACTGGGATTGGTTCATTAACTTGAGTGCCTCGGATTATCCATTGGTCACACAAGATGGTGTGTGAGTTGAACATTGGAATTTTCTCATATTGTTACTGTAAATGAATGGATTTGCTTGTGAGAAAGCATATACATACGAGTTGCTTGATTTGCTTTTGATTGGATTGGTTTTAGCTTTCATAGTTTGGAAATTTCGATATTCATGAGACAGGACTAAGCTAAAATTAAGGTGGACCGATTTGTGTCCATCACATTTTGACCAAAAAAGCATTAAACTTCAGCTGTTTGGGATTCCATTTTATTAGTGGCAACTCTAAGTTGATTTTTTTGGGATCCGATTTAGGAATCGAATAAATGATTCATCCGTCATTATTGATACAGGAAAGTGCTAATTTTAGGCGTGTTTCTAGGAATATAGACGCAACTATTCTGTATTCATATGCAAGCTTGGATAAATCAGAGGACTATTAAAATTTTTGTAATTGCTAAATTTAGAAATCTTATGAAGACCATTATTTTGGTCATTTATCAGAGCTAAGTCAATCTAGAGGTTCTTACTGCCTAGGCTTGTGTAAGCGAATGATTTCATGAGAGAAATGAACAAAGGCAGAAGTATTGTCTCATAATTATTTCTTAAATAGTATTTGGTCCTTACATTCTTCATTGAGGGGTTTTCTTTAACTGGTCCTCAGCCCTTTTTCGACTTATTGCAAGGCTTAGATGACAACTTCATGATAATTGGATAGAGTTACTGATTTTCTTGATTTTAGCCTTCTTAGTGATATGTATGCTGTCTTGTCTGGCAATGGTTCAGTGATGATACTGCATAATAGCATTATTGATTGTATCTAATCCATTTTTCTGGTTGCTGTAAGTTATTAAGGAAATTGCAGAAGCCCCTGACATATATATTTTTTTCTTTGGTTCTTTCTTTGCAACAGATCTGCTACATGTATTGTCAACCATTCCAAGAAATTGTAACTTCATCGAGCATACCAGTAATATCGGTTGGAAAGAGTATGTAAGCTCATACTTTCTTTATATTTTTGGCTGGAAATAGATGCAGATGCATTGTGTGATTCTGCTTATTTAAATGCATATTGGTGGCATAAATAGGTGGCACAGAGCGAAGCCTGTTATAATTGATCCAGGACTCTATAGCCTGCAAAAGTCAGATGTATTTTGGATTCCTCAACAAAGAAGGACACCTACTGCATACAAATTGTTTACAGGTCAGGCTTGTTCCCTCTCCATGCTTTTTTCTTTCCACGTGAATCAGATGTGTTTTACAAGTTGATGATTTTCAGTTTGCAAAAGATAGTAACTTCTGAAGAATCACTTGCTTCACATTGAATTGCTCTTTCCCATCCTATAATATTGAGTACCCCTTGTTTGAATAAGAGAGGAGAATTCATTGTGACGTGGAAAATAAAATTATGGTTAAGTTCCACAAGCATTCAGCCTCATGGGCCTTTGAGGCTCAAATTCCCCAGTGGACACCCCCTCAAATGCATAATGGATAGAATTGCACCCACAACTCCTCTGGTCTGGCTGTGATTGTGTTGTGGGCTGAGCATCAGCTGTAATGTCATTCAAGAAGTATTTTGTCCAACAACTGCAAGCTAGTTTCTGCAGCAATTCACTCTGTAAGCCTCATGTATATGCTGTTGAGTGAAAAATACAAAAGCATACATGTAATCTATATGAACTTATACTTTTATATTAGATAGTTATAGGACATATAATAGATATTAAAGTGGGAGGTCCAGAGTTTGAACTGTTGTGTTGCTAACAAAGGGATGTATAGGAGCTCATACGCAGAATAATACTTTGACCATGAATAATGTGAACAGGAAGATCTCCAAGTGCTTTTTCTATGCAACTGCTAGATTTCACATCAATAGGATGCATTGAAAGAATAAAGGAAGTCACCGTGCCTTGATACGTCCTCTTTTGTAATTTTGTGGATGTGTGGTGGTCATATGCAGCACAACCTATAATCGAAGTTACCTTTGGCGTTCATTGTTTCTTTTTGTCAACTAAGCTACTTGAGGCAACATACGTCTCTCACAGAAACGAATTCCAGTGGAAAATTAAGGATATATAAGCTGAAAAGCATGATTAGATACTTCATTAATAGTGAAACGATTATCTGCAGCCTGTTTTGGTGATTCTATTGATGGAACGTGCTAAGATATGAAGCTTTCAAGTTCAATACATGATTAAACACCCTCATTTAAAATTATCTTGATTTGACATCCCTTTGCCAGCTCTCCGTGCTGATGTTGGGATTCTGTTTATATGAATTGCCATAATTCCTTGACTGCTTAACAATTGACGTTTCTCTATTAGACTGAAAGTTCTAGTTCAACTAAGTACTTGTCATCTGATGCTTTCATTAATACAAGGGAGCAAAGAAATAGTGGAACCTAGACATACATAGTATCCAATTGGAAACCAATTTATTTAGTCTCATCTTTGCTCTCTTCTTCCAAATGATAGTGTGGAAAAAAAGATCCAAATTGACTTCTCATATTCTCTTTCCTTTGGAAGTGTTTCTATAATATAGTCTGGATCACTTTAATGTATTACCTAAATTTAGTAATAGTTGACAACATCTAGAGTTCTTGCTTTTAGAAGGGTGACCGGTACATGTTTTAAGTTACACTCTTGAATCATGAGTTCATCCATCCCATCCTTCATATTTTTGTGTTTTGTCGATACAACAGGTTCTGCTTGGATGATGCTCTCACGCCCTTTCGTAGAATATTGTGTGTGGGGATGGGACAACCTTCCAAGGATAATCCTCATGTACTATGCCAACTTCCTTTCTTCCCCAGAAGGTTACTTCCATACGGTTATCTGCAACGCAGATGAGTTCAAAAACACTTCTGTCAATCATGACCTCCACTTCATATCTTGGGATAAACCTCCGAAGCAACATCCCCATTTTCTAACCGTCGATGACTTCCAGAGAATGGTTGAGAGCAATGCCCCATTTGCAAGAAAGTTTGGCAGAGGAGAACCGGTTCTTGACAAGATTGACTCCGAACTATTAGGTCGTGAAGTAAATGGGTTCACAAGAGGTGGATGGCTTGATGTGAAAGCCGGTGAAAATGCGACATTCCTTGAATATGTCACAGAAAACGTGACGAGCATTAGGCCTGGTCCTGGTGTTGGAAGGCTGAAAAAACTCATTTCTGGCTTGTTGTCACCAGATAATTTTGGTAAAAATCATTGTATATAGAAGATAACTCTCTGCATAGGAAATAACCCAGTGGTAGGTGAAGTGTTTCCGTGTTGATTGTTCGCATAAATGAAGGGATGCAGCTCCAAACAGCAATGGGGAGACTGCTCCGAATAGATGAAAAACTTGAGGAAATGATGAAAGGAAAGGAAAGGAAAGGGTCATGTCTTCAAATTAGGAAAATTCTAATGTAGACGTGTTATGAGCACGTTATGCACACTATATCCGTACCTTACCCTAATATGATCCACAAAGACCGTGCATGAACTTCTGTTTTTTCTTATATTGACTGTTTTTCTCCATTATCCCAGTTGGGGTTTATGATTCTAAATCACCACCACCACCTATGAATTATGTGTTTATCGACGTTATTATACTTTTAACTCTTAAAAGCATTGTGAAGCTACAAGATGAAATGGGACTTAATGAAACGTCTTATTGTTCTACAATCATATAGTACCTGTTAAATGATATTATTATTTATATTGTATATTTTAGAGTAGAAATCACTTTTATATATATCCTTTTGACACAGTTAATCAAATCAAGCTTATATTCTAGCAGGTGCTTGGTAAATGAGTTCTCTTTTCTTAATGCAATTTCTGATTTCATAATGTCAATTGATCACTTTTTTATTCTCTATCTTGACTAATCGATACATGGGTTTGGTGCATTATGATATGAATGAGTTCCATTTCTTGATTGTAATTGGTTTTTGTGACGCAATATTGATAGAATATAAAACCAAGCTAATAAAAGCAATATTGATAGAACATCAATAAAATCAAGCTTTTTTATGTTACAGAAACGTGGAAGTTATACAGTTTAGTTTTACTGACTAGTTATACAGTGGATTGAGTTTATTGTTGATGATTAATAGCGTGTTACGGGATATGTGTTCTATTTCACAACTAGCCTTTGTACAAAGACTTGCTCGTTGGTCGAATCCGTCTAGAACTGTAAATTCACTAGTCGGATGAAAGTTGAATCGTTATTAGCTCGATTGGTTATGGTTTTGAGCTGGTTCATTGGTCCTTTGGGCCTTGAACAGGCTTTTTTTTTTTAATATTTAATTAATTTCTAATTTTTATTAATTTTAATAATTTATAAATTTTTTTATTAATTTCCAACTTGATGTGATTTAAATTTTTATATATTTTTTTCCTAAACATATTCTCCTTTCTTTTTTTTTTAAATTGTACTAATTCATTGATAATTTATAATTTTTTATTAATTTTTGACTTAATATGGTTCAAACTTTTTTTTCCCTAACCCTAACGAAAAACAAAAGATAATAAAATTAATGTGGTTCCAACTTTTGTGTATTTTTTCTCCAAACGTGACCTTATTTCTCTTCCTCTCTTTTCTTTTTCCTATACTAATTCATTAATAATTTTTAATTTTTTAATTAATTTTTGACTTAATGTGGTTTTAACTTTTTTATTTCTTTTCCTCCAAATGTGGCCTCCTTTTTCTCTCTCTTTTAAGGGAGTGAACTCGTTGGGCCGACTCGCCGGTTTAATAGCGAGTCAGCCCGCTTGTTCAAAGGTCCACCAATTTAGGCTCACCATAATCGAGCCGGGCCGATTCTCGATTCCAAACCAACCTTTTCACAAGTTTAGTTAAAAGTATCTCTCTCATGTGAATAAAGAAAAAAATCTAACAAACAAATTCATATTTGCACATAAAATTAGAGAAGGAGAAAAAATTAAATATGTAGTCAAGTTTTTCATATAAATGATTATTTGTGTTTAACTCTCAAGCTATTAAGCATGAATTGACTAGTAACCTAAAGCTAGAGAAGTTAGGACTGTCATATTTTATCATATCTTGTTCCATGTTTAAATGGGTTTACGTTTGAAAAATCTCAACTTGTAATATAGTCGGTTTATTAATTGTGTATGGAAAGCTAAATGCTTTAACTTAACCTATTTGATAAACGTGTCTCATGTCCGATTGAACCCATTTATCTCTTATCCTAAATTTCCAAAATTTATACTACACTTATTTGTATATTTTACAATATTGATAGCAATATATATATATATATATATATTAATTCCAAGAATATACAGGAGATTTTTATAGAGTATACGTATTTGTTGATGTTCACCATCCAAATTGAATCATGATGCCAATAGAAACATGGAGTCTTTCATGTCATTGAGAAAATTTAAGATTATTGTTTAGCCATAATATTGATAGCCACTTGTGAACTTAAGAAAAAAATTTAGCAAAATATGAACAAATCATAGAGGCAAACAATGTCCATTGTTCATCCCATCAAACATGTGAACTTAATATGAAAAGCAACACCATTAGGCCATTGTTTAAGCCATGACATCTAATATAAACACTAGCCATACTATCAATGATCCATGCCAATCATAATCATGCTCAAATCTAGATACATGTCTATACAAATGAGGCCTACATTCCAAGTATTCATGGAGTTGTAATCAACATCCTAAGCTAAAAAAAGAAAATAAAAAAATCTTAATATTATTAAATTAAGTAGAACCATGTCTTGAAGGAAAGTTATTATTAGTGATGATTTCCAAATTTATCATATTCTCAATCAGATCTTTAAGGGTAACTCTCAAAGAATCCATATATCAAAAAAATTTTATAAATAAAATAAATTATGTTGAAAATTTACGAAGGACAATTTAGTTAAATACCTTCTTTTTCATAGAGCTCATCTTTTGTACATATTAGAGTGTTTACAGTTTCTGGCTTTAATGAGCTATGATGTTGATAAAGGCTTCAACTTCTAATATTAAATGTAGATTTTGAAGCTATTGTACATATCAATATGTTGAAGAGATCATGTGCCATTCTTGCAACTTGAGGATATTGGAATTAATTGGTTTTATAATAACTTAACATATTCAATTCAGCTTGTCACCTTTAAAGATTTGCATACTTTTAAAAGATTGAAATTCATATACAAAGTTATCAAATTATAGGCATCACATGAAATGAAATTGACTTCAAAATTGTAGAAGCAATTATATGATAGTGAAAAATAAAGTAATCTTTAAGTTGTTACCCTATTCATCGTTCATACATTCCTTACGTATTGATTTATAAGTACTTACATTTTGATATAAAGTTGCACCATCTTTCTTTGCATATTCATTAAAGAGAGAAAATAATGCTCTTTTAACTTTCATAAACTCTTTTAAGCTGTAACCGTAAATCCTTTGATAACTCCACTTAATGAAATCAAGTTTGTATTGTTGATCTAATGTAACAATAATTGTCTAAATCAAACTAAACTCATGCTAATACTTTTCAAATTTCTGAAACATCTAGGTTACCGTATTTCTCAAATATGTTTCACTTCCACTCATATTATTTTTCAATACCTAACATGCCTTAAAAACCAAGGAAAAGTACAAGTTGGTAATAGGTTACTTCGTTCTAAAAAATTGACAAGTAATATTGTGAAAGCACTTTAGAAACTTGTTTATTTTCTCAATGTTGTCCCATTCTTCTAGAAAAGGATAATGCTTATAATTCGAATCACTTAACTCCAAATGATAAAATACACTTTTATAGTAAATTGCATTTTTAGGCATGAGATATGTGGAATTCAGTTGAGTTGGAACATCTTACCTTAGACCCCTATATTTAGATAAAGACAATAAGCTCATATATTCAGCAAACATTACCTTTTTAATACGAGATCTTTTTGCATACTTTATGCTTTCTCTTACCTTATCTATAGCACCATTAATCTTTTTTAAACCTTCTTAAACAATTGAATTGAGAATGCGTATACAACATCTAGTATGAAAATAAAAATCTGAAGCCAAAAGTCTACCCTACAAATTTAGTTATGCCTTTAATGAACTTGCAAAAAAATCATTAGCTAAAGCATTACCTAAAGTCACATAAAGTATACCTCAATCAGTAAGCAAAGTCATTACTCTATTAGTTAATGCTACAATTGTATGTAGAGCTAGCATATATGTAAAACTCAAAATCCTTTTTTTTAGGACCTAATCTTTATCAATAAAATATGCAGTTATAGATATATATCCATCAGTAATTATTAATGTTTATAAATCAGACGTGAAGCAAATTCTATTAGGACATTTCATAAGCATATCCTTAATTCTAGTTCTTTCCTTCTTCAAAAATTTCATCAAATTAGCCTTTAAAGTATTCTAATAAAGGTATATTTTTCATGTTTTAAAGTGCAAATTAAGATAGAATTATTATTGATTTATAGATATCATTAAGAAATGGTACTTAATTATTTTCATTTGGACATTTTAGTAATTAGAGGATTCAAGAGTGAAATTACAGACGATGTAGAGGAATTTTAAGCAAATAAATGAAGTCTAGATCAACACATGCAAATTGGAATTAAAGGCAGTTGGCCTAATAGTCGGAGTACAACTTACAACTTGCATCGGTAGCCTTTGATAGCTATGCCACTAGCCTTGCACTTACACCACCGGATTTCATGAAAAAGAAAACTTCACGTGAGCCAACCCTAATTTTCATATAAATAGCTTATGTTTTATCGTTTGGGAGACTTTTTGATACTTTTTCCTTAAACGTAGAGAGTCGTAGAATAGACTTTAAATAGTTGTTGACGAATTCTTTGGGATAATCACTTTGATCATTGAGAGGATTTTGCTTTTGCTGTGGAGACCAATTTGAAGTTGCAATTGAAGATTATATTTTTTAATACAGAATTGGTGACCTTTATTTCAATTATTCTTATACAATTCTATGAATACTTATGCTTTCAATTATGAATTTCCTTACAATTTCAATTAGTATTTGTGTTTTGTTTCCAAATCTATGGCTGGTTAAATTTATTTGTGAGAATTTATGAAACCCTATATAGCTAAGGCGATAATTGTGCTAATATTATATGATTAAGAGATAAATGGATGATTCATGATTGTAATTTGTATGATTTCGATTATAATTGTTCAATTAAGTATAATTATTATAAACCCTTATGATATGGGAGTTGATATAGGGTTTTTTAGAAATTTTTAGTTAATTTGATTAATCAATGTGAAAGTAGAGTTAATTGAATTAATTGGAAATTATCTAGAGATTGATGTGATGTTGGGCAATTGATTATTTACTAAGACATTAGGGATAATTGATTTAGGACATTATATAATCATAGTATTTGGAGGTATATGATTGTAATTTAGAATCCACTGTTAATTGGAAGATGCGGAAGTTGACTAATTAATTAGTGCTTTAAATCCTTAAGTTTTAATGGATAACAATTTCACTTGAATGACCATATAGCTATTAATTTATATAACATGATAATAATTTGATTTGCGTAATTTAAGGTGGATTCTGTTTTTCCATAATTCTCAATTGATTGCTTAATTTTAAAATTTTCATAGTTATTTTTTTTTCAATAGTTTTAGAGTAATTATTAGATTAACTAATTTAATATTGATTGTTTGAATTTTGATAAGAACTAGTATAGGATTAGTAATTTCTTAATCCTTCAAGGATCGACAACCTTAATTTTGTTTGTATTACTTGATTCTGACTCAGTATAATTGCTGGAGTATTCAAGATTTATTTATATATATATAATTTAAGCGAATCAAGTTTTTGGCGCCATTGCTGAGGACTGTAAATGTTAAACCTTTTAGTTCTATTCGTAATTTAGGTATACTTAATAACGTGTGTTATTTTTTTGTTCTCTTTACAAGTGTTTTATGCACAGGAGTAAAAGTGCTAAAATTCTACCATTAGATTCAGAAATAGAGCACACTTTGCATTAGTTGAGGCAAGAGAACAGAAGAAGAATAGATGAGATGGCAGGTAACAAGGGTAATAATCAGATACAAGGAGTTCCGCAAGCACTACGAGATTATACAGTACCTACGCTGATAGGTTCGGCTATAAGGAGGCCCACCATTCAAGCTAACAACTTTGAGTTAAAGCTGTCCCTTATTTAAATGGTTCAGATGAATCAGTTTCAAGGATATCCCAATGAAAGTCCTGACGAGCATATTGTAGGATTCCTTCAATACTGTAATACAGTGAAGATGAACAATGTGATAGACGAGGTTATCAGATTACAACTCTTTCCCTTTTCATCGAAGATAAAGCTAGATCTTGGTTTCATTCATTGCCATAAGAGTCTATCACAACCTAAGTTGATCTTTCATCAAAGTTCTTAAGGAGATTTTTCCCACCAGCTAGGACCACAAAACTTAGGAATGATATCACTAATTTTACTTGGTTTAGTGGTGAGTCACTTTATGAAGCATAGGTAAGATATATAATGAAGCAAGTGTACTGATAGAAGAAATGGCCTCCAGTACACATAACTAGCAAAACGAGAGAAGAAAGTTAGGAGTTGCAACAGCCAGTGACAATAGCATTGTATCTCAATTAACAGCTCAAATAAATGCTCTCACTTCTCAGGTAAGTAAACTCACCTTAACATAGTCTTTTAATGTTAACCCTATTGTTTTTTGTGATTTATGTTCAGGATTACATTCAACTCTTGAGTGCTTAACTGGGAATCACTCAGCTTTAACTAGTGGAGAACAGGTAAATTTTGTCAATAATTTTCAATACGACAATGAAGGACCATATTCAAATACATATAATCCTAAGAGGCGTAATTATCCAAAATTTTCATGGAGAAATGAATACAGTGCATTCCAACCACTTCCTAGATTCCAGAAGCAAGGTCCCGCTCAGAATGCTCCACCTTAGCACAATTGGCCTAGAATGGAAGAGCTCATGTTGACCTATATGCAAAAGACTAACACCATGCTACAGAATCCATAGGTGATTATTTGAAGCCTAGAGAATCAGATTAGTCAGATTTCTCAACAATTGAGTAACAGACCATCAAGGTCTTTACCTTACAATATTGAAGAGAATCCTACAGGTGTCAATGTTATTATGTTGAGGAGTGGAAAAGCATTGGAAACAGTTGACAGAAGAGTTGAAGAAAAGGTAGAGATTCCAAAGGTAGAAAAAGGGATAGAGGTAGAAGAGGGACTAATGCAGAAGTCACTAGAAGTGAAACTATATGTTCCTCCAATCCCCTTTCTAGGAAGATTGAAGCAACAGTAGCCAGATGCTCAATTTGCCAAATTTATAGATGTCTTTAAGAAGCTACAAATCAACATTCCTTTTGTAGAAGCACATTAGCAGATGCCTTCGTATGCTAAATTCATGAAGGATTTACTCATCAAAAAGAGAAAGATTGATAAAAATAAACCGGTAATACTTATAAGGGAGTACTCCAAGATCCTTTAGAAAAATTTATCCACCTTGCCTAAAAAACAAAGAGATCAAGGGAGTTTTACTATTCGTTGCACTATAGGAAATTTTCATCTTGATAAGGTTCTTATTGATTTCGGTGCAAGTAAAAAATTAATGCTTTTGTCTATTTTCAGAAAGCTGGGACTTGCAGATTGAAAGGAGACTCATGTCACCTTGCAACTTGCTAGTAGGAGTATCAAATGCCCAAGGGGTATTGTTAAGAATGTCCTGGTGAAGGTAGAAAAATTTATTTTCTCAATCAACTTTATAGTCCTAGAGATGGAACAAGATAGAGAGGTACCTATGATCCTGAGCAGACCATTTCTTGCAATAGGTAAGGCATTGATAGACATGGAATAGTGTAAGCTGATTTTAAGAGTTATGGACGATCAGATAATGCTTAATGTTTACTTGTGAGCCTATAGAAGAGAAAGCAAGATTGGATACCATGGAGTCAATTCTTAGGGATCTAGATGAATGGAGTGATGATGACGAGACTGAAGAAGAATGTAGGGAATAGGTGTCAGAAATCAAAGCTAGATATGAAGAACTAGACACCAGTAAGCAGAAGCCAATTCCATCATTGACATAACCTCCGGTGCTTGAATTTAAACCTTTACCTAGTCATTTAAAATGTGCTTATCTTGGAATAAATGATACTTTGCCAATAATTATCTCCTCCTCTTTGACATGTAACTAAGAGAAACAATTTCTAGGAGCTTTGAGAGAGCATCAAGAAGCCATCGGGTAGACCATTGTTGATATAAAAGGGATTAGTCCCTTAATTTGTACTCACAAGATATTGCTTGAAGCTGAGTGTAAAACTACAGTACAACTATAGAGACGACTTAACCCAACTCTCAAAGAGGTAGTGAAGAAAGAGGTACTCACATTGCTGGATGCAGGTATTATCTACCCTATCTCAGATAGTAAGTGGGTTAGTCCTATTTAGGTAGTGCAAAAAAAAAAAAAAAAATGTAGTATGATTATGGTTAAAAATGAGGTTAATGAGTTAATCCCTACTCGCACTATGACCGAGTGGAGAGTTTATATAGATTATAGAAAGCTGAATGATGCTACCCATAAAGACCACTCTCCCTTCCCTTTCATAAATCAGATGTTAGAAAAACTTTCAAGGTATGATTATTATTGTTTTTTAGATGGATATTCTGGTTACAATCAAATTTATATCGCACCTGAGAACCAAGAGAAAACCACTTTTACATGTCCTTATGGAACTTTTGCCTTTAGGAGAATGCCCTTTGATCTCTGTAATGCACTTGCGACTTTTTAAAGATGCATGATGTCTATATTTTCAAGATGCACGATGTCTATATTTTCTGACATATTAAAAGATTTTATTGAAATATTTATGGATGACTTCTTTGTCTTTAGGGAGTTATTTGATTCATGTTTAACTAATTTAAGTTGTGTACTTAAAAGGTGTAAAGAGACTTATCTACTTCTGAACTAGCAAAAATGTCATTTTATGGCAAGAGAGGGAATAGTCTTAAGTCACAAGGTGTTGAAAAAGGGAATTGAAGTTAATAGAGCCAAAGTGGAGATAATAGAGAAGTTGCCACCACCTACTTTAGTCAAAGGAGTTAGGAGCTTTTTAGGGCATCCTGGCTTTTACAGAAGATTTATTAGGAACTTCTATAAAATCTCTAGACCTTTTTTATAATTTACTTGAAAAAGATTGTACTTTTGTTTTTTATGATAGTTGTTTGCAGGTATTCAATTGATTAAAGGAGAAGCTTACTTTGTCACCAGTAATCATTGCATTAGATTGAGAGCTTCCTTTCGAGATGATGTGTGATGCTAGCGATTATGTTGTAGTAGCAGTACTTGGGTAGAGGAGAGTTAAGTTATTTTATGTTATATACTATGCGAGTAGAATTTTGAATGAGGCGTAAAGAAACTATGCCATGATAGAGAAAGAACTTTTAGTGGTTATATTCGCTTGTGACAAGTTTAGGCCTTATCTCATAGGTTCTAAGATCATAGTACACATAGACCATATTGCTCTGAAATATTTGTTTGCTAAAACTGATGTTAAACCTAGGCTAATTCGATAGATCCTATTACTGCAAAAATTTGACCTTGAAATTAGAGGTAAAAAGGGAACTAAAAATGTAATTGCTAATCATTTATCTTGATTACAATTGAAGTGTTTAGAGCCACCCATTAATGAAAAGTTCCTTGATGAACAATTATATGTGGTAGAGATTCAAGGATTACCTTGGTATGCTGATATAGTTAATTACCTAGTTAGCAAAATCATACTATACAGTTTCTCATTTCAAAAGAAAAAGAAGTTTTTATATGATGTGAAATTTTATTTTTAGGATGAACCATATCTTTTTAAAATTGTGCTAACCAAGTAATTAGATGTTGTGTACTTGAAACAAAATAGCTTAGCATAATTCAACATTGTCATTCTAAAGAAGTAGGGGGCTACTTTGGTGTGGAAAGAATTGCAGCTAAAATTTTATTTTGTGGATTTTATTGGCCTAGTTTGTTTAGTGATTGTATGGAATCACTTATAAACTTGCCACCCCGTATCATCCACAAACTTGTGAATAAGTTGAGGTGTCTAATAAGAAAATAAAGAGTATCTTAGAAAAGACTATCAATATATTTAGGAAAGATTAGTCTCTAAAACTCAATGATGCATCTTAGGTTTATAGGACAGTTTTTAAAACCCTTACAAGAATGTCCCCATACAAAATTATTTATGGTAAATCATGTCACCTACTTGTAGAGCTCGAGCATAAGGCTTATTGGGCTATAAAATACCTTAATTTTGATTTACAAGCTGCAGGTGAAAGGCGATTGCTGCAATTGAACAGTTGGATGAGATCAAAGAAGAAACTTATGAAAACACTAAGATCTATAAGGAGAAATCCGAGCAATGGTATGATAAGAACATTCAACAGCGGGAGTTTGTGCTTGGTTCATAAGTGTTATTATTCAACTGTTGACTTAAATTTTTTCTTAGGTAAATTAAAATCTCGATGGCTTGGGTTATTTGGAATAGCTAATGTTTTTTCTTATGATACAGTTGAGTTAAAGATAGGAGACAATCGTACTTTCAAGGTAAATGGTCATCTACTCAAACATTATTTTGAAGTTGGGCTAACAACTATAAACTAAGTGCTTCATGGAAGGCAACTCATGTCTAATTAAACTAATTTTTTTTATTCATTATTAGTTAACTTTTATTTATTTATTAATAAAAAAATTTTAAAATTTTAGGTTGGTTATTAGCATGAAGGTTACTGGCCTAAGGAAAAAAAAAGGAGAAAAGTACGAAATTTGAATTCAAGGTTGATACTCAATGCCGCCAGCCTATCAGCTGACTTACCCATATACACCGACAATGTACGCCACCGGCGTATAGAGGTAAGTGTTGATATACAGTGCTTTTAAAAGCACGTTCGTTGATTTTCTCTCTCTCCTCACTCATTTTTTTTTTTTACAAATTCTCTCTTTCTCTCTAGTTTCTCTCTCTCTCTCTCTCTCATAATAAAAAAGAAGAAAATCTAGGATAGAGTAGATACCATATGCTTTCACTACTTTGTTAATTTGTTTTTCAGAATAATTAGAGAGATAATATGCTTATTAATAGTTGTGAAGTTTAAATGGGTGTTTTTCCTTTTAGGACTGAGTATCTACTTTTGAAATAGAAATCTGAGATTAAATACTTAAATTAAAATTTATTTTCTCTAGAATAGCTGATTAATTTCAATTGTCGTACTCTAATGACATATTTTGGTTTGGATAGAGCAAGGGCATTATAAATTAGTGAGTCTGAAAATGTGAAATATCAAATGTCTTGAATTTGCAATTAGAAAATTTGTATTTTCAATAATAGATTTCTTTAGGTTTGTTTATTTCGCTTAAGGACAAGCAAAAGTTCAAGTGTGGAGGAGTTGATAAAGATATATTTTTCATATTTTAAAGTACAAATTAAGATAGAATTATTATTGATTTTATAGAAATCATTAAGAAATGGTAGTTAACTATTTTCATTTAGACATTTCAGGAATTAGAGGATTCAAGAGTGGAATTACGAATGATTTAGAGAAATTTTAAGTAAATAAACAAAGTCTGGATCAACAGATGCAAATTAGAATTAAAGGTAACCGGCCTCACAACCGGCGTACAACTTACAACTTGCAACTTGCATCGGTGACCTTTGATGGCTACGCTGTCGACCTAAAAGCCGGCCTTGTACTTATACCGCCGGCTTTGTATTTATACCGCCGGCCTTCATGAAAAAGAAACTTCATGCAAGCTAACCCTAATTTTTCATATAAATAGCTTATATTTCATCGTTTAAGAGACTTTTTGACACTTTTTCTTTAGACGTATAGAGTCGTAGAATAGTCTTTAGATAATTCTTGACGAATTCTTTGGGAGAATCACTTTGATCATTGAGAGGATTTTGCTTTTATTGTAGAGATCAATTTGAAGTTGCAATTGAAGATTATTTTTTTTAATATAGAATTGGTGACCTCTATTTCAATTATTCTTATACAATTTGATGAATTACTTATGCTTTCAATTATGAATTTTCTTGTAATTTCAATTAGTATTTGTGTTTTGTTTCTAAATCTATGGTTGGTTAAATTTATTTATGGGAATTGATGAAACCTTATATAGTTAAGATGATAATTGTATTCATATTATAGGATTAAGAGATATATGGATGATTCATAATTGCAATTTCTATGATTTCGATTATAATTATTCGATTAATTATAATTGTTAGAAACCCTAATGATACAAGAGTTAATATAGGATTTGTTAGAAATTCTTAGTTGATTTGATTAATCAATATGGAAGTAGGGTTAATTAAATTAATTAGAAATTATCTAGAGATTAATGCGATGTTCTATGATTGATCATTCATTAAGACATTAAGGACGATTTATTATTCATTAATAGGACATAGGACAATCATAGTATTGGGAGATATATGATTGTAATTTAGAGTCTTCTGTTAATTGGAAGATGAGGAAGCTGACTATTAATTAGGGATTTAAATCCTTAAGTTTTAAGGTACAATAATTTCACTTGAATAACCATATAGCTATTAATCTATATAATATGATAACAATTTGATTTGTGTAATCTAAAGTAGTTTTTGTTTTTCCATAATTCTCAATTGATTGCTTAATCTTAAATTTTTCATAGTTATTTTTTAAAATAGTTTTAAAGTAATTATTAGATTAATTAATTTAATTTTGATTGCTTGAATATTAATAATTTTACTTGAATAACCATATAGCTATTAATCTATATAATATGATAACAATTTGATTTGTGTAATCTAAAGTAGATTTTGTTTTTCCATAATTCTCAATTAATTGCTTAATCTTAAATTTTTCATAGTTATTTTTTAAAATAGTTTTAAAGTAATTATTAGATTAATTAATTTAATTTTGATTGCTTGAATATTAATAAGAACTAGTATAGGATTAGTAATTTCTTAATCCTTGAGAGATTGACGACCTTACTTTCTCTATATTACTTGATTTCGACCCAGTATACTTGTTAGAGTATTTGCGATTTATTTTTATATATATAGTTTAAGCAAATCATATTCCTAGATATATGTACAACATTTTTATTTAAACATTTAAACAATGCTTTTGTTCCACCACACTCCATAAATGAAAGAGGCAGCTCATGTTTAACAACTACAACAACCAACAACTCACGAAATTTTTCTGAATCAAACTTTATTTTATTAAGTTTCACAACTACTGACTATAACATTTGACCAATATCCTGAGTATTACGTTTATGATAATTATTTATATGCCTCCTTAAGTTCCTTGTTCTAAACATACTGTTACATTTTTTCTTGGTCTTAGATGACTTGCATGTAACTTTTGTAACAATTGATTCGTTTGGTTGTTTCTTACAAGTATGAGTAAAAAAATTCTAAACTGGAGATATAAGCTTCCTTTGTTGTTTAGAATTGATACCTGATGTTAAAACTTCAAATTCAACAACGTCACTTTCTTCATAGGCTCTTAGTACTTCCATCTCATTAAAATCCAATGGATCTTTCGTAGGTGAATTCATTTGCATGTCAAACAAAAAAACCTACTATGTTTAGTGAAATAGAGGATGTGTAAATAGGCAAGTTACTTTTTAAAGTGACAACTTCATATTGGTTGCTTATAGATAAAATTCTTTTATACTACTCTATTTAATTAAGTGTTTTCCTTATTTGAGGTGTCATATATTCAGTCTAAAATGGAAATATTACATTAAGACATAGTTATAAACCGGAACTATGTGGCCTAATAGAGCAGGCAATTGTTTTTGAGATGGGTGTTGAGCCTGGTTTTTCACTTTCCCGGTTTTTTTTTTTAAAATTAGGTCTATTCTAAGTCGATCAGTATTAAATCCTACTCGTTTAATACTGATCTTGATTAGAGTTTAAAGAAAACTATTTTTTCAATTTAAAAAGGGATTGGAGTCACTATCCGACTGAAGTTAGGAAAAAGGGTTAAGTTATAACCAGTTGGGTGGATTAGCTATAACTTAGCTACCAGTCTATCAATAAAAAAAAAAAAATTGTAAAACGACTTTTTTGAAAACTAGAGATTTAAGTCTGAGGGTTAGTTTATTAAACCCCAAACAAGTACCACTTTTTAACTTTCTGAATTTAACTTCGCTTGTCAAATATACCATTTTTAATTTATAGAAACATCTAATTATGATACATAAGACTAAATTGATTAATTTACATAAATATCTAAAAATGAAAAAGATAAAACTTTTCATATTTTAAGTTGTTCTGTACTTATGTACGGGTGCCTATGTACCCACCATTCGAGATCAGACGTACATAGTTCTTTTAATTAAAATATAGCGGGTTGATTGATTTTAACTTTGGAAAAATTGCGGAGTTTATATTTTTACCCATTCTAAGTTGATTTGAGAAAAGATTATAAAGGGTCCTAAGTTGGATTTTATTTTTGGAAAAGTTAAAATGCCCTAGTTTTGAAATGATCTATTTTATTTTTATTGAAAAAAAAATAGATTTTCTAAGTATCAAAAGTAACTTTTCCATTTTATTATTTATTTATTTACTTTTTATTGTTAGTTTTTTTTTTCATAGTTTTTCTTTTGTTTAAATGTGAAAACCAAATAAAATACTTCTTATTCTTCTTTTTTTTTTCTCTTTTTCTTCTCTTTCTTCTTTTTTATTACATTTACATAGATAAAGCAAATAATTAAATAAATAAATAAATAAAAACAAGGAAAAAAATAAATAAATAAAAAGAAATCTAACGAAGGCAGCAGGATGCGCGGGTCAAACTTGGGTCGATCGGGGTCGGGGATCGGGTTGTAGGTTAAGACTTTGGGTCCGGTCGAATTGCTGGACCAAGTCGCGGGTCAATGCTCTGTATTGGGTTGGGTGGGATCTTGGCTTCCTCTTCAACAGCACCACCAGAGCACAATTCAGCTTGATCTAGCCTCTAAATTGAAGGGGAAAAGGGGTTTTTATGTGTTTCTGATTGAGATTAAGGGGGAGGGGGGAGGGGGGAGGGGGGTGGGGAGGGGTAAAGGAAATGCCATGGTTAATGAAGCTCGTTTTGGGTGGTTTTAGAAGTGGCAGTCGGTAGTGGTGTTCGTTCCTCTAACGTGGTGGCAGCTAGGCACGAAGGGAGTGTTAGCTTGGGGATTTAAGGGTACGGGAAGAGTGGTCGTGGTGTTAGTTTAAGTCGAAGGACGCTGAGGGTAGTGGTTCAAAGAGAGAGAGAGGGGCGATGGTCAAGGTTTGGTGGTAGCTACCTTGGTGGAGTTGCTAGGGGTCATGGTGGAGGTCAAAAGTAGTTGGGTTAGGGAGCCTGAACCGTAGATAGTCTTCCTAAAGTGGTGGCTCAAGTCAGGTTGGAGTGAAGAGAGAGAATCGAAGAGAGAGAGAGTGGGTTAGAGAGAGAAAGTGATCGGGAATGGATAGAGAGAGTATGAGAATTGATTCTAATCATTGTATATGTTTGTCTATGTCTTATGATTATCAATTTATAAACAAATTCAACCCAAAAACAAAGGAAAGTTGGAATTGGATATAATGAGAAATGCCCGAAAAATTAGCTTTTTTTCGATTTTTGAACACCAATTTGAATGTACTTTTGGCTGACTCTATACTTGTTCTTGAAAACAATTTGAAGTATGCCATATTTAATGCAAGATTGATGCAAGAAACTATGTGCTTGTGAATGGAATTTATGCAGAAATTGAAGCTAAAGTAGAGGGAGTAAGTTGTTCTTGAAAAGGAAAGAGAAGGAAAATCAAGATAAAATGAGGGAAAATCGAGGGAAAGAAAGGGAAAGTGTTGACGTGGCGCCACGTTAGCCAACTCGACAAACTGTGACCTGCTATGTGTCAACACTTGACACGTGGCGATTGACATGACACACGACATAGCATAATGTTAGCAAGGCTATCTAATCCGATGATACTATTTGTCAGGACACATAATGTAATAAGATTTTGACACGTGGCATTTTCTGATGTGATTAATAACAAAAAAGTAAGAAAAAGGCGTCCTTGCCTTTACTAAGTTTTGAACTTAAGACCTCATGCTCAATATTAGTACTATACCTATATGCTTAACCGTTAGGCCATTAGCCTTTACCTTATTCAAATTGCACATATGGACTTGGTCGGCCTGAGCTATATTTAAATTTAAACCTAGGTTCAATGACCTGACTCTCAAACCTAGATTAAAATTAAAAATCTACTCTATCAAAATGTTATTTTTGTAAAATTTTTTATTTTTTCAATGTCAAAATTTTTATTTTTTTGTATTTTCTAAATTTCATATTTTTTTTGTGTTTTTTCCTATTTTCTTATATTTTTCTAGAATTTCTAGCTTTTCTAAATTTCTTCATTTTTTTTGGGCTTCCATTAATTTTCTATTTTTTGAACTTTTCTTGATTTAGGATTTTATAACCTTATTTAAAATAAAATAAAAAAGGACAAAAAATAGGTATTTACAATGGGGTTTCAAGTTTCTTAGATTTCTTTTCTTTTCTTTTTTTAATTTTTTTAGAACCATATTCCAAAACTAATAGCTTTTAGTTTTATAACTTAATTAGTTAGATTCATGTTTCATTTCATTTTTTTTTTAAAACAGAAAATTTAAAAGGGAAGAGAATATGTCGACAAAAGAACTGACACGTCCAAGTTAATTGGCATTTGGCCATATCATCAACAGTACTCACTGACATTCTTTTTTCAAGCTATTCTATGTTCTGATTGCTTCTAGATACCGAGCTAGACAAGGATTGATTGCTTATAGATACCCTTAATTCGATAGGCAAAAAAGAAAATACAATTCTATTTACAATCATCTATAAAATACAGTTCCTAGAGCAAATTTTCTTAATTTTCAAGAATTTAGCCTATTCCGGTTGAAGAGACGGATAAAATCAGTTCCACCGAAAAAAAAAAAAACATTTTTAAATCAGACGGAAACGACATAGTCAACACCCCATTTCATTAATTCAAAATTTCCCTACTGTTCTGGCCTGCATAATAAATTCAAAGGGGATGGGCTTTATGGGCATGCACATTCGATGGATTGGATAGACGGTTTGTCTCCTCGTATGATCAAATTCTACTGATGTGTTTTTAAGTTTGATTTTTTCAAAAAGAATGTATTAATAAATTCCGTGTATAATCACATTTCAATATTTTCAAGGGCCAATGAGCGTAATTACCTTTTTTAAAATATATTTTCCTGCTCTAATAGCAAAAACCATCGCAATGTCATGGATGGCAAATTGGCCAAGCCAGAAGCAGAGCAGAAAGATGAAAATAAAGCTGAAACATGAAAATTAACCAAAAGTATTGAAAATCATGGGGGACCTTCTTCCGTAGAACAAATGCATCTACACTTCACAGCAGCACATTCTTAGAATAAAATACAGTTTGCAGTATGCAGCATTAAGAGCAACAAATTGAAGATATATCTCTGTTTCAAGTCGCCTACTGGACCTGCAGTCTCCAGTTCAAAACCTTCTCACCTGGTTTCAATTAAACAAACTTGTCGACTATTTTCTAACAATTTGGTTAAGTTCGTTCAAAATCTGGGTTTCCTTAGATTTTCAAAAAATTTTCCATCTAGAATCTTTTCTAGCAAAATCAAAAGGAGAAGCAGATGCAGGGAGTAAAAGTAAAAGTAAAGTAAGAAGGAAAAGACTCACACTATTGAGTTGAGAAGATGCACTCGAATCTTTCCTTAGGTGTGACGTCTCATGTCTTTTGCTTTCTCATTTGATTTTTATTTCTGTATCAGCGGAAAAGACAAAAAGAGTTAAGAATGTAATTCGATGTTAAATGGGTTCTTTGGGATTAGACATATTTTGGAATGAATTCATCTATTGGTTTTTCAAAATGCTAATGTTTATGCTATCAAACTAAAGGTTGTACTTTTAAGTATATAAATATTAACATTGCAACACTTGAAAGAAAATCCTTATGTAGAAATTAATGTTTTCTTTCTTTTTTTTTTTTTTGCTTGTTTTTAATATACACCGCAAGAATTATTCTATTTTGAACTGTTTATGGAGCATGTGTGTAGATTCTGTAGTTGGTGGGTATCGTAGACTGGTGTGTGCATCTGTGTTGGTAGTGTAGTGTAATATGTTATCTGCTATTGAATAATCTATCGTGGATTGAGACTTATGGCTAATAGAAGTCGATCGTGGGTTGGTATGTTAGCAGTTTTGTAGAGGGTTGGATTGGTGTACGGAGGGATATTATTGGATGGGTTATTATAGAAATTTTGATTTGTTTGAATTGTTAAAAGTTTTGTTGAGTCAGACCTTATAAGGTTTTATTATGGATCTTGAAATTAATTCTTAAACTTTATAAAGTTATGGTTTGAGTTTTGAAACTTAAAAGAAAACTCAATCGAAAACTTCAATTTATTATAAAATAATAATATGTACATATATAAGATCCCTTAATCGCATCTCCAAAATCCATATTATTATGTATACATTATAGGAAATTATGGGTTACTAATATAATAATATTTATAAATAATATAATAATAGAATATAAGTGTTCATAGAATCATAATAATAGAATAATATCTTTTGTCTAGTTCCTTTTAAATAACCTTAAGCCATGTAATATTTATATGGATGTTGTTTTTATATTTTACTTTTAGGTTTGTAATAAAGCTTTATAATAGTGGCGTATTTGAAAATTAAAATTTATGGTGATGTGATACATGAACACTTTGGTATGCTTATATTCTTAAGTGCCTTATTTTATGAACAAGGGTACCTACTTTTATTAAATGTATCTTTTATAATTTTTTTAGCATGAGCGGGTTGGTTTTAGGTTTTGCAAAACTCGTTTCGAACTTGCCTTAGTAGCATCTCTAGTTGTATGCAAAATTATATTAAGCACTCTACTTCATTGCTTCTTTTCTTGGTAAAATTTTGTTGCTTCTTTTCTTTATAGCAACTAGAATCAATGGCTATTTTTGATGTTGCATGCATTTGATTCATTGAGAAATCGCATTCTTAGGAAATCTCAAGTAGGTATTTGTTAGAAAACGTGATCCTATTGAGTATGCAGAACAAGGATTCATTTCGGGGAATATTTGGCTTTCTATCTTAACATTTTTTTGGGGCCATTTTGAAAGTATTATCAATAATTCTTTTTGAGAGGGAGTTGTAATTTTTAGGTAAGTATGTGAGGATAATTTGATTAAGATAAGAGTTCGATTGCCAATCTCTATAGCTTGCACTCTTGGTCAGGCATTGGCGTTGTTTTTCTTTAAGCCATTTAGGTGATGACTATTACTTGTTACTTCGAACACATACACCACAATCAATCTTTATTGTGATAATTTCCTGTAATAGCAAGTATAACTCATGTTAAAGGAACTTGGCTTTTGCATTAGAAACTAATAAATATGTTCATTATAGTGATATCTTGGTTTATCATCGTCTTTTACCTTAGGGGATTAATGAATCTAGGAAGCGATTCACTCCCATAACACTTCTTGTTCAGGATAATCATATACACTCTAGCAATTGGTACTGTTACTTTGGGTTTTCTAGAGAAGCTAACTTTCTTGCAAATCTCAGGACTGGATAAGTATGGATCAGAGGCCTTCCTTGTGACCTTTACAGGTATTGTTATAGTATAATATGGAGCCTTTGTCCTGTTGTCTATTGCGTCTCAACCTCCTGCTGTTGAGCAAGATGAGTATAGCTACTTTGCTATATAACCAAAACAAGCAAGTATCGAAAAAAATAGTCATTAGAACCACGAAATTCTAGGTTTAATTCTTGTCACTAAGCTACTATGTTAGAACCACTATCCTTGATTGTCTTCATCTATTTAAATATTCCATTTCTGTAATTTGTCAAATTACCAAAAAGTTCGTAGCCATTACTATGAGATTTTTTTTAAGGTTTACAAGTCAATCACACCAAAAATGAAACAGATGGAGTAAAAATAGCCAATTTGAATTCTGATTGCTTTTAGTAGGTAAATGTAATGTACCAATTACAACTTGATATTCATGGCCTTCTCAAAAGGTTCTTTGCCCTTATCCTTGTAGTGCTCTTAGTTATACATGGAGTGAATTGCCTTTTAAGATGATCTTAGAATTAAGTGATGCCAATACCCTTTGATAGTTAGGGTTAGAGAAAAGAATTGATCAAACCAATCCAATCCATAAACCAAACTAAACTAGACCAAAAATATGGGTTTTTATGCAATTTGGTTTAGAAAATTTCCAACCTATCCAAAATGTTAATTTATGGTTAGTTTAAAAAAATAAACCAAACCAATTTGTAAAATAAAACCGTTTTGTAAAAAGCATAATAATATTTCGATTAAAGAAGTTCCTTTGTTATAATATATATAACAATAAAAAAAAATTTTAGTTTACATTTATTGAAATATATATCTATTGAATTCTTATTACCATAATTTATAAATTATAATACAATTTGACTCAATATTGATATCATATGCTATTTTTCTAAATAAAATTAGATATTAATAAATATTTGAAATTTCCTAATTGCATGAATTTCTTAGTTCGAACCATGCAGCTTGGTTCAAAGATATAAAATACCAAACCACATTTTTATGGTTTAGATTTTATAGAGGGCTATTTTGATAGTTGGGCTTTTAATCTAATGTAATGTCATAATTTGATATCTTGAGCTAGTGACAGAACCTACAAACTTAGCTATGCTCAAGATAAGGATCATAGGACTGGATTTTTCACTCTTAGCCATACTCAATTATCTTACATGAGAAAAGTAGACTCGGAAACAGTCTTTCTAAGCCTATTTACTCTTCATTTGACCTTATTGAACCTTAAGGAGGCTTATTTAAATTCATATCTTAGCCCATGAAGGTTAAAAGAGAGAATAAGACTTCATAATAGAGCTTAATCTTAGTCATCCATCTTGACGCCATTCGACGGATAAAGTTAGCTTTCAGATTTTATAAATAGGAGGCTCCTTCTCTCATTTGAGACATTTAAAGTATTGACTAACTTGAAAGAAACGTCCAAACTTTGTTAAGATCACTTGTCAAAAGATCAAACAGGCAATTTTCTCAAGAATAGTCCAAGAATGCTCAAGAACATCAAGTTTGATTAGCTATCGCAAATGAATACTTAAAATGTCGAGTATGTGCATTCTTCCTTCTATACCTCTTCCTAACAACATTCACTAGTGATCATTAACTTAGGACATCTCTTAGGTCGACTAACACACCAGTTGCATATGATTGACTAGTTATAGTTTCCCCATCATTCAAATCTATTTTGAAAGAAAACTGAAAAAACCTAAATCATACCCACCCTTATGACCATATACATAGCAAAAGGAAGAGACTTGTAATCTCTAATCCCTTCTCTCTCTCTCTCTCTCTCTCTCTTCTATGCATGGTTTGAGGAAATAAATAAATAAATAAAATAACAAATAAATAAGTAAGTAAATAAATAATTATTTTCTAAAATAATTACCTTTTAAATTTATATGCATGATATCTCTCATTTATATATATTAAAAAAATTCATTATTTTATAATGGAAATTAGATAAATAATGTACTGATTTTGTTATTTATCTATTTACCTTTGCATTCTTCACATTAAATGGAAATTAGATAAAATAAACATTTAAGGGATGTAATCTTTTTAGAGATGGGGTGAGAATTTTAGACTGAGACCTGAAGTTCCTTAGTCATTTCTAGAAGACCCTATAGTGTCAACTTGGGATGAAACTGATGTTTAGCATCTCATGCTATCCCTAGATAGATGAATGGATAGAAGTTATCAATTGCACTTTGGAAAATCTTTACTTTAAGCTACAATAGGATGAAACCTGGTTAACTAAGATGCGTGCTTGCTTATAGTGGAATTTGCCTACAACTGATCTCAGTACTATGAGTAAGACATCCTTTGAAGTTGTCTATGGTTTCAAACTTAAGCTACCCCTTCATGAAGTGCCTGTACCCAAACCTAACCAAGAAGACCCTAGTGTTGAATAA
This sequence comes from Lumnitzera racemosa, assembly GCA_024138005.1. Classification (NCBI taxonomy): domain Eukaryota; kingdom Viridiplantae; phylum Streptophyta; class Magnoliopsida; order Myrtales; family Combretaceae; genus Lumnitzera; species Lumnitzera racemosa. The sequence continues at coordinate 73,391,330 of JAMXBC010000007.1, read as the reverse complement.
CAAGCTCGAGCTCTATAAAGGATCTACTAGACAGTAACCAAAAAAATTAGTCAGACCTATTGAAAGGTTATAATAAAAGAGCTAAGGAAGGAAAGGAAGGAAATTCTAGCTAAGTGACCTTATATGGTTACATCTAAGTAAGGAAAGATTTTCAAACAAGAGGAAGAATAAGTTGTCTACCTGAGTTAAGGGTTTGTTCAGGATACTTTACAAGATAAATGACAATGATACCAATTGGAGTTACTAGAAGAATATGGAGTTTCTAACATGTTTAACATTGTCGATGTGAGCCCATGCATGTTGGAAGGAGACGAATGATGGGGAAACCATTTGGATTCAATCTCAAATCCCAATCAACCTAGAGAGATGATATGAATCAACCCCAAGGTCTCATTACCCATACTCGAGCAAGGGGACTTGAGAGCAAAGGTACATAGAATCATCCCTCTTAAACCTAATCTTGAAGAATCGTCCCTTCTTATTCTACCTAACCTAGTATGCTTCGTAAGCTACAACCGATCAATTGTGTTGCTTTTGAATTAGGCTTAGATCTAACTAGAGCTCTCTAGTAACTCGGCTAGCTCAAGTTTTGCCCTAGCTCGAGCTATTAATCTGAGTTCCTAAGTTGTTGATAGCCAGTTTTCATCTACTTGGCTTAACAAATGTTGACAGTGAAAGCTTCACTTACTCATCTATTTGGTTGTTGACAAGCTGAGTAATCGACATTCTCGGCATCTCACCGAGTAATACAAATCTGATCCCAATTTGAACTCAAGTTCATGGTGTGAATAGTTATTATAAGTATGGTTATATTATATAACTGCCTGTTTTCCCTATATTTTAAGAAAGGTGTCTAATCAAGAAACTTCCACATGTCCCTACGGTTATTTCGATAACTGCTACTTCAAATGCGATAATTACCTATAAATATGGGAAATAAACTCTGTAAGAGATATTTGATAACTCTTGACCAGTTACTTTATTTTCCCTATGCCTACTTATTGATTTAGGCATCGGAGTAGCCGTACCGAATTGGCCTTGGTACCAAGTAACTTTCTTTGCTTTGCAAGACATTCCTAATGACCAAAATCCACCAAAAACGTTTAGTACCATTTGTTTTTTCTCAAACATACCTACATGGTTAAAACTCGATTGACTAAAAGCATAGGTACTAGTACTCCCTCCTAACACCTTGATGGGGGGAGTTAGCATATTAATGAGCAATGTTTGGCTAGACTCGAGCAACTTTGCCTTGATTTGGCTAAGGAAAACTAGGAATTAAACAAAAAACATGAATAGATCCTTAATCCCCTTCATAATAGTATTCACCCAAATCAGTACAAAGAGCATAGAGATCATGACACTGAGAATAGCGATGATTCAATTTATTCACCTGAATTGCCAAAAAAGCAGGTTGAGGTTGTGATGGGACCCTTGGCTCCTGCATTAAAAAAGAATGACAAAGGTAAGTAACCATAGCAAGTGCACCATATGGAGACTCTGACATGTCAGTACCCTTGTTGCAACTAGCAAGTAGTTCCAAATCAAAAAGAGTCCATTTGTTCCTCAGATTTTGGAAGAAGTAATACCTCAATACATTAAGTTGCCACAGTTAGAAACTTATGATGGGATGAAAGACCTCGAAGACCACTTGGAATATTACAACATGTTGGCTAAGCTGTATGATTTGAATGATGTAGTGGCTTGTCAAGCTCTTCTTTGAACTTTGAGGAATGCAGTTAGTACATGGTTTAAACACTTGAAACCAAACACCATTTCTTGTTTTTATTAAGTAGCAAAAGTGTTTCTCCAACACTTCCTTGCAAGTAAGCTTCCTGTTAAGGATTCCTCAATCCTTAACACAATCAAATAAAGATCAGATGAGTCAATTAGAGACTACTTGGCTAGGTTTATGACTGAGATGGTTTAAATCCCAGAATTAGATATGAGTGTCACCTTCAATGCCATAATTGATGGAGTTAAGCCCTATGGCAACTTTTTCAAGTCTTTCGTAAAGAATAAGTTGAGAACTTTCTCCAAGTTTAAGGCTAAGGCCAAGGCTAAGGCCACCTCATACATTCATCAGGAGGATAACATAAGGGCCCGGCAAGAAACCAATCATAATAGAGGAGATAGGAAAAATGACAAGAGAAAAAGTGAAAAGGATAGACTCGGTATAGATAACGATCAAAGTTTAAATGCTGAGAGAAAGAGACTAAGAGTTTTAACATTTTCATCTCATACGCCTGTCAATTGTCCAATTTCGGACATATTGATGGAGGTATACAGGTAGAGAGGCGTTTTACAGTGGCTGGAAAGAATGAGAGGAAATCCCTTAAGGAGAAATTCCAATAAGTATTGTGACTTCCACCACGACAAAGGCCATAGCATAGATAAGTGCATCCAGCTTAAGAATGTGATTGAGGATGTGATTCAACATGGGCATTTGCAAAAGTTCCAAATGTATGATGCCAAAAATATCGAGAGACCGTCCTAAAGGAGATGTGAGGAATAGGAGAATGACATTTGGCTAGTTGTGGCCAGAATAGATGCAAGGGATGCAAATTCTAGCAAAGCACCCAATGGAGCGATTAACACCATTATTAGTGGACCTACTATATGCCAGTCAAGCTCTTCGAGCCTGACGAATGCCAAAAATTACATTTGCAACATCTAAGGCAAGAAGGTTAAGATTGACAACATAATCTCTTTTGTAGAGGAAGACTTTAAGGGTATCTAGAGGCTGCATGCACTTGTTATCAGTGCAAGAGTTGCTAAATTCGAAGTCAAGAAAATTCTTGTTGATACAAGAAGTTTGGCGGATATCATTTTTTAGCATGCTTTCGACCATATGAGACTTAAGATCAAAGTACAGTTAAGATCTTATAAATATGATCTGTATGCCTTCAACAACTAACCTATCTAAGTAGTTGAAGTAATTTCTTTATTGATACAGATTGATGATGACAAGCATGTTGCAGAGGATAAAGAAGACTTCCTCGTCGTTAAATGTTGGTCTCTATATAACATGATCATGGGATGGCCGTGCTAACACTTATTTGGTATCGTCCCTTCAACTGTATATCTTAAAGCCAAATTCCCTACTTCTATGGGAGTTGGCATATGCAGAGGGGACCAGCAATTGGCAAGGTCCTTATACATAAGAGCCATATGACTAGAGGAGGTATTTTAAGTAGAACAATGCTTGGACGACAAGTTAGTTGACATAGAAAATGCTAAGAATGATACTAAGGAAATTCCTTTAGAGGATGACTCTAAGAAAACAACTAAGATAGGAAAACCCTTACCTACAGATATTCGGCAAAGTTTGATTAACTTGTTACAAGTCAATGTTGATGTGTTTGTAAGGTCCCCTTTAGACATGTCGGGTATCTCAAGAGAGGTTATGGTACATAAGCTCTAGATTAATCGAAGTGCCAAGGTAATCCAACAAAAGAAATGGCATTTTGTACCTAGGAAACAAGCAGCCATAGAAGAAGAAGTCTAAAAGCTATTGAAGGAAAGATTCATTCGGGAAGAGCTTTGTCCAACTTGGTTGGCTAATTGTGTGCTAGTTGAGAAGTCTAACAGCAAATGGTGAATGTGGATATACTTCATAGATCTCAATAAGGCTTGCCCTAAGGATTGTTTCCCACTGCTGAAAATCGATCTAATAGTAGATTTAACTTCTGGACATGCGTTACTTTCTTTTATGGATGCTTTCTTGGGTTACAACTAAATCAATATGGACAAGGATGATGAAGTTTATAAGTCATTTGTTACTAATTTTGGAACATGTTGTTGCACGATGATACCTTTTAGGTTGAAAAACATCGATGCAACGTACCAAAAACTTGTTATCAAGATGTTTAAACCCTAGATCCACAAAAATGTTGAAGTTTATGTTAACAACATTATTGTGAAGAGTATAAAGGAGGATCGACATCTTGCCGATCTTGAGGAGACATTTGTTACACTAAGGAGATATAACATAAAGCTTAACCCACAAAAGTGCGTCTTTAGAGTAATTTCAGGGAAATTTTTAGGATATATGGTCACTTGGCGTGGCATTGAGGCCAACTTGAGAAAAATTGAGGCAATAATAAACATGAAATCCTCTCGTAGGGTCAAGGAAGTACAGGAACTCACTGGGCGAATAGCTGCCCTTAATAGGTTTATGTTGAGAAGCGTAGATTGGTTTGTAGAATTCTTTAAAATCTTAAAGAATCCGAAGGAATTTAAATGGTTTGATGATTGTGAAAGAGCCTTTAATGATCTCAAAGAATTCGTTACATCACCCCCAATACTCTCGACACTCATCTCTAAAGATAATTTATATTTATACCTATTGATCAGCTATCGATCTCTTTTTTCTATATTGGTCCAAATTGATGGCAAAGAGCATTGACCCGTTTATTACGTAAGTCATGTTTTGCAAAGGCTAGAGCTTTGGTATACAAAATTGAGAAATTTGTTTTAGTAGTGGTTCTCTCGACAAGGAAGTTGAAGCTGTATTTTGAGGCTCACTGGATCATAGTGCTCATTAATCAACTATTGCGGTAGGCATTGCAACGACCTAACTCTTCTGGGAGGATGATGAAATATGTCCTAGAGCTAAGTGCCTATGGTGTACAGTATAAGCCCATAATGACACTGAAAGCTCAAGTGTAGGTAGATTTTGTAGCTAAGTTCATTAGTGAGGAAGATAGTGTAGAGGTTGCTAAGAAACCTATTTGGTACCTTTATGTAGATGGTTCTTCAACGAGAGAGGGAAGTGGTGTAAGCCTTGTTCTTCAAGACCCCTACAATGTCAAAGTTAATTATGTTTTAAAATTCGGATTCCTAGCCAACAATAATGAAGCAAAGTATGAAGCTTTGATTGGCAGACTGAAATCGGCAAAACAGATTGGTGTTGAGAAACTTGAAGTGTTCTTTGATTCACAATTGGTGGTGAATCAGGTTACAGGAAGTTATGCAGTAAGGGAAGAAGAAATGAGCAAGTACCTGTTGATGGTATAAATGCTCGTAGAAGAATTTCAATCTTTTTCAATCTATAAGGTCCTGGAAGTAAGAACATTGTTGTTGGTAAGTTATCAAAATTAGCCAGTATAGCATTCCTTGACTTGAGTGACAAACTTTTTGTTGAATTTCTTCCATAGAAAAGCTTTTCTACTCTTTCGTAGAGCTATGAATTGGCTCCTTACCTGAAAGAAGAATCTTGGATGGATCCCCTAGTAGATTATTTGAGAGATGGAACTCTCCCTAACTATAAGAAAGGAGTACAAAGATTGGTTTATCAAGCTGTGAATTACATACCAATTGATGGTCATCTTTATAAACGTAGCATATTACAACCTTATCTTCGATGCCTTTCTCCAAGAGATGCTTGGGGAGTGTTATCCAAATCGCATGGTAGCATATGCAGTAACCATGTAAAAGTACAGGCGCTGTAGGTTCGAGCATTGTGACTCGACTACTATTGGCCGACCATGAGAGAAGATGCGAGGGAAGCTGATTGGAAAACATGAGGCACTGAGTCATGCTCTCGCTATTGAACTATGTAGCCTATCAAGCTCTTTGCCTTTTGCTTAGTACGGGTTAGATATTCTCAGACCTTTTTCGAAATCTATTACTTAGTGACAATTTGTTATTGTTGCCATGGATTACTTTACCAAATGGACAGAGGCCGAAGCAGTAGCAAAGATCACCGAGTAGAAAATGCAAGCATTTGTTTTCAATTACATGATAATCACACATAATGGCTTGCAGTTTGACAACGACAAGTTTTGAGCATTTTGCGAGAAATATGGCATTCACCTGAACTATACGTCTATAGTACACCCTTAGATGAATAGACAAGTTGAAGCCGTAAACAAGATCATCTTGTACGGCCTAAGGAGGAAAGTAGATCAAGTTAGAGGACAAATGTCAAGATTCAGAGTTCATTACATGATAATCATAGATAATGGCTCGTAGTTTGACAATGATAAGTTTCGAGCATTTTGCGAGAAATATGGCATTTACCTAAACTATATACGTCTATAGTATACCCTTAGATGAATAGATAAGTTGAAGCTGTAAACAAGATCATCTTGTACGGCCTAAGGAGGAAAGTAGAACAAGTTAAAGGGAGATGGGTTGATGAGTTACTGAATGTCTTATAGAGGGTACCAAACTACCTATAGAGTTGTGATAAGAGAAACTTTCTTTAGGTTAGCATATGGTATGGAAGCAGCTTTACCAATTGAGTTGAATCTACTAAATTTGTAGACATAGAATTTTGATGTGATGGTTAATCAAGTTGGATTAACGGCAAATTTGGACACCATTGATGAAATTCAAGATATTACAAGAGTAAGGGTTGCGGCATACCGACATCAAGGGCAAGATATTATAATAAAAAAGTAAAGCATAAGGTTTTTCAACCCGGTATCTGGTGTGCCGAAAGATGGAAGCAACCGGTGCTTAAGAAAGATAAGGAAAACTTGGCACAAATTGGGAAGGCCTTGTCAGGGTCCGGGAAGCCATTGGCAATGGGGTCTATCGACTAGAAAGGTTGGTTGGATCAATCATCCCTCGAACATGAAATACCGAGAATTTGAAATTATATTTCAATTGATTATTCGGATGATGTTCATCTCCATTTGTTTGTAAGGTGACAACCTACTTGCTAGTAAGACGGCAGTTTATTGTTTATGAGAATTATATTTGAAATCTTATTATGTTTCCTAATCGTTTTATGATTGCTAAGTTAATGAGTTCTAAATTGCACAACGAACAAACCGACGTAAGTTCCAACCTGACAAGGTTAACGAACTATAGAAATTAATCTTACAATCAAGTAATACGGCTAATCCATCTCTTAAATGGCTAACGGGCAATGTTTATAAAGACATATGAATTAGGCGTGTGAAAGAAAACACATCGAAATAATTAGGTATGTGAAATAAAACATATCGAGAAATAGTTAGGCATGTGAAATAAAACATGCCGAGAAATACTTAGTGTGTGAAAGAAAACACGTATATCATAGATGTCAAGAAAACACGGTACGTGAAATAAAATGTATTGGAAATAGTTTTATGAAAGATACTATTCATTCAACAATGTATTGTTACAAATACTTAGCCTATTTATAGAACGCAATGTATAAAGAATATAAAGAAAATCCTACAACCCATTCTTAGAGTCAGTAGAGGTAATTTTGGATTGAAGGTTAGGGCTTTCTCCAAGTAAACTTTTTCTTGGCACTTAGGGTCTCAGAGCTGGTAGATTTCTCTTTCCACATATAGAAGATTCTTTTAATAGACGTTCTTCCTCTTCCCCTGGATCTTCGACATGAGCTTCGCTATTACCCTTCATAACCATCTTGGTGCTTGATTCATTGTCATCGACCTCCTTACAACTGTTGACTTTGTCATTGAAATTGAGAAAGTTAAGGCAGGAGAGATCGCAATCAGGGTAAAGCTCCAGGATCTCCTTGCTTGCTGCTTGGACCCCTTCTAACAACTTCTTCCATAGAAGTCTCTTGTACTACTGACTAGGAGTGACTATATCAAGTACCTCTTTAATAGAGGGTCCTCTCTTCATAATCTCCTTTACCTTAGCAACATGGCTTTGTAAATTCGAGTTGTTAGTCTCCAACTCTTTAATTTGCATTCTGAGCTTATCCTCCTCGTCACTCATCGTGCATAGAGTTCGGCTTCGCCCCTAACATTCTTCTTTCTTTTTCTGTAGCTCCTCCTTCAGGCTTTCGGATTCCTAGTATTGCTCTTCAACCTTAGCATTCAGGCTCAAGACTTCATCAGCAGCCAAGGTATGTGCTAACTTTTCGGTAGATAGGTCTTCCTAGAGTTTTCTTGCCTCCATCTTGGCCCTTATCCTTGTATTCTCAGTAGCAGCAGTTTGGGCTTTAGAAGCATCCTCGATTTTCTGCAATGATTTCACTCAGTATGATGAGTATTGGAAGTGACCTATCAATTAACATGAAGACTAACTATTGTCATTACTTTCTTCATCTCTTTATCGGCTTCATATAAAACAGTCAGAATGTAGCTGCTTATTTGAAAAAGAAAAGGAGTGTCAGCAACTAACAAATTCAATAGTTAAAAGGATGGTTATGGATACTTACATTATATAACTTGGTTGCAATATAGGCCTTATTGCATCTACTGACCTTGTTGACGTTCTTCTTGGCAATCTCTTTGTCTTTTAGAAGAATAATTCCTTCCATTAGGGCTAGAGATTTTATCCTGTCTCCCTCAACTGAGTCAGTATGCAAAACAGTATGGCTCTAATATGGGACAAAGTACTTGTCGACTTTTGTATTGGGGACGAATTCAGCATTATTGATGCTAAGAACTTTGTTGCGCATTGCCTCCTTCGTCCTTTTGTCTAGATTTTTGGACCTCTTAGCTAGTGGCTAGCCGGCAAGTTCCTTTTTCAATCTTTTATTAGCACTTGGCGCCACTTCTACCATTAATGATGATCCTTTGGCAGTAGTGGTAGCTATGGGCTCTCCACGGGTTTGGCTTTCTTGACTACCATTTCCCAGCTCAATAGCAGGTTGAATATCATGAACAGGAAGCTCCTTAGGCTGAGCAATCTTAGTTGTTACAGGATTCTCACTCACTTTTCGCCTCTTGGCCAGTCGGGAGACTTTCTTTTGCTTTGCTGCGTCCTCCTTTATTGCTTTCTTCACAACAGTAGGCCAAGTAGTAGTGGTTACGGTAGCTACTCGCTTATCAACCTTGGATTTCATAGCCTTAGCCTAGGCCAATAGCTTGGCAAGATTAACCTTACCAATACCCATATTTGTAGTGTGAGTAAACATGTTAATATTAACACAAGGAAAAAGAATGAACTTACATTATCTGTGTTGAGTAACAATCAAAGGCAACAATTCTCCCCCCAAGTCACGAAATGACTTTCCTCTTATAGCTATACTTGGTACGGTGGTAACTCATTAGTGTACCTTCCTTTTTGGAAAAGATAGGCTCTCTGCTTTCATAACGCCTAATAATTTTCTCGGTGTCCCATAAGAAAATTTTGTTCCTCCTCCTCCTCTCTTGAATTTTCTTTGTCATTGCGATGTCATTCAGCATAAGCTCTATATCTTTTGTACGAATAGGTTCAATCCATTGAGTCCAAAAGTCTAACTCCTTGTCTGACACTATTGACACGAATTTGTCATGCCACTTATGAATCTTAGACTCCAACCCATCCATGAACTTATGCCCATGCCTCACAGCAACAAAGTACTAACAGTTAGGTTGCCTCTTGGTTGTGAAGAAATACTACAATAGTTAAGGCATTGCCATAACTTTAACTTCTTCATAGACTATTTCGAAAGCTGCTAGAAGCTAATAGGTGTTTGGTAAGAACATACTTGGCGTGACTTAGAAGTAGTTGAAGAAGCCCTCCAAGAAAGGGAAGTGGAACCCAAAATCCAAATATTTCAGGTATATGTGGAATTCATTCTCCTTTAGGAAACATGCCCTTTCCTCCTCTCTTTGCCTCCTAAGATTCCACGGCCCATGAAGATCTTGTCAGTACTGTTATATTTCGTGACAAGGACCTTGTCAGTAGCATTAGCAACTCCATCTAGAGAGTCGTGAAAGTAAACTATTTTGATGTACAAATATTTTGCTAAGGATCACCCTTCTTTGTCTTCGAGATAATTATTTATTGTGAGAGTGTTAATCCATATAAGTTTATCCTACCTTTCCTCTATACTGTCAGCTAAGCTACTAGAGGAACATCCCACATCGCTCCTCTTTTGGGAGGGGGGAAGTAGCCTCAAACTCAATCACTTTTGAATCTAAAAGGATGAGTTGATGAATTATGTTATGAACCATACCTGAATGGTTATAAAAATGATGTCACAAGAAGTTGAAGAATTTGAGAGTGAAGAAGACAAAGATAAGAAAGTGAACAAAAGTTTGAAGATGCAACTGGAGAAATGAACAGTCCTTTAAATACGGACAATTAACCTTTGTAACTACAAATGTGTTTCTGATGGGAATGATGTGTTGGTTTGAGAATAGTGCGGATTGTTAACACGTGTTTTGTTATAGAAAATTTGACGGTTGTCAATTCTTTGACAATTATTAGGCTTGCAGTGTAATGATGACTAAGGTGATAGGTGTTATGCCTCATACTTTTTGCTACCTTAGATAGGTAGGAAATTGAAAAGTGTGACTTTTTGATTAGGATGTGATCCATTTTGCTTCCTACCTCACTTGGCATCTAAGGAACTACTCTCCACTAGGCCTCTAGTGTATTATATATTACTCCATTTGTTGAATTCTCGAACATGGGAGTTGGGGGGGGGGGCAAATGTTGATAGCCAGCTTTCGTCTACTTGGCCTAACAAATGTTAAAAGTAAAAGCTTCACTTACTTGTCTATCCAGCTACCGACAGGCTGAGTAATTGACATTCTTAACATCTCACTGAATAATATAGATTCAATCCCAATATGAATTCAAGTTCATGGTACGAATAGTTATTACAAGTACAGTTATATTACATAACTGCCTACTCTCCCTACATTTCAGGGAAGGTGTCTAATCAAGAAACTTCCATGTGTCCCGATGGTTATTCCAAAAATTGCTACTTCAGACACGATAATCTCCTATAAAAATGGGAAAGAAACCCTGTAACAGATATTTGATAACTCTTGACTACTCACTTTATTTTCCCTATTCTTAGTTACTGAATTAGGCATCAAAGTCGTCGTATTGGACTGGCTCCGATACCAAGTAACTTTCTTTGCTTTGTAGAACATTCCTAATCACCAAAATCCACCAATAACACCAATAGCTCGAATAGCCCACTTAGAAGCCCTGACAATTTGGTTCCAAGTTAACTATTGTGGTTAACTTGCCCGAGAACCTACTCTATCGAGTTACCTCTAGAACCTATAAGTTTGTTACATACACCAGATTTCCAACCAAGTGATGGGTGCCACTTGTCTCTAGCACTTCCATACTATATACTATTTATTAGGAATATTCTTTTCTCTCTTTACAAATTTTCCCAATTTTACGTATATTCCTCTTAGTAGTTTACTCTTTCTAGACAGTTTCCCTTTTTGTAATTTAAAATCACTGTAAATTGCCCTAAAATAGTTAGGTATAAATACCCTTCTTGTAGAAAGTTCTTGGACATCACTTATTGAATATTCTCTTCTTTATTGTAACTTTTTCTTGTAAGTTCAATTTACACTTAGCTCTTATCTAATTCCTTGAATAAGAACTAACAATAAGTAACCCATTTAACTTAGCTTATGTGTCATATTCAAGGCTAGTGCATGCATTTCTTAATTCTTCAATTACCATCCATTTTTTAAGCCATAGTTCTTAGTACTACCTAACCCAATACTACCAGTGTATGCTAGTTCTTGTTACGGCATATTAAGGGGTATTAGGAAAAACTCTAGTCATAAAACTAAAGAGATAAAGTGCTTCAATTAGGCACATGGCTAGTCAATGTCCCAATTGACTCGTCATGGTTGTCAAAGGTGAAACACCTTAGTTTGAAGTTGAGAGTGCCCATAACAAAGAGGTTAAGGAATATCAAAATGAACTCGAAGCCATTGTTTGAATTAAATAAGGTCAGTATCTAAGTACAATAGTTTGATGATTGCTCCGTACCACTCCCTCTCATGAGAATGAATAAATAGAAAATCTTTTCCAGATAAATTGCAAAGTAAAGGGAATTCCTTGTGCCTTGATCATTGATAGGTGTAGTTGTACTAATGTAGCCGCTTAATACTTAATTGAAGCATTGAAATTATTAACAAATCATACCCCCGACCTAATAAAATTCATTAGCTAAATGAAAAAAGAGCATTACATATCACTAAACAAGTTCAAGTACTGATCTCCATATGAGATAGATATAAGGACGAGATGTTGTATGACACTTCTTGATGTGTACATTAGACATCCTTCTAAGCCAACCTTAGCTCTTTGATCCCTTAGTGATACACTTAACTTACTCTCATACTACTTAAAAGAAAGAATTTCCATTCTAAGCTCTATAGTACGAAATAGTTAAAAAGAGCATATGCAATTATCATCCACAATTACCTTGTGCTCAAACGATCTTCCAATGGAAGTGCCTGCAAAATAAAATAAAAGGAAGCAGAAATCTAACACTAAAAAGTAACTAACAAAGTAGACAATGAAGATGAAGAAACAAAATCGAAAGAAAGAAAGAGGAAAAAGACAAAACACCTAATGTCTAGACAATCCTAAAAATTGAAATTACCACAAACTATTCCCAACCAATGGTACCAAAAACTTGATATATGCTAAACTTAACTCTACTTTATAATAAAAGCGTATTTTTATAACATGTGCACTAGGTAGCATATATATTATAATACTGGTGACAACTAGGTTGAACTCATAAACAATGTTACACTAGCTCTTAGCCATGTTAGTCCCTTCTAAACCTAAGCAATCAAAATAAAGATTTATTAAACTCTTAAAATTAAATCTATAACTAATCTACTCTATAAATTGATTGAGATATTCAACACCTTCAAGAAATTCAATCATAAACTAGATAAATAGAAAACTAGTTAATGTTAATATTGAGCTTTAATAGGTTTAATTTTAAAATAATTAAGCACTAGGTAAAAATTTCTTCTTGTAAAGTAAATAAATACCCAACATTAACCTAATTACCTTTCTATTACTAGATAAGAAATAAACATAATTAATTCCTTCCATGTTCCTAAACCTTAATTGAATTAAAGTGCATATCCCTACATCTTTCTTTAATCTAAATCATCCAAATTACAAAAATTAATTAGAAGAGGTTCTTGCAAACTTGATCCTAATCTAACATATATTCCAACAAAGTTAAAATATATGCTCGATGATTATGGAATTAAAGGGTTCAATAAAACACCAAATATCTCTCATGATCCATTAACTAGTAATCCATGTATCCAATTCACAATCTTAATTATTAAGCACATAAAATAAATAATAGGGTAAACAGTTTCCAAATGAAGAGTATATGAAGACAAATAAAAACAACCTTTTTAAGGAGTTCCGCAACTTGAATCCATGATCAAATATTGCTTCCTCTCACTTCTGATGTTAATTTCTGTAAAGAAAAAAAACTACTTTGAAAGTTGTTCTTCTCTCCTAAACCTTAATCTAATTGAATAAATAAATGCAATAATGTCTCTCCGTCTCTCTTTATAAGGCCTTTGTCTATTTATATGCATATGACAACTTTTAGGTTTTAAATCTTTCTAAAAATTGGGAAATTTGTAAGGAATAACATCTTTATGACCTAAGATCATAGCTGTGATTCTTAAGCGTAAAGGCGTAATCTTTTGCTGCTCAAAAAATGCAAATAAGTGAAATAGAAGGTTTATGCTGAAGGTTCACACCTATGACCTTGGCTACGATCTTAGCTAATTATTAATTCTTTCTTATTTCCTTACTCTTTTGCCCACAGTCCCTATTCTTAAGTGTAATCCTTTCCTAAGCTTCAAAACTCATCTACATACTCTTAAAATCATCTAAAACTTTCTCTAAAATCATTGCTCAAAACTTGAAATTAAAATATAAACAACTAAACATCTAATTCAATACAAACATCTAGAAAATATTATAAAAGCATTATGAAATCAACTATAAAACATGCATATTTATACATTCATCAACTAGCCACTCAGAATTCTCAATACTAAGTTCTAAAGGCCTTGAAGTTTACCATACGTAAGTGGTTGGTAGGCAGTGTAGAGAGGTCGGACTCCTATCAACCCTTTCCTAATTAGGCTTTCATTTGGAGCTTCAAGAGTCCTTATTGTAGCTTAGAATAGGTTTGAGCTTACCACTTAACATAGGTTAGTAAAGGTCCTTTATAGTTGGGTCTAACTTAATATGTATCTTGCTGGAGATATTTGGGCTTTATAGAGCTTAGCATTCAAGGAAAGGAGATCAGTAGGCATGAATGAGGTGGGATTGTGCTTTGAATAACTCATCCTATGCTTTAGATAAGTTAGATTAGGCTTAGGAAGGTCTATGCTCAAAATGCCAAATCAACAAGACTACTATAAAATACTTGGGGTTAAAGACTGAAAAATAATAAAAGTAACATAAAACATCAAAATAGCATAAAATGATGTATAATTATAACTCTTCATGGAAAATCTCTATGCCATCATATTAGATTAAAGTTAACACCAATTATATTAGATTGAAGTGTGTTTATGCAAAAGTCTCATGATCTCTATGCATATTGGCATCAATTTGCACCTAAGTCTTTTGATCTAAGCTTAGGAAATTGATCACTATCATGATCCTCGAATTCAAGAAAATTTTCCCTCAAATCATGAATAATGTATCTTCCGGCATAAAAACATATATGCAAAGAAACTACATGGTAACTTTGCAACAACTTAACTATGTTTGAAATACTATCTTCTCATGATCTACTTGTTATGAATTCTATTAACTAGATCTATTTGAACTTACCAAACAAAATACTTTTGTAATATCATCATATTACCGACTAGATTTACTTCAAAAGATATCTAAAGTTGTTGTGGCTTCACAAACTCAATGATATTGAATTCCTTAGATTGGTTTGCATTTGTATTATAAACATTAAGTGTTAATTCTAATTTTTGCGACTTCTTTTTTTGCTAGTCCTGCAATGCCTGCCACTTTACTCTCATCAACCTTTACATTTTCCAAGTCTTTTTCCTGATCAACAAACCCTTTTATTGTTTGAACATCACTATTTATATTTGTAATTGTAGCAACCCTCTTGTTCTCATTGAAAATTGTGGTAACACGTGGCTAAACAATTACTAAAATTTCATACTTGTCTACTTTATTCCATGCTCCTACTTTAGTAAACTCTTTTTAAGAGGATTCATCTACAACCTTATAACTTTAACGTTACTAAAGCTTAATGACTTTGGCGCTGCCTTCATGATCTCTAATGAAGATATATCATGATGATTATCATAAAACACTTTTCTATCACATATCCATGGATTTCCAAGCACCATATGAGATTAATTAGTAGACATTAGATCTTATATAATCTCATTAAAATATTTGCCTACAAACGAAAGTGGCATCCATACATTTGAAGATATGATATAGAAAAATGAGGAATATAGAATAAAAGAGAAAAAAAAAATAATGCAAAAATATTTTACTGAAGTTAGAAGTTTTGTTAATAATATGAAATAAATGAATCAGTGAATAACTAGGTCAAAAACACTAATAACGACTTTAAATATAATTAGTAATTCATAAAGATTTTCAATCAATATAATGAAATTATAGAAGAAATACAATAATAACACATAGAAAAATGTAATTGATGTTGTTGATTGAATCTAGATTAGTGTTTGGAATCTGGCAAAGGAGTAAATGTAAGGCTAAGGGTGTGTCATGTGTTACTGTTCAAGGCTTTCTCTAGCACACGAATCGATCATGTCACACTTATTATCTTGCCTCTACAGTATTAAGTAAGCCTAACTTACATGCAACGCTGGCTAGAAAAGTTTAAACCTATAAGCAATATGAATAGATAAAAAAACTAATGGTAAATATAAGAGATATGGGAAAGAATCATAAAATGAATAGCACACATTTATTAATTCCAATGGTATTACAAGGTTACAATATGTGTGTAGGGAGGTTATGTGTATATAATTAGATATGCTTGGTCGTGATTAACCAAATTGGTGAGTAAGAGCTTCAATCCAAAAGAGTAATCACACCCTGGTAAAAAACTTTACAAGCATTTTTGGGCCTAGTTGGAGGAGATATTAAAACTAGTGAAACGACACAATTCCTAAAGTGGAAAGCTACTAATAATATTAAGGCTCTAGCTAAAATAAGAAAAAGCCCCCCTTTATGTTAAAATATGTACTAAAGGATAGGCCCCTATTAGTATAAGTGTGTTACAAAAAAAAAAAGGACCTTAGCATCCTCCTTCACTTAATTCTATTTATGTCCTTGGTATATGTAATGGAGCTTGGATCTAATGGTGGAGGTCTTCTAGTTGGCAAGGCTTACTTTCTCTCGAATAAGGGCTTGACGTCTTCTTTAGTCTCCCAATTAATATCTTCTTGTCCTCAATCTGTCCACTTGACTAAATACTCTGTATGTTCTTCTTTGGTGGTGGGATCTTTGACTCTTCACTCTACAAAGATGCCTTCTATAGCTTGATTTAGGTTGAACTTGATCTTGACATACGACTACTTGGATACATTGCGAGATGGGTTTTCCATGTCTAGATAATATGGCTTTAGGATACTAACATGAAAAATTGGATGGACTTTCAACCATGCAGGAAGCTTGATCTTATAGGCTGCTCTTCCAATCTTAGAGATGATAAGAACTAGACCACTGTACCTCTAGATCAACCTTTTATCCTTGTTCCATAATGATCTGACTTGTTTTGAAAGAAGCTTTATGAGGACACGATCTCCAACATTGTATTATTTAGGTTAGCGGTTTTGATCTACCCATTTCTTCATCCTCTTAAAGGCCTTCTAATGATATGCTTTTGGTACTTTTGAACTCTGCTTCCAATCTCTGATGAACTGATAAGCTCTTAGGCATCTCTTAGTATATGGTGTGGTTACAGTATGGTGTAATAGTGGCCGTTGATCTATGATGATCTTTATGGGGCTCTTGTTGGAGGAAGAGCTATGCTGGATGTTGAAATAGAATTGGGCAATATCTAATTAGTCGACCTAATTCTTCTGGTTAGCACTGACAAAGTACCAAACTTATTCCTCTAGTAAATGGTTGAATCTCTCTATCTATCTATCACTTTATGGATGGTAACTAGAAGTCATATTTAGTTCAAAACCCAAGAGGTGGAATAACTTTATCCAAAACTTCCCCATGAACTTAGCATCCCTAGACTCACAATATTTTAGGGCACTCCCTAGAACTTCATAACATGTTTGAAGAAAAGCTAGGTCATCTCTTCTACATTTGAACTTTTTGTGGTTGGAATGAAGATAGTATACTTCAAGAACCTATCAACAAAAACAAAAATGGATGAGTAATCCCTACTTTTGGTAGGGAAGTGATAAAGTCCATGGAGACGCTCTCCTATGGGCGGGATGGAACTAGATGTGGCTCCAACATCCCTACAGTCTTTTGCTTCTCAACTTTGTCTTGCTGGTAGGTTAAACAAGTCTTTGTATAACTCATCATATCCTTCTTCATATCAGGCTAAAAATAGCCTTACTTTAATAAGCTTGGTGTCCTTTACTAACTAAGGTGTCCAGCCTAAAGAGTATCATGGCACACTCTAATGAGTGCCCTTCTTGAGTTGTTCACCTTCAGGACAGACATTTGGCAACCCTTTGTGTAGACGAGGTCACCCTCTACTTAAAATTTGCAAATCTTCTCTTCATTAACCAACTACTTAAGATTCTTGGCCAATAAGTCTTAGCCTATATGCTACTTGACTTGCTCTTAAATTGAAGTTGAGATTTGATTTACTAGTTGGTATGCAATTTACACTGAGGAAGCTAAATCAGCTTGCCTACTCAAAGCATTTGCCACTTGATTAGTTCGCTTATTGCGGTACTCAATCTTTATATCAAACTTCGCAAGGAACTCTTTCCATCTAGCTTACCTGGTTGAGAGCTTAGGTTGAGTTAATATGTAGTCGGTAGCAAAATTTTCTATCTTCACTAGAAACTTAGCTCCTAACAAATCATGTTTCTAGGTCTTTAGACAGTAAATAATTGTAAGTAACTCCTTTTCTTGGGCTTTGTACCGACGCTTTATTTGATTCATCTCTTACTCTCATATGCCACTAAATGACCCTCTTACATCAACACTCTACCCAAGGCAATATATGAAGCATCTAATAGACTTCAAAAGGCTTAGAAATGTTAGGAAGTGTGAGGATTAGTTCTTCTATGATTACACACTTCAACTCTTCAAAGGCACTCTGACATTTTTCATCTTATGATCATACCTGATCTCTCTTCATTAGATCTGTAAAGGGTACAAATCGGTGAGAATATCCCTCAATAAACCTTCCGTAGTAATTAGCGAGTCTAAGAAAGGACTGTAACTTTATTACATTCTTGCGCATTGGCCATTGCCCGATTGCTTCCACCTTGGCCATTTCCATTCGGATTCGCCCCTTTTCAATGACATGACCTAAGAAGTTGATGTGCTTTTGGGCAAAGGTACAGTTCTCGCACTTCACATACAAATAATTCTCTTGTAGCTTCTAGAAAACCATCTGTATGTACTTCACATGGTCTTGCAATATCCTAATGTACACTATAATGTCGTTTAGGTAAACAGCTACAAACTTGTTAAGATATTCACAAAATACATTATTCATTAAAGTACAAAATGTTATCTAATCATTGTTGAGATTGAAGGACATTACTAGGAACTCATAAATGCCATACCAATTTACATATGTCGTTTTGGGCTCCTTACCCTCAGCAATATAAGCTTGATGATTCTCTAAGTTAAGATTTAGCTTTGTAAAGTACTTGACCTCACTTAATTGATCAAATAGATTGGCAGTCAAAGGGTTCAGGTAATGTTTCTTCACTATTAGCTTGTTCAGAGCCTGATTGATGTAGGTTAAGATCATAGACAGATAGGGCTAATCGCTGGATGGGTTTAAGCTTACTGAAAACTTGAAGAAATTAATGGGGAATGGTGCGAAAGAACAAATGACGAATGAAAAAGTAAGCAAACACCCATGAACAGCTTCAGAGGATATGATGCACTAATGGAACTTTCGAGGACTTACGATACAATTTGATATGATACACGATCGGTCTGGTAAGGTTACTCGCCACTTAGCCTTACTTAAGGGTTAGGATAAGAGTAATGCCGAGAGTAATGCCGGGAGTAAATAAACAATGTTTACGTAAGGAAAAGAAAAATACTCAAGTGTATTAATAATAATCTGATTCTCCTCTTTATAGCTACAAGTACAAGGGTATTTGTATCCATAAGTAGGGCAACTTGCCTAAAAGGGAAAAGACAAAAGGGCATTTCCTATGGAATTAATGTACAAGATATAAAAGGGTAAAAATGAATATACAAGGAAAATAATTATTAGTGCAATATATTTTACACATGATTTTATATACGTAGCAATGCTGTATTAGTGATGCCATTGGAAGATGTAGACAAAAAGGTACAGACAGCTTGCTTTTCTGGGCAGGTGTAGCTTAGTCTATCTGGCAAAGGTATGGCCGAGTAAGCAATTAGCCAGGCATGTATGAGAATGAAGATGGGTTGTTGTCTCAACCTTCTGCTTCTTGGCACACAATATTTAAGAAATAGGCGATCATTCGGCTTGGCAAGGAGATACTTGGCCTCCCAATGAGTTAGTTGGAACGAGAGGATTTATCTTGCCAATCTCTCTAGTCTTCAGGCTCGGCTGTAGGTCAATGGTCTGGTAACCTAATTCTCATCACTCACACTTCCTTTAGGGCTCAAATCTTTTAGCTCCCCAACTTATGCTTGACTCTCCTTACTTATGAATCCTCCTTTTTTTCATGCAACTACCTTTCTCAAATTCTTTTTTTTTTTTCATCCAACTCTCATTCTCATTCCTTTGGTTGTTGAATTCATTCCTTAGCTTGGAACATCACTTTTCTTTCTCTACTTTCTAAGATAATTACTCTCTCTTTCATATCTAATATAGCTCTACAGGTCTCTAAGGACAATCTTTCAAAAACTAAGGGTATATCTTCATTTTTCATATCTATTACAATGAAGTCAACCGGGAAGTCACATGGTCCAACACTAATAGGTATGAAGTGGAGTTCTCTTAAAGGTGTAGTCTAACCTCTATTGATGGTTCATATATAATATGGGCTTCCTTCATAAAACTCTCTAATCCTAATTCCCACATAGTTTTTCTCAACATAAAATTATTTGATATACCCATATCCAAAAGAACCTTTAGGAAAAACTTATCTGATATGGTACATGGCACGGTGAATCTCCATTGACCCTCCAATTTGTATGTAAACTGGAAACTATTAGCACTCTTCTCCTTAAGTACCATGTTGACAATTTTGAACTCATTGATGTTAGGTTTCTCATCTAGACTCACTTGACCTTCTTTCCCATATTTAGACTTCTTAAGATTCTCTTCCCTATCTCTTTGAGGATGATCTTCTTCAAGTTCATCGCTTTCTATGTTTTTACATTCATTAGGATCCTCCCCAACTTCCTCTTCACTTGAATCTTCCTCTTCACTAATTTCCCTCATTCTATTTGTCTCTAAGTTGTTTACATAATCATCACTATGTGCTTCTTATTCAATTTCCTCTTCTTCAAAGTCCTCATGCATTTCATTATTAAGATCCCCTTTAAGTTCAGTTATTAGCTCTTCCTTTGATGGTGCAAATTTACTAGGTTCTAATTGTTCCTCAACAAGATCCTTTGTCCTCAAGTATTTACCTCTAAACACTTGCTTCCCATTAAAGCATAGCTTTTTTTCTCCTACACTAGCTTCCTTGCCATTTTTAGTGGATGTCCCAGCTTGATCTCTTAGCTTTTGCTGGGTATTACTAGGTAGCTTTCCTAGGAGTCTCTTGTTTATGTTTTCATTGTACCAAACCATCCATTTTTGTATCTCTTACAAAGTAGCCTATTGGGTATTTATTCTTATACGACACTTTTGAATAAAATTTCTCAATACATGCTCAAGAGATTCTCCCTTTGAATTTTGTATAGGTGGAGGTGGAGGTAGAGGTAGAGTTTGGTTTTAGCTAGCTTATTTCCTAGATTCTTAAAATCCTCTATTGAATCTTCGTCTTGAATTACCTCCCCATGACAAGTTAAGATGGTCTCTCTAACCTGGGTTGTAGGTGTTTGAGTAAGGGTTATAATTTCTTTGTCCCTAATTGAAATTCCCCACTACATTAACTTGTTCTTCTCAACTATCTCTTGATGGAGCAAATGGGTTTCCAACTTGACAACTTGTGCTCAAATGCCCTACTCCACTACATATGCAATAATATTCATGAGGATGCTTGTGATTGCTGGAGGTGCTAAGTTGTTTAGTTTTTTTATTTTTTATTTTATTTGAGTGAGCTGATTGATAAGCCAGGCAACTTGCTCTCTAAGTTGACTTAATTCTTTTTCTGCACTTACACTGGCTACCCTCCTTAGTTGAGCTCTCTTAGAATGCCAACCATGAGCATGTGATCCCATTTGTTTAAACATCTCATATGCTTCTTCAGTACTTTTGTTCATTATACTCCTCCTAATAGTAGCATCAACCATCATCATCAATTGGCTTCTTAGACCATTATAAAAATTATTCACAATACTGTACACGGGTTAACCATGATGAGGACACTTCCTTAACAACTCTTTAAACCTTTCCCAACTTTCAAATAATAACTCCCCATCAAACTGTCTAAACATGGTGATATCATTTATCATCTTCATCGTTTTACATGGCAGAAAGAAATAAGATAGAAAATTTTGAACTAAGTCATCCCATGTAGATAGAATTTAGTGGTTAGGAGTTTAACCAACTTTTAGCCTTATCCCTTAATGAAAATGGAAATAACCTTAAGTAGATTGCATCGTCGAACATCTCATTTGTTTTCATTACAGCACATAATTAAAAATTTTTTGAAGGTATTCGTGGGGGTCCTTGGATGGCGACAAACCAAATTGATTAAGTTGTAACATCTGAATCAAGGCTAGTTTAAGTTTAAAGTTATTTGCTTGAATAGTTGACTAAGTAATAGGTGGTGCAACCTTACTCAAATTTGGGACACAGTATTCCCATAAGGCTCAAATATTACCATTCCTATTTCCATTACCTCCATGTCCATTATTTCCATCCCCATTAATTCCATTTCCATCTCCTCCATTGAAGGGTTGTTGGTAATTTCCCCTTTCTCTTAATTCCTCTCTCTTTCTTTCCTTAATCTTATAATGAAATGTTTGGCCTATCTTAAGGTCATATTCCTCTGCAATTCTTTCACCCCTCTTTGCATACAAATCAACAATTCTTAACTTTACTCCTTTTCAATCCAATCGAACCTCCAAACTATAACCTGCAAATATTGATGCAAAAATATAAACAATGCTCTCCTTAGCTCAACATAAATTGGCTAGGGACAAATTCAACACTTATTAAATAATTCCAATAGTAAAGTTTGAAACTTTATCTTCAAATTAACTCAATTGGATAGGAAAATAGATAAAGATCAAAACTTTAATAACTAAACTCCTTAAAATTAATTGACATTAAACTAAGCCACCAACTAAACTACTACACTAATGCTACTCTAATGCATAGGCACAAAGTCCTCGGTTTATTTGATATTAGCATAATTGCCTCTACTTAGCAATGGTACCAAAACTAACGATGACATGGTGTACTAATAAAAATAATATACTTGAAAACATAAGTTAGTCCTTGGCAATGACCCAAAAAACTGATGAGAAGTGATACGTATACACAAAATATCATAAATGAAAGTTTTCAAAATAGTGTCATCTCTTAATCGACCATCATGTCGGTTCATTTGCAATAATATTACTAGTGAGGATTCACCAAGTCAAATTCCTCAGGGAAAGGAGATATAGCTAATCTAGGTAAGTTCAATAGAGAGTTTGGAATTGCAATTGAAATAATAATAATAATAATAATAATAATAATAATAATAATAATAATAATAATAATAATAATAATAATAATAAGAACTAAGAGCTAAAAGTAACAATTGACACAAATAATAAGGACATGAGCTTGTGATATGCTTTTAAAGTAGTGGTGAGGATATGCCGTTAAGATATCAGAGGTGGTTTTAATTGGATTTTGATGGAATTCACTTAAGCTCAATCCCAAGTAGGGTATCTCATCAACTATGTAGGGAAAAACTCCTCTAGGTTTGATTTTTCTACACGGTTAGTTAAATCTTAATTTATGTCATGAATTAAGTATTCTAGTCCTAGAAACTAGGGGGTCAATTTTCTCTTGGTCTTATAACCTATCTTAATTCACTAGAACTACATAACGTAGTGTAAATTCAATGGGGTATACCTAATCTCCTTTCAATCTCATAGTTTTATCAACCCGTTTATCAATACTTCACTAACTTAATGACTTAAATAAGAATTTACACAGTTAATCTCCTCTTGGTCTCATAATTATGAAGGGACTTCTTAGGAGTAATCTCCTCTCCATCTCATAACCGTAAGGAAAACCCATTGAGGATTGTATTAAAAGCACCTTAAAGAGTTTGGAGTATCAAACATCAAAATCCCATTTAAATACTCAAATCCATATAAAAAATACGAAGATTCACCAACTACAACATTCACATTATCATAGACCCACTAAAATTAACTTAGCCACTCATAGTATTAACAATAACAACAATAAATTGCATAAAATCAGTACTAAACTCCATGAAAAAATATATATAAACTAACAAGAAGAGCAAGAGGATAATTGATGAACAAGTTAATAAACAATTAAGATTTTACTTAAAATGGTAAGAGATATCGATTAAAATCTTAAAAAGAAGAGTTGAATAACATAAAATATGCAATAAAATAGTAAAAATAATAGAGAGCATGCAAAATTAAGCTAAACCCTACTAAAATCCTAACTGTAGCTTGTTATTTCTACAAGAAATGCGAGTATTTATAAAATTAAGTTATTGATTGATTCATAGACACGTGTTAACCTTGGGTTGGTTGTCTTTGTGTTTTATCAAACGTTGCGTTTAGTAATTAGGGTTTTCTATTAAGGTTTTAAGTTGGAAAACCTTAACCTTAATTCTTTTTGTTGATTGATTGGTGTAGATGGTAACTATCAGTTAGTGCGAGTGATTCCATCCTTGCACTTTCTGTTCACTACACCTCTTCTCTTCTCTACACCTCTTCTCTTCTGATTAATCATTTGGCCAGTTAGTGTAACCTTGATGCTTTTAAGCATATCGATCAATTGGTAGCAAGGCTACGAATTGATCGATAAGCTAAATCCTCTTATTCCATTGATTTTAGCCTTATCGATGGATTAATGGGGGTTACTAAGATCATGGTAGCCTTTGTACATCTGCAAATAAGATTAGGATATAAAATTAACAAAATTCATTTAAATTCGACCCTTTTTTCATGCATTTTTAGCAATTTTACTCAATTTGGTCCATTATATGCATCAACTCTGATTTTATATAAAATTAACCAACTTATGCCACATTTATGCTCAAATCCAAGTTTTAAAGTTAGGAAAAATTACATATTTTGAACCATCAATCAAATTTCTAAACAAAACATATCCCTCACTTACTCTTTTTCTACACTTCACTCCTTGTCTCATACTTTCACAAAAACACTTACACTCTCTTACATACAGCCATCTGTAACTTAGTGAGAAATCATCAAAATTTAGGTATGTTTTTCAACTCTCTCCCTACTTTCTCTCTATATCTTATTTATTTCTACTTGCATGCTTTTTTTTTCTTAGTTGTCTCTTACTTTTTACTCTATGTTTAGGGTTTAAATCCATGAATTTAGAGAGATCTTGGTGTGTTATAATTGTTAGATCATTGTTTCTACTTGTTAAATGTAGCCATTGTCACAAGCAGTTAATTTTTTTCATAGATATTGCCTTTGAAATTCATGGATGAAGCATGGTATATATTTGTACATCTTTATAGTATTTATTATTTATGTGAATTTTTTCATTCTTTTAAGTGTTCTTTGACATAAAAATTACATCTTTTTTTGCCATGTGAGGTTAGTTAATGTGTTATTTTATTAGATTTGTCAAGTTGGTGCAATTTTCTATGTAGTAAATCAATTTAACTACACCCATGTTGTTTTGATTATAGGTTATGGAAATAGGAACTAGTTGGTATTCAAGTGTTGGTATTCAAGTTCTACTCTTGAGCTTAATTATATTAGCTTCTATATGTGCTTGAAAAAATTGCTATCTTCATATGTGCATGTAAATTCTCTACACTTTCTAAGTATTTGGCATAAGTGTGGTGGAATTTATCTATGGATATGAGTTGTTATTTTCATGGATTTCTTAAGTAAACCATTCAATGCTTTGGCTTCATGATGATGATCAACTAGAGAAGTTCACTAGACCTTATGAAAGGAAAGTTATAGATACATGCTATATCAATCAGGAAGTACTCATGATAGTTGGTATGGAAGACCGGGTGGGAAATTTAATTTCTTTTGGTGGATGGGATAGATTATTTGAGATTAGGGAACCTATTTGTAAGAAGCCTACTCTAGAGTTCCTTATGACTTTTAAGTTGCAAAAGGATGATATTACTCAAGGATGAATAGTGAAATGTATTTTCAAGTCAACAATAAACCTTATATGATGAATTGACTTTTTTTTTCTATGACAACGGGATTATATGATGAGTAATATTCTAGGAGTAGCGATTTTAGAAGTTGCCTATTTATTAGCTTCCAAGGCTTGATAAAAGAGGATACTGGAGTATGATTAATAATGCTCCTAAATATGATCTTACTAGATCTAAGGCCTTTACTTTAAGAGTGCCAACTCATCGGTATATCCATTATCTTTTAACTCGCATATTGGTTAGAAGAGGAGATAGTAAGGGTGTTGTGGGCACCTATGATATGTTCTACTTACATAGTATCATTGAGGGGTAGCCAGTGCATTTAGGAGTGATCTTAGCATTTTTTATCTACCATTCGAAACTGATAGAAGAATTGGCAATATTTGTGTTGGACCATACATCACAAAATTAGTAAAAGTAATGAGAAGTTTTGAGGGGATTGAAAATTTGTGTTTTCTAGAGAGCTAGATGAAGCCAATTAGGCTTAATTGCTTAATTCCTTGAGGACTATTTGATTGGTGCTTATGGGTTGAAGGTAAATGCTGGTGCCAATGATGAGATAGATGAAGATGTTGGAGATACACTACAAGAGCTACAGCTGGTTACACCGGCTCATGTAAGAATGGATGAAGCTTCCTATTTAAGCACACCCTTGTATGTTAGAATGGATAGGTTAGAGGGTGAGATGGCTCGAATCATTAAGTAGTAGGACAGGTTAGCCAGATAGCAGGCTCATTACTACCATAGAGTAGATTGGTGCTTTGAACTTTTTACAACTTAGCTACATCTTACCTTTCCACTAGCACTGTCTGAGGAGGAGGATGATACATTTAAAGAGCAGGATAAGTAGGATGCATGTTTATGATGTATTTGCTAACTTGTATCTTTTTTATTTTATTTGATATCTTTTGTAGTTAGTAAGGAATTAACCTTACTAATTCTAATGATGTTTTTTATTGGACTTTAATGTGTGCAAGAGGAGTGATGGTGTGATGAGTTTTTAGTTTAGTTTTATATTTTTCTTTTCCTTTTTCTTTTGCAAGGCCTATTTGAACTTTAATTGGAATGTGGAATCTCATAGCACGACAATTTTAGATTCAGTGTTAGTGCTTATATCTGAGAAGTTTCACTTTCCCTTTTCTCTTTTCTCTTGTTTTCCCCTATTCATTTTAAGCTTTTATTAATTATATGTACATCAATGACAATGTACACAATGAGTGTTTTGGGTTGGGGTTGGGGTTAGGGGTGTAAAGAATAGGAATGACATACAAAAAAAAGAAAAAAATTATATAAAAGCATGTGAACCAAGCTAACTTGATTTAACACTTGAGTTTTTGAAATATAATTTTTGAAGAGAAATATAAAATCAATTTGTTCGATATTGTACATCTATCT
Source organism: Lumnitzera racemosa (assembly GCA_024138005.1). NCBI lineage: Eukaryota > Viridiplantae > Streptophyta > Magnoliopsida > Myrtales > Combretaceae > Lumnitzera > Lumnitzera racemosa. The sequence continues at coordinate 73,364,568 of JAMXBC010000007.1, read as the reverse complement.
ACCATTAGTTTTTCATCTAATTAAAGAAGAAGCCACTTTTTGAGATAACTTTTTCGATTTTTTGTATAGAATTGTGCTTAATCATAATAACCTTTTCATACAATGCTAGAATTGAATAACAAAATTTGTGTTAAATATAGAGCTTCCTATTATTTAAGCTTAGATTTAGAATTAGAATTTAGATGAGCATTGCAAATTAGGGATTATTAGTATATGTTTTACTTTATTGTATACCCATTCCTTAGAAATCGTGAGAGCTCTCTGAATTCTAACAAATGAACAGATGATGTATATCTCTTGAAAGTTTCTTGAAAAATCAAAATAGTTGGAGGCAATTGTAAGAAAAAAATATAATAATAATGATGATAATAAAAATAATAATAATGATATTAATAATAATAATAATACTAACAAGTTGATAAGGATTAATATTGGTCCATTAGAAGAGCAAGGTTTTTTTTGTTGCTAATGTAAGAAAGTTGGTTAAAATTGGTATAGATTATCTTGGTCTATCAAAAAAGCAAGGTACTTTCTGGCTACCAATGTGAGAACTAAGATGGTAAGGATTGACCTTAGTGTATTAGAGGAGCAGGGTTCTTTCCTGCTAATAACGAAATCATACTTAAATAAAAAAAAATACCTCTAGCAAAAAATTAAAAGAAGTAAGGAGATAGCTGGGGAATTGGTTGATGTAACATGTGTTTGTTTTCAATTATTATGCTTAGAGAGGTGAAAGAGGGAAGTGTATATTTATTGTGATTTATAGTTTAATCTTTATTTGAATGGTGTGGTTCAACTCCTATTTACATGGATTAATTGTTGAATTTTAGTATGGTTTCTATAACCAATACATGTATTGTATAATTATGCTTTAAGGACATGTAAATATGATTGAGTGAAATTTTGTGGAATCAAAAGTTATTAAAGCCTTGAATTTTGATATTTATAAGGATGAATTTGATGGAAGAGATGCACTTTTGTCTTTAAATAGACTGTATGTGGTATTACTTTTTGATTCTATAATTTGATCCTTCAATGATTTTTGTCCTTAAGAGTTCTTCATTGTTTTATTTGTCTTGTCTAAGGACAAGCAAAAGTTTAAGTATGGGGGATTTGATAGAGCTTAATTATACCTATTTTATAAGTAGATATTATAGTGCTTTTATAGACTTTTTAGTGTAATTTAATACTTTATTTGTCAATATTTTATTTAGCATTTTATTACATTAATGTGTATATATTTACATTTTTGATAGGAAAAATGCACGAAGTCAGAAAATATATACATATTGAGTTGAAGGATGAGATATTCTAAGGATGGAAATTTGGTACGAGAGCTTCATGGTCAAGAAGAGTATGATGGGCACAAGTACATTCCATGTGCTTATCCTAAAGAAAGACTATACGCTGTGTACTTAAGTTGAAGAGGTCATGTTCCAAATTATACATGCCTTAGTATATCTTAATCCCAAGCCATACATCTTTTATATCTTGTGACAATTAGAGATTTATTCATAAAAGATACAATAATATCTTATGGAGCCACTTCCTTATGTGATTCCTTATAATATAAATAGAAGGCCTTGTAAATAGAATAGACGATAGATTTTTATTCCTTTCATTCAATTAGTCTAGGGTTTTAGAAGAAGAGTAGTTCATTTTCTTTTTAAATTTCAACATTGGGAATGATAGGAAGCAATATTTGATCTTGAATTAAAGATTGGAACCCGTAAACAATTTTTTTTTTCATTTTTTTTTAATATATTCCTTATTCGAATATTGTTTTTCCTATTATTTCTTTTGTGTACTTTATTAATCTTGTTGATTGGATTATTGGAATATCAGTTAATGAATCGATTATTTATTGATGTTTTAATTCCTTAATCACTAAAACATATGTCTTGACTTTGTTGGAATACATAATAATTAGGATTGAGTTGTGAGACATTTTCTAATTGATTACTATGAATTAGATAATTTGGATTAAAGAAGGATAACACGATATGCTCATTAATTTAATTAAGGTTTAGGAACTAATGTGTTTCTAAGGTTAGACACATGGAGGAGCACCATAACGGGAAAGAACCAAAAGAAAACAAAAGAAGATTAGCAAAATCTAGGTAGCTATCAACTGGATGTGACGGACCAATCAATCCTACTCGGCCAATAATTTGTTAGATATGACTTACTGATCCGAACTATAGGGTCGCTCGCCACTATTCTTTGCTAAAGGGAATAAATAGAGTTAAAAGGATAATGAGAATACTAGGGTTGCTTAAAGGGAAACTTATATATTTTGATAATCAAGAGTTGATCCTATGTACAACAAATGGGGGTTTTTATATTAGCCCTCACTAGGGTTATAACACATAAGGAAAAGTTAAAAAAGGGTAATTTACAAATAGCATACATGAAATATACTAAAAAGGGTAAAAGAGATAAAGAATATTCAATATAAATAAGTAAAGAATCCTTCTAGAATGTTGTGCCAGAAGATACATGTTGTATTATGGCTAACGTTTTGAAATATAGTACAATTTGGACGAAAATGAAGGAAAGAGAGTCTATGGTTAGAGTCAACCTAATCTGAATCAAGTCAGGCTTCAGTTAATCAATTGCTAGAGAGTATTCGGCTTGAATTGGGCTCAGGTGCTATAGGTCAGCTCGAATAGCCGTTTGAGACTGGTGGGACCAATGTTACTTATGTCATGGTACGGTTCCTCAACAGGTTAGTCTATATGCTATGTAGATTGGCACGTTGGCTTAATAGCTTCAGAAACCATGCTAGCGTACATGAGAGCTTGGTACTCAGGGCGGCAGTAAAGTGAAACATAGAGGTTATAATAGGAGTTCTTGTCTTGGATGGGGCTATGAGCTATTATTCTCCACGCATGTCCTTTGAGTCCCTTAGCTTGGCTACATGTGATCGGTCTAGGGAGTTGATTCCTATCAAGAACTAAAAAGGATTAATTTAGTTTATTTCTTATCTAGTGATGGGAGGATAAATCATTTAATCTTAGGTAATTATTCACTTCGTAAGAAGGAATTTCACCTAGAGATCAATTGTTTTAAAACTAAACCTATTAAAAACTCCATGTTAACATTAACTAGTTACAATGAAATCTATTAAAGAGGTTGAATATCCTAATTAAAATTTTTTTATTAGCATTTAGAATTTAATTATTTAATAAATATTTGATTTGATTTATCTAGATTTAGATGGGACTAATACTAATTAGATTAGTGAGCACTCTTTATGGGTTCGATCTAGTTCTCATCAGTTTTATTACTACATACGCGACCTAATGCACTTGCTAATATAAATAGGATTTTGGAAAAAAAAAGTAAGGTTAAGTCAAGCATATCATGGTGCCACTTGAATTTAAGGATGTGATAATCATGGGGATAAGTAGGTGATTGGGCAGTTAACTTTAAACTTTGTAGGTTAGGCCTTAGATAATTCGACCTTTGAATTCTCGGCTAGCAACGTTATAAGTTGTTGAAGCTCCAATAATAGGTTAGTAATTTAATTGTTGACCAATTGATAATGGCTATAGAGATCATCAAAATGACTAATCTAAAAATGGAAGTGTTCAACTTAAAGTTGCCTTTGGTATTGAACAGTTCAGTAGTTTGTTGAGCTTATTATATGAAATTCCACTATCAACATTTGACCCCTAACTCTTATGACTAAGTTATCGAATATGAGAGTCATGTTCAGTATGTTGGGAGTTTTGATTAAGGCATGCAAGTGATCAAGACTTGTGCCATTTCCTTAGAAGTAATTGCTGAGCTTCCACTAAATAATCTTTTTTTAGTTCATATTGAGCTAGGTTATAAAAGGGCTCAAATTTCTACTTCAAGAGATGTATCCTTTCAGTTTCCTCTTTTCTCAAACATGCATGATCGCTATCATGTTTATAATCATTAAGCTTATACACTTCCAACTGTTTAAGGAGTATTAACCCTTGGATCAACCTCGATGGCATGTATTAGCTTATGAAGCTACCTACAATCAATTCAAATTAAATCCCAAAAAAATCCATTTCTTTGTCTTTATTAATTAAATCATTCATCATCATCATCATCTTCTTCTTCTTTGCATTCTCTCTAACTTCTGCCAATTTTTTGTCCACTTAAACCTTGTAACTTCCTTTTTCCTTTCAAGTTTCAAACTTAATTTCCAAACTCAGAATAGCAATTTCCAAAACCTAAACAAGTTAACACAGGTATGGCTTATTTCTAGATCATGCATTCTTCTAAGCTTTCCTTTAAGTCTAGTTCCCCCTTGGTGATGATGACAACAACTCAATTTGGTAGTTACAGCAATGGCTTAGCGACATTGGATTGTGAAAGTGCAATTAGGTGGTATGAGAAATTAGTTAAGATCAAAGCTTTACCTCGAGATGAGTACCCTGATGATGGTGAGGATAGAAAGTTGGCTATTTATTTGTTCAACTCAATTAAGTATGATATCATAACTCTTGATAGGCTCTGGAGTTGGGCAAATCAAAAGGATGTAGAGAATTATGAAGATCTTTTTGAGGATTTTCTAGAAGATCGGAAGGTTGAAAGGCTCCAAAGTCATGAGTGCGTAACTTTTCCAAATAACAATGAATGCCATAGATATTTGAAGTATTTTGAGTTCGAAATGAGGTTTCCTTTTTCCAACTTTGTAAAATCATTTTTCAATTATTTTTGAGTGCATCTAAGCATGTTCTCGTTGAATACTTACTAAATTTCAATTGCTTTCAAGATAATTTTGAGGAGCTAGAAGTTAAGGCTATCATTCAATTGTTTAGATACTTTTTTATAATAAAGTATGCTAGTAATGGTTGGTATTATGTCGTTGCTAAATATAGAAGAAAGTTCTTAGACAATCTAGAATAAAAAATTCATGACTAAAGGGATAGGTCTATTGTCATTAGGTTGGCAATGCACCTAGATTTTTAGAATAAATGGTCCCAGCCCATCAAGGTTGACGATAGTAAGCTTTTGCTAAACAATGATAAGGCCACCAACAAGATATTAAAGATAAGAGAAAATAAGTGGTTTGGTTGGGATGTTGAATAGATTATCTATAGATACCATGAAGACAAGCCAATCTTTGCAAATGATAGGGAAGAAGGTATTACCCAATCTCCTCATTGTGCCGAACTAAGCTAGTTGAGTAAAAGCTAACCAAATAGTCTGATGGGAGGATTCATTCTTTAAGCTTTGCTAAGGATGGTCTTGTAAGTATGACTTTCTCCAAGTTTTGATTTATGTTCCTAACTTTCTTGTGTTACATAAATGAGGACTAAATAAGTTAATCCCAAGAAGCAGGTGGCCCAAGTAAAGGCTAAGAAGAGGAAGGATGATCTGTAGGCTGTTAAGGCCTTGGGAGGACAAGAAACAACGCTAAGAAGAAAAGGGTGCCAATTAAGCCTAAGTTAGCCTCAACCAAGAAAAATGATAAGGAGGCCAGTTATGGTCCTTAAATTGTAGCTTTAAGTTTCGACCTTCCTTTGATAGAAACAAGGGTATCACCTCTTGCATCGATTAGGGCCTCTCTAAAAGGGTAGAAGAGGAAGGCCATTGAGAAACTTGTTACTAGTAAGAAATCTAAAGATTATGGTTTGATAATGCAAAAATAACGTATATTTTCTATAGTAATTTTAGGTTGATTTTGAATTTATTTCTATCAATTTCATGCTATTTTAAGCTTGATTTGTTTATTTATCACTTTTAGCGACCTTGGAAGCATTTTAAGAAGATTTCAAGGCAATTTTGAGCAATTTCAAAGTAAAATCTTGGTTAATGATGTGAAGAAAGAAAATTTGAGTGAGAACAAAGTCAAGTAACGACTATGGTCATGGACTACGCCCATGGTCCTCACGTTAAAGAATTCTATTTGAATTTTCAAGATTTCGCATGAAGGGCATGACAACGGCCTGACACCACGACCGTGTATTGTGGGCATAAAGGCATTGTGATTTTAGAATTCTATATTTGCTAGGTTTTCTTTATAATCTTAGGAGTCTTGCTTTTAAGACTCGTATCAGTGCGATTAGGTTTGATAGCCAATTTAGGGTACTTGAAAAGGTAGCTCAATTAGGTTACAAACTTACGAGGGGCTTTGTGATATTAGTCAAGCAGTTTTCATAAGCTCTTAATTTGAAAATATAATAAATATTAAAGATATAGCTAAAATTGTATAATTTACTATATTATTATATTATTGGTAACGAGCGAATTAGTCTCGAAAATTAATGAACACTTAAAGATAAATTATAGGAGTAATATAATTAATATTGTACATAAAATAATATATGAAAAACATGTATATACACTGAATATAATTGTTATGTTAGTATATGTACCCATAATTACCAAAAGTACTCAAGAATATGCGAATATTACTAAGTAAATGAACTAAAGCATGAAAAAAATTGGAAAAAATTGTGTTGCACTTAGGAGACACATTTCATGTCATGGCAAGTTTAGGAGCCATCTATAGGATTGAAAATTAAGGAAACATAAGGTGAAGACATCTAAACTAAAGGAAAATGCTTAGTTTATCAGGAAAATAAATCCAAAATCTATATCAACCAAGTTAGGAAAATTCTAAGCACTTACTTGATGGAAGTTTGGTCATTTTGGAACATAAGAAAACTTTAGAAAAGGAGAACAATAGAAGAAAAGTTAGGATAGAAGAATTAAGATAAAATATTGCAAAAATGGGGATTTTTCAATTTTTCTATACTAATCACCACTTGAGAGTGAGCTAAATCACTTGGAGATAGATAAGGTCGCACCAACGTAAGAAGACAAACTCTCACCCTTAGAAGATGGCGGAGCTTGGACTTCTAATGACTTGCTAATTTCTCTAATCTTTATCAAAGAATAGGTAAAAATAGCTAAAGAACTTCAAAAAATTTGAAAATTAGGTCCCTTAAGTATTTTTGCATGAGGAATTTAAGTATTCAATCATATTTTCAAAATTTTGATTGTAGATAAGGGGTCTTTAAGAAAAATGTCTCACGCAACAATTTTCAATCAGGTTTTTGAAAGATCAATTCATGTAGTCTTGACTTGAGATTTTTTATTTATTCTCCTAAGATGTTGAATTTTGATACTATGTGATTGGATTTACAAAGTCTGGTAGTTGGATTTTCAAGAAAATTTGTTTTTCACAAAAAAATGCATTGGAAGTAGGTTTTTCTAAAAGAGCTAAGTTGGTTTTTCGTAAAAACATGCTTTAATCTATATTGACCAACATGTAGTAACTATAAGTGAGTGAATAGGAGCTTTAAGATGTTGATTTTCAGTTTTAGATGTGTATTTGGTGGTGTAGGAGTTTAATTGCGAAAGTTCTGATGAGTTGTATTAAGTTAAGGCACAAGAGAAAAGTGTATCTATGATGGTAGTACTAAATTACTATTTTCTACATTTCTAGGTTTAGTAAGACTTTATAACTAAGGGTAAGTTGATTTTATATGAAGTTGTTGGATGTACTTGTAGCAATAGGGTCAAAGCTGTATCAGAAAGTAATTTAGAATGTGATCTAGTGTGAATATGTTGAATAGGAAAATAGAATTTGTACCAAAAAAATAGCTTATAATTGGATTCTAACTTATTTCTTGAGACAAGCTGTAAGTCAAGAATTTCTTAAATAAGAATCTAACTTTAGAGTAAGGGTTAGAAACTTCGTCAGAAACTAGGTTAGAATGTTGTTTAGTATTGGATATCCTTGACTACCTCAGGAGTTTGACAATAGATTTGCTAGTAATTTGTATATGAATTCCATACCTTTATCTAGGTTAGAACATGAGTGAAGTCACTTCGATAATAGCCCATATCACAAGGCTAAGTTGAAACCTAAATCAGAAAGTAGTTTGATGGAAGATGCAAAATATAAAAGCAATCGGAAGTTTGAAGATGATTGGTACTGAATATTGGATCATTAGGAGTTGGAGAATAGATCAAAAAGTCACCTGATCATTCTTTCTAATAATTTATTAAAGTCAAAGCCTAGATTAGAAACTACTGGGCAGTAATCTGTATTAGGTCAGAACTTTGGTTTGAATGTATTTTACTTAACTAAAATTTAATAAACACCTTAGAAAACCACCTAACACAATTAAGGAACATATTTAAATGTTGAAGTGAACTCATATACTATATATATTATAGAAACTAAAGATGTTACATTAATTTTAGGGATAATAAAGGAAGGAGAGAGTGACATACGGGGCATTAGTATCTAAGTAAGTGGGATCGGTATTTTACTGCACTTTGAAGTATTGTTTAAGAATACTTAGAGACTTTAGTATATGTTTTGTTTATGGTTGTAAGTTAGTTGTTTGTGCACATGCAGGATGTGTGCTTGAATATTGTTGTACTATTTGAGTGCTGGATGATGTGTTGATTGCTTCATGATATTACATGATTTGAATTATTTGAATTTATTTAATCACACTAAAAACAATCTTAAACAAACTCGACTTAATTACTAACCAGACTTACATCACAACTCACTAGGGGAAAACGACTAGGAAGTATGGACTAAACTTGGACCCTTTCATTGAAGATAGAAGAAATGGTCCTCTTCGCAAGTGTACAGCGTTAAACTTCTCAAAACCCGGATTAGAGTAGACAAAATTTCTTTAATCTCATGATGACCAGTTAACGTCGTACGATGGTATTTGCTCGATTATGTATTGCATCTAACTAAACTTACTTGATAACCTTAATTGCTTTATGTCAAATATGTGTTATTGTCTCTCTCTCACTTATTGAGCAAGCTATCCCTCACTCCCTTATAGTTGTTTTGTAGGTTTCCTTAGTATACTCGCCACTACTATTCAAAGTTTTAGAAGACTAGAGAATGGGGTCGAGGAGTGAGATTCAAGATTACTTGATTGAATTTCTACTCGGTTAATTGACTATACTAACTTCTTAAATTTCTTAAACTTGAACAACTTCACAAGGAGATTTCCATAAGGTTCCTTTGCCTTAGTAAAAAATGCATGCTTGATAATCATATTTGCAAGATTAATTTTCTTACCATTGAGCATAATAATGATTATTAGAGCATCTCCCTTAGAGATTGAAGTTATACTTCCTTTTTTAGGTAAGATACAACTTATAACCAATTTATATAACAACCTTATCAGTAACCTACAATAATAAAAAAAAAAAATTAACTTCCCTAGCCTCTTTTTTCCATTTACCATTTGTGATAATGTTAAAAACTTGACTTTTTCCTATGGCCATAAGTTATTTGTCATTATTCACATCAGGTAGATTCAAGCATTTGATAGAATCATTCTTGGTCATGATAATTTCTTTTCCCAATACTACATAACTGAGTTTATCCCTTCTTCTTAAGTCCAAATTTTTGTAAAATTTGAAAATTATCTCTCCATAAACTATAGTATCTACTATGCACAACTCTTTACACCCAATAATACATAGAAATTCATCTTAGTAAAATCCATTTGTTGTGAAGTAGTTGAAGTAAAAAACATACAGTTCAATACAACTATCTTCCTTTTTAAGGAGATAGATTTCGAACTTACCTTTTTTCATGGAGCTAATGGGATTAGAGTGAACAACTTTAATGTTCTATTCTTTTAACTTTTCTTTTGGTTTTATCTAACTTTTCCTTTATTTTTCTTTTCCTTATCTCTTCCATTCAATTTACCAACGTCCATAAACCTAATTAGTTCATCAGATGATTCCATTACCCTAACCATTAGTTTCTCGACCTCATCTTCATTGAATTTATTTTTAGGTTTCTTGGATTCCTTTCCCTTCTTAATAGGTTCTTTGGTGTTGCATGAGGTGTTGAGAGACTTAATCTTCTTTGAATCAGATGATTCATTGGCTAGTTGATAAGGGTTAGTCATGGTGTTATTTGGGTCTTTCACTGCCTTCTTTTTGAAGAGAATGTGAGAGAACTTTCTGTTAGCCATGATGGGATGGGGGTTTTTAAGTGAGAAAGGAAAAAGCAAGACGTGAATGAGGAGTCAGTTACTAAGGATGGATGATCCTTGTAACTGTCGAATGTAGGAGAGAAAAAGAAGGACAAGAGTAAATATGGAATGATGAGATTATTTCCATGCTTAAGGGAGATTGGTTAGAAGAAAGAAAATATATTAATTAAGGCAATTGCCACATTGCTCTCTTTTAAAAAGTAAAAAAAAAGAGAAATAAAAGAGAAGCACGCGTGTAAAGGAAATAAAATATTTACAACATCATATATGATTGCATACTCTAATTTCTTTCCTAATATTTTCAAACTTCATCTTATCTAGGGGCTTTATAAATATGTTAGCCAATTGATTATTCGTGGAAACATATTCAATGCTTATGTCTCCATTATTAACGTGATTTATGATAAAATGATGTCTAACTTCAATATGTTTAGAACAAGAGTGATGTACCAGAATTTTTGTTAAATTAATTGCACTAGAATTGTCACATTTTCTAGGAATGTTATCTAATTTTATTCCATAGTCAGATAATTATTGCTTAATCCATAATATTTGAGCATAGCAATTTTCTATTGATACATATTTGGCTTCTGTTATTGATAATGTTGCTGAATTTTATTACTTGAAGGACCAAGAAACTAATTTATCACCTAGAAATTGACACATACATATTTGGCTTCTATTATTGATAATGTTGCTGAATTTTATTACTTGAAGGACCAAGAAACTAATTTATCACCTAGAAATTGACACATGCCAGATGTACTTTTTCTATTAATTTTACATCCTGCATAATTTGCATCAAAATATCCTATTATGTTAAAATTATTATTTTTGGGGTACCAAATTCCAAAATTACTTATGTGAGATATATATTTAAATATTTATTTTACTGTAGCTAGATGTGATTCAGTAGGTTTAGCTTGAAATCTAGCATATAAGAAAACATTGAAAATAATATTAGGTCAAGAAGTAGTTAAATATAGTAGAGAACCAATTAAGCTTTAGTAAAGCTTCTCACTTACCTTCTGACTTATTTCATTTGGTTCCAATTTTGTTGAGGTTGACATGAGAGTTGTAGCTCCCTTTGTATTTTCATATCCAAACTTTTTGAGAATTTCTTTGGTACATTTTTCTTGATGGCTAAAAATCCCATCCTTAATTTGTTTTATTTAAAGCTTGAGGAAAATGTTTAATTCTCCCATTAAAGACATTTCGAACTCAACTTACATCATCTTCGAGAAATCCTTGCAATATTGTTCATTAATAGCACCGAAAATAATATCATTTATATAAATTTGAACTATAAGCAAATCATCATCATAATACTTGATGAATAGAGTAGTATCAACTTGTCCTCTTTTAAATCCATTCTTAATGAGAAATTCACCTAGTCTTTCATGCCATGTATGAGGTGCTTGTTTTAGCCGATATAATGCCTTTCTTAATCTAAATACATGATTTTTCTGAAAAGGATCTTCAAACCTTAGGGGTTGTTTGACAAAAAAAAAAACTTCTTCTTTTATATAACCGTTCAAGAATGCACTTTTAACATCCATCTAAAATAACTTCAAACCTTTGTAATATGCAACTGCTGAAAGTAATCTTATAGCTTCTAAATGTACAATAGGTGCATTTGTTTCATCGAAGTTTATTCCCTCTTTTTGTGAATATCCTTTTGCAATAAGTCTAGCTTTATTTCTACTTTTTACTATGCTGGTTTAGTTTGTTTTCAAATACCCATTTTGTGCCTATAATTGCTTTATTATGTGGTCTAGGAACAAGAGACCATACCTGATTTCTCTAAAAATGTGAAAGCTCTTCTTGCATCACATTTATCCAATTAACATCATGTAAAGCCTCATTTATAATGCTTGGCTCTATTTCAAATATTAAAGCAAAGTAATTTTCAATATTTTGTAATCTTGCTCTGGTTTTAACTCCGAAAAGTATGTCTCCAATGACCTGTTTTGGTGCATGGTATGATTTATATCTTTAAGTCCTTTGAGGTTTAGAACTTACTTAGATGGCTTTTGACATACTTTCTAATATACCTTCTAATGGTTTCTGTAGTTGAGCTTCCTCAGTAGTTCTTTTTCTTAGTTTCTTTCTTCTCAATTTCATTCTTATGAGAGAAAGAATTCTTACTTGTGTTATCTAATTCATCATTTGACTCTTTAGTCTTGGCTTCATCAATGAATTTCACATTAATTGATTCCTTAATTATTTGAGTAGCTTTGTTGTATATCCAAAATGCTTTGCTCTGTAAGGAATATCTTAGGAAGATTCCTTCATTTGCTCGTTCTTCGAATTTGCCTAAATTCTATCTAAGCTTTCTTATTGTACCACTTTGAACAAAAAATATGGAAATATAAAAATGTAGGTTTTCTTCCTTTGTACATTTCATATGAGGTTTACATAGTTAAAGGTCTCAAGTAGACTATTAATTATATAACAAGATGTTGAAACGGCTTCAGCCCAGAAATACTGTACAATTCTACTTTCATTTAGAAGAGTTCTTGTCATTTCCTGTGTAGTTCTATTTTTATGATCCATGACCCTATTCTATTGCGGAGTATATGGAGCAAAGAAATTGTGAGTGATTCCTTAGTTTTCACAAAATTTAATGAAATCTTCATTCTCGAACTCTTTACTATGATCTATTCCAAGACTAATAATGGTATACCCTTTTTCATTTTGAACTTATCTAGCAAACTTTTCAAAGGTATTAAAAGCATCACTTTTATTCCTCAAAAATAGCATCCAACAATATTGAGAATAATCATCAACAATTACCATATCATATCTATTACCTCCTAAACTCAATGTTCAAGTAGATCCAAATAAATCCATATGAAGTAATTGTAAGGGCTTTTTGGTTGTGATTGCTCACTTTGCTTAATGAGCTGTTGATGTTAACTTATTCTTAAGAAAACTTATGCAACATACATCTTTTCTTATACTTATCTTAGGTAGTCCATAAATTAAGTTATTTTTCAATAAATTTTCCAATTGATTGAAATGTATGTATCCTAGCTTCTTATGCCATAGAAATGTATTATTTGTAATACTAAGAAAGAATTTTTCAATCTTTACTTTAGCTAGTTCAATTAAGTATATGTTCTTTTTCCTAAAACTTTCAAACAATTTTAAACCATTTTGTTCAAAGGCTTTTACCTTATTTTGATCAAACGGCATCTTATAACCTTTGTCACATAGTTGACTTACACTTAAAAGATTATGTTTAGGTCCTTTTACTAGACAGACATTTTTAGTGCTGTATAGAGGAGTTCTAATGTTACTAAAAGCAATAATTTGTCCTTTACCATTATCTTCAAATTGAAAAAAATCTCCTTTCTTCCATTTGATGTTTGTAAAGAGTGAGGCATCTCTTGTCATGTGACGAGAATACCCACTGTCTAAATATCATGGTCCTTTAAGTTTAACCTCATGCTCTTGTAATCACATAGAAATAGATTAATTTTTCTTGGGAACCTAAACAAGCTTGGGTCTACTAAAATTCAACTCATTATTTTTAATGTTTTTGCTTAGTAATTATTGAGCTTATGATTTTCGAAGGAACAATATTTTTCAATATGTCCTAATTAATTACAAAAGAAGCATCCATATGACTTGTTATACCTATCTTTTGCCTGTGCCTTTTGGTTTGAGTATCTTCTAACAAAACCTCTTATAAGTCCTTTAACTATTCTACTTCAGATCAAATGATTTTGTTGTGTTTTTTTTGGATTTATTTATTGTACTATCTAGAACTTCCTTTCCTTTAACAAATATTGTTGTTTTGTTTAATTTTGAATTTTCTCTATATTCAAATCCTAGTCTGATCTTAGTTTTATCCATTCGCTGTGAGGCAATAAACATTTATAACTTTTTATCACTTTCATATAATTTACTAAATGTTGAGTCTATTGCATTAGACAAATCATCAATACTTAATCTCAAGTTGTTTATCTCATCTTTTAATTCTCCATTATCTTTTTCTAAATTCTCATTATCAATTTCTAGTGCTTCTTTATTAGTCTTTAGTACATCTATTTCTTCTTTGAAGTGTTCATTTTCTTAAATTAATTGATCCCTTTGTAGTTTTAGATCTTCTATCTCTTTATTGGTTTTAGTCAGTTTTAGATCATATTTTTTAAGGCTTTTAGTAGCTTTTTTATTTGATTGCATATACTTTTTGACATATCATCTTCAGAATCAGAACTTATCTCAAATAATGCTATCAAACATAGTTTGGCTTCCTCCTCATTGTCTAACTTATCTCTTGATTCATTTTCTAATTCATTTAAGTCACTTTAAGTGGCTAGCAATGAGTTATGCTTTTTCTTATATTTTTCTAGTTTTTTTACTGGTACAAGGCATTCATATTTAATATATCTAAGCTTTTTGTACTTGTAGCACACTACTTCTTTCTGTTCCTTTTTGTCCTTGTTCTAGTCTCTCTCCTTGTATCTCTTACTTGTATCGTTTTTGTTGGATAAGGTATGCTTAGAGAATCTTTTCTTACCTTGTCTTTTGATCATCTTGTTTAATCTTCTTGCAATAAGGGTAACATCATCTTCAACGTCACTTTCGCTTCCTGATTCTGAATCAATATTGATCTTTTGAGCTTTAAAGGCTATCCCCTTTTTCTTTGTTTCTTATGATACAACTTATGATTTAAGAAAATCAACCTCATACGCCATTAGTTTGCTCCTCAACTAGATAAGTGTCAATCTTTTCATATCATACACTTCTTCGATAACGGTTTTCTTTGCATTTTCTGCCTTTGGAAGTACTCTTAACACTTTTCGTACAAGATCCAAATCATCAATTTTATTTCCAAGAGATGACAGTTCATTTATGATGGTAGTAAATCTACTAAATGACTCTTTTATTTCTTCTCCAGGTTGTATATGAAATGTTTCGTACTATTTCATTAGAGAATTGATCCTTGTATCTTTGATTGTGTTCACGCCTTCATATGTCTATGCTAACATATTCCATATCTCTCTAGTTGATCTACAAGATGAAATCAAATAAAATTTAGATTGAGCTATTGTAGATAAAAGAAGATTTTTGGCTCTAGAATTCAACTTTTCTTTTGCAATATCGTCTTTAGTGGTGATACTCTCAGGAAGTCTTGCATCTCCATTTTCAATAATTCACCATGCTTGATAATCATATGCCTTAACATTTGTCTCTATCTTAAACTTAAAGCTTAGTTCATCCTCATCCTCTTCGTATTCTTCGTCCTATTCCTCTTCTTCATCCACTTCTTTTTCTAAACTTGAAGCTTAGTTCATAGTGCCTTAGTCCTATTCAATAAGAAAATTCAAGTTACTATTTTGTTAACCAAAAGCTTCCCCACACTTAAAACAAAGAACTATACCAAAACCATAATCAAGTGTGGAAGAAATGATACTATAACTCATTTAGGACTTTTATCAAACACTTGGTATGCATGCAAAACGTAGTTGTGTTCTTGAGAAGTCCTTCATGCAATCCTAACAAATATTGTTACAAAAGGGACTCAAAGCATGTTTAAACTCCTAATTCCTCAATGACATGAATCAATAGCACTTATATGTTGATTAAACACTAAAGCCCTAAGTGTTAGAATGAAGAATAAGGCATATAAAGTAATAAAATTCAACACTTCAACTCAAACATGTAAGAATTGCATGCCTGTAGTAATGTACTGTAAATGATACAATTGTATCACAACTTGTGTCTTTCAAAATCTAATTATAGCGCTAAATTCAAGAATACAATCATGTTCTTCATGTACATCACTACCCATCTCTCAAAATTCATGAACACACATTAAAGATTACCACATGCAAAAGCTTCAAAGTCCAACTACTCTATCATGTGCAAGAGTCTAATCTAAGTAAATTTTTTAGAAAAATTAGAGAAAAAGAGAAATCAAGAAGTTACTCGGATCCTTGAAATAGTGTGAGTAGTATAGATCTTTGAATTTGTGTGAGTTTGTGTATTCTTATATGTTGTACGTGAGAAAAAGTGTAAGGATGAAGAATTCGTATGTAAGAGTAAATGTATTGGATGTGAGAGAGCAAATGAAAAGGGTTGAGAAGGGGTTGTAGGTAGATGCTTTTATAATAATGGTTGTGACATGACTTGAGACATAATTGTGTCTCGTAGTCATGTAACACTCCGTAGTGTGGTCATATAGTGCGTCTAGTAATCATACAGTCTAAGATATAACTATGTCTTTACACTATGTAGTACATTATGGAGTGGTCATGTGAAGAGTCTGGAAGTCACAAAGTCCAAGACACAATCGTGTCTTATGACTATGTAATATATTGTTTTTCATTTAATTTTCAAATTTTATTATTTTAGTTTAATTTATGCATGCCTATCCTAAATGCATGAATTGAAAAATAAAAGCTTAAATAAACAAAAGTATTAAACAAAAAAAATT
This sequence comes from Lumnitzera racemosa, assembly GCA_024138005.1. NCBI lineage: Eukaryota > Viridiplantae > Streptophyta > Magnoliopsida > Myrtales > Combretaceae > Lumnitzera > Lumnitzera racemosa. The sequence goes on along the minus strand of JAMXBC010000007.1, from coordinate 73,348,140 downwards.
GAATCAAAGGAATTTAATATAAAAATTAAAGTAAAAGGAAAACTTATTATGTTGTACTTATCAGTTTTGAAATTTCGCTTAGCTTCTGAAGTGCTTCCTTGGAAACTTATAAAAGTGTTAAAGTACTAAGATGAATAATAAAAATTACTAAAATAACCTATCGGCTTAGGTTGCCTCCTAAGAGCACTATATCTAATGTCGATAGCTCAACGGGATGCATAAGTTACTTACCTTTATCCAAGTAGAGATAAATCTCCATCCTTACCTCGCTTCCAAACCCTCCAAATAAGGCTAGACTTATCCTTTTTCCATTGGTATAACAAATCCTCTTGTTTAGTTGCATAACTTCTACCGAGTTCCTTCTAATCACGCCACTCATCAAACTTATGTTGCTCGAGTCTCTTCTTCTTATCTACTTTTCGCTTAGACAAGGTGGTTGTAGGTTGCTTTGAGCTCCTCACTACAAAAGAATATTCTACATGATTTTTTGAGTGTTTCTACTGCAAGACTGGTGGTTTTACCTTGGGAGGTTCCAACTTTCCTTCCTTTAGTCTATAGAATGGTTCAATCCTTATCTATACCAAATTGGGTTCATTAGCTCCTAACTGAGCCAACATGAGAAATGGTGAAAAACCTTAATCAATCAGAAGTTGTAGCTCAATTGGGAGCTAATGAACCCAATGTAGTGAAGATTGGGATTGAACCATTCTGTAAACTAAAGGAAGGAAAGTTAGAAGCTCCCAAGGTAAACCCGCCAGTCTTGATGTAAAAACACTCAGAAGATCATTTAGAACACGCTTTTGTAGTGAAGAGCTCAAAGCAACCTATAACCACCTTGTCTAATCGAAAAACGGATAAGAAGAAGAGACTCGAGCAACACAAGTTTGATGAGTGGCGTAATAAGAAGGAACTCAGTAGAAGTTATGCAACTAGACAAGAGGATTTACTATACCAATGGAAAAAGAATAAGTCTAGCCTTATTTGGAGGGTTTATAAGTGAGGTAAGGATGCAGATGCATCTCCACTTAGATGAAGGTAAGTAATGCATGCATCCCGTCAAGCTATCAACATTAAATATAGTACTCTTGGGAGGTAACCCAAGTTATTTATTTATCGTCATTACTTTTCAGTTAGTAGGTTATTTTAGTAATTTTTATTGTTTATTTTAGCATCTTAACACTTTTATTTTTCATTTTAGGGTCAAGTTTGCTTTTATGTTGCGCTACATGTACAATGGTCCTATTAGCTGGTTAACGGGTAGGAGTTAAGAGGACAGTGTCCCTTATGGGGTTTTCGAAGCAATGCCTTGGAAGCTAAATGAAATTTCAAAATTGATAAGTGCAACATAACAAGTTTTCCTTTTGGTTTAATTTTTGCATTAGATTTCTTTGATTCATTTTTTAGTTTAATACTTTTGTTTCTTTAAGTTTATTTTATTTTTGAATTCATGCATTTAAGCTAAGCATACATAAATTAACATAAAAATAATAAAAGTTAAAAACTAAAAAAAAAATTATAGTATAAGATCATAAGATACAGTCGTGTCTTGAACTATGTAACTTCTAGGCTCTTCATACAAACGCTCTATAGTATATTACATTGTCCAAAGACACGATTGTGTCTTAGACTGTACGATCACTAAGTGCACTAAATGACAGCGTCATAGAGTGTTACATGACCGTTGGACACGATTGTGTCTCAGGTTGTGTTACGGCTATTATAAAAGCATCTACTTACAGCCCCTTCTCCACACTTTTCATTTGCTCTCTCACGTCCAACACATCTGCTCTTGCTCGCTAATTCTTCATCCTTGCACTTTTTCTTACGTACAATAGACAAGAACACACAAACTCACACAAATTCGAAGATCTCTACTACTTACGCTATTTCAAGAATCTGAGTAAGTTCTTGGCCTCTCTTTTTCTTCAAATTTTCTATAAAATTTACTTGGATTGGACTCTTATGCATGATAGAGTAGTTACGATTGGAATGCTTATTAGTAATTTTTAGCGTGTGTTCATGAAGTTTTAGAGATGGGTAGTGGTGTACATGAAGAACAAGATTGTATTCTTGAATAGGCAATACAATTAGATTTGAAAGACATGGATTTTAACACAATTATATCATTTACAGTAGATTATTATAGGCATGAGATTCTTAAATGTTTGAGTTGAAATGCTGAATTTCATTGCTTTATATGCCTTGTTTTTTATTTTAGCATTTAAGGCTTTAGTGTTTAATCAACATACTAGTGTTATTGATTTGTGTCATTAAGGAATTAGGAGTTTAAACATGCTTAGAATCCCTTTTGTAACAATATTTTTTAGGATTGCATGAAGGATTTCTCAAAAACACAACTACATTTTGCATGCATACCAAGTGTTTGATAAAAGTCCTAAATGAGTTATGGTACCATTTCTTCAACACTTCATTATGGTTTTGGTATAGTTCTTTGTTTTAAGTGTGGGGAAGCTTTTTGTCAGTAAAATAATGACTTGAATTTTCTTATTGAATAGGTGCATGGCATTATAAACTAAGCTTCAAGTTTAGAAAAAGAAGTGGATGAGGAAGAGGAGGAGGATGAAGAATACGAAGAGGATAAGGATTTTAGGAAGATTGTGGAGTCAATTTAGTCTTGTTACAAGGTCAAGGTCTTAGAACTTTAAAGCTTATGTTGGAGATTGCATTTGACTTAGACTACTTCAAACTTCTGACTTCTTGCAATGATGAACTATGTTACTCAAATTTTCAAGGGAATATTAGTTTTTCTTTCCCACTTTTCTATTGTCTTACCCATGATTGTTTTCATTGTTATATTTTCAATTATGTGACTTAGTTCGTATATTAAGGACAATGTATGGTTTTAAGTATGGGGAAGGGGATATAGAAATTTTTGGAAACTTTTGGAAACTTTTGCTACTTAGGAAACCAATTTTTTCGCATTTAACCCAAATTTGATGTTTTATTGACTTCCAATTACTTAGAAATTGATAACTTCCAATGGGTTGAATTTATTTGAATACTTGATCTTTAATGTTTGAAGTTAATATGTGAAATCTATGTGGAGTGAAGTTATGGGTTATTTAGCCTAGGATTTTAAGGACTTAGGATTAAAGTAACATCACTGGTTAAGAGTTAATCATGATTATTTTCAAAGCTTACTTTAATGTATATTTTCCTTTTAGATGACTTTAAAGCCCTATAATTTTTAGTAAACAAATAAATGAAGTTTGTCTTTTGAGAAACCCCTAAAAACATGAAATAGTTAGAGGTAAAAAGTGATATAAATGAATGAATAATCAATAACAAAGAAGAAAAATTGGTAAGAATTCACCTTAATTTCTTAGAAGAGTAAGGTTGAATTCTACTACTAATGCTAAAATAAGCTTAAAGAATAAGTTGGCATGGATCAGCCTTAGTCCCTCAAAAGAGTAAGGTTCTTTTCCACTACTAATACAAAGGGCTAAGTTAATATGGATTGGTCTTGGTTCATGAAAAGAGCGAGATCCTTTCCTGTTGTCAACACAATTGTCCTTAATTAATGTGTTTAATTTGGTGAATTTGAAGCCTTCCTAATGAAAGCATGTGTTAAAGGGGATGATTAAAGCATGAGTGGATGTAATATGTGTTTACACTGAATTATAGCACTTGGTGAGATTGAAGAGAGGATTGTATACATTTTAACTAAGTAGGTTAAAAATTTTATGACTATTTCCCAATTGGCGAGATATTAAGTTTGATCTTGAGTATGAGAATCCTTGATTAAATTATTCGATTAAACTTTAATTTATATAGATTAGCTTGTGAACTTTAGTACTTTGTGTCCTTTGAACATTAGGAAAAAAGATTAAGTATAAGAGTTGAGGAAGTTATTTAAAAAAAATGATTGGATTTTGCAAGTTGAATATTTTCGGGTTAAGTGTAATTTTTAACCAATTTCCTAGGTAATGATGGTTTTTAACTTAAGAATTTATGTCTTGATTTTTCTTTGCTTTATTTGCTTGAGGACAAACAAATTCTTAAGTGTAGGGAAATTTGATGAGTTCCAAATTGGTTATATTTTAATTAGTGATTTTCCCTTGATATTTGATTTTATTTTTAGATAATAATACTTAATTAAGTAAACTTTTTTTTTTAGATTTTAAAATGATCTACCCGAGAAAACAAGAAGATAAAAATAAATTTTACTTAAATCAAAGTTAAAATGAGTAAGTTATGAATGTTTGAAGATCGACACAGCTGAACAATAGGACTGTGTTATTTCCAGGAAAAATTAGAGCTAATTTTCAATTGTTATAGCTTAGGACACGACCATGCCATCGATCGTGTTGTTTCCATTTATTTTTTTTTTGTTTTTTGAAAAGACAAATGTGAAGCACAATTAAGTATATGACCAAAAGACATCGTTGTATCCTTGATCATGTTTTTTCTAGCCGACCTATTTTTTTTTTTTTATCTCTTCCTATATAAAGCCTTGTTAGGGTTTGTTTAAGAAAAAAGAAATTTTTAGTACGAAATTGGAGAGAGCTTTTTAAGACAAGAACACTTAAAGAGCGATAGGATCATTAAGAATTTAAGATTCAAGATTTGATCTTATTTAGACTTTATGACTTTCTTTTCCATAATTTTCTACTCTTTGTTTTTAGATCCTTATTTTGTGATCTATGATGAGTAGATCTTTGATATTTAGGTCTTGTGGAACTTAGATCTATTCATGTGACATGATTAGTATTTGATTAATTTAATTATTTAATCTTTTCTTGATTCAACTTTGTATGCTTCATGATTTATGTGATTATTTTTATAGGTAGTAATCTAGAGTTTGATAACTTATAAGAGAATTAATAGATTCCTTATAAGATTAGATCTAGGCATGGTTGATGAAGATGGTAGCAAGATTCTCGATAATTTGCAAGATTCTCCTAAAATTTTTTTAATTAAAGCGTAGAGAATTTATTGTTTAATAATGCAATATTAAGCTATGCTATTGAGAAGAGATTTGAATGGGTAATTCTAAGGTTAGGGTTAATTCGCTTGAGAAAGTGATTAACTTTAGTAGAGAATTCTCTCGGTCAAGAAAGATTAAAGAATAAAATAGATTATCTTTAGAAAAATCACATGTTAGATCTAAGGGAAGTAAGATCTAGGTACAACATTAAATCTTGAATTAATTTCTAATTAAATTGCTTTCTTGCTAATTTTTCAATTGCGTCTAAGTTAATCTTTCAACTAGTCTTAGTAGTAATTTAGATTTACTTCTTTAAGTTTCTTGAAATTTAATTTGCTGATTAGATAATAGAGACCTAGTAAGTACTAGTAGTCGGAGTCTCTGAGGGATCGACTTTTGAACTTATATTTGCTGTAATATAAACTAATAGGTGCACTTGCGTATGTCAACATGCTTCCAATATAGTGGTGAGGTTATGCTATTAGGATGTATAGTAATGTTTTCAATTGGGTTTTGATGGAATTCACCTAAGTTTAATCACAAGTAAGGCATCTTAGTCAACAATATAGCAAAAAATATCTTCTCTATCTCATTTTCCTACATAATTAGCTAAACACTTTAGTTCCTATCACGAATTAAGTGTTTTAGTTCTAGAAATTAGGGGATCAATCTCCTCTTGGTTCTATAACCAATCTTAACTCACTAGAATTGCATAAGGTAGTGTGAATTCAATAGAATCTTTGCTCTTAATCTCCTATTAGTTTTATAGTTGTAAAAACCCATTTATCAATACTCTACAAACTTATTGACTTATGTTGGAAATTATTGACTAATCTCCTCTTAGTCTTATAATCATGCAAGTCCTTTCAACTCTTAAGGGATTTCCTAGGACTAATCTTCTCTTGGATTGATAATCACAAAAAAAAACCCATTAAAATGATCACTAAGAGCACCTCAACAAGTTTAAATAGGGAATTAACACCAAAATCCCAACTAAATACATAAACCCATGTCAAAACTACAAGAGTTTACCAACTACATCTTCTACATCATCACAAACCTACAAGAAACTATTTACCCACTCATGTTTTTAATAATAATAGCAAAAATACGAAAGAATGTAGCAGCAACTTCCTTGAATAAACAACATAACAAGATGTCTAAAAAAAGAAATAAGGAGGTAAATGAAGAACATGATGATAACAATCTTTAATCTAACTCAAATAACAAGAAATATGCATTAAAATTTGAAGAACAAGGATCAAATAACATAAACAATGCAATGAAACAGTAAAGACAGCAATGAGTACCCAAAACTAAGCTAAACCTTAACAAATTCCTAATTGTAGCTCATAATTTCTATAACAAATGTGAGTATACATAAAATTAAGCTAATTAATCGATTGATAGACATATGTCAGCATGGTGTTTTCTCCATTTTTTATGAAACGTAACATTTTAGGGTTAGGGTTTTAGGTTAGATAAACTTTAACCTTAATCTCTTCTACTAGTCAATTGGTATAATCAAGTCCTAAATTGAAGCTTCCGTTGACATACTGTCTTCTTTTACCGATTGGTCGCCTAAGACATTAACTTACCCTTAACACTTCAAGGCATACCGATCGGTCAAAGCATGGTTATCGATAGATCAATAGGCTTGTTCCCTACACTTCTTCAATTTTAGCTCCTTGATCAATTAGTGCATCGGTAGCCCCTATACACTTATATGCGTGGGATATAACTAGTGAAATTTAACTAAAGATGGATCTTTTTCAATTACTTTATCAATTTTGCTCAAGTTAGTCCATCTTGCACATAAGCTCAATTTTTATATAAAATTCACTAATTTCTCTTGTATTTATACACAAATGCAAGCTTTAAAGTTGAGAAAAATCATATATTTTGAACCATAATCAAGCATCTATCTAAGCTTTACACAATAAGACCTGAGCCTTTGATTTGAATGTAAGAATAGAACCGAAAGCTACCAAGAATTAAACGAAGCAACAACAAGGCACTCCATGATGGTGGGCGAATAGAGTTGCACTTTACATAGGTTGGTGTCTTCTCTTCCCTAGCAGCTCATTACACTTTAAGCTAACAAAACCAAGCAACAATTAAAGCTCTCCAAACAAATTTGATCCTGTCACAACGTAATAACAACCTGCAACAATGAAGATCCATGTTAGATTAACAATCCACATGCGCTAGTCTTTAAGACTTGTACAAGCAATTACACTTAAGATGTTACACACATAGAGTAGCTTCTACCTATATGCATGATTGCTTGAATTCCATACAATGATAATAGCAAATCCTAGCATTGAGCTCAACATGACCAAATTGAGTGGTCTATGTAACGGCCTGAGCAACATGTAGTTAAGTAGGCCAGCCACCACAGTAGTAAACCCTTAAGTTGCAATTTTTAAAGACAAACCACCAATTGATTGTACAAGGAATTTATAGTAAGCTTGTGATCAATTCTTCAATTGTAGTTGTGGCTTAAAGGAACAATTGCAAACCTAAACTGAAGTAGGAGAAACAGTGATGCATCTTGGGGTTGAATATATGAGAACGCACCAAATGGGATAATCGAACTAAGAGAAACTAGCAAAACCCATATACAACTGAAGGGATATGATGCACAAGACATTTACTAGGGTCACTTGCTACTAACTCTTACTAAATGAGCTAGATGAGAGTTGATTTCAAGAGGATGCTCATGAAAATGAAAGCGAAAGTTTTTGTAAATTGGCATGCTACTTTGGCTAAGTTACAAATGGTAGCTTTTATATCCTAGCCACTAGGGTTTACATAAGAAGAAAATGGCTAAAAAAGGCAAGTTACAAATAGATTCCTAGTATACACCTTAAAAGGATAAAATGGACAAATATAATAAAGATTATGTCAGAAAATCATCATGAGATTGGGGGCCTAAGGTCATGAGTCACTTGCTAGTTGGAAGCTATGACAAAAATAGTGGTTAACATGCTTAGTTGGCCTTTGGTGACAAGGAAGCTTGGGTCTTCAAATGAGCTTAACAATTAGTTGGATCAACTCAATAGTAGGTGATAAGGTATGGATTGGATTAGCCGACTTGACCTAGATTAAGTCGAAAGGAAGGGTGGGATAGCTTGATGATAGATTAGCTCAACATCAGAGCAAGTTGTTCCAAGGTTAGGTCATTCGACTTCTCGAGGTCTACCATTCTATCTTGAGACAAGTTGGTAACAGTCTTAGTCATAACCAATGCCTAGTATTCAAGTTAGATGAAGCATAGCAAACCTCAGTCATGAGGATAATCTTCATCCCTAAGCAGTTCTTAAGCTAAGACATGTCAAGTTAGTCCTTAGAGTCCTCGGGCTTTGATTTTAGTCAAGGGTCCTAAGTATAGATTCCTATCATCTGACTACATGAAGGTTCAGTCAAGGAAGAAAAATATGTAATATGTTTCAATTGTTTAAGAGTTTAAGCACATGGAATTAACATATTAGTCTGCAAATTCAATCTAAGTGACATAACTTATAAGGCCTAATTGTTTCTTATTAATGTCCTGAAGGGCTACGATAAGAAATATACTCCTAAATCCAACCTCCTTGCAAAGCTTTTATTGTGAAGGAATCATCACATCAACTATTATTTTTGGAAAAGAACAAGTAGATCGAGAAATGAGCAACAATAACCTAATATTTATTTTGGAAGCCCATACATAGAGCCCTAATCTCGACCTCAGCTACAGCTTTAATTTAGTTTTTGAAAGAACAACACAAGCATAAGTCTCCATTTAATTTTGAAGCTACTGAGTAGATTAAGTTAAAGGGTAATACTAAAAAGCCCATTTTGTTGAGTAATAGGGACAACACTTAACATATAAATAGAACACAGAGGATATGCGGAGATAAGGGGTGGTAACATACATAGCTTCGCTAAAATACATAAAGGAGAACATTACGAACAAAAATTTGCTTTCAGTTTACATAGTATGTCTTCTTTAGTTTTAAGGCACTAAACCCTTATGTTCTAGTACACTAGAGGTTATCATGGGTTTCAAATATGTCAAGACAAACCCATTTTTTTATCAAGAAGAGGAATTGAAAATACCTACAAAGTCCATTCATGATGCTTTCTATTCCCTTGTAGTTTTTATTACATTATATATTGGGTTATTCATGTTTATGTTAAGATCGTACTTATTACATTATGGGTTTTGTGATGATGAATCTAATGAGTTGATATTGTTTTATGATCCATTTCAATGTTGATATTGAGTATTTGATGATTGGCTATTGTGTTTATCATTTCTTCATTTAATGTTTGGCTAACACTTCCTAGATAAGTAGAGTTTAAAGATACTTAGGAGAGATTTGATAACTCGTAATAAATATATCTTGAATTTTTGTAAAAAGATGTCATGTTGATATGTGGGTTTTGATAAAATTCATGAACTCACGCACTTAATGCAATTAGAAATATGGTTCAGATCATGAGAATGCTCTTGGTCCATATTTCCAATTAGAGTAGTAATTCCAATGTGAGCAAGTTACCATTTACTTGATAACTATAGATAAATCATAATAGGATTATTATGCTGTAATTAGGAATTTGCTACTATAGAAGGTAGGTAAGTTCTTGTAAGTTTGGTTAAATCTTATATAATCAATTTCAATTATTGATTTGAGCTGTTGTGTTAATTTAAGTGAAGACATATTTGTTAAAGCAAATTTGATTTTTACATCTCCTTGACCATGAGACCCTCGATGTTTGGCTAGGTCATTCAGCTTTGTATTTGATTAGTTTATTGATTCTTACTCTCTAGTTTTGTAATTTTGCAACTAGGTTTTGAGTGGTTGATTTAAAGTGTTTATAAAGGTAATACGATTAAGTTAGAAACTTATGAGTAGATTAAGAACATTAGTGGAGGAAAATCCATAGGCTTCAATCCTAGAAATATAATAAAATAATAGAAATATAGTTAAAATGGTGAATTTTACTATATTATTATATAAATATCGAAAACGCATAAGGTTAACATTAGAAATTAACGAATATTTAGAGATAAATTATATGAGTAATAAAATTACTAAATGACATAAAATAATATATAGAAAACATGTATATACATAGGATATAATTATTATGTAAATATATATATACCCATAATTATTTAAAATACCCAAATTTATGCAAAAATACACTAAATTAATTAAAGAAAATAGCAAATAATTATAAAAAATGCACGGCTTCATGAGAAAAATTACAAGATTCATCACAAGTTTAAGGAACTAATTAAAGTAGTTTTGTGGTTGCAAGTAATGTAATTTGAACACCTAGCAAGGCTCTATTACATGTGTTAGTGAAATGAAAATTTGATAAGCCACCCATTCTTAGTCATGAAAACTCAACTGACCCTCATTAGAAAGTTTATTTTCCTAGATACTTAAGAAAAATCATGGGAGAGAATTTCAGTAGGAGATGGAATTTTAGAAGAATTTTTAAGAAAGTAGTGTAAATTTGGGTATTAAAGGGTCCGCAAGTAAAATCAACACTTAGGAGTAAATCAAAACCACCCATTGAAGAAAAGCGCCACACCTTGGGGGGTAGACAAACTTAGGGTAGCTAATGGTAACTGGAGGGGCTGTTTTCAGTAAGTATCCAACTTCTTCGATTTTATCAAAATTTTACTAAAAATAATAAAAATTTTCCAAAAATTATGAAACCTAGTTCTTCTAATTTTTTTCCATGAGCATTTCAAATAATAAACCAAATTTTCGAAATTTTAAGTGTTAGTATAGGGTTCTTAAGAAAAATGCCTTGTTAGTCAGTTTTTTTGTCACATTTTCAAAAGTTCAAATGTTGTAGTTTCAACCTGAACTTTAATATGTAAGCTCCTAAAGTTGATATTTTCATGTTATGTAGTTAAATTTTCAAAAACTTAAAGTTAAATTTAGGGAAATATTTAGTTTCACTTAAAACAATGTGTTGATGGTAAAATTTTTCTAAAGGAATTAAAGGAAGCTTACTTGATTTTGCAAAACTATGTTATAATCCATTTTCACTAGTGTATAACAACTAAAAGTGAGTAATTTCAATTCTTAAGTTGAGGATTCTCTACTAAAACTAGAGTTTAAGCTGAAATTATAGACTTAATTCTAAGGTTTTTCCGTAAAATAAATAAAGTTTGGAGAAGACTGGATTAGATGATTGTTGTTGAGATGTTTTGATGCTATAAAAATAAGTTTAGCATCATTTTCCAATTCAAGGGAAGTTAGATTTATAAGTGGATTAATGAAATATAGAAGTGGAAGTACAGTTAGAAATCTAGTGAAAAACTAATTTGATGGAAGAAGCTTAATATGTAACTATAATGGAAGCAAATAGAAGTTTGGTCAAAAGATAGATTGGTACTCAATATTACATCACACAAGGGATCAAAGAGTAGATTGAAAAGTAACCTGCATATAAACTTTAAGGACTTACCAAAGTCAAAACCTAGGTTAGAAACTTATTAGGCAGAAACCTACACTAAAATATTAGGACAAAACCTTGGTTAAAACTTACATAATTAATACTTCATAAATGGCGTAAGAAACTTATTGAACTCAAATGAAGAATATGCATAAATGTTAAAATGAACTCTTATTCCATATATTGCATGGAAACTGAAAAGGTTATATTAAATATTTAGAGATAATTGAAGAAGATTGAAGTGAGCACGAAAGTTACAAGTATAAACATTAAGGTAAGTGAGACTAATGCATCATGATATTTTGGAGTATTATTTCAAAATCCTATGGGTTTCATTTATAATCTGTACCAATTTGTTTGTGACGTAAAGCATGTCCTATAAAACTAAGTGGGTTTTCTTGTTTTTTAAGGTGATTCATATTCCAATTGTAAAGATTATCAAGTAAAAGGAGGAATTAAGCCTAGCAACCAAGCTTCTTATGGTAATTATTAAAGTTCATTTTAGAATTTGGAGATTTAGATATGGGTTTTATCAATAGGTTAATAATTTAAGATTTAATGATGGAACTAAGGTGTTGTAAGTATGGAATTATCACATTAAGAAGCTTGTAGTGGTGCCATTCAATCATACCTAAAGGCAAGCTCAATTTTGATCTCCAAATCTTCAAGTAAAATTCATGTATGTTGTTAAAGTCTTTCTAATCTATAGTTCAACTATAGATACTAAGGGATAGTTTCTTTGTTTTTTAGGTGAATTTGGGTTTTAAAGAGGTTCTTGAGTAATCCTGTGGAATTGGAAAATTTCAAAAGAAGAATAAGTGTCATTTTGAAGATCTAATAGGAGGTATGTAATTTAATTGGTGTCTCAAGTATTTATTGGATAGAAATTGATAATAAAGTGATGAAATGAGTTTTATATACATGATAATAGGAGATATATGGGTATTTGATTGTATAATTTTTGCTTTAGGTGAATTTATGATGTTTATATGTTGTTGGATATGTGTAATTTGAAGTGTGATTGAAGAAACTAAAATTGAATTAAGGATTATGGGATTGTTGTGGTTTCCATGGTGGTCATGGAGTGTATGAGTGTGTTTTTGTTGATTTTATGGCATTTTAGTTATGGATGGCGTGATTCATGAAGGTAAGTGGGTCTTGATTTTGTTTGTCCAATAATTTAGTGATTATGAAAGCTCATGTTATTGATTGGAAGCGTCAATTTGATGATAAGAGTTGATTAGAGTTAAAAGAAACTTAAGTTTTGATGATTAGACAATGATTAAAGTTATGGGTATTTTGTTAGAATTTTAGTGTTTCATATATAATTCAAGCTTATTTACGTGCTTAAGTGTTAACTATAGGTTAATGTAACCTAGTATTGATTGAGTGTTGAATTGGTAGTAAAAAGGTAGAACCTTGATGTATGAATTGTGGTTGATAATGAGCCGATTGCTATAACTAATAAAAGTTGTAGGTTAATATGGGTTTTTTAATGAAGCTTAAATGACAAATTGAAGTAAGAAAAATTGAGTTTAATTTGACATTGAGTAGAGTTGATTATGGACATGAATAGTATTTATTATTAAAGAAGGATTTAAGATGGCCTTATTGCTAGAAATTTTAAGTTGAATATGTTTTTGTGATGTATGCATTGATTCTTGATGATTCATGCTTAATTAGTGTTTGTAGTTAGTATGTTTTGATTTGAAATTATATAATTGAAGGCATATGCATTGTGTTTACCATGTTCAATACATTCATCTTAATATTCAAATGTTCATCATGATATTCAAAGTGTACAAATTACTCATTTTGATCTATCTTAGCTTGTGAAGTTTATCAAAAGCTTGTTTTGAAGGCAAACTTAAGTTAATGGATGAATCAAATAGATTTTGATCCAACAAATTCAAATCTTCAAACAAATTATCAAATTCAAACTAAAATTTTCCCAACAAGGCTTTAAAGATTTAGATCAAAATCAATCTAAGAACATTTTCATTCTCATGAGCATGTGTTTGAGCACTTAGTAATGTTATGGTAATTTCTAGTAAGTTCATAATTAACATGTGATTGAATCAAGACTAATGGGGTAATAATCATATTAGATGCAATAATTAATAATGGCTGATAATTAATAGAATTAATTAATTAAAAAGCTTGTAGGTGGCATACCTTAATATATTGAACTGATTTAAACCTAGCTCACCATGGACTAGATTGATTTTGGTTTAAATTAGTTTAACTAAACCAATTTCCAACTTAGATGAATTTAATTAATTGATAAGATGTCTTAATTCATTAGAATTAGGGTCAAATCCCCTATGCCTGAATTAAATCCAAATTATTTGTGAGTCGATTAGATCAAACCTTTAGTTGGTCCATCGCCTTTGAACTTATTCAATTAATCAAGCTAAGAGGCGATTAAATAATTAAGGATAAGAAGGCATAATACAATTATATAAAAAACTACATGATTAATTAGACTAAACAACTTAGCTAATATGACAAGTTTGCTTAGCAAATGCTAAATGATCCTATTAGCTTAATGGGCCTACTTAGTAATTAAAATGAGTATTAGTCTACCAAGCTTAATTGATGCGCTTAATTAATAACACAAAGATAGCAAAACTTTTAAATTTCTAATTCTATAGTAACACCTATCTTTTGTTCACATATGTTCTATCCTATGCTTCTATCTTACATACAAAGTGTTCATAAATTGGAATAATATGTAAACTTCGTTTAAACTATAATTTCTTTGCTAATTATGCATAGTCACTTGGTCTAGAGGGTAACAAAAGGAAAGTCAAGTTAAATCGTCACATTGAATCATTTCATCAATAGGCGAACAATGTCAATAACCTTGGAAGTAGAGCAAAGTCATATCAAGAGTGTAAGACTTGAGGATAATACGATGGATGGATTGTGACCTTAGTAGCTTGATGAATTGTTGGTAAACTCCTTGACATTTTAGTCATTGAATTATTAAAGTGTTGAATTGTTTGAATTTTTTCAAGTCGTTTCATGTCAAATGTAGTACCTGGATATGTTTGTTAACCCCTGACATACACTTCGGTATCATCAAACCTCTCTTGTTTACTAAAGTATCCAGAGTTAATGAGTCTCCCATACTACTTGAGAATATTTATTGTTATTTGGATAAATTGTTGGTCGATCCATTAGTATAAGCCTAGGTGATAATTTGCTTACTGATAATTTTTGCTATGATGTTTTGGATTTTGGTGATGATGATGAGTGCTAAGAGTTTGAGGGCGACAACTAGTTTCATAGGCTTTGATTGTAGGCTTCTTATGACTTTATTTACAGTTTCTAAAAAGCCTTATTATCTTGAAGTTTTTGAGACTTGTCGGTACTGGTTTTCAATTGGGACTTTGTAAACATAATATGGTTCTAATATTTATGAGTATCCATAGTTTTATAATATCTCTTTTGAAATATGTTTTGAAAGTAATCAATCATCCAAATCTTATATACAATTGTGAACTGCTACTCTATTGAGGTTTAGGGATGTGACAAAGGGGGACCTAGTGTTTTAAATTTATGGAGAAGTTTTATTTATGGAGAATTAGATTGTGAGTTGGAAGATTCCTTAAGATTTTGTTGTTTTAGATGTTTAATGCAAGTTCTAGACACTTGAGCATATCTTTACTTAGTTAGGGCATGTGGCATGCTATAGCCCTCCATGTTTTTATATGTCATAATTTTGCATGAAATAGAAAAAAAAATTGCGATTAGAGAGTTGATAGAGAGAGTGATTAAGAGATCCTAGGTGAAATGGATTAGAGAATAAGGGATTTGGTAAGGTTGGAGTATGCAGTCTGATGAAAATGGGAAGAGAGCGTAAAGAAAGAAAGATGAATGGAAGTTTATTAGTTTTTGATATTTGGAGAGTAAAGAGATTCTAAGGCGAGAATGATGTCCTAAAAATATCTTAGAGTGTCTTAAAAGATCAAATAATTAGAGTTGTCAATTTTTTATAGTATATATGCCAGTATCTTAAAGGCACAAACTGAAGATAATTGAGGGATATTAAATGAAGTGGTTCCCTATCCAGTTATGGTAGCAATTAAGGAAAGTGGTTTTTTAATAAATAAGTGCGAGGGTTAAGAGATCATTTGCAAAAAGAAGAAGAAGAGAAAACAAGTAATTGTAGGGTTAGTGGATAAGAAGGAGAAGGGTAAAAATATTTTATTATTAATATAGTGTTGTTAAGAGAGAGAGAAAACTATAGCCCAATCACTTAGCTAAATGGAATGTGAGGGGAATGGTTATTATGTTATTTAGTTGGGTAAAAAAACCGGAATGAAAAATCATTTGGTAAATGACTATATTATCTCTCTCTTTCTTCTACCATCACTATTGCCCATCTTTATTTTAAAAACACTTCAATCCAAAAGTTACGGCAAAAGAGGATTAAAAAAATAGTTAATTTGAATGCAATTAATTTAGAATCATAATTTACTTCCTTCTTAACCTATACGTGTACTTCACTTAGCCTAGCTCTAACCTTTCTCTAGAACTACTCTCATTCAAATTTACTTTCACACCACACTTTGTCGTCTTCAACGAATAGCACCTCTTACCTAATGCTAATGTATTACTCTTCAAAACTAATAAATAAATAAACCAGTTCACTTCTCCTAAATTAATTAATTTATTTTCTACAAGAAAAAAAAAAGAAACAAAATTAGAAACAAATAACACATTGAGTCAACTCAGTTCGACTTTGAGTCAATCTTTGATTCAAAAGCATCTAAAAGAAAGAGAGAAGTGTTACTAGATACTATAGTGATTAAGAGAGGGCAGGTTGCATTATGTTTTGTGTTGGTGGTGTTAATGGTATGTGTGGGTCTGATGGTGAATGTAGCTAGATGGTTTGTTGAGGTAATGGTTTGTTGTGTTGAGAGGATGATGACAAGGGGCAGGTCTTTTTCACTTGGAATTAGGATACTTAGCTTCCTAAGGAATCTTGGTGCATTAGGGTGGTGGTATGTTGTGTTAAGAAGATGATGACAAGGGGCAAATGAGGTATTTTTCACTTGGAATCAGGATGCTTAACAGAATCCTAATTCCTAATAAGATGAGAGTTAGGATTAGGGGCTAATGGAATTGTCATCCTTCCTAAGCTAATGTACTGTAGATGAAGTTTTCTAATTTATAATTTTAAACTAGATTGTTGTAATACATGATTCGATTGCTTTGTTCAATATTTTTAAGTGCATTTAAAATTATTATAAAAGACATTGAAAGCCCTTCTTATAAATTAGTAATATAGAACATAAATAATTGATAAATTTATTGCAAAACAATTCTTAGAGAAATATGTAGTTAGTACGGTTTCAAAATTATTTTGGGGAAAAATGTTTTAAAATTGATAAAAATCTTTGTTTTACTTGAAAAGGAAAATAAAAAACAAGTTCCATTTTGAGAATCAAATTTTGGTCTCCTATGAAAAGCTAAATATCTCACCATTAAACAAAAACAGCTAATTGATATTTAAATTCAATATCTTCCCATTATCAATAGCATGAACCTGTAAGAATGAGGCCATTGTAAAGATGTTATATTATAATGCATTGCATTTATTTGAGTTGTGATTCTTAGAAAATGTACTTGCATAATGTATAACTTTTGAATTAATCTAAAAGTTCTTTTATGAAGGGGAAATAATAAATGCAATTGATTTTTTATTAGCTATTTTAAAAAAGAAGAAATGAATATATAGAGTAAAAAGGCTTCAAATAGATTTTTTTTAGGTCAAAAGGCTACAAATGGATTAAGGTTTAGTTATTTCAATTAATATATATATATATATTAAAATTGATAAAAATCTTCCTTTTGCCAAGTAAAAAGACCAAAGAGTTCTATTCTAGAGAATCAAACCCCGATCACTTTCTAAAACTAAATATCTTAACTATTAAAGGACATTAGATTTATTACTTTACCACGTTTTACTATCTTAATATTTAAGTACAATATTTTTTAATTATTAATGCAATAGAGAAAATTGTAGAATGAGTCAATTGTGTAAGATGTATAGTTATAATCCTTACACATAATGGAGTTGTAATTATTGAAAAATATATTTACACAATGTGACTTTTAAATTAGTCTAAAATGGTTACTAGAAATTAATTTTCTTTTCTTCTTTTCAAATAATGAAGGGGGAAATGTTGGTTAAAAAAAAGGAATGAAGAGGAGAATAATGATATACTTGTAAGGTTTAGTTTTTCGGTTAGCTCTTTCCTAAAGAAAAAAAATGAGGGAAATTTTTTATTTCTATTTTGTTTTTATTAATAATTCCTTTTTCTGTTAAAACGGTTTTTAGAGGAAAATATGCTTAGCATGTAAAATTTTTTTGAAAAGATAAAGGTATTCCTTTTACATAAGAAAAGTAAAGAAAAAGAAAAAATGAGATTTATTACAAAGAATTGAATTCAAGTTTGTTGGTAAAAGCCAAACATCCTAATCATTAGAGAACATCGAATTTATTATTGTATTATGTTTCACTAGCCTATTTAAATACAATATCTGCCCACTATTAATATAATAAGTATGCTCATAATTTTTAGAAAAAATTGAGCAATGGGGCAATTGAAAGAAATGTAAAATTATAATGATTATATTTAATTTGTGATTCTTGAGAAATATACTTACATGTTATGTGACTTTTGAATTAATGTAAAAATAGTTACTTAAAATTCTTTTCAATTTTTCCTTTCTAAAGAATGAATGTCAAAAGAAAAATACTAGTTGCTACGAAATTCTTAGGCCAAATGTCTTTCAAAACTCTTAAAAATGTTACCTACTAACACTTGTGGAAGAGCTACTTATGGGGCAAATAAAAAATTAAAGTCTACATGTGTTGCAATAATGTTTCAATAGATTATTTTTTTATCTTGCTATCATTTCTCATGTGAAAAACAATAAGCATATTCAAATGTTTTTTTTTTCTTTAGCTCTTTTTTGTAGAAATAGACTAACGTAAGTGACATTTTATTTCCATTTTGTTTTTCTTACGACTTCTTTTTTCTAAAGCTATTAAACCCTTAACGGGTACCACTATTTATTTACCGAAATTAAGATTATTCTTCTAATTATAATATTTAAAAAAATAAATAAAATCAAAAGAGAGAAAAAAGAGGGAACTGAGTTTCTATATATTTTATCGTCGCCCCGAAGGTGCCTACGTACCCGCTAGTCAGGATCATATGATCGTAGTTCTTTTAAAAAATCTTTAGTGTGTTGATTGATTTTAAATTTGAAAACTGCTCGAGTTTACATTTTTAACCGATTCAATTTTATTCAAAAAAAAAATCTAACGGATCCCAACTAATAAGTAATTTAAAAAAAAAAAAACTTTCTTAGACTTCATAAAAATCCTATTGATATTTCATTAATTTTTACTTCTAAAGGTTGGTTTTCTAAGCAAGAAATCTAAAAAACTAATCTTAAAAATTTCCTAGACTCATATATACGTATATATCTATACCACTATTATTAACTAACTATCTAAATAAGTAAAACATAATATACTTAGTCTATATACATATATGAGGAAACTAACATAAAAAGAAACCGCTAAGTTAATATATGTAACCACGTATAACTAACTAAGGATCTAATATAATACAATAACGCAATATAATAGAATAACTAAATAAAATTAAATTTAAAAAAAAAACAACTGAACCTGATTTTGTGTCCACTATGCAGTAAGGAGTTGCTCGTGAAGTAGATATGCAATGAAGCTTGGACGTGGAGTTGACTATTGTGTTGAGCTGCTGTTCACTGATGTCCGTTGTGCTGTCTTCGCTGGAGACTAATCTGTGTGTGGATCAATGCTGTGTGGACAGCATGTGGCGAATTGCAGCTGCAACTGTGTAGTGGGTTATGGTAGATGCCTGCTGAGACTCGAACCCATAACTTTCAACTAAATCCACCCAAATACTCCGTTGCTTATCCATTAAGCCGTTGACATGTATCTTGACATTTATTACCATTAAATTATATTTAAACTATCCGATTCCTTAAAATAAAATTTTTAACTAAACTAAAACTAAAACTAATTATTCCTAATATAAATTACTTCATAAAAATCTACGAAATCTTTATGATTTTTCTTTTTCTTATTTTTTTGGTATTTTCATTATTTGTTAATTTTTATCATTATTATTTTTTATTAATTAACTTTTTTTGTTATCTTTGAATTAAGACCCTTTTTGTAAAAGATAAAAATTAAGACTATGGAAGGGCAAAAATTAGGTGTCTATAATATTTAAATATAATATCTTCTCATTATGAAAGAAATAAACATGCTAATATTTTTTTCATGGCAAAATTGTAGAACAAGACAATTGTTAAGCCAATTATGCCAAAATTAGAAACAATTCTAATAAGAATTGATAAAATTAATGGTTGAACACCATAATTCTATAAGAATTGATTAAGTTTTAATGGAAAAGAAGGGTACAACTCTTTTTAGGGTTTGAAAATTGAATAACAAATCTATTAGAAAAGAATACAAAGAAAGCCATAGGAAAATCTAAGGCATGAAAGTCATCCCATTATTAATAACAAGGGTGATGAAAGCATATAAAGACTTATTAGTCTTGAAACTTCATCAGTAGTGATTGGGTATTGGAAAGACTTGTAGATACCTCAAAGGATTGAGAAAAGTGATCTGAAGTTGTTTGATGAGTCCACTCCAATGCCTAAGTTAGTATTAGAAATGGTGGAGATTGATTTTGATAGAGTAGCAAATAAGCTTAAAGTGTTTATGAGTAAATGTGATTTTCCTGGATGCCTCATTTTCTATTTAGGGATGAAGCTAAGCAAAGCAGTACAATATTAATGTGTTGATCCAAAAATCAAGGGACATAGCTAGAGACAATTGGCAATTCCTTTTTAAGGTAATCGTTCCTATTTAGAGGTGTAGGAGTTTTATGGGCTAAGCCTTGATGTGCTAAGAGTTGAGTTAATTACTAGGACTTACTAAGTTCTCATATGAGTTCTTCCCATAAAGGAAAAAAAAATGCAATGAAAAGGGTTGTTAGCAACTTCAAGAGCCGAATGATTGATATTACTCATAAAAATCCACTCCCTAACCTACCTTAACACTCACTATGACTCATGAATGCAAATGTAAGGGTCCTCATCACTAGTTCTTGCTAAAGGAACTAGACAGGAGATGTAAAGGAAACCTGAATTGATATATTCACTAAAAGGAAGAAGACTAACGTTTGCATAAAATAGTTGGGCACTATTTATAAGGTTAGCAACAAAAGAGGAAATGACATTAGGGTATAACCTAAAAGTAGTAATAGTACACATTACAAAAAGGGTAGAAATATAATGGAATAAAAGAATCATCTTGAGATCATGTACTATAGCAGTAGTTGTTAGAGAATGAGTTAGTTAACTCAAAGACAAGTTGGAAAGTAGATAGGTTAGATGGTCTAAGCTATTAGGTCATGCCAAGTAGATGGATAAGAATTTATGATAGGCTTGACAACTTAGATGAGAGAGAAACAAGTCGATCTTTGACACAAGTCGCATTTATGGACTAGTTTTAGCTTATCCTCTAAAGGCTGGCTACTTAGAATTCTTAACTCTAAGTTTTAAAGGCCTTGAAGTCTACTTCGGTTGAGTTCTAGAGCTTAGATGATGGTGTAAAGAGATTGAATTCCCATTAGCTCCTCAAGGTTGTTGAAGATTTTTCCTTATATCGCCAAGCTCAGCTTCATTTAGGACATAAGGAGTTAGCCAAATACATTGAAGGTTAAGCAAACACCATATCTTTCAATCAATTCCATCTCGTAAACATTGTCATTGATCCTTCTCAACATCTTAAATGGTTCATTGGTTTGAGAAGACAACTTATGACCCGTATGACTCATGAACCTATTCTTGCGGAGGTTGATCCATAATTAGTCTCCTAGTTGAAAATTCATAATCTTCCTTCCTTAATTTCCGAATTCCTTCTACTTAACCACTATTTTAGAAAGTTGTTTGGTGACTTTTTAGTTTAGCTTCTTAAGCTCTACCACTCATTCTACAACTTATGGACTTTCCCTATTAGAGGTCAAAACCAAGATCATACCTATTAAAAATATAGGGTTGACCACTTTTGTTTGCCATCAATTTGAGGGTGATAAGATACACTAAACATCAACTTGGTCCCATGTCTTTGCGACAGTGTCTTCTATAAGAAATTGGTAAACTATCCTTATTGAATACAATGCTATAAGGGACTCTATGTAGTCGTATGATATACTATACAAAAAGGCTAGCAGTAGATAAAGCATCCTTAGTCTTCTAGTAGGGAATGAAATAAGCCATCTTACTAAACCAATATGTTGCCACCATGATGGAGTCATGTTTCTAAATTGTTTTAGGTAGTCCAAGCATAAAGTTCATGCTTAGACTGGTCTAAGGCTAGTTTTGGATAAGTACAGATGTGTATCCTCGATAGGATTCCTTCTTTCCATTGCACATAGTATACCTCTTAATTAGCAGATGTACATCTTTCATTATCCTAGACTAGAAGAAATGCGTCTTCAACAACTTATAAGTCATTTTCTCCCTAAAATGACCTACTAAGCCACTAGCATGAGCTTCTCAAATAAGTAATTCTCTCACGTTTCTTAAATAGATACTCTTCAATTTATTAGCATGCATTAACACCCAATCCACCTTTGCACTTAGCCACAACAGGCTTAAAGAGTTCGTTTAACTCGTATAGCTTGGTCAATAAACTAAATCCTATAATCATAGCTTGTAGTTGGGTAGTCAATACATGTCACCTTAATAAATCACCAGCCATAAAATTCATACTTTCCTTATTATACCTAACCATGTATGAGAAAGTCTCAAGAAACGCAAACCATTTGGCCTAATGAGATAACTTTTAATATCCTTAAAGGTACTTTAGTAATTCATGATCTGTATATATTGCAAACTCATGAGGCAATAATTGATGTTGCCACATAGTGAGTAGCTGAGCTAAGGAATAGATTCCTTTTCATATACTAAATAATTTAAGGTAACACCACCAAGCTTTTCACTAAAATATGCACTAGGTTAGTGCTCTTACATAAGAACAACTCTAATCCCTACTCTAGAATTATCGAACTCAAGCTTAAAGACTTTCTTAAAATCTAAAAAGGCAAACTTACTTCTCTTAATAGCTTTAAAGCTTTTCCAGGCTTAGTCAATCCATCTGAATTCTTCCCCTTTGTTAGGTAGCTCAGTCAATGGGGCTACCATGGAATTAATTGCAAATGAACTATTTATAGAAACATATAAGCCCATGAAAACTCCTAACCTTTGCCATATTCTATAGGGTAGGCTAACTAACAATAACCTTCAACTTCTCATCATCTATCCATACTAACAACAAAACCCAATAATACTAGCTTGGGCCGGTAAAAATACTCTTCTTCAAATTTCCATAGAGTTTCTCAACCTTTAGCACATAGAATACTTTCTTCAAATGCATAACATGTTCGATCAATTCCTTATTATAAATTAAGATATAATCAAAATAGTTTAGTGCAGGACATGATTCATCTACCGCATGAAAGTGCATAGAGCACTAGTTAGTCTAAATAGTATATATAATTGTTCATTTGTACAATTTATGGCATGTTCTAAAGGTAGTCTTCCATTCATCACCTCTTTTATACTCATCAAAGGGTAACTACTCTTTGGGTTTATCTTTGAAAAGATCTAAGCTCCATAAAGCTCGTTTAGCATATCATCTAACCACAAATTAGGAATTTATACTTCACAATAATTTGATTAACAACTTGACTATTTACACATCCTCCATGAGCTGTCTTGTAAGACCCCATAAGGGGGCCTGGTAGTTTAGCATAAAATCTTTATATCATGTGTGTACCCATGATATAACGACCACTTTGTAAGTTAGAGGTCGTAAGGCTCTAACTATTGAGTTTCTAAGGGTGCTTATTCATTTTACATACATTTACTTAAATTTATATATACATATAAGTGATCTAGCATTTTATGGTCACCAAAATTGTAAGGAGTCGGAATTAGCTACTAAACAATAAGAAAGGGTATTTATATCCCAATAATGATAAAGTCACTAAATAACTTAAAAGTTTAATTCGACTATACTACTTACCTTTCTAAACTTATATTCTACTTTCTCAACTCGATAAAGCACTCTGCACTCGAATCCTAACCCAAACTCGGCTTTGTAAGACTTACAAAAGAAACTATTGGGGGTAAACTACATTCAGCTTAGTAAGCAACCTTCCTACCTTACTGTCAAACAATAATAAGAAAGTTATTTATCAAACATATGAATGCATGTACAAGCATATGCAATATAAATGGTGTATACAGTTAACCAGTAACTACATATAGCATGGTTTACACCCACTGTTGCTTGAGTTAAGAAGTATTTAGGTACGTCAAGACCTAGGTATCCACATTTATCTATGTCCAATATAAGTTCTCTTAGTAATATAAGTACCCTTAGCAGTAGACACGACTTGGCCTGAAGTAAAAGGCGGCACTCCTTAGAGCCAAGTAGATCCTAAAGGTCAAAGCAAGAACATGTCGCATGAATACGTCGTATGATAAAAAATCACAACATATAATATCAATATAGATCCATCTATGCATGATCCGTTGCTCTATTGCGTAGTGCTGATACCCTTTAACTAATGCTATAAGATGTAATGCATGTCTAGTTTAATTAAGGGCCGAATATTTATTAACCCAAATTTATGAGTGGCTAAGCAAATATATTCTAGACACTCCAATACCTTAAGTTCTAATGCAGCAAACAAGGGTATTAAAAATATCTTAGGATATTTTGCAAGCAAAAGTCAACAAGGTAAGCACATATACATTCCTATATGGCCCAACATGCAATAAGTTCAATTATCAAATATAATTAAATGGTGCATTAACTATAAGTACATAATAGAATAAAATAAGAGGCAATATACTTACTCAACTTAAAGTCTAGTATTCTTAGTAGTCTTTGGTAGTCTTGAACTTGGTATCCCAAATCACTTGAGTAAGGTAGTTAAAGTAAATAAGACTCATCTTAAACTTAATCTATTTACTAACCTTACTATAATTTCCCTATTTCCGCTTATTTCGTATTTTGGTCATTACTTCTTATTTTAAGTCAGAATTTCACATTCTTATAGTTAATTTTGATCATTTTCGAGTGCTCTTTCTTTTGGTGAGGTCATTTTTAGGCTTTTGTAGTTTTCCCAGGAGCTCAATTATCGCTAAGACTTACCGAGGTGGATTTGAACTAAAATGGGTCCTTTGAGATATCAAAGAAAATTAGAGGGAAATGGTCTACAACCGAATAAGAGTAGCTAACATAAAGCTGCTCAGAGGATGTGACTTACCAACGAACACAACACGACTTGACACTACACTTACTGTGACGCATAAGTTGATGTCAAGTCCACTCGCCACTAATCCTAAGCTACTGGGCAAGATTAGATAAGGGCATAGGAGAAATAGACTTGGAGAGGGTTGTCTTACAAGAACATATTATTCAGTATTAAAGTGTAAGTTATAGGTGGCTTACAAAAGAAAAGGACTACTTATAGTAAGTCTCTAAGGCAGCATTACAAATAATGAAATGACAAGAAGGTATATACAAAAAGGGGATTCTTAGTACATAATAAAAAGGGTAAAAAATGAAATGACAAGAAGGTATATACAAAAAGGGGATTCTTAGTACATAACAAAAAGGGTAAAAAGGACAAAAGACCAAAAATGGAAAAGTAGTACAATGTCAAACGAGGTGGACAAGTGGTAGTGCAACATTAGTCTCATACGAATATTCTTTGAGTACAGTAGGAGAGAGGGGTCAAAATGTTGTAGCAATAAAGAGCCGGGATGAGAGAGATGGTGGCATGTCGAGCAAAAACTATTTAGCCATTTAAGTGAATCTCTTGTCACTCGACAAGAACTTCTCAACAATGTCTAATCAGATTACTTAGTACAGTGTCCTCGGCAAGGGAATGGTTAGTATCATCACTACCGAGTGTATAGATCAACGTATGACAATTAAGGGACCTCAAGGAGTTCAGCCATATTTCTTTGGCATAAACTTTCAGATCATCAGTAGGTTACCGAAAGAGAATTCGCTGTATGAAGGATTAGAGTCCTCAGAGCCGAGCGCGAGTAATGGGGCCATTGGTTAACAGTTCATCAGTTCCCTAAGGTTGTTGAAGATTTGCCCTCAAATCTTGGTCTTTGTCATCTTCGGGCACATATGGGGCTAAGTTGGTGACGTTGAATGTAGTAGACACATCAAGACCTTTGGGTGGCTCAATCTCATAAGCATTATCATTAATGTACCTCAGGATCTTGTAGAAGCCAATTACTCTAGGAGATAGTTTGTTCTTCCTCTTGCTAAGGAAGCATTCCTTGCTAAGATGGATCTAGACAAGGTCCCCAAGGGCATAAACAATTCGTTTCCTTCCACAGCTTCCTAATTCCTTTTTTCGGGCCACCATTTTGGCCAATTGTTGGCAATTCTTTGATGAAATATATGAAATTCCTCAGCATACTATAGGCCGGATTGACTGTCCCCTTGAGTAGTTAGACTGTTAACCAAGTCCAAGGGTAGGTTCGGTTTAAGTCCATAAACAACCTCAAATGGTGATGTTCCAATGGAGCTGCAAGTAGAGTGGTTGTAAGCAAATTCTATAGGCAGGCATAAATCCCAATCACAAGAGTTCTTTCCAACAGTTGTGTACAAGAGATTACCGACGGTTTTGTTAACTACTTCAGTTTAGCCATCTGTTTAGGGGTGGCAAGAGGTACTAAATAGGAGCTTAGTGTTGAGTTTCCTCCATAAGGTCTTCTAAAAGAAGCTTATGAATTTGGAATTACGGTCAAACACAATACTCCTTGGCACTCCATGCAGTCATACAATTTCCTGTAGAAAGAGGTTAATGATGAATAAAGCATCATTAGTTCTATAGCAGGGGATGAAGTGGCCCATCTTATTGAACCGATCAACCACCACCATGATCGAATCGTGTCTTCTCAACATGTAGGGAAGGCCAAGCATGAAATCCATGCTTAGATCGGTCTACTATAGCTTAGGAATTGGTAGGGGTATATATTCTCCATAAGATTCTCTCCTCCCTTTTGCAAACTTATACACCTTACACCTCTCAAGTATTCGGTGCGTATCCCCCATCATCTCAGGCTAGTAAAAGTGTTCTTTCAATATCTTAATCGTCCTCTTTTCCCAAAAATGGCCAGTTAGACCTCCAGCGTAAGCTTAGATAGGCTCTTGATATAGATTAAGGCCATGTGATGAATAAGATTAAACCAAGAAATCATGTGTGTATGTAGGGAATTTTTGTAGAAAATTGAGTCAAAGTAAAGGGGGTAAGCTAGCTCTCAGGTGAAAAAGAGGAGGAAATCAAGGGAAAGAGAAAGAAAAAGAAGGGAAAGAGAGAGAAAGGCGGCTTACATGGCACTAACGTGCTACCATGTTAAACATGTCATCCAGTGGCTGCGTACCATGTATTGTTGACATGTCATTCCACGTGGCTTGCCACGTTAACGTCGGCCAATTTGAAGGTGCTACATGTCAGGATACGTAGCACAATAAACCCTTGACACATAGTAACTCTTGATGTGGTAATGTGTCTTTTAAAAAATAAAAAGTCTTTCCATGCCTTTGATAGGATTCTAACTTAAGACCTCCAGCTAAACCTAATGTAAATGTCCATGTGCTTATCTGTTAGGCTATTAACCTTCACCTTGTCTATGTGTACAATTAAATTGCACATATGAATTAGGTTAGCTTGAACTAAATTCAAATCTAAGCTCAAGTTCAACAACCTTTTCTTTATTTTATCTAAAATAAAAATTATTATTTTCTAAATTCTTTAAATCCTCTATTTTTTTTTCTATTTTTGTGACTTTTCAATTTTCTATATATTTTCTAAATTTTTTCCTTCCTTTTTTTGTATTTTTTCTAAATTTCTTATTTTTGTGCTTTTTCCTATTTTTATATTTTCCTAAAATTTCTTATTTTTTGTTTTCTTTAATTTTCTTTTCTTTTTTTTTTGTATTTTTCCTAATTTATGACCCTTTAACCTATTCTAAAAATTTTTCAAAAATAAAAAGGGTGTTGGGGGGATAGGGGGAAAAATGAAGTGTCTACACCAATGTCTTAACATAAAGAAAAATAGGCCACATATTTCAACATATTTAGTCCACATACCAGTCAATCGTCTAATTTCAGACATATTAATGGAGGTACGCAAATAAAGAGGCATGTTGCAATGGCCAAAAAGGATGAGAAGAAACCCATCAAGGCGAAATTCTAACAAATACGATGATTTCCATCGCAACAAAGGTCATAACACTGACGAATGCATCTAACTTAATAACACAATTAAGGATGCGATTCAGCAAAGGCACTTGCATAAGTTTCTTGTACATGATGTAGAGAACATTGAGCAACCTTCTCAAAAGAGACAAGAAGACTAGGAGAATGTTACTAAACTAGCTATTGCTGAGAAAGATGTAAGAGATAGAAGCATCAGTAAAGCACCCAATGGTATAACTAATACTATTGTCAACAGACCTTCTACCATTAGCTAGTCAAGCTCCTCAAACTCGACTAACGCCATTCATTATGTTTGTGATATCTAAGGAAAAAAGGTCAAAATCGACAGCACAATTTCCTTCTCAAGAGAAGATTTCGAAGGCACTTAAAGACCTCATGATGACGCACTCATTATTAGTATGAGAATTGCCAACTTTGATATCAAGAAAATACTAATTGACACTGGAAGTTTAGCAAACATTATTTTTCAACACACTTTTGAACATATGAGACTAAAGATCAACGCATAGCTAAGATCTTATGGCTACAATTTATATACCTTCAACAATCAACCCATTTGTGTGACTAAAGTATTTCTCTACCAATCTAAATTGCAGATGATGATCGTATCACGGAGGAAAAAATGGATTTACTTGTTGTCAAATGTTGGCCCCCATATAATATTATCATGGGACGGCCGAGTCAGCACTTATTTAGCGTTGTCTGTTGAAGTATGTAAAGAGGATCAACAGTTGGCAAGGTCATTGTATATGAAGGCATTAAAGCAATAAGAAATTTTTCAAGTCGAAACTTACCTAGAAGGAAAGTCGATCAGCATAGACAATGCCAAAGATGAAATGAAGGAAATTTCATTGGGAGACTATCCTGACAAGACAACTAAGATAGGGAAACCCTTGTCTGTAGCCATCCATCAAAATTTAATCAACTTCTGATAAGATAATGCCAATGTAATTGCATGGTCCACCTCAAACATGCCGGGAATCCCTAGAGACATTATGGTACATAAACTTCCAATCGATCTAAACGTTAAAGTGATACAACAGAAGAAAAGGCATTTTGTCCCTAAGAGGCAAGCAGCCATAGAAGAAGAAGCCCAAAAACTCTTAAGGGTAGGATTCATTCGGGAAGAGCTTTATCCAACTTGGTTAGCTAACTATGTATTAGTCAAGAAGTCTAATAGCAAGTAGTACATGTGCATAGACTTCACAAATCTTAATAAGGCATGTCCCAAAGATTGCTTTCTCCCACCAAGAATAAATCAGATGGTTGATTCGACTGCTAAGCATGCTTTATTCTCTTTAATGGATGCTTTTTCTAATTACAACCAAATTAAAGTGGATGAGGAAGATGAAGCTCATACATCATTTGTCACTAATTTTATAACATATTGTTATACGGTGATACCTCTTGAGCTAAAAAACACTATTGCAATTTATCAACAGCTTATCATTATGATCTTCAAGCACCAAATCCATTGAAATGTTGAAGTGTATGTGAATGATACGATTATGAAAAGCACAATAGAAGGTCGGCATCTTGTTGATCTTAAGGAGACATTCACTACTTTGAGGAGAATAAATATAAAGCTGAATTCGTAAAAGTGTGTCTTTGGGCTACTTCAAGAAAGTTTTTAAGATACATAGTCACTCGGTATAGTATTGAAGCTGATCTGAGAAAGATTGAAGCAATCAGAAACATGAAGTCTCCTCGTACTATCAAGGAAGTTCAGGAACTCACTAGACAAATAGCTACTCTTAATAGGTTTGTGTCGAGAAGTGTAGACAAGTGCACAAAATTCTTTAAAATTTTAAAGAATCTAAGAGATTGTAAGTAGTCGAATGAGTGCAAGAGGGCATTCAATGAACTTAAAGAATTTCTCACGTCACTACCAATACTTTCGACACCTATCCTAGGAGAGAACTTGTATTTATACTTATTAGTCTGTTGCCGAATACTTTCTTCTATATTAGTCCGAATCGATGGTAAGGAACATCGGCCAATCTATTACATCAGACATGTCCTACAAAGATCGGAGCATCGATATACAAAAATTGAAAACTTTGTGTAAAAAGTGGTTTTATTGGCAAAGAAGTTGAAACTGTATTTTGAAGCTCATCAAATCATTTTCCTTACTAATCAACCTTTGTGGTAGGCATTATAGTGGCTAAATTCTTCAAGAAGGTTGATGAAATATGCCTTGGAGCTAAGTGCCTATGGCATACAATAATAACCCAAAACGACATTAAAAGTTCAAGTGTTGGGAAATTTTCTAGCCAAGTTTACAGGTGAAGAAGACATCATGGAAATTGATGAGAAATCAATTTGGTATCTTTATGTCGATGGTTCTTCTACTAGAGAAGGAAGTGGAGCAAGCCTTATTCTGTAAGGACCCCACAATGTCAAGGCTAATTATGTCCTAAAATTTGGATTTCTAACCAACAATAATGAAGCCTTAATAGTTAAACTCAAATTGATAAAGGAAGTTGGTGCCAAGAAAATCGAAGTTTTCTCTGATTCACAACTTATAGTAAATTAAGTTACAGGAAGTTATGCAGCAAAGGAAGAGGAAATGAGCAAGTACTTGTTGATAATTTGAACACTTGCGGAAGAATTTCAATCCTTTTCAATGCACAAAATACCAAAGAGTAAGAACATCGCTGCCAACAAGCTATCAAAGTTGGCTAGTATGGCATTTCCTAATTTGAGTGACAAACTCTTTGTTGAGTTTCTCCCGCATAAGAGTTTATCAATTATCCTACAGAGCTATGAATTAGCTCCTTACCCGATAGTGAAGTCCTAGATGGATCCCTTTGTAAATTATCTGAAGGATGGTGTCCCCCTTGATGATAAGAAAGAGGCTTGAAGATTTACATATTGATAGATGATCAATTGTATCTACCAAATCTACATACGTAAAATTTTGATGTCATGACAGATCAAGTCAGCTTAGCGACAATTTGGATACTATTAAGAAAATCAAAGATGTCGTAAGAGCGAGAGTCACAAAATATCAACACAGGGCAACCAAGTATTATAATTTGAAGGTGAAAAACATAAGGTTTTTCAACCTGGGGATTTGGTTTGTTGGAAATTAAAGGCAACTAGCATACGAAAGAATCAAGGGAAACTCAGCGTAAATTGGGAGGATCCTGTTAGGGTTCGGGAAGTCATTGGCAAGGGGGCCTATCGACTAGAAATATTAGATGGAACAATCATCCCTCGTGCATGGATTCCTGAGAACTTAAAACTTCTTTTCAATTAATTCCTTATGATGTTATGGAGTATTTCCATTTATCTTATAAGACGACAACCTAGTTATTTTGAAAAGTAAACATGTTCCAAGTTCTAATTCTAATTTGTTTTCTTTCTTGATCTTTTTATGATCAATATATTGTTATCTAAGTTTAAACTACACTAAATGAACTAGTGCTTTAAGTTTTGGCCTATCATGGTTAACAAACTTTATAATTTAGCTGAAAAGCCAAATAAGACCGTAATTGTTCTTATAGGCGATCTCGTAATGCAAATAAGGCAACTAATAAACATTTGAAATGACTAACGAATAGCCCTTAATTAAAGTCACCTAGCATATTACATATGAAATAAAACATGCCAAAAATAGCCATGTGAAACAAAACATGCCATGAAAAGCAGGTGTGTGAAATAAAACATGCCAAGAAAAATGGACATGTGAAATAAAACATACCGAGAAACAAAGCACGTAAAATAAAACATGTTAAAGCTATTCAATTATACATTATTAGAAACATGAAAAATACTAATACAATATGAAATTTTTAACCACTTAGTCAAACCTTATCCATAAGAGAAAAAAAAAAAAACCAATAATACAACAATCCTAAGGCGATGAGTTCTTTGATTGTACAGAAGCATGTCCCTAATTGAAGGATGGGACCTTGCTGGAGCTTATGTCTTTCTCAGTGCTTGGGGTCTTAGAACAGGTGGATTTTTCTTTGTACACGTATGGGATCTCCTTGGATAGACAATCTTCGTCATCACCAAGATCTTTAGCACAATTTCTATTGTTATCACCTTGCGAATGGATCTCAACACCTGAATCTCTATCAACTTCTTCATTACAACTACTAACTTGGTCATCGACATCGACAAAATTCAAGCACGAAAGATCATATTTAGGGTGAAACTTTAGAATTTCTTCTCTTGTCGCATAAACCTTCTCTAATAACTTCTTTCTTAGTAATCTCTCATACTGTTGACTTGGAGTCAGGACCTCTAGTACCTCTTCAATAGAGGACCCTTTCCTCACTACCTCCTCTAATTCGACAATATAACTTTACCATTTAGAGTTATTGGTCTTTAGCTCTTTTATCTCCATCCTATGCCTATCTTCCTCATCACTCATTGAGTTATGTATTTGGCCCAAACCTTAGCACTCTTCTTTCTTCTTATGAAACTCCTCCTTTAGGTTTTTAGCCTCTTTATATTACTCGTCAACTTTAGCCTTAAGGCTTGAGATTTTACCTATTGCTATTAAATGTACCAATTTCTCGTAGCTAGTTCATCCTGATATTCTCAAGCCTCCATCTTAGCCATGATTCTTGTATTATTGACAGCAACAGTTTAAGCCTTTAAGGAATTTTATGCATCCTCAATTTTTTGCAACAAGTTAACAATACGAAATAATGAATTCGCTAGACCACCTAATGAAATATATAAAATAAAAATATTATTATTATTATTACCCTTTTCATTTCTTTGTTAGCTTCATCCAATGCCATCAAAATGTAGCTATTGATCTGTAAACAAATAGGATTGTTAGCAATAAAACACGTGCAACAATTGAAAGGATTCAATTAATACTTACATGATATAGTTTGGTTGCGATGTATGCCTTATTACAGCTGCCGACCCTATCAACGTCCTTTTTTACATTTTCCCTATCCATAAGAAGAATGACACCTTCCATCAAGGCTAAGGATTTAGTCCTATCGCTCAACATCGAATCAATGTGGAGAATGTTGTGGCACTAGAATAAAATGAAGTACTCGCCCTCCTCATTATTAAGAATGAATTCAGTGCTACTATTGCCAAGAAATTTGTTCCTCATCACCTCCTTTGTCCTCTCATCCAAAGTCTTGGACTTCTTAAGAGGAGGTTAGCTAGCAACCTCCTTGCCACTTCTCTTATTGGGACTCAGTGCAACATCTGCCTAAACTAATAGTCCCTCAATAGCCTCATGATAGGTAACTTCATCTTTATTGCCAATGTTGATATCTCGGCCAGAATATCTTAGCTCTTCAGCCGAAGGAATGCTCACTGGGGGCTGGGATTACTTCAACTTGTTTAGCCTCAATGGGCTTAGGATTTTCAACCCCTTAACATTTGCAAGCCGAATAGGACGCTTTTCTTAAGGCCGCTATATGTTTTGCCACTTTTTCTTATGCGGCCTTCTTCAAAGCAACTGGCCGAGTAACAGCTATTGGGGTGCTTGCTTGTTTGTCGGCCTTATACTTTTTCACCTTTGCTTGAGCCAACAATTTGACAAGGTTTACATTGCCAATACGCATGTCGACAATACAAAGTAAATACATTAATAATAAAGCGAGGAATAAAGACTTGCATTTTTCATACCAAGTAAGGCTCAAAGACAACTATTCTTCCC
This sequence comes from Lumnitzera racemosa, assembly GCA_024138005.1. NCBI lineage: Eukaryota > Viridiplantae > Streptophyta > Magnoliopsida > Myrtales > Combretaceae > Lumnitzera > Lumnitzera racemosa. Next base: position 73,314,675 of record JAMXBC010000007.1, on the reverse strand, counting down.
CGAAGTCACGAGAACGGCTTTCTTCTTATAGCTATACTTAACACGGTAATGACTTGATAGGGTACCTTTGTTCTCAAAGAAAATTGGCTCCCTATTCTCATATTGCCTTATTATCCTCTCGGCGTCCTAGAAAAACATTTTGTTTTTTCTTCTCTCTTAGATCTTCTTTGTTGCGGCAGCATCATTTGACATCAATTTAATACCCTTGGTGTGGATAGGTTTAGTCTATTAGGTCCAAAAAATCTAAGTCTTCATCCAAAATAATAGATACGAACTTATCGTGCCACTTATAGATTTTGGACTCCAACCCATCTAAAAATTTCTACCCATGTCTTGTGGTCATGAAGAACCAACCATCAAGCTGCCTCCTTATTATAAAGAAGAACCTAAATAATTGAGTTATAGCCCTAACCTCGATCTCTTCACAAACTATCTGGAAAGTTACAAGAAGCTGATAAATATTTAGTGAGAACATGCTTAGCACAACTTAGAAATTGCTAAAGAATTGTTTAACAAAAGCTAAAAAAGGGAAGCATAACCTAAAGTCAAGATATTTCAGATGGATGTGAAATTCACGCTCCCTTAGAAAGCACACTCTTTTCTTCTCTCTCGACCTTAGAAGATTCCATACTTCAAGAAGATCTTGCCAATACTTATTGTACTTCAAGATAAGAACTTTGTTGGTGGCATTAGTTACTCTATCTAGCAAGTCACTAAAGTAAACGACATTATTATACAAATACCTTGCAATAGATTTTCCTTCTTTGTCTTCCAGATAAGCATCTGCTACAAGAGTGTTGATTTGAGCAAGTTTGTCCCATTGATCTACCATATTATTGGTTGAGCTACTCAAGGAATATGCCGTCTTGCTCCTTTTTTTTTTTTGGGGGGGGGGGGGGGGGGGGGGGGGTGGGGGTGGTGGGAGAAGTAGCCTCGATTTAGTTGCTTTAAAATCTAAAAGAACAAGTCTATGAATTACATTTCAAACTATACCTGATCTTGACTATAACGAACGTTACAAAACTTTTTGGAGGATTTATGAAGATGAAGACAAAATATTGAAAGTAAGTGAAAGCTTATGAATGCAGATGAAATGAAATCTATTTTCAATATTGAAAAAATTCTTAAATATGAATGATTTACCCTCGTAACCACAACACGTTTCTGATAATAATGATGCGTTGATTAGATAATAGTACAGATTATTAACATGTGTTTTAAGACAGAGATACAATGGTTATCGAGGCTCTAACAGTTATTAGTGCATGCAATGTAATTATAGTTAAGGTGACGACTGGCGTACATTTTACCACTTAATCTTTTAATAGGTAGGAAAATTGAAAAGTTGTGACCTTTCGAATGGCATACGATCTACCCTTCTAAACAAAAATCAAGGAACTTCCCACATTACCCAGCACTTGGGAAACAATTCTTCAGTCAACCCCATAAAGAATATTAAACTACTCCCGCTATCAAATCCTCGATCACAGGAGTAAGGGGGGAAATGTTGACAGTTGGATCTCATCCATTACCATCACTTGTCCACTCTACTGATGAGAACCTGAGTAATTCACATCTCGGTAGATGTTGACCAAAACGACCATATCTGGTTCCTCATAGCACAATTCCATTACATAACCGCCCAGTACTCTTACATTTTAAGAAGATGCTTGACCGTAAAGTCTCTAAGTGTCCCAATGATCATGTGATTAACTACTGTTTTAAACACCCGACATTCGCCTATAAATATAAATAAGAAGCACTATAAGAACTATCTAATAACTTACAACTACTTATCTTATCTTCTCTAAAATTCACTTATTGACTTAGGATCTAAAGTAGCCGCATCAAACTGATCTCAATACCCTTTAGTTCTTTGTACTTTATAGCAAGGAAATCATTTGAAAACTATACAACGATACGGGGGCTAACCTTTTAAACCTTAACAGGTACCACTTTAACCTTTTAAATTTGAATTTACTTTCAAAATTACCCTAAAAAATAATAATACTAGTTCCAATCTATAAGTAAACAAATGAATAACTTTTATGTGTTAGAAAAAAAAAAGGAAAATTTTTCATATTTTAAGTAGCCCTGTAATTTGCATACAATGGCCTATGTATTTGCTAGTCAAGATCAAAATTCCATAATTCATTCTTAAAAACTTTAGTAGGTGATTAATTTTTAATTTAAGAAAATGATCAGCTTTAAATTTTTAACCTTTTTAATTTTGCTTTAATAAAAATTCAAAATGGGTCTCAATTGCTTATTGATTTGAAAATTTCTAAGAAAAATCCTATTTTTGGAAAGAGTTTTATTAAATGGATTTTTATTTAAAAATATTTTCTAAGTGATGAAATGCACTTTTTAAATTTTATTATTCATTTATTTTTATTTATATATTTATTTTGTTTCTTTTATCCTTAATCAAAGTATACTAAAAAAGAAATAAAGCAAAGCCCTCCTTTTTTTCCTTTTCTTTTTTTTTTGTTTCTTTACTTTTCTATTTTCTTTTTTCTTTCTATTCGAATCCTTTCCTTTTTTTATTTTTTTTATTAATACAATACAATAAAACACTAAAGACAAGGGAAAAAAATAATATAAATAAATAAAAAAGAAGCAAGATCAAATAAATCTAAGCAAGGTGCATAAGTTTGAGTCAGAAATAGGTCAAACTTAGATCATCTAACCCAAGTCACATGCGCGATACGTGGGAATAAGAAAGAAGGAGAAGAATGGTAGTCAAGGGGGTTGTTTCTGAGCGTTCCAAGTAGCAAAATGAGCAGGTGGCATTAGTTTTGTATGTTATTTATTGACAAATAAGGGGGTAGGTGAAGTGCTAAGGTGTATGGTGGAGTTTTAAGTGGTGTCTAAGTTCGGATGACGTTAAGAGGTAGTGTCTCCTTCTAGTAGCAGTTGCTAGGCTTCAAAAGGTTATCGGGTATTAAGTTCTGGGATGCCACGAGCACGGTTATGGCATCAATTTCGGCTATAAAGCAGCATAGGTTGGTGTTTCAAATTAGAGGTTACAATGGCTAAGGTAGCATTTAGGGTTTACTCATTAAAGGTGGTGAAGCCACGATAGAGAGGGATAGAAGAGACATTAGGATGCTCAGATGGCAGGGGATCCAATATAAGTGGTGGCCTTGCCTAAAAAAGACCAAAGAAAGGGAGATTTAGAGAGAGAGAGAGAGGGGGTGCTACGCAAGTTTGCAATAGAGAGAGAAAGGGTTGCCACTATGCTCTCAAGTTATTTTGGGTGTATGTTGATGATCCAACAAGCTTAGTGATGCTCTATTTATAGTTTTTCAAGCTCATCCAAGCTTGGAAAGCTTATTAAAGATAGAATCCACCATTGATGACCAACACACACAATCTTTGATTTCAACTAAAATACCAAGATTTTGTGTGTTCAATCCACGTATAGGAAGATAAACTTACTTTTATTAACATTCGATAGCTTAAATTTCTACTTTAATGCTTAGATTAAAGAGAAGATTGAATATCAGATTTTGGATTTTTGCTATTTTTAGAGCTCGATCAACTACCTAAGCTTATGAATTTAGACAGAAAATGGAACGAAATTGGAACTACGCTGTGTAGAGTACACATTTCCATCATTAATTTAAAGGAAAGGCAAAGAGACAATAACGTAGCACTACATGGACACTACATCTGCCATGTAGACCAATGGCATTTTGCTATGTATCTAACAAGATACGTGGCCTAATGGATGCTTAACACGTGGAAATAAGGCAAAATACAAAATAAAAGGCATAAGGTGCTTAACGTAAGTGTCAAACCCAAGACCTCTAATTCATTCTCCTTCTTAAGACCAAGTGTTTAACCATACGAGTTATTGGCCCATCCCCTGTTATCTATTGCAACTAAATTGTATATAAGTTATAAGACCACCTAAAACTACCTAAAAAGAAAGTAAGTTAAACTAGATCTATTGACCCTAACATAAGCTCTTTTTCTTAAAAACTATTTTCTTAAAAGTATTTTATAAAAAAAAAAAATCTAGCTTCCTAATTTTTCATTTTTTTAATTTTCTATATTTTTATTTTTCTGAGATTTTCTATTTTTTGTGCTTTTCTAATTTTTCAATTTTTTTGTTTATTTATTTATTTTTTAATCAAGACGCTTTCTACTTATTCTAAAAAGGTACTAAAATTAAAAGGAGACAAAAATTAGATGTCTACTACTGCCCTTCTTTATGGTAAAGTTAGAGTAAAACTTTGTCAGAAAGACAAAAAGAAATTTTACCCATAAGGATATACTTTCCCTAAGTAGCGCTACAAAAAATTAACTATCCTAGGTTCGACCAATTGAGGATTTAGTGAATGGTCAAAGATATTTTGAGAGGGAAGTGCCATTTGGGCGAGCTAAAACCTTAATAGAAATATGAGTTGCGATAATGCTCTATGAGTTGGCTAAAACCTTAAAGGTAAAAAAATGAATTGAAGACAAGACAACACTTTAAAAAATAAATTGAAGACAAGACAACACTTTAAAAGTAAGATGGGATAGTGCTCTATGAGCTGACTAGACCCAAGAAAAACTAGTTAAAGAAAATGGAAAGGCACCCTATAGGCTAGCTTACAATTCTAAAGGATATTATGGAAAAACGCCCTACGAAGTGGCTAAAACCCTAAAGGGACAACGCTCTATGAGATTGTTAGAACCTTAAGATTATTGAAAAAAAGACAATGAAGGAGATGTAATCATTTTGCAAAATTTTTTAAGTTAAATATTTACGAAAAGCCATCTATGATGGAATAGTTATTGGGGATAAGGTCCCTTCATTACATTAATCATAAGGAAAACTACCTTAGGGAGGAGCCTTAAATTATTATGGTCAACTTAAAAGATGTGTCCACATTGGAAGAAAGTAGGTGATATGAATTGAAAGCTTGGCTACTCGAGCTAACATATATTTAAAAATGGATGGAAAAAACTTATAACTAGCCTTTACTTTCTCTCTATCTCTCTCTCTTTTTTTTTTCCTTTCTTTCTTCTTTTGTCTTCCCCCCTTTTTTTTTTGGTAAGGTTTGATAACGTGTACAAAGTTTTATTTCAAAAGTAAGAGTTAGAACCATTCTCTTCCTTAGTAACCATGTAAAACATCTCATACACTTCTCAATCTCTAAAAATATTTCCTAACCCCTATACCATCAAGGCCAATTTCTTGGTGGGGCCTTATTTCTTTCATTAGGAAATGGTAACTCATGATTAGTCTAGTCCAAGAGGACTTCCTTAAACACTCTAAGTTTAAATTTCACTCTTGACTATTGTTGTAAAAATTACAACCCAATTTGTAAGTGACATGCCTTGATCAATCTATTAGGTCTTTTTCAATTTAGCATTATGAGGCTTTTGGTCAAATGGTTTCAAAAGGGGATAAATTAGAGAGACTATTTTGAAAAAAATACTTTTACCCAACCCTAGTGTATAAGTCGAGAACCCTTAGAAAAAACTAAAAGTACGCTTACCCTAGTTTCAAAAACAATTTTTTATTAAAAATAAATTATCTTTTAAGATTAGAAGAACTTTTATTGAGTATAGGAAATATTATGGGTGGGGAGACCTTGTATGATTGAGGATGGGTAAGAAGGTTTTGTGTTTATGATTTGGAATGAATGTGGAGGCTTTGTATCTTTTAGGCTAGGAATGTGATTCAAGGGTTTATGTTTTTAGAGCTATTTAGGCTTTGAGTTTGGGCTTTCTTTGGTTGTAGCAATTATATTCAAGTTTGCTTTCTAGTTGGGATAGATGGGGCTTTTTTCTTTCATACAAGCTCGAATTTCAAACCTCTTGTTTTTTTCCTTTTATTTTTATTTCTTCTCTTTTTTTTCTCCCTTTTATTATTATTTTGCTCCTTTTTCTTTTCCTAATTGTAATTATGCTAAGTCTTTGTCTTTGAGAGATTCAAGGCCCTAAATCCAAGGATCTCAAGTATATGTGCTTAGCTGAAGTGTGTGTAAGCTTACGGTGTTTGAAAAAGTGTTGGCCTTTTCTTGTTTCAAAAAAAAAAAATAACTTACCAGAAAAAAAATAAAATCGTCTTTAAATTAATGTTACTAAAGCAAGCAAAAACTAATTTCCATCCTTTTCTACTAGTGTAATGACTCTAAATTGCCCCATTACCGGGTGGTTCTTAACAAGGTTTAAATTTGAAGCCACTCCAAAATGGCTCAAAGGATAATTATGTTTGGATTTGAAAATGAATGCCTAACTTTATTTTAACATGCCTATCAAATTCAAAAGGGACACCCTTTAAGGAATGAGTCCAAAAAAATCTTCACCACGATGTCACTCGGCTCTCAAAGTGTTTAAGGGTTAGTGTATGCAATCTAGTTTGCCTCTTTTTATTATAAAACTTTTAAAAGTAAGTTACCATTATCCTAGGTATGAGTCCATATTGACCTGCCATAAGGTAGAAATTAACTTGCCCTCTAGTTATGTGCCTAAGAGCTTAATAATCACTAAGACTTACTGTAGGAGATGGGAACTAAATGGGTCCTTTAAGATATTGAAGAAAATAGAATGGAACGGTTAGCAAAACAAAATGTAGTAGCTTATGTGAAGCTTCTCAGAAGATGTGACTCATTAACAAATATAACATGACTCGATACATCGCTTAATGTAATGCATAAGCTAATGTCAAGGTCTACCTACTACTAATCTTGAGCTACTTAGCAAGATTAGATAAAAGCATAAGAAAAAGGCTTCGAGATGAATCTCATAAGGACAAGTATATTCAATATTTGAAAAGAATTCTATATATCCCTTCGATTATTGTGAAAAGGGACTATTTATAGTAAGTTCATAAGGCAACATTATAATTCAAGAAAATTACAAAAAAGAATAAAGAGAAAGGGATTCTTAGTATATACATAAGGGATATATAGGACAAATGATGGAAATGAATAATAGTATAACGCTAGAAAAGTAATAGACAAGTAGCAACTCGTCAATGGGTCCATGCTAGAAATTCTCTAGGCATAGAGCTGAGCTGGGTTCATGGTACAATGGTTGTGGATGGTAGTATTAGAAGTTGCCAAGACGAATGAAGAGTGCTATTGTATGTCGCAATAGTAATAGTAGTGGTAGTAATAGTAATAGGCTAAAAAAGAAGGAGTCGACATGTAGAAGCCTCGACTATAGTACTTAGCAAGTCGGCCTTGGCACATGGGGGTTTGGGTGGTTAGAGCAAGGCTTGATAAGTATAGGCTTCAGCCCTAGCATTCGACATGTTAGCTTTGGAGGTGTTGACATCAACGTAGGTAATAGAACAAAAGATGCAGTCGAACTGAGCTCTTAAAAAGTTCACCTACCATTCTTCTATGTACTGCATCTCATCCTCAACAAGCTAATGGGAGATAACCTTTCTAGCAAGAGACTAAGGGCCTTGGAGGTGCACACGAATAAGAGAGCCAGAGGTCGATGGTCCATTTGCTCTTTAGGGTTGTTGAAGATTTGCCCCTAAACTTGGTCTTCTTCTATGTCAGGTATATAAGGTGTAAGGTCAGCAACATTGAAGATAACAGATACGTCGTATCCTTCGAGCAACTCAAGCTCATATACGTTGTCATTAGTATGCCTAAGGATCATGTAAAGTCCATCTGACTTAAGGGATAGTTTATTCGTCCTCTTTCCAGGGAAGCGCTCCTCACTAAAGTGGATCCAGACAAGGTCTTTGAGACTATAAATGACTCACCTCCTTCCTCGGCTTCCTTGTTCTTTCTGCCAGGTTACAGTCTTAGCCAATTATTCGGTAACCTTTTGATGCAACTTCTAAAACTCCTTAACCTACTACAGGCCCAATTGACTATCTCCTTAGGTAGTCGGGCTGATAACCATTTCCAAGGGTAAGTTCGAGTTAAGTCTATAGACGACCTCAAATGGTGACCTTCTTGTTAAGCTATGAGTGGAGCTATTGTAAGTGAACTCAATGACAAGTAAGCATAAATCCCAATCATGTAGATTCTTCCTAGAATTAGCTTGTAAGAGGTTGTCAACTGTCTTATTTACAACTTCCGTCTATCTACAGGTGGCAAGAAGTATTGAACATGAGGTTAGTATCGAGCTTCTTCTACAAGGTTCTCTAAAAGAAGCTCATGAACTTCGAGTCACAGTCGAACACAATACTTCTGGACACTCCATGCAATCGCATGATTTCTTGCAAAAAGAGGCTAGCAACAAAACAAAGCATCATTAGTTTTATAGCAATGGATGAAGTAGCACATCTTGTTGAACCGATCGGCTACCGCTGTAATAGAATCATGTCTTCTCAAAGTTTAGGGTAAGCCAAGCATGAAATTCATGCTTAGGTTAGTCTATAACCGCTTAGGTATAAGCAAAGGTATGTACTCTCCATATAACTCTTTTCTCCCCTTAGCATGTTTACACACCTCGCACCTCTCAAGAACTCTACGGACATCCTTCATCATCTCAAGCCAATAAAAACATTTTCTCAACATCTCAATTGTTCTCTTTTCTCTGAAGTGGCCAGCTAAGCCTCCAGCATGAACTTCTCGAACTAGTAACTCTCTAGTTGAACCACTAGGCACGCAAACTTGTTTTCCCTTCATCAAAAACCCTTGGCTCAAATAGAACCCATCCAAAACTCCTCCAACATTACACTTTGCCACTAAGAGTCCAAAATATTGATCATGCTCATATTGATCAAGTAGAGTGCCAAATCTAAGTGTCTTGGCTTATAATGTCACAATGAGGACATACTGACGAAAGAGAGCGTCAACCGCTATATTGGTGTTTCCTTTCTTTTATCGAATGACATAGCATAAAGATTCCATGAATTCAACCCATTTTGTGCGACATCGAGAAAGTTTTTATTACCTTCGAAGATGTTTGAGACATTCATGATTTGTGTAGATGACAAAGTCTTTCGACAACAAGGAATCTTGCTAGTTTTACAATGTTCTGATAAGGACATAGAACTCCTTATCATATGTTGAGTAATTTAGGGCAGCTCCTCTGAGTTTTTTACTGAAATAGGCTAAGTGTCAATGCTCTTACATAAGAACACCACCAATACCGACTCTAGACGCGTTATACTCTACTTTAAAAACATTCTCAAAATCTAGTAAGGCAAGTACAAGGGCTAATGTCAACCTCGACTTTATCTCTTCAGAGCTGTTCTAAGCTTTCTCGAACCACTTGAACTCAAAGTTTTTCCTAATTAGCTTGATTAGTGAAGCAGCTATGGAACTAAAGTTCCAAATGAATCTTCGATAGAACGAAGCTAAACCATGAAAATTCCTCACTTCAGTAGCATTAGTCAACATTGGCTCAACAATAGCACAAACTTTACCATCATCAACTTGGACACCTCCTTCGGAAACAACATTTCCAAGGAATACAACCTCACTTTGGCAGAACATACATTTCTTTAAATTGTCAAATAACTTCTCAATACGCAGGATATTAAACACTGACCTTAAATGTCCAACATGAGAAATAAGGTCAGCACTATAGACTAAAATGTCATCGAAGTACACCATAATGCATTTACCAATTAATGTTCGTAGGACATGATTCATGAGTCGCATAAAAGTACCTAGCGTGTTTGTCAGACCAAACGGCATCACCACCCACTTAAATAAACCATCCCTTATTTTGAATGTCGTCTTCCATTCATCTCCAAGTCCCATCTATATTTGATAATAGCTACTCTTCATATCAATTTTCAAAAAGATGCAGGTACCATGAAACTCATCGAGCGTATAATCCAATCACGGGATTGAATATTTGTATTTAATAGTAATTTTGTTGATGGCTCGGCTATAAATGCACATTCTCCAAGAGCCATCCTACTTTGGCACTAGGACAGCTGGAATAGCACAGGAGCTTATGCTTTCTCAAACTTATCCATGATCAATCAACTCATCTACTTATTTCTTCAACTTGGCCACCTGCTTGAGGTTAAGCTTGTAAACAGGTTGGTTTAGAAGAACAACTCTAGGCTAAAGGTCAATAAAAATTTCTAAACCTCTGATGGGTGGCAAAACTCTCAAAATATTGATAAGAAAGAAGTTGGCATATTCCTGTAATAGTACTTGCACTTCAGGAAGTAAGCTTCCTACTTCTCGCAACTCTAGAAGTTTCCTGACTAACGGGAGCACACTCTCCTCTACCTTCACTTCTTAAGAAAATTGGGCATAGGAAATCACCAAGGACTTCCACTATAAAGATCGGGCAATCTTCTCTTATGACTACTATACTTCCTTAGGGCTCATTAGGCTAAGTATAACCTTATTCCCATCATTTTTTAAACATATAAGTGTTCCTATATCCATCATGCAACACTTTCAAATTGAATAGCCAAGGTTAGCCAAGTAAGATGTATGAAGCGTACATAGGAAGGACATTGCATAGCACCTTCTCTTTATATATGTTGCTAACAATAATGGGCACTCTAACCTGCTTGGCAACGAGTAGACCTCCCTTCTCATTCAACCAATGAATATTGTACAACTCAGGGTACAGGTAAGTCAACAACTTCAGGACCTTAATTACTCCTTATACTATGACATTGCTACAACTTCCTCCATCAATGATTAATGTACAAAGCTTCTCATTTACTTGGCAATTTATATGGAAGAGATTCTCCCTCTACTCATTCTCGTCAGCTACAAAGGTACTAAGAGTCCATTAAACGACGAAATAGTACTCGACCCCAAGTTTAAGTAGAGTCACGGCATTGAGATCTTCTAAAAATCCTTCTAACCCCTGATTGACTCCCTCCTCGCCCTCTCCTTCACTAGCACTCTCCACTTTAAACTCTAACTTGTCTCCCTTAATGGTCATGATACGATAGTTTAGATACTGACTAGCTATGTATCCACAGCCAAGACATTTGATTTCTCAAGTCTTCCTCCCAAAGCTCTAACCTTGGTCTCTTCTGACCTCGAGCTCCTTGGCCTTTCCCTTACCTCGGCTACCTTCTAATTGGCTTGGCACCTGTCCTCGACAATCCTCCTTGGAACTATTTAGTACTCAGTTGTTTCCTTGTTAGCTTAGTATGCCACTTCTGGTCAACAATCCTAGTTGGTTGCTCGACATTCAACTTATATGGTTCCGCCTTTGTCTCTCAACCCTTTATGCCACCCAAATGGCCTTATCTAAAGCTCTAAGCCTCTGTATTTCACTACATGGCTAACCTCAATTCTAGGCCCAAAAATGAACCATGCTATAGTTCTAGTCTCGAGTTCGTGAACATCACATCAAATCATAAATAATTGGAATTCTCAGATGTATTTGTCTACTAATCTATTACCTTACCTTAAGTCTTGGAGTTGTCAAAATGTATCTTATTCATAGTATTCTAAAACAAATCTACTCCTCATAACTCTCCTCATTTCATTCTACATTTGGATCTTACATCGGGCTCTCTAACACATGTTATACCCCGAAGTCGCGGAGTCGCAACAATTCTACCGTGTAAACCAACCTATAACAGTAACTAGCCTTAAGGTACCTATAATAGATATGATCTACATAAGGCATTAACAAACTCCTCACTTTGAAGTAAACTGTTCAATTAAGATTTTAGCTAAAATTTACAATAAAGATTAAATCCTTAAGCCATATATATATATAATTACATTCACATTATCATAGAATTCCCAGGAGATTTTACATAATACAGTAGTTAGCTAATTTACATATCATATATCAATTCTTTATCCTAAAGATACTAGTAAGACCTTAAACAAAAACTTGATCATTAGGTTAGTTGATGCTCACTCCCCATAGCTTTAAAAGAAATCGAACCTCCGGATAGTTGTAAGCAGCATCACAAATCAGAAGTTAGAACCTGCAAAAGAGTTTATATAAGTATGAGCAACTACAGCTCAGTAAATTGAATTGGAGACTTAGCAATATATATAACCACAATCAGGATTATCAAGCAATTATTTACATGAAATGCAACAAGCAAGTGTCATTATACAACGTAATCCAATCCATTGTGAAATTAAAGTAATTTCACCTACTCTAATCCGGGTTGAGGAGTTTCCGTTAATGCAACAGCTCACAACTAAACCCAGGTTTATGCAATGAAGACATCGCTCCTCGTAAGACTATCCTTCAAACTAATGCCCTCATCTTCACTGCGACCTCTTCTCCTGTCACTTAGTTCTCTAAGGATGAGAAAAAGACCATTTTACTATCTAATACTATCCTTTTTTAAGGTGTCGGTGTTTGGTTAGACAATCCTAATGATCCCTTAATGGGTTGCAATGCATGACAAATTAAAATATTTAGGTCAATTATGATGAGGTTCAATTTAGGGTGTTGACACAATTCCACATCAATCCAATCATAACAATCATCAACTACAACATAGATTTCAGCACGAAATCAGATATGCAAGCACATGCATTAAACTACTTATAGTCAGAATCATACACTATCCTAAGTCTCCGAGTACTCTAAAATAGTACTCCAAATACGGTGAAGTATTAAACTCAACTTACCTGAAATCCTTGGTCACTCTCTCAATCAATTGCAAGTTAACTCGCTTTCATGTATCCTATAATATAAATACGCTATTTAATATTTATACCTTAATGATACATATTTTAGGTTTTCATTTAACTCAATTCTCTTTATATACTTATTATTTATTAATGATTCATTCTATGTTAGTTCGGGGTTTAGCTTCCGAATCTGATTCCAGTTTAGGTTCTAAATTGGTCCCAACTACGAGTAAATCCTAAAATACATTTTTATCCCTAATGTGACATTAATCATATTAAGTTCGAGTATCTTAATATCATGCTAAGTTTTAATTCGGTATTTTAACCCACTCGATACACTCTAATTCTGATTAGTGTATCAAGTTTACTCTCGATGTAAGGAAATTTCATATTTTTTCATATATATATATATATATCTAAAATTAAGTGTTATACTAGATTTAATACGTATTAATATTATCATTATATTTTCCAATTCAACCTAATATTTTATAATTATCATAATTCTAATTATACATATTATCAATTAATCCATATTTATTACATAATTCCCATGTTAATTGCATTTAATACTCCAAGTGATATGATTATTTTACCACATCAAAGATTAACATTCCTAAACATCTAATTACCCTTTAAACTAGTAATTAGTCATTTAGTTACCTAATTAGTCCAAAATTACTATTTTTCTAATCATTTTGGGGCTAAAAAAATTCAAAAATTAATTTTAGAAAAATAGCTTGATAGCACTATTCTATATCACTTAATTAGTCTATAAAAAAAAATTGAGCTCAAAACTACACTCCTAAGCCTATTTATTTCTAATTCTAAACATGTTTAGTTTTGCTCAATTTATTAAACACCCTATATTTGTAGACGTACTTAAACTTAGTCACTATTTTTCCTAAATCTACATACAATAAAACATCAAAATAAAAAAATTAATAATTTTCTAGGCAAAATTAATAATTTTAATAAATTTTGTAAAATCAGACTAAATTTGGGACTCACCTAGTTCTTGAACTTCCAGCCATTAGAACCGGTCTAAGGCTTGTCAGTTGACCTAGACATTGGGTTTGGGGTAGGGTAGTGGTGGTGATCCAGTTCTAGGTGGTAGTGATCCAGATCCATTGGTTTGGCCCAATTGCTCTAATTGCACAGCTTTGTGTATTTTTTTATAAAACCCTAATTTTCTTCTAAATTTCAATGCTCTCAAATTTTTTTCAACTCCTAACAAATCAAATGAGCTCCTGAAATTTTTTGATTATTTATAGAGGTATAAAGCAAATTTTTGTGCATTAATTAGACAAGAATATGTCTATATTTCTTCCATTTTGCCTTTTAAGTGTTTCATTTTAATTGGTCCAAATTTTCTATTCTTTCACCTAGTTCCTACAACGCAAATCTAGATTGATCTCAACTTTTTTTATTTTTTTTATAATTTTTTTAATTATTTAGCAATTTTCTAGCAAATTTCAGCCAATTCAGGTAATTTCGCATATTTTTACCTACATGTAAATACTCCTAAATATTATTTAGGTTATTTTATAATTTTTTGTATGCATTTAATTTATCTCTAGTGATTCGTTAGTTATCGAAATACATTTTATACATTTTTGATAATTAACGAATAATATATTTAAAATTTGAAAATTTTATATTCTCTTATTTTATTACTTATTTTTTTAAATTCAAACTTATGGGGTCACTTTTATTAATATTTCTAGTTTTGTTTTATAATTTAGACTCAATCTAATCATTTAGCCGATTGCCCTAAACTTTATGTACTAAGTTCAATCCTACAATTACATGGTTTATATTTAAGGCATACAAAGCGCGTTTTGCAACTTTTCCACCACATTATTGTATATCTAGAAAACTCTAATGTAGCTACTCTAATACAAGCAACATCCTCATAGTTATAAAAGCCAAATATCTTTCTGATCTTTTCCTCCCAATCTAAGTAGCCATCAACATTACCAAACCCATTAAAGTTGGGAATCTGTACTTTGAGATGCTCGACTCCTCTGGGAGCTCTCAGTTTACATACCTCAATACCATCATATTACTCCTCCTCATCATACTCTTCAACCTCATCTAACTCTAGTCTCCTCCTAACAATCCTGTCGACACGTTGGGGTGGAGCTTAGTTCATATTAATTAGCTTTGGTGCTAATTTCTCTTCCATCTTCCTTCTCGGTCTTTCTCTCACCTCTTAACCTTATTCAATAGCAATTCTTTCCTTAAGCCTGGTCTCTAAGACCCTTTGTATAAAGACTACCAAATTGGCCACAATAACAATTAAGTCTTATAGCTACTCAATTGTACTTCGTGGGGTTTGTTGATTAACACGACCATAACCATGACTATCACTTTCAACATCGTTAATCTCTCCTTAGACATAAGGATTTGAATTTTTCAATGCAAAGCTTCAAAAACACTCCTCACATAAGAAGTTTCTACACGCACTTAGAAGATATGAATCAAACTATAAACTGCAAACTTGATTTGTCCTTCTAATGGGAAAATAGATTACAACAAAACAACATACTAATAGGAACTACTTTGGTATAGCTTTCGGTCATAACCTTAAGCTTTGATACTAGGATTATATGATGTACCTAGGAGCTCAGTAGTCACTATGACTTACCAAAGGAGATGGGAACCAAATGAGTCTTTTGAGATAACAAAGAAAATAGAATGGAGGGATCAGCAAAACAGAATGTAATAGCTTATGTAAAGCTACTCGGAAGATGTGACCTACCAACAAATACAACACAACTCAATACTTCGCTTAATATAATGCATAAGCTTAATTCATGGTCCATCTACCACTAATCTCGAGCTATTTGGCAAGATTAGATAAAAGTGTAAGTGCTTGGAGAGGAATCTCATAAGAACAAGTATATTCAATATTTGAAAAGGGTTTTATATATCCCTTTGGCTATAGTGAAAAGGGACTATTTATAGTAAGTCTCTAAGACAACATTACAATTCAGGAAAATTACAAAAAATAATAAAGAGAAAGGGATTCCTAAGATGTACATAAGGGGTAAGTAGAATATTGACGAAAATGAATAATAGTATAATGTCAGAAAAGTAATGGACAAGTGGCAGCTCATCAATGGGTCCATACTAGGAATTCTTTGGGTGCAATAGCTGAGCTAAGTTCATGGTACGGTAGCTGTAGATGGTAGTATCAAAAGTTGCCAAGACGAATGAAGGTTACTGCTGTATAGTCGTAGCAGTAATAGTAGTAAGCTAAAAAAGAAGGAGCTAATGTGTAGGGGCCTCAACTTTAGCACTCAGCAGGTTAGCCTCAACACATAGGGGTCTAGATGATTGGAGTAGGGCTTGATGATTGTAAGCCTCAGCCTCAGCCTCAGCCTCAGCCTCAGCACTCGATAAGTTAGCTTTGACAAATGAGGTGTCAACATTAGTGCAGGTAATAGAATAAAAGGGGTGTAGCCGAACTAAGCTCTTAAGGAGTTCACCTACCGTTCTTCTATATACTATATCTTGTCCTCAGTAGGCTAATGGGAGATAATCCTTCTAGAAAGAGATTGAAGGCCTTAAAGGCATGCATGAGTAAGAGGGCCAAAGGTCTGCAGTCCATCATCTAGTCTCTCAAAATGTGCCTTAGTATGAAATGATACCATTCATTCGATTTGAGTTCAAAATTAAAGACCAAATGCCCCGAACCTTTTAGAAATATAGGTCTTTCATATGTGTTTAGAAATAAATGGATGTCTTTTAAGGTGGAGGAGTCCCAAATTGCCTTTTTGTTTGGACTGGGGTTCGAGCTCAAAATGAGGTTTCATTAAATTTTCACAAGACTAAGGTTGTATATGTGTTTTGACTCAACTCATGGTTGGGCTCGGTTTTCTCAACAAACTAAGGGTTTTGGGTTAATCCAATTGCCTTTATAGGCTAAGGTTTTTGTTCGGGTCAACTACTTTAACAAAGCAAAGGGTTAGTGTTTTGGGTCGACTGTCTTGATGGGCTCAAGGTTCGTATTTAGGTTAGCCACCTTAACGAGCTAAGTGCTTATGTTTGGTTTGGCTACCTTAACAAGCCGATGGCTAAGTTAGCTACCTTATCAAGCCAAGGGTATGTATTTGGGTTGGCTGCCTTAGCAAACCAAGGGTTTATGGTTGGGTTGGCTGGCTTAATAGGCCAAGGGTTTAGGGTCTATCCTGAATTCTATAAGAAGTCGTATCCGTTAGCAACTTTTCTTTTCTTTCTTCTTTCTTTTCGAGTTTAGGGTTTGTCCTAACTTCTATAAGAATTTGTATCCATTAGCAACTTTTTCTTTTCTTTTTTTTTTCTTTCTTTTTGTATGAGAGAGAAAAATAGGGTTTTATTTTATAAGTAAGGATAGGGATTTTAAGGTCTTACTTACAAGCCCATGGAATTTATTTACATAAAGAGCAACAGTTAGATAAATATTATTAAAAGTCTATTTACAAAAAGGGAATACTAAAGAGTAAAGAATTACATGCTAAAGGGAACTTTTATTATCTTAACAAATTAGGGTATAGAGAAAAACAAAGGAAAGGGCCTAACATTTATTCTCGACTATTATTTAATGAAACTTGACATTTATTCTAGGCCCCTTAGCTATAATCTAAAAAACCCTAATCTAACTTTGTAGACGAACTTCAAGGTCTTCCAACATTTCATGGGTTTCTCCAATGACTTGCTTAAGAAAGGCTTTTAAAGCCTAGTTGTAAGATTCAGAAAATTTGAGCTTCTCTCTCAAATAGGCAATCTCAACTTTTAGCAGCTATTCATGAATCCTAAGGAGGTCTTATGGCATATTAATTCTCCTATTGTTCACTTGTTGGTCACCTACCATTATATATAGACAAGAATCATTTATCAACGAAACAAAAGAATACACATGGAAGCATGTAGATGCTAGAAACATTAGGTTAATACATCATTCCTTAAGTTGTAACCCTACTATTGATTAGGTGTTTACAAAATACCCTAACCTAATTAACCCCGAGTGATGGCTACACTACTATTCTTGAAGCCTACACAATGTCCACCCATCTTACTATCCTAAGATAGCTTGGCTCTAACCGTAGTTATCTAGCATCCTTAATGCAATCATCCCCTAATATCCTAAGTATATTGCATGCAAAAGTGAATGTTACAATTAAAAGAAAGAATATTTACAAGAAAAGAATCACAAAAAATGACATGGGTATTTTGAAAGACAAATTGATTTTAAAAAGTTTAGGTGGCTAACCCTCTTGACGTCTCCAATGGAGTCACTAAGTTGTCGAGCTTGAATTTCTCGATTTTTCATCTATTTTCCCTAATATAATTTATATCAAACCTTATACACATACAATATAAACCCTCGACTAAAATTAAAAAAAAAAAAAACCTAATTTTCTAAAGGACATTAAAACAATGTTTGGAATCACTACCGGACCAAAGTTAGAAAAGAGTTAAGTTAAAACCAATTGGGTTGATTGGTTATAACTTAGCTACCGATTTTCAATAAAATCAATTTTAAAAATGGTTTTTAAAAAACCAGAGTTTTGGATATGGGGGCTAATCTTTTAGATCCTAATGAGTATTACCTTAACCTTTCAAATTTGAATTTGCTTTCAAAATTACCTAAAAAGAGTAATAACAATAGTTATAATCTACAAGTAAACAAATGAATGACTTTTACACGTTAGGAAATAAAAAAGAAAATAATTTTAAATTTATTTATTTAAAAAAAATAAAATTTTTCATATTTTAAGTTGTCTTGTAATTTGTATACATATGCTTATGTATTCACTAGTTGAGATCATACTTTCATAGTTTATTCCTAAAAACTTTAGTAGGTGAATAATTTTTAATTTAATAAAATGTTCGTGTTTTAAGTTTTTTAACCTTTTTAATTTTGCTTTAAGAAAAATTCTAAAACAAGTCCTAATTGCTTATTGATTTAAAAATTTCTAGTAAAAAGAGTTTTATTAAATGGATTTTTATTTAAAAATATTTTCCTAACTAATGAAACAAACATTTTTTAATTTTATTATTTATTTTTATTTATTTATATATATATATTTTATTTCTTTTATTCTTGATTGTCACACCCCGAAGCGGCAGATCGTAACAGCTCCGCCATGTAAACCATCCTAAGATAAAAGTTGGCCTTACAACCGCTATCTTAGACCTGATCTACACAAGGCGTCCACGACAAACCCACTTTGAAGTAAACAGTTTATAATTTAAATAATTCATTTACCTAATAAAGTAAGAAAAGTTATATATAATCACTATAATTCAGTTATTACATTATTCAGAAATGAAAAGTAACAACATATGTGTTGATTCTTCAATGTTTTTCCTTACTCCCTAGGATCCAGCAGTTGCTAGCTTCAGAGTAGTTGTTGCCGCTTCTTAGCCAGTACCTGCACAACGTCTATAGGGATGTGAGCAACCACAGCTCAGTAAGTTAGGACGGAGGACTTAAAACTATATCATACACACAACAAGGTTTTCAATCACTTATTAGGTGCAATGCATGTGCAAGCAAATGCCATCGCACGATGTTGTCCGTCCCGTCGTGAGATTAGAGAAATTGCGCCCGCTCTAATCCGAGTTGAGGAGTTGCCGTTAATGCAACAGCTCACGACCAAACCCAGGCTTGTGTAATGGAGACCTTACTCCTCCCGCGACTACCTTCGAACCACTGTCTTCACCCTCGCCACGACCTCCTCTCCTGTCACTTAGTTCGACTGAGGATAAAGAAGAGACCATTTTGCAATCCTGCGCTATCCTTTTCGAAGGGGTTGGTATTTGGCCGAAGAGTCCTAAGTTCCCCTAACGGGTTGCCACGCATGTTCGATTATGATTACTGGTCATATATATTTGCTTAAGTCCAGTTTAGGGTATTCAATCATTTCATGCAAATCATACAATACATGCTAGAGCAACAAACAGAATCATAGCATCACCCATAATCAAGCACATGCACACATCCAACTATCTAACAAGCACAACCAAGCATAATCTTAAGCCTCCAAAATACAGCATCATATTAATCCCAACTTACCTCGACTCCTCGCTTGCTCACTCACTCGAGGTTTGACTTGCTCAGGCCATTGCCGATCATCCCTATAACACAAACGTGGTTTCAGCTTTTCATATAACTATTATAGGTTCGTTTTATCCTATAACGCTTATTGTTAGGTTTTGTTTAAGGTTTAATATGCCTAATTATCTAGGTATTAAGTCTTTCACAATTATTCTAGGTTTGGGGTTAGGTTCAGGTTCGGGTTCGGGTTCGGTTTTCGCATCGATTTCTAAATTAGGTTTTTAATTCGATTTTTAAGTAGTGTTTTATATTCCAACCCTAGAAATTCGTTTCAACCCATAATGTGAAATTAATCACATTACTTCCCGATCTCCTAACTACCATCATTACCCTTAGTCAGTATTTATTTTACTCGGTACACTTAAATCCGTATTAGTGTACCGAATTAGCTCCTAATGTGATAAATTTTTAAATTTTTCATATAATTCCATAAATTCAAGTTTCCTATCAGATTTATTGTACATTTTTATTATTCTCAAAATATCAATTTTTATTATAATATTTTCTATTTATTATATTTCTAAAAATTACATATTATATATTGTCACCTTTTATGTACATAATGCACTTCTAATATTTCTATCACCCTAATTACCATCTCTAAACATCAATTATCATTTCAAAATTTCTAAATTCATCATAAATCAGATTTTACTCCTAATTTCCCTAATTTACAAAATTAACTTAAAGTTAACTATTTTTCCTTATTAATCATTTACTACATAATTAACCTAATAATTACATCTAACACCCTAAATGCTACAAGTATCATACTCCATCAGGTTTCAACATCCTAAAACATATAATTATTCACTAAATCAGTAATTAATCATTTAATTACTTAATTAACCCTAAATTACCCATTTTATGCCTCATTTTAGGGCCTAAAAATTATCTAAAATTTTCAAAAATTAATTTTTGAAAACAGGCTTCATAGCACTATTCTATATCATCTAAGTAATCTACACAAAAATTTTGGGCTTGAAACTACACTCCTAAGGTCATTTATTTCTAAATCGAATTATGCTCGGTTTTGCACGATTTCTTAAGGAACCTATAGTTTTAGATGTGATTAAACTAAATCACTATTTTTTCCTAAATCTACATATAACAAAACCTTATAATAACAAGTTTCATAATTTTCTAAAACTATTTACTATTTTTACAAAATTACACAAGAATCGGGCAGGAAATCGGACTCACCAGTTTGGGTGGCTCCAGCCACCGCCGGCCGCCGTAGCCTTGTTGGCTGGCCTGGGTGCTACCACCACCGTGTAGTGGTGGAAGCCATCCACTCCCAACTGCTTGTCTGGTGTGGGTTCCCTTTGAAAGCCCTAATTGCACAGTTTTTTCTAATTTTTTTCTAAACCGAATTTTTCTCTCAATTTTTTCCTCTCTCTAATTTTCTCTGATTTGTATCTGGCCAAATGAGCTTCTGAATTTTTTTTGCTATTTATAGACAATTTTTGTAATTATTATGCATTAATTTGATAAGACTTTGCCCATTATCCTTGATTTTCGGCTTTTATGTTGTCAAATTTTTATTGGTTTATTTTTCTTTTGCAGATTTGGACCTGCCATGGCTTGATCTTGATTCATCTTATCCTATTCTGATTTTTTTTATCTTTCCATAATTAATTTATAATTTTATTTAATTATTTACTTAGTTTTTGGCCAATTTAGGTAATTTTACGTATTTTTATCTATACGTAAATACATGTAGGGTACACGTGAACATTCCTAATTATTATTTTAGTCATTCTAAAATTTTTAGTATACATATAATCTATCTTTAGTAATTTATTAGTTATTTGATTACACTTTTCGCATTTTCGGTAATTAGTACTTACTATGCTTAAAATTTGAAAATTTTATAGTATCCTATTTTATTACTTATTTTCTTAAATTCAAGTTTACAGGATCAGTTTTACTAATATTTCTCTCGTTAGTTTATAATTTGGGGTTTGATCAGATTCCTTAACCGATGGTCCAAAACCTTATGTTCTAAGTTTAATCTTATAGTCAATTGGCTTAACTTTGGGGTTTATATTGATCGAAGCATACTAAAAAAAGAAATAAAACAAAGCTCTCTCTTTTTATTCCTTTTCTTTTTTTTTCATTTCTTTGCTTTTTTTTATTTTCTTTTTCTTCTTCTTTTTTAGATCCTTTCTTTTTTATTATTATTACAATACAATGGAGCACTAAAGAGAAGGAAAAAATAAATAAAATGCAAATAAACAAAATAAATGAAAAAAGAAGTAGGATCGGACCAAATCCAAGTAAGACACAGTAATTCGAGTTAAACTTAGATCGTTTGACCCAAGTCACATGCGCAACATGTAGGAATAAGAAAGAAGGAGAAGAGTGATACTCGATGGGGTTGTTTCCGAGCATTTCAAGTAGCAAAACAAGCAAGTGACTTAAGTTTTGTGTGTTTTTTATTAACAAATAGGGGGGAAGGTGAATTACTACAGTATATGGTACAGTTTTGGGTGGTGTTTGACTTCGAATGGCAACAAGTGGTAGTGTCTCCTTCGAGTAGCGGTTGCTAGGCTTCAAAAAGGGGTTGGGTATTAGGTTTTAGGATACCACAAGTACAGTCATAGCATCAATTTCAACCATGGAGTAGCGTAGTTTAGTGTTTCAAATTAGGAGTTGTGATGGCTAAGGTAGCATTTGAGGTTGTTCGTTGAAGGTAATGAAGCCATAGTAGAGAGGGATAGAAGTGACGTTAGGACACTTAGATGGCAAGGAACCCATAAAGTGGTGGCCTTACCTAGAAATAACCACAGAGAGAGAGAGAGAGATAGAGAAGGTGCTACACAAGTTTGCAGTAGAGAGAGAAAGAGTTGCCACTATGTTCTTAAGTAATTTTGGGTATATCTTGATGACCCAACAAGCTTAGTGATGCTCTATTTATAGTTTTTCAAGCTCATCTAAACTTATAAAGCTCACTAAAGTTAGAATCAGCCAGTGATGACCGACATATGCGATCTTTGATTTCGACCAAAAATACTAAGATTTTTGTGTTTAATCCACATGTAGGAAGATAAACTTACTTCTATTAATATCTGGTAGCTTAAATTTCTACTTTGATGCTTGGATTAAAGAGAAGCTTAAATATCGGATTTTGGTTTTTTGCCATTTTTAGAGCTTGATTCAACCACCTAAGCTTATGAATCTAGACATAAAATGGAACGAAATTAGAATTAGGCAGTGTAAAGCACACAATTCCATCATTAATTTGATGGAAATTGTGTGTAAAACTTGAAAAAAAAAAGAGCTAATGGGATAAGGAAGAAAAAGGAAAGAAAGGGAAGGAGACGATGATGTTACGCTAAGTGGGCGTTACATCAATCATGAAGACCTGTGGCTTTTTGCCACGTGTTTAGCAAGACAAGTGGCCTAAGGAATGTTCAACACGTGGTAGTAAGGAGGAATAAAAAATAAATAAAAAGCACATGGCACCTAATGTAAGTATTTAACCATATGAGCTGTTGGCCCATGCCCTATTATCTATTACAAGTAAATTGTATATAAGTTATAAAACCACTTAAAATTACCTAAATAGATAATAAACTAAACCAAACCCATTGACCTCAACATAAGCTCTTTTCCTTAAAAACTACTTTTCTAAAAGTATTTTAAAAAAAAAAATAGATTAATTTTTTATGTTTCTTATTTTTTTAATTTTCTATTTTTTATTTTTGTAAGATTTTCTATTTTTGTATTTTGTTTCTAAATTTTTCTATTTTTGTGCTTTTCTATTTTTTTTTTATTTTTTTTTATTTTTCAAATAAAAACCCTTTCTACTTATTCTAAAAACATATTGAAATTAAAAGAGGACAAAATGAGGTGTCTACAAATATAATAAATTAACCATTAAATTATTTTAATAATCATAATACTGTTTTTCTCTCTTGTGAAATAAATCTTCTCCATATCTTATCAAGCTTGTGGTTAGGAGCATGATCCATGACCATAAATAGCATGTTCATAGGGAGTTTAAGTCATGTCCAATTACAGTTATAGTCTCTACACATTCCCTTCTTGTTTTGTGATCTTTTCTCCCTTCTTTAAATTTATTCATTCTTTCTTCTTCTCCTTTATAATGAGACTCAAAAGGTTTTCTCGACTTCAAGCAAACCCTCTAAAATCCACTGAGAAACCCTATAAGATTGTCATGGATCTTACTAATCAACATATTGAGTCCAATGAAGTTTCTCACAACAACAATATTGAGAATAATCCCAACCCTAATGATCAAAACTCTGTTTCTAACCTAAAGCTTGTTTCTAACCAAGACCTTGACAATGAGAATCAAGAAAGTAGTAATTATGAGAGTGTGGCCACAAAAATTGAGGAATTAGAGGAAGTTGAAACTCCCATTGAGGAAAAAGACCAGAGGGCTTCTTAAAGAAGGAAATCCATGAACAAAGCAAAAAAAAAAAACCTTTAATTTCAAAGTCTCCCTAAAGAAAACTAAAAGAGCTCCACTCATGGACAAAAGAGGAAAAGATCATTAAGTTCTAACAAAGATAAAAAAAGAAGGTTAGAAAGTAGTTCAGAAAATTAAAGGTAAGCCTATTCAATCAAATTATTTTCATTT
This sequence comes from Lumnitzera racemosa, assembly GCA_024138005.1. Lineage (NCBI taxonomy): Eukaryota > Viridiplantae > Streptophyta > Magnoliopsida > Myrtales > Combretaceae > Lumnitzera > Lumnitzera racemosa. Next base: position 73,290,449 of record JAMXBC010000007.1, on the reverse strand, counting down.
TCCCTATTCTTCAAAAAATGGTTTAAGTTATGATAAGATGGTGAAGAGTTTAGGATGCAAGAAAATCTATCATATAAATGAAGTTGTGAATGGTGAGATAGTAGTTAATTCTTATAACTCAAAGTTTAGTAAGAAAGAAGTTGTTAAGTCAAAAATTAAAGGTAAGAAGATTGAAATTACCAAAAAAGATTTAGTGAAATGTTTTATTTGAAGGGTATGGAAGATGATAGGGAATTAGGTAATATGTCTAAAAAGGAACTATTCAATATGTTGAATGATGGAGTCTCAATTAATGATGAAAGGAATGTTTTTGTGTTCGATTTTGAACGAATACTGAGGTTACTGCATAAGTTGATTGTTAGTTGTGTCCTGCACAAGAAAGGCAGTACTATAACGGTATTTGTAGAGGATGCTTTAATAATTTTAGCTATGAAACTAAAAAAGAATGTGGATATTACTGGTCAAATCTTGAGGCACATGAAGAAAAAGAGAGATAGCAAGCCTAATGGAGTAGTTATGATGAAGTTATTGAGGTTCAAAGGGATAAAAGTGCCTAAAATGCCTATTCTAAGCAAGAAAATTAGTAAGGTAGTTTTCAACCATATGGCCATTTTTGTATGGGACAAGTTGTAGTTTATTGAAGACTTAGCCCATTACATTCATCTAAGAAACAAGAAAAGAACTTTGGATTTTAGTGCATATGGAATTGATGGGGAGAATGCAGCAAATGGACTAAGATTTGATGACTTTGAACTTTCAAAAAGTGAGTTAGAAAGTCCAATTGAGGATCCTAAAGGAAGGGGTAAGAAGTCTGTTAGGTCTATGAAGAAGTAGAAAAAGCAATATGTGCTAGTGACAGGGGGAGACCTCAACATTAGGAAAAAGAAGGCCAAGATAGAGTTAGAATCTAAGTTAGAAAGTGACTTAAAAACTATAGCAGCTGACATAAGACAATCTTTTGCCGATCCTCTTAGTGTGAACAAATTGGACCTTAAGAAGCTAATTGCCAAGATAATGGAAGAGAGACTACGAGGATAGAATCTTTAAGGAGAGCCAAATTCAACACCTATGGAGAAAGATTCTTCTCTAAATTTGGATACCCAACCTTCTGATCACCATCACATTGTATCACTAGTTCACCTTTCTCCATTATCTATCTAAATACCTCCTATAACACAATCAAATCCTAAAGTTGATGTTTTTCCTGCTACTCCTATTGAGGAGATAAATCATAGTGTTCGTTCTACTACTTCTAAGCCAATTCTTGAATTAGCTCAAAGTTTATCTTTTGATCTAGTACCATATGTACCACGATCATCACTCCTTTCATCCATTCTAGCAACAAATCTTCCTACTGTATCTATTTCATCTTCTTCAAGAATACAAACAAGTCTAACTGCTAAGTACAAAAGAACCAAATCTATGGCTCATAAGAAGACCAATTCGAAATAGAAGTAGATTTTCATTTCTTGTTTCGTCCATGTTATTCCAGTTTAAGTCGATTAGTTCAATTGGGTCTATGACTTGTTCTATCAAGTCAAGTATGTTTTAATCATTTTAAAGTCAATCCAATCTAGTTTATTATATTTTATTATGTGAAGTTGTATCATGAACCATGTATATCATCAAGACAATCATGTAACCTGCTATTGGAGTTTTGATTTAATGCAAATTGACATTTTCCTTCATCTCTTTGACCATCAATCTATCTGAATTTTATGTCTCATGTTTAAGGCTAGAAAATACAAATGGAAGATGATATCAAAAAGGGGGAGTGATTGAGGAAAACAAAAAAATTACACTTCTTAAAAAAGGAGATTAAATAAAATCTAGAAAGTCTAAAAAGAAGAAGGAGGAAAATTGTTTAAATCTGTTAATAAACAAGTGTTAAAATTTGTAACTTTTGCTCTTTAATTACTGCTATTGTAGTCTTGGATTATGCTACATTTTTTTTAAAATGATGTTTTGTTATCATTAAAAAGGGAGAGAATGTTTAGTTCTCTCTTGGCAAATTTTAAAATGAATCTAATAAGTATAAAAAGTGTACAGGGCAATTATAAGTAAAATCATATTAAAGAAGAAAATGAAGAGTATAAATTGCTTTGTCAGAATGTATATCCGAACATAGGTAAAAAAGTATATTAGCAAAAGAAGTGTTGATAGAATTCAAAATCATGATCAAAAAGATAATCTAAGCCAATCTTTGAATAATTTAAATTATTTAAGTTGGACAATTTTTTAATGAAGACCTATCTCCATTTTTATTATGTATATTAGGAAAATATGCTCAATTCCATTCCACTAAGTTAGTTTAAGTCTATGGGGATTTGAAGGTAGATTTATATTTATCCTTTGAACATTCAAGAATCAAATTTAAGGAGATGATTTGAATAATTAAGTGAAAAATTCATTTTAGAAGGTTATTAAGCTAACAAGAATGCAAAGCTTTTAGAAACGCTAAGCAAGCCTATTCATCTTTGAAAGGAATCAGTAATTATGGCAGGAAGATTAAAATTTCAAGAAAAGTGAACTTATGAATATGATGCATGAGTTTTTTCTTTAATATCTGGATCTAGTCAAGTGAGATATAACAGGAAGTTTAAATCTTACGTCGGATAAGAGTTTTTGTATTTTGAATTTAAAAGATCAGAGCTACAATTTTTAAGATAAGGCTCAATATTTTTAGATTATATTTGCAACATAATAGATAAGGTTGAATCAAATTAAATCTTATATGCTTCAAAGGATTAGCTATGGGTCAACATGTGTAGATTTTAAGGAGATATCTTAAAGGGTATTGAGGCTAAGATATGGTACAACAAGATATAATTTTATCTAAATTACAAGATATTTGATTTTAAAATTTTTTAAATTCAATAGAGTCTTGAAACTCTTGGATTAGATTTAACCAATTACAAAGTCAAAATAAATCAAGTTCTGCATGAAAGACATCAAGAGATAACAACAATCATTCCAATTTTTAAACAATTTAAAAAATAAAAGAGAAGAAAAGTTTGAGGAAGATTTTTCTGCAAGCTTAGACCCATCCAATGACTAGCTTTTTCTGTTCTTGGTTCTAGTTCACATCATCTTAGTATCAGAGTAGATGTTTTGTTCAAGTTGATTGTGTTTTCAGAGTTTTGTTATACTTTGTTTTACGTATGTGAAATAGAGCAAGTTATTATGTTCATTTGAGCACTATGTTGTTAACAGTTAATTTCTTGAAGTGTTTGTTTGAGCTTTGAATCTATGAAGAAAAATGACTGACCTGAGTATAAATGTTGGTACTAGCGATGACAATGGAGTTATCCACCATGGACGACAGTCCTAAGGAACTCCCAGAAACACTGACGAGAAACTTGATGAGGTAACTAATCTTTTAATGGATTTAACCTAAGCTATATATGCATTGTCTTATCAACCCATTGAGGCTACGCAAAATACCCCACAAGTTGCTCAGCCTGTTAGAGGTCAAAACCCAACTCAACCTGTTTAAGGTGGAAGAGTAAGCGGATAAGTGAAGAGAAAGATTGATTTGGCAAGAATGGGAGGCGAGGAAGAAGAAGAGTATTTTGAAGAAGAGCATTTATGAGTCCCCAAAGCATCCGACCATGTGAAGCTTTGAATTTCGAGTTTCAATGGATTTGGAAATGCTAATGAATACTTAGATGTTTGACTACTGTCAATACGAGGATTATGAGAAGGTGAGAATTGCTACTGTTAAGTTCTCTGGATATGCCGCCATGTGGTGGAAGAATTTTCAGGCCATGAGCAGATGAATGATACCGAGAGATTAATACTTGGCCAAAGATGAAGAGAATACTCAGAAACAGATTCGTGCTGGAAACCTATCTTTAAGATACTTTCACTCGGTTTTAGGAGCTGAAACAAGGAGGCTAAATAGTTGACGAATATGTTTAAGAATTTTAAATGCTTATGATACATTGCGAAGTAAAGGAACCACTAGCTCAAACAGTCTTAAGATTCATCACTGGGTCGGTAGGAGACATTAGAGAAATTGTGAAGCTCCAACGATTTGACACAATAGATGAAGCTATTAGGATTGCCCAGTAAGTAAAAAGCCAAAGGAGGAGTTAACTAACGGCTAAGGTACCAACTAGTCAACCTGAACAGATAAGTCACCAAGCTCAATTGAATACAAAGTCGAACAGAAAGATTGATGTCTAAGCTAAGCAGAATGGTTAACCCGATGGTGAAGTGCCAACTCGAACTTATGAGATGGGGCAAAGGTCTAACAGGAAGACAAGCTAGATCAAGTGCTTCAAGTGTCAAAGCTTTAGACATATGATTGCTTAGTACCTAAACCATAGAACAATGGTCATCAAGGTAGACCTCTCGAAGCTAGAAGTAGACAATACAGATGAAGAACCCAAGGAGGAGGAGGTCCCTGCTAAGAAAGAAAATGCCAAGAAAAAGTTGATTAAGGAGGGCATGTTTGCTAAAGATTTAGACAAATTACTCATGGTCTCCAACGCTCTATGAATGTAAAACCCTTACAAGAGGAGGAGCAGAGAGCGAATTTATTCCATACCACCTGTAAGGTGAATGATTAGGTGTACGCCCTCATCGTGGATAGTAGAAGTTGCACCAATGTGGTATCAGCCAATCTTGTTTCAAAACTGAAGTTGCCAACTATTGCACATCCAAGACCATACAAGTTGCATTAGTTGAGTGAGAAAGGAGCATTACATATCACTCGACAAATACTACTACCAATCACTATAGGGAATTACTCTGACTAAATTCTCTGCAACGTACTACCTATGTGTGCTTTCCACGTATTGCTAGGTAAGCCATGATTGTTTAATAGGAGAATTATATATGACAGCTACAAGAATATGTATATGTTCGAGAAGGATGACTAAAAGATCACACTAAATCTGATGCCGCTAAGAGAAGTTAATAAGTTACAGACAAAACTTACTCGCGGATCGAAGAAAGCTTTGGTGATGAGTAGAGCCGAGTTCTAAGAGGCCATCAATACTGATGAGCCAATCCCCTTGTTGGTCAAGCAACTATTAGAAATGAAGGAGCAGCGTAAGCTACCCTGAGAAATCAAAGAGTTGCTACTAAATCTGATGCCGCCAAGAGAAGTTAATAAGTTATAGACAAAACTTACTCATGGATAGAAGAAGGCTTTGGTGATGAGTAGAGCCGAGTTCCAACAGGCCATCAATGCTGATGAGCCGATCCTCTTGTTGGTCAAGCAACTATTAGAAATGAAGCAACGGCATAAGCTACCTTAGAAACAGATGAATATGCTGACCTGTTCCCAAAACAATTACCTGAGGGGTTGCCCCTAACTTGAAGCATAGAGCACTATATTGACTTAGTAGCCAGCATTGTACTGCCGAATAAGCCTGCTTATCAAATGAATCCTGAGCAAGCTTCTGAGTTTCAACGTCAAGTTAATGAGTTACTGGAGAAGGGCTATGTAAGAGAGAGTCTCAAGGCTTATCCTGTATTTGTGCTTTTAGTGCCGAAGAAGAATGGAACCTAGCGAATGTGTGTAAATAGCCGAGCTGTGAATAAGATCACAATCAAATATAAGTACCCAATCCTAAGGCTACAAGACGTGTTGGATAAGCTCAGTGGAGCTAAGATTTTCAACAAGATTGATCTTAAATTTGGTTACCATCAAATCTACATGAGGCTAGGAGACAAGTGGAAGACTGCATTCAAGACTCGACATGGACATTACGAATGGATAATTATGCCCTTTAGCTTGTCAAATAGCCTGAGTACTTTCATGAGACGAATGAACCATGTACTGAGATATCTTATTGGGAAGTGTATCGTAGTGTACTTTAATGACATCCTAGTCTACAGTACCGACATACCGAGTTAATGTAAACATCTCAAAGCAGTGCTAAACATCCTCCATGCTAAGAGACTATTCGATAATCTAAGAAAGTGTTGTTGTTGCTAAGAGGAAGTAGTTTTCTTAGGCTTTGTAGTCAATGGCGGAAGTTTGTGAGTTGATGATGAGAAGATCCAAGAAATTGTCAAGTGGCCGACTCCTACTACTTATGCCAACGTGAGAAGTTTCCATGGACTGGCTTCATTTTATAGAAGATTCAACAGGAATTTCAACACCCTTACCATACCACTTACTGAAATAATGAAGAAAAACACCGACTTCAGATAAGGAGAAAGGGAAGAGAGGAGCTTTGTCAAGGTAAAAGAAAGATTGACCTTCGACCTAGTGTTAGTACTACCTAACTTCGACAAAATTTTTGAGCTAAAATACAATGCATCAAGCATTGGAATAGGTGTTGTCCTAATGTAAGAAGGTCAACCAATTACCTTCCAAAATAAGAAGCTCCAAGGACCCCAGTTGAATTACTCCGTAAACGAGAAAGAACTTTTAGCACTGATCTGAGCACTACAAGTATGGCAGCACTATTTATTGCCGAAAGAATTTGTCATATAAACTAACCATGAATCGCTAAGGTACCACTAAAGTCAGACCAAGTTGTCGAAGCAGCAAGCAAGATGGGTTAAATTCCTTGAATGATTCAATTTTGTAATAAAATACAAGTGAGGAAAGGCAATGTAGTTATCAATGCTCTTTCAAGAAGGCATGCACTTTTATTTGAATTGCAGACCGGCCATTAGGGTTCACAAGCATCAAAGAACAGTACTCTGAAGATCTACACTTCAAACCCATAATTTCAAAATGTGTCAATGGGAGAACAATAGATGAGTATCATGTAGAGGATGGCTACTTATTCCGAGGCAAAAAATTATGCATGTCGATCTGTTTACTAAGAGAGCTACTAATCAAGGAAGCTCACAGTGGAGGACTCTCCAGATGTTTTGGAGAAAGGAAGACCTGTAAACTGTTGAATGACCGATTCTTTTAGCTGAGAATGAGGAGAAATGTGCACTAAGTTGTCGTAAGCTGTGCTGTATGCTGGAAGGCCAAGTGCCAAGCCAAGCAAGGGAAAGCAATGCCTTTTCCTGTTCCAACAAGGCCATGGACTAAATTGAGTATGGACTTTGTTTTCAGACTGCCGCAAACTGCCCGAGGTAAAGATTCTATAATGGTCGTTGTAGATGGGTTCAGCAAGATGGCACAATCTATGCCCTGCACCAAGCCTAACAACGCTTTGGCTATTGCTTCTCTTTTCTTACAGGAGATTATGTAGATATACGACGTATCAAGAAGTGTAGTCTCTGATAAAGACCTAAAGTTCTTGAGCCATTTCTGGAGAACCCTGTGGCATCGACTAGTGACCAAATTACTCTTCAACACCTCATGTCACCCCCAAACTGACGGCCAAACAAAGATAGTTAATTGGACTTTAGGGTCATTGCTCCAAGCTGCAATGGGTAAGAATTTGGCTGATTGAGACGTCTACTTACTAGTGGTTGAGTTCACTTACAACCAAACAGTATATGACACCACTAAGTAGACTCCTTTAGAAGTTGTTTATGTATTCAATCTTAAGTTACCCTTCAACCACACCCTTGTACTAGTACCCACATAAGAGGACCCTGACGACTCAACTAAAACACAATCCCTTCAGTACATATACGATAAGGTCACTCGGCATATCAACCAAGCTACTAAAAGAATGCGAGAAAAGACCAAGGGTAGGACAACTAAACAATTTCAACTGGGAGAGTTGGTATGGCTATACCTCAACAAAGGACGATTCCCGAACAATAGGAGGAACAAATTATCTGCAAGACCAGAAGGACCTTTCAGAATCCTCCAAAAGATCAATGATAATGCCAATAGATTGGAATTGCCCAAAGGATATAGGGTTTTTGATGCCTTCAACATTGCTAACCTCAATCCGTATCACCATGATGGAGAACTGAGTGAAGACCATTCAAATTTGATCCCAAATCTAAAACAACCTAGAGGGAATGATAGAAATCAAGCTACCAGACCTCTAACCTGCAACCGAACCCAAAGACTAGAGGGACTGGTACGATGAATCCTTCTATTCTATCCAACCCCTATCGAGGTCAAGTATTTCCTTACTGAGTTACCCTTCATGTCGAGTCATATGATTGCCCATCTTTCTATAGTACGCTAAATTGAAGATTACCCAATCGCGTAGGATCCGACCAATTATTCGGCATCTTCCTTGCTAAAAAGCCAAGAAAGAGAGAGTTCAGACTGACTAAGCCAACTCTACTTGGATAAGCCAGCTGTTTGTACTTTTTGTCCACATCTTCTGACAACCTCGCTAATGTAGCATCGCTACGTATATAGTATCATGTGTAAAATCCGTTGCACCAATGATTGTTTTTCTTGTATATCTATTTTTACCCCCATTGTCTCTTATATATTACTTCCTTAGGAAATGCCCTTTTGTCTTTTCCTTTTTTGGCAAGTTGTTCTAACTTATGGGTATAAATACCCTTGTACTTTAGCTGTAAGAACAAATTATTCTGAATACACTTGAATATTTTCTTTCTTGCATAAACACTGTTTACTCTCGGCATCACTCTTATCCTAACCCTTAAGCAAGGCTAGGTGGCAAGTAACCTCAATGGACCAATTCGTGTATCATATCGAATTGTGCTGTTAGTTTTCGGAAGTTCCATTAGTACAACATATCCTCTAGAGTTGTTCGTAGATTTTGTTTACCTTTCGTTCGTAATTCATTGCTTTCGTACCTTCTTACATTAGTTCTTTCGAGCTTTCTGCAAGCTTAGACCCATCCAATTACCAGCCTTGTCTATTCTTGCTTACAATTTGCATCAGGATTAGTTGGCAGTTGTATAATGAGATTGTACTAAGTTATAACTGTTGCACCACTTTGCCAAGTTTAAACCAAATATATAAGTAAGTCAAGCTTCAAAGCCGATCAGATGGACTAAGCCCTTATTAAGCTTAACCAGAAATAACATTAGTTGGTCTCTCAGTAGCTAAGTTGTTGAGTAACATGTTAGGGCGAAATCTAACTATCAACATTTGCCACCCAAATCTCGTAATCGAGAATTCAACTATGGGAATGAATAAAATTTAATACTCAGTCCAAGCAATTAGATGGCAAAAGCTAGAATCAAGCATTCTTAAGATGCTAAGTAACATACTGGGGTATGGGTTGTCCTTCGGATTAGCTTGTATGTAATTTTTAATTTTTGAAACATATCATATTGGATTCTAAGTGAAGGTCGTAACCTTTTACTTTCCTGTTCATTCACTTTTCTGCAATGATACACATAACAATTGTCATACCAGTCATTATTGCACTGCAAAGTCTATTAACTGTTAATGATACCATATACCTCATATATCTAAACATTGACACACGTCATTCATCATGCCTAATCATCTAATCAAATCTTACATCCTTATCAAAAGTGCATTAGAATTTTTAGAGGGGTCTACTTATATATAAAAACTTTTTCATTCTAATTAACATTTCTTGGTCCTTTCTCATTCATATCCACTTTTAGAATTTTCCTTTACTTTCACGATCTCTTTCTGCGAATTCTTACGTTGTCGAGCAATCTTCAACAACTTAAACTTCAATAGGTATGGTTCAAAGCGTCATTCATCAACTTATAACTTCAGACTCTAAAGTAACTGTATTCGAAGCTCCTTCTACACCCCACACCCCACAACCCAAACCCCTTCCCTTCTTCCCTAAAAGAAGGAACAATTCAACATCTTCTTATGGTAGTTTAATAGATAATATGATGGAGTGATGGGAAAAACTCACTCGCATTAATGCTATTCTGTAGATAACTACCTAAATGATAAGGAGGAAAGGTCAATTGCTAGGTATTTGTATAATAATGTAATTTATAACATTAATTCTCCAAATAGAGTAGTAAGTAGTGTTATTAAGACGCTCTTTGCGAAATATAATAAGTACTGGCAGGATCTCCCCAATGCATGGTATCTACGTAGGCCGAGAATGGATGAAAAGGTGTATTTTTTGATAGACCATGAGTTCCATATATATTTAAAATATCGCAATTTTAGGTTATGTCTTCCACTCTCCATGTTCTAAAAACAGTTTTTTAATTATTTTCAGGTTACATCAAGTGTGTTTTCTCCCAATACTTATAGGCTCTTCATCACATTTGAGATCATATGTGAAGAGATTGAGGTTAGAGCAACAGCCTAATTATTTAGATACTTTTTCTCAATAAGGGAGCAGCCTGATGGTTGGTATTTTGTAGTAGCTTAGCATGGGTGTAAATTCATGGATGGGTTAGAGTCTAAAATCCATAAGTGGCATGATAAGTATATCTCTATGAGGTCAAATGAGGATTTGGATTTTTAGACTCAATGAACCAAACCCATTCACACTAAAGACATTGAGTTACTACCGAATGATGCTACTGCAACTAAGAAAATTCAAGAGAGGAGAGAATAAGATGTTCCTCTAGGATGCTGAGAGGATTATAAAATGATATGAAAAGGGGGAGCTAATCTTCTTTGAAAAAGAAGGTAGGTGTTGGTCTACCTACCATGCCAAGTAAAGCTATAAGAGTAAAGTTTTTCTTATGACTTGAGGGGAGAATAGTTTCCTTTAAGATTCGCTGGATACAGACTTATAAGTTTTTTAATTTTTCCCTTCTCTTGTTTATAATACTCTTATTTCTTTTATGTAAGCATGGGTACAAGGGATGTGGATCCCATGAAATTATTGGCTTAAGCAAAGGCTAAGAAACAAAAGCTTAATAATCATACAACTACTAAAGTTCTTGTTATTCAGCACCTATATAGAAAAAAACTACTCAAGAGAAGGTCATGAAGGAGATTGTTGCACCAAAGAAGAAGAAGGAAACCCCTTCCGTTGATAAGGATCAAGATATTGAGTAGATAAAAGCCATTAGGATTGCACGGCTTAAGGTAATTCCTTCTACGATAAATACCCCTTAGGAGAAAGTGCCGAGAGAAGCCACCTAGGATATTGTTGGTAATAGTAATGCCGAGGTTATTCCTTAAGAGATGGTAGACAACCAGTCAAACCAAATAAATGCTGAGTCGAGTCTCAAAAAGAGAAGTGGGAAAGAGCTTGTTGACCAACCTCTGTCCAAGAAAAGTAAGGGTTTAGAGAAGAAGACGAAGGAGCCTTTAAAAAATAAAGCTCTTAGCATTAGTTCTACCAAGTTAATCCCCAATCATGAAGTAGGTGAATACTTTATGCCATGCTGGAGCCACAATATCTTACACACTAATTTAGCTTTAGGTGATATGACCAAGTCCTTAGCCCTAATGAAGGAGGTCATTCTTCCTAGGGACAAAGAGATTTTGAAGAAGGATGTAGACAAGGTAAGTGGTTGCGATAAAGGCCATATTGCCACCAAACTGTATGATGTAAGTTCAATAACCATAACCTTTTTCATTTATGGCTTATGTCCTGTTGCTAACCTAATTTTGTCCACATGCAGATTAGCAGCTATGTTTTGATAGCCTTGGATGAAGCTATTAAAGAAATGAAGAAGGTATTATTTAAAATTCTATTACTATGCCAATAAGAAATTAACTTATTTAACTTCATTAATTTATTGCAAAAAGTTGAAGATGCTTATAGCTCCTCAAAAGCTCAAACTGTCACGGTCGAGAACAAGACGACTAAGGCTGAGATAGAGGCCAAGAATCTGTAGGAAGAGCTCTCTACCGAGAAGTTAGCACATTCTTTGGTAGCTAATGAGGTCCCAAGCCTTAAGACTAAGATTGAAGAGCTCTATAAAGAGATTGAAGACTTGAAAGAGGAGCGCTGTAAAAAATGAGAAGAATGCTGGGGATTGGGAAGAATGATAACCTCGATGAATGATGAGGAGGACAAGCTGAGAGTCTAAATAAAGAACTTAGAGATAAACAACTCTAAACTCGAAGCTCATGTTGCCGAACTAGAGGAGATGGCAAAAAGGAAGCACTCTGTTGAGGAAGCACTAGATATTGTGACTTCCAGACAACAATATGAAAGATTGCTCCAAAAGAAGTTCTTGCAGGGGTCTAAGTAGCAAGGAAAGAAATTTTAAAAGTTCACCTTGGTTATGTACTATCATGGCTTAACTTTTTCAATGTTGATGATGATGATGAAGAAGAAGCCGGCGAAGAATTAGAGACAAAGGCTCAAGGGCAGGGTAATAATATTCAAGCTAGTGTTGAAGTTCTTACCGATGATAAGGAAACATCATTGAAGGAGACCCCCTATATCTACAAGAGACCTCCAACTCTTCCAAAACCCTCAATGTTGATTGAGAAATAAGCTCTAAGAAGGTCCCAAGTTCTGCTGATCAAGAATTCCATCTAATCTTAAAGAAAGAATGTTTCAGACTCTGAACAAAGTCAATTAATTTTTACTTTGTTTCCACAATTATTCTATGGACTTTATGTAGTCGAGAAGCCAACCTTTTGGTTGAAACTAACTTATGTTTAGCGTCTTAATGCTTTTGCTTATCAACACATTTTATTTTATGCACATTTTATACTTATGTTTTGTAGACAAAGCATCCGTTAGCTGTATAGGATGTGAACATTGGTGTCTATTTTCTTTAGCCATAAGATTTCCTACTGAAGGCAGCTTAGAGTTTGTTAGCTCTAATTACTCAACATACTTTTTCAAAGAACATTTGACGTCATTCATTAATCAATAGTAAGCTCATTAACCATCATAGGTCGAAACTTATTAAGTATTAGTTCATTCACTATATAGCTAGAACTTCATTATCCCATTAATTATATATTGATTAGGAATCAAAGTGATGGAAAGTAGAAATACTTGTAAGCATGAAATGAACATTTAATACTTGAACGAAAAGGAGGCCATTGCCTCACAAAGTTCAAAAAGGGAAAATAAAAACAAACTTAAATTGAAAGGGAACTATTCAAAGTAACGCTTTAGATTTTCGGTATTCCACGCCTAAGCTATAATTGTTCCATCTAGCCTTTCTAGTTGATAGGCCCCATCGCCTATGACTTCCCGGGTCTTAACAGGTTCCTTTCAATTTACGATGAGTTTCCCTTGATTTTCTAATGCTCCAATTGCTTCTAATTTTCTGAAAACCAAATCTCTAAGCTGAAATACCTTATGTTTACCTTATGATTGTAGTATTTGACCGCTTTATGCTAATATGCAGCAACTCTTGCCCTTGCAATATCCCCAATCTCCTTAATTGTATCTAAATTGGCTATAAGCCCAACCTGATTTTCCATAATACCAAAGTTCCGTATTCAAAGATTAGGTAAATCCAACTCAATCAGTAGAATAGCTTTCGATCCATACATAATCCTAAAGGGTGTTTCACCAGTTAAAGTCTTGTAGGTGATACTATACCCATATAAAACATTTAACAATTCATTCGTTCATTTACCCTTAGCTTGATTAACTCTCCTTTTCAAACTATACGGGATAGTCTTATTAATAAATTCCACTTATCCATTGGTTTGGGGATGAGCCATTAAGGTGTAATTCAGATAAATGCCATGTTTCGCACCAAAATGCTCGGAACTTATTGTTATCGAACTATGGTCCATTATTAGTAACTATCATAAGTGTTCTCCAAACCTTGATATGATGAAATTGAAAATGAAAGCCTCGACCTTCTGTTCGATGACTTTAGCCACTGGTTCAACCTCAAACCACTTAGTAAAATAATCCACGACAACTATGAGGAATTGCCGTTGGGCTATAGAATTTGAAAATGGTCCGAGTAAGTCCAATCCCCACTGAGTAAAAAGCCAAGTGCTAGTAAGGCTATGCAATTCAATAGAAGGCACATGGCTTAATGCCTTGTATTTTTAGCATTGTGAATATTGCCGAACAATAGATTTTGCATCTTCTTTCATAATCGGCTAATAATAGCTGAGTCTGAGCATGCTTATATATAAGGTATGACCCTTCACATGGTTACTATAAACGCCATCATGCAATTTAGACAGTATTCGTTAAGCATCTTTCAATGGAGGGCATCAAAGATAAGGTTAGGAAAGGTCGCACTTGTACAATTGGCCGTCAATCAATGGATAGTTTACGGCCTTTTATGTCAACCTACGAGCTTCTTTTTTATCATTAGGTAGAACACAGTCCTTCAAATAGTCAATAATTAGATCCATCCAAGACCTCTCCCTTGGGCAGGGAGCTAACTTATGGCTCTACCTAACAGTTTCTAGGCTCTTATTAGGGAGAGGCTTAAGGAAAAGCTTGTCATTTAGATTAGGAAGTGTCGTACTAGCTAACTTTGATAGTTTATTGGCAGTAATGTTTCTGATCCTTGGTATTTTCACAATTGAAAAAGATTAAAACTCTTCCTTGAGCATTTTTACTATCAGCAAGTACTTGCTTATCACTTGTTCCTTCACTGCATATCTCCCTTTTACTTGATTCATGACTAATTATGAATCGAAAAAAACTTTGACCTTCTCGACACCAACTTCCTTAGCCAATTTAAGTCCGACAATTAAGGCTTTGTACTCGGCTTCATTATTACTAGTTGGAGACCCAAATTTCAATACGTAGTTAACTTTCACGTTATGGAGGCCTTGTAAAATGAGGCCCGCACCACATCCTTATTTAGTGGTGGAGCCATTGACATATAAGTTCCATATCAACTTCTCACCCTTCTCAATGTTGTCTTCTTCTCTAATGAATTCAACGACATAATCTGCTAATACATAAGCTTTTAATGCCATTCTAGGTTAGTATTATACACCATAGGCACTTAGCTCTAAGGTATACTTCATCATCCTCCCCAAGGAGTCTAGTCACTATAAAGCTTGTCATAGAGGCTGATCAATAAGGATGATAAATTTATGTGCCTAAAAATATGGTTTTAACTTCCCTACCAAGAGGGCAACTACCAATACAAACTTTTCAATCTTCTTATGTCAGCGATTTGGTCCCTATAAGACATGGCTAACGTAATAAATTAACCAATGCTCTCTGCCTTCCAATTGGACCAACACAAATGAAAGAGCTTGGCTACTGACTAATAAATACAAAAACAAATTTTCTTCAAGAATAGGTGTTAACAATATTAAAGGTGATGCAAGAAATTCCTTTAACTCGTTAAATGCTTTCTCACACTCATCAATCCACTAAAATTCCTTTAAGTTATTCAATACTTTAAAAAACTCCACGTATCTATCTACACTTCTCAACATAAATCTATTTAGAGCAGCTATCCATTCAGTTAACTCTTGAACTTCCTTAACTATACTAGAAGACTCTGTATCCTTAATAGCATCAATCTTCCTTAGGTTTGCTTCAATACCATGCCAGGTGGCAATATGTCACAAAAATTTTCTTAAGGTAACACCGAAAACACACTTCTACAGGTTTAGTTTCATATTGTATCTCCTTAAGGTACTGATTGTCTCCTCAAGATCCATAAGATACTAACTTCCCATTATGCTCTTCACAAAAATATCATTGACATAAACTTAGATGTTTTGATGAATCTAAGGCTTAAACATCTTGGTTACAAACCTTTAATAGGTCATGCCAACATTTCTAAACGTAAAGGGCATTACTTATAACAATACATCCCAAAGTTTGTGATAATGGACATGTGGACTTCATCCTCCTTTTCCATTTTAATTTGATTATAGCTAGAAAACGCATCTATGAAAGATAGTAAGGTATAATGAGTAATTAAGTCAACCATCTGGTCTATTCTCAGCAAAAGGAAACAATCTTTAGGATAGGCCATGTTCAAATTTGTAAAGTTTATGCACATGTACTATTTTCCATTTGACTTTTTGACTAGCACACAATTGGCTAGCTAAGTTGAATAAGGTTCTTCCCTTATAAAACCCACCTTCAATAACTTCTAAACTTCTTCTTCAATGGCTACCTACCATTCAAGGGCAAAATGCCGTTTCCTTTGCTAAATTATTTTTGTCTTGGAATCAATTTAAAGCTTGTAAGTTATCACTTCTCTGGGGATGCCCGACATATCAAAGGGAGACCACGTAAATACATCAGCATTATCCTATAAAAAGTTAATTAAATCTTGACGGATATTTGCTGACTATGGTTTCCCTATATTTTTCATCTTCCCTGGATCATTCCCTAATGAGATTTCGTCTGTCTCTTCCTCGACATTTTCAAAGCCGATTGACTTTTGCTCAAGACCGGTTTCAACTTAAAAAGCTTCCTCATGCCAAAATGCTCTAGTTACAAGGATCTAGTTAACTATTGGTCCCCTTACATACCCAACTTCGATGGGAGTGGGAAATTTCGCCTTAAGATGTGCGGTTGAGGGAACCATACCAAACAAATGTTGACATGGTCAATCTATAATCATATTATATGGGGATCAACACTTAACAACAAGGAAATTGACCTTGTCCTTTGCAACATGCTCATTGTCTCTAATATGAATTAGGAGATAAATAACTCTAGTAACTCGAATAGGTTGATTATTAAAAGCATATAAATCACAATTGTCGAAAATAATATATGTCGAACTTCCAATGTCAACTAAAATCCTTTTGACCTTAAAGTTGGAAATCCTCATACTGATTACAAGTATGTCATTATAGGGCCTTTGAACACCTTTGAAATCCTCCTCCGTGAAAGAAATTGAATTGTTGACCTTAACCTTCTTGCCCTGCACATTACAAACATAGTGTATGGAGTTAGTCGAGCTTAAAAAGCTTGATCAACCTAAGGCAGAAGATCTGCTAACAATAGTATTTATTATACCATTCAATGCTCTGCTGCTACTTCCATCTCTTACATCCCTTTCGGCCTGAGAAGGCCACATTGCAATTTCTTGCTCGTCACGTTGTCTCTGAGTTGGTCAATCAATATTCTCGACATCATAGGTAAGAAACTTGCTCAAATGTCCTTGTTGGATTGTATCATTTATTGTGTTTTTTAGTTGAATACGTTCACCAAGATTGTAGCCTCTATCACAATGAAAATTGCAGTACTTATTAGAGTTTCTACATAACGGATTTCCTTACATTCTTTCTAGCCATTGCAATACTCCTCTCTGGTTGCGTACTTCCATTAAAATGTGAGCAATTAGACAAATGAGCAGTATGTGAACAAAATAAGTTTAGATGCATAGCCTCTTTCTCTCACCATTATTTCCTTCAGAACACTGATTATCATATGCACCAAGTCAATCTTTCACATTCTTCTTCTTATCACTCTTTTGGTCTTCTCAGTTTTGGTCAGCCTCACGTTAAGTTTTGATGTTGTCTTCTTGGCAAATATAAGATATGGCCTTAACTTTAAACTTGACGCAAGTTTTCAACTTACTTTTGGCCAAAGACTTGAAAAAGTCTCTTATGAGGTTTAACTCCATTAATCACTATGTTGAGAGTAACACTCATGCCTAATTCCAGAATCTAGACCATCTCGGCTATAAACTGAGCCAAATAGTCTCTAATAAACTCATTTGATCTTTGTTTTATAATGTTAAGGATAGAAGAATCCTTAATTGAAGCTTACTTGCAAGGAAGTGATGCAAGAACATTTTTGCTAAATCCTTGAAGCATGAGATCATATTTGGCTTCAAATGTTTAAACCATGTATTCGTCGCATTCCTCAAAGTTGAAGGGAATGCTTGACAAGCCACAACATCACTCAAGTCATAAAGCTTAGCCAAAGTGCAGTAGTACTCAAGATGATCTTTAGGATCCCTTGTTCCATCATAAGTCTCAAACTGCAGCAACTTGATATGTCATGGTATTACTTCTTCCAAAATTTCGAGAACAAAAGGACTCCTTTTTATTTGCAATTGTACTCGTTGAAGTAGGGGTGCTGATAAGCAATGGTCCTACACGGTGTAGTTGTTATGTTTGTTCTCCTTTGTTACCCTTTCTAATAGCAAGGGCAGAAAGTCCAAGCATAACTTCAACTTAATTCTTAGGTAATTTTCTTTGTTTTGATCTTATTGTGCATCCTTATAGAGAAGACTAAGGATTTTGTCATGTTTCCTATTAAGCTTATGTTTTTCTTTGGCCAAATTAGCACAAAGGTACTCCAATTTAACCAAATATTGTTCATCAGTATGCTTACTTCCCCCTAACTAGTGTTGGGGTGAAGAGCAAGCACTTGCACTTTTTGTCATTCTTGTTTTAGCCATGTAGGTAGGTTACAAAAAAACAATCAGCATCAAATGTTATTAAGTGATTTTGCCATAAAGCTTTAATCCTGCAAAAGCACAAATAAAGGTTAAGTAGAATCAGGGTGAGTCCAGCATAGCCACTCCAATGCCTAAGTAAGTGGTTATTTTAATAAATAATAAGTGAATAAACAAAGTGTTAAAGGGCGTCTAAGAGTTCCTACAGTATTTTCCTTGCCTTATTTATAGGAAAATATTGACTGTCTCTGTAAACCCTAAAAAATTGATAATCTGAACTCTAATTTAAGTTTAAGTATCCTAAACTGTATAATGAGTCGATAAGGCTAGTAACAATAAAAGATTATGAAACTTAATAAATCAAACATAACACCGATAATAAAAACCCTAGAAATTGATCGAAACCCTAAATCGCATACAAAAACCATAAATCTGATTTATGCACAATTAATCAAATCAAAATTAATCCCGAATTTGATCGAAACCGTAAAACTATAACTTTAAGCCTATAAAATAATTAAATATCACTCAGTAATGATATAATTGTAGTCGATTGCAATTATCAACTAAATCATGTAATTGCATAAAATTTTTAACGAAATCATTAAAATAACTTGTAAAAATTATAATGGTAACAGGTACCAATTAAATTAATAAATTTTCATAAAATTCCAAAATTAATTTATGATGATTATTTTTATGATTTTTAGGTTTAGAAAAGTTACATATATTTATTTTTAATTTCTATTTTCTTCCTTTTTCTTTCTTTCTTTTTCTCTTTTCTTTCTTTTTCTCCTCATTCACTTACTGCCACGTCCTAGAAACGAAAAAGAAAACAAAAAAAAAAAGATCAAGAACAACAGCCCACATGGTGAATTAGTTAAGAGGAAAAGATAAGGAATTTGATTCCTTTGTCCCATCAAATTTAATGCATCACTTATCTTATCAATTGATCTTTAATTATCTTAATTTCTTTTTTAAAACTACTTAAGTTCACATTTGGAAAAGTTAGAACAAAACAGAAAAAGAAAAAGAAAATTTGGAAGGAAAAACAAACAAAAACCAAACCGAGAAGAACAAGAAGAAATTAAGAAGAAAAGGAAGAAGGAGGGGAAAAGAAAGAAGAAAATTAAGACTATTATCAACATATTTAGGTAAGTATATTTATTTTAGTGGTATATATGTATATTATATGGTATGTACATGTATATACTAAGTATTTTTATTGTATTTTACTAAATATTTCATTATATATACATGTATGTATGCATAAGTAGATAACCAAATATATATGTATCTCTTATGTATGTATAAAGATATGTATATATATATATATATATATACTATTAGGTAGAATATACAATATATGTATATACATGTATGTATAAATAAGAATATATAGTAAATATTTGGAAATCTTACTATTTGGATATAATATACACGAACACGAAATAAATAAAGTAAAATAAATAAATACATAGATGTATATATAAATAAGAATACATATAGTATGTATTTAGTATTTTCACAAAATAAATATAGATATATACATATATGTGTATACATGAAAATGACTATTTATGTATATATGTATACAATCTTTATTTTCAAATTATATATATATGTATTCGTATGTTATACATGTGTTTTGTATGTATATATTCATGTACACATGTAAGCTATTTTTTTATGTATATATGTATATATCTATGTAGCGTAAATATATATACAATTAAATATATATACAATTATAATAGTAAGTATATGTCTAACATATAGTATATAAAGTATACCATACATTAAACAGTATATATGATACAATAATATTTACTAAATAAAATAAGTTCATAAATATTTCAAAAGTAGGTATATATATATATATATATATTACCGTAAATTAGAAATTAGTAATTAAGTAAATTATAAAAATAAATCAAATATAGTAATAAGTATATATATATATATGAATGTGTGTGTATCGTAAAATACAAATAAATAATAAGAAAATAATAAATAACAACAACAACAACAACAACAACAATAATAATAATAAGTCTAAAATCTGAAAAATAGGTAGAAATAAGTAACTAAGGTAAAATAAGCTTAAAATAATAAAATTATCAATTATATAATTTAAATAATTATTAAATCATAAATATATTAAGAAAAAGTTAAAACTAATATTTTATAACATTTTAAATTAAAATAATAAATTTTGTGATATTTTTATATCATAATTCAAACTACAAGTCACAACGTCCAAAACGAACCTCGCTATGAGAAATACGTTCGAAAACGATCAAAATGGACTATACGTTCATAACGATCCGAGCTAAAACAAAAAAGTTATACATGATTCAATAAAAAAGCTCGAATTGACAATTTTACGTAACTAGGTGAAGTAAACATTACAAATTACGATACTAGTTTAGCTTTAAATTCCTAAACTCACAATTTTTTTTTTTATATTTCTTATTCTCAGGTAATCTTGACCTTGACCTTGACCTTGACCTTGAGCTGCCACCATATTATTACGACCCTCAAGTCACTTATGGTTGAGTGAGTTTTTCCTAATGATCCTATACTTGCTTGTAATTGTAATTAATAAATATAAATTATGATCAATAATTGAATGTTGTATGGGGTTGGGTTATGCTTGTGTATGATAATTGTTTGTTAACGGTGAATTTACTTTAAATTTCAATAATGTATTGATTATTGCATAATAGATTCACTAGTAACTGATTATTTGTAACCTTGATTGATCACTGAATAATAAGACTTAATTTTATTCGACTAGAAAAAGTTAACTTGAAACACGTATAATCATACACCATATAACTAATTCCGGCTATCACATTACACGAAGGTAGGGAGAGACCATACGTGGGTTCATTATTTGATTGTTATAGATTCTGTACGGTGCATACGTGCAATATGACCTTACCTTGGCCCGCAGGATTACTAGGTATTGGAGGCACCAACCGCCTGACTAAGGGTTGTATCTAGAGGCCTCCATTTAAGGGTAAATAAGGGTTGCGTGAACTTACTCACAATCATATGTAGAACTTGTTTTTGATAAAACTGATAATGAATATACCATTACATTTTAAATACAAAACGCAGAGTTTCATTATGAGATAAGTTCTAGTATGATACCCAGATCTGACTGTACCGATATATCTCCAATCCTAACTTCGGAGTGCGTTAAATCTAAGTTGCATGCAGTTCTGGTCACCTGTATGTATTTATTTGGCATACTTGTTGATATGCATTCATTTGATTGAACTTAATTATTGTATAACTTGATTATTGTATGGTTAAGGGGACTATCTCACTAAGCTAGTTAGCTTATACCCTTGTAGTCTTCTTCCGCAGGCTGAGTTGTTCGTAGAGTCGGGTCGTTGCATGCCCAAGGTTAGTTGTTCATCAAGGGGTCGATGTGGGAGCAGGATGTATTCAGAGTGTTCACATGATAGTTTATCTAGATTATAGATCTGAATATGTGATAAACTAATATTAGTTTGAGTTAAAAAGTTCTAAAGACCTTATATCTATAAATTCTTATATAAATAGATTATGTTTTATGTTTCTGTATCTTATTATTGTTATCATGAAATGATATTACTTATGCTTGCTCAACTCTTGATTGTTAGTTATAGTTGTAGCCTTGTATATCGTATAAAGGGTCATTGATTGTAAAAGAATTTAATCTACAGTCCTTTGTACGGTATACGACGACTACCATAATTAGCCCCCTGGGGTCGTAACAGCCTGTAATAGCAAATAATCATTGGTCGAAACCACGTAGCGATCCTGTAACAAAGAACATGCCTAAAATGTAAGAGTAGTAAGCAGTTGTGTAATGAGATTGTACAAAGTCATAACTGTTCACATTACTTTCCCGAGTTCAAACCAATTATATGAGTAAGCTAAGATTCAAGGCCTATCAAATGGACTAAGCCTTTGCTAGGTTTAACCGAAAAAAACATTAGTCAATCTCTCATCAGTCGAGTTACCGAGTAACATGCTAAGGCGAAATCTAGCTATCAACAATTATGACCTTTTTACACAATTCTAAAATTGAATAATGAAATATGTGTGAAGTATACAATTTTTTTCTTATTTGAACTTAGATTTAGACTTCAAATTGAGGTAAACATTGTTGATTGGGAATTAATATACTTTACTTTAGCATAAACTTACTCCTTAAAAACCTTGAAAGTCCTTTAATTTCTAACAAATGAACAAATAATGCCAATCTCTCGAAACTTTCTTAAAACATCAAAGTAGTTAGAGGATAAATAATTAAATGAAAAAGGGTTCAAAACTGAGCCTAAAATTGAAAAGTGAATGAATTAAAAGTATCAAAATGTTAAAGAGTCTAGCTATATGCTTTGTTGACTTGAGCAATTAAGCTTATAGGGTGCTTCATCCATGTGGAATAACACCTATTAACTTGGGTAATAAGCTCAAGATTCTCACCTAAAAGCTCGCTACAAAGGTTAAAAGTTCATATGAAGGCTAGATTCACATAAAAGTGAAAAGATTGAAATTGAATGTTGTAAATAGATGGTTTGAAGAGGGGTTTTAATGCCTATGTTGGGTTCTCTCTAACGTAGTTTTGATGACAATAAAAAGGACTATTCGATCATGGTTTGTATAAGATTTGTGTTGTAGGATAAGTACTATTAAAGTACTATAAAACCTTTAATAAAAGGATGTACATAAAAGGAATTGTGATCAATAGAATAATTATGTAAGTAGAAGGTTCAATAGAAGCTTAAGGTGATGAATAAAATAATAAGCATATAGTATAGAACACTGGTAGAAGCATAAGTAAAAGGTTGCCAGCACTTAAAAAGTGATCCAAAGTATTGTAGAAGCTTGTGTAGAAGTTTCAAGATTGCTCGATAAAAGATCAATAGAAGATTAAGTAGAAATGTTAACTTAAAGTACAATCAAAGAATATGGTTGTCAAAACCCAAAGGGGCTAGTCGTGGCAGTTGCTATATACCGTACAAAGAACTATAGATTGAATTCTCTTACAATCGACAACCCTTTATGCGATACACAAGGCTACAGCTATAACTAACAACCAAAAGTGGCATAAGTATAAGCAATATCATTTCATGATAATAATAACAAGTTAAGGAAATATAAAACAATCTATTTATATAAGAATTTACAGATAAGAAGTCTAAAGCCCTTCTTAACTCAAACTAGTATTATTTTATTATATAATCAAATCTATAATCTAGATAAACTATCATGAGCACACTCTGATCACGTCTTACTCCCACATCAACCCCCTAATGAACAACTAACCTCGGGCATGTGGCGGCCAAACTCCATGAACAACTTGGCCTACAAAAAAAGACTACAAGGGTATAAGCTAATTAACTTAGTGAGATAATCCCCTCAACCATACAACAATCAAGTTATACATTAATTAAATTCAATCATATGAATGCATGGCAATCAGTATACCAAACAAATACATGCAGGTGACCAGGTACTATAGGCAACTCAGATTTAACCCCTCCGAAATTAAGGTTGAAGATATATCGGCACAGTCAAATCCAAGTATCATACTAGAACTTATCTCATAATGAAACTCTGCGTTTTGTATTTAAAAATGTAATGGTATATCTATTCTCAGTTTTATCAAAAACAAGTTCTACATATGATTGTGAATAAGTTCATGCAACCCTTACTCACCCCTAAATAGAGGCCTCTAGACTCGATCCTTAGCCAAGCAGTTGGCATCTCCAACGCCTAGTAATCTCATGAGCCAGGGTAAGGTCATATCACACGTATACACCGTACGAAATCTATAACAATTAAATAATCAACCCACGTATAGCCTCTCACTACCTCCGTGTAATTTGACGACTAGAATTAGTTATGCAATGTATGATTATACGTATTTCAAGTTAACTTTTTCTAGTCGAGTAAAATTAGGTCTTATTATTTAATGATCAACAAGGTCACAAACAATCAATTTCTAGTGAATCTACTATGCAACAATCAATACATTATCGTACTTTAAAGTAAATTCACCGTTAACAAACAGTTATTATACACAAGTATAACCCATCTCCATACAACATTCAATTATTAAGCATAATTTATATTCGCTAATTACAAACATAAGCAAGTATGGGATCATTAGGAAAAACTCACTCAGCCATAATCAACTCAAGGGTCGTAATAATCCGACGGTGGTTCGGGGTCAAGGTTGAGATTACTTGAGAATAAGGAATATAGAAAATTGTAAGTTTG
The DNA here is from genome assembly GCA_024138005.1 of Lumnitzera racemosa. Taxonomy (NCBI): domain Eukaryota; kingdom Viridiplantae; phylum Streptophyta; class Magnoliopsida; order Myrtales; family Combretaceae; genus Lumnitzera; species Lumnitzera racemosa. The sequence goes on along the minus strand of JAMXBC010000007.1, from coordinate 73,266,116 downwards.
GAAATTTAAAGCTAAACTAGTATCGTAATTTGTAATATTTACTTTAATTAGTTACACGAAATTGTCAATTCAAGTTTTTTTATCGAATCGCATATAACTTTTTTGTTTTAGCTTGGATCATTGTGAACTTACAATTCATTTTTGTTGTTTTCGAGTGTATTTTTTAGTAACGAGATCCGTTTTAGACGTTATAACTCGCAGTTTGAACTGTGATATAAAAATATCACAAAATTTATTATTTTAATTTAAAAAGTTATAAAATATTAATTTCATCTTTTTCTTAGTATAGTTATGATTTAATAATTATTTAAATCATATAATTGATAATTTTATTATTTTAAGCTTATTTTACCCTAATTACTTATTTTTACCTATTTTTGAGATTTTAGACTTATTAAATTGTTTTTTCTAATTTATTATTTTCTAATATTCTACGATATACATATATATATATATATAAACACTTGTATAACTATATATACAAAAATTCTTATAATATGAAAATACTAGATATAATTATACATACATATACCTATTATTATACTTATACACATATATAATAAAGATTAGGTTTATAGATACATATATATATATAACTTACACGTATATAAAAATATGGAACACATGTATATATATGTATATATATGATATACATATACTTATACTTATATATATCATATATGAAAATAAAAATTATATATACATATTCACGTATACATATATATATATATCAATGCCTAATTTGTGAAAATACTAAATATATACTATATGTATTCTTATTTATATATACGTATATATATATATATATATATATTATTTTTTTTTATTTTTTTTCGTGTACATGCATATATATATATCCTAATAGTGAAATTTCTAAATACCTATTATATGTATCCTTATTTATACATACATGTATATACATATACCATATATTTTACATAATAATGTATCTAGACATGTCTACATACATATATTTATACTCAAATGAAAGAGATACACATATATATTTATCTACTTATGCATACCTACATGTATGTGTAATAGAATAATAAGTATATACATGCACATACTATATAATATACATATGTATAAGTAAATAAAATATACTTACCTAAATTTGTTGGTAATATTCTAAATTTTCTTCTTCTTTTCCTCCTCCTCCTTCTTCTTCTTCTTCTCCTTCTTAATTTTCTTCTTGTTCTTCTCAGTTTTGTGTGTAAATTTTAGTTGTGTGTTCTTTTCTTTTTCTGTTTTGTTTTTTCTCTCTTTTAGATGTGAATTCAAGTGGTGTTGATTAAAAAAAAAATCAATATAAACAAAAAACAATTGCTAAGATAAGTGATGCATTAAATATGATGGGACAAAGTAATCAAGTTTCTTATCTTTTTCTCTTTATTAGATAAACACTTGGAAGTTAATTCATCACGTGAGCTGCTTTTTCTTTTTTCTTTTTTCAAAATGTGGCAGCAAGGGGATTAGGAAAGGAAAAAGAAAATAAAAAAATAATTATATGTAATTTTTTTAAACATAAAAATCATAAAAATAATCATTATAAATTAATTTTGGAATTTTATGAAAATTTATCACTTTAATTGGTACCCGTTACAATTATAATTTTTACAAGTTATTTTAACAATTTCGTTAAAAATTTTATACGATTACGCGATTTAATCGATAATTCCAATCAACTACAATTATATCACTATTAAGTGATATTTAATTATTTTATAGGCTTAAAGTTATAGTTTTAGAGTTTCGATCAAGTTCTGGTTCGATTTCACGTATTTATGCATAATCGGATTTAGGGTTTTGGTACACGATTTAGAGTTTCGATCAATTTCTAGGGTTTTTATTATCAGTGTTATATTTAATTTATTAAATTTCATAAAATTTTATTGTTACTAACCTTATCGACTCATGATACAGTTTAAGACATTTTAACTTAAATTAAGGTTTAAACTACTAATTTTCTGGGATTTACAATGGTAGAAGATCAAGTCAAAGCTTTAACTCAAGAAATGTTGGAATTACATGTCGAAACTTCAATAAAAGGTTAGAAGTAGCATAAAACCAAGAAGTATGAATTGAAAATCATAAATGTACTAATAGAAGTATTAGTAGAAGGTTCACACAATACATTTTGATTAGACTAATGAAGCTATAAAAGGACAAGTAAAAGCTTCAAAAAAGGATAAAGGACGATAGAAGGCCTAACTCCATTGGTTAATTGTATTTAAGGAATATAACTAACCCTTTCCACTTAAGTAGGAAAAATATCTTCGGGGATTATTTCAAATCATAACCATGATTACTTAAATTGTGTTCAGCCTACTAGTGTAGATTAAAAATAAAATCAAGATTAACACGTTCAACTACCAGAACAAATTTCCGATAAGGATAGCAAAATCTAATGTATATCCACAAAATTGCAACTTTCACTAGAATATTAGCAAAATATCAACTTCTGACCATTGGAATTCAAGATATAAATATTAAGGGATTCAAACAAAAGAACACGCTAAGCAAAAAAGAAATCAATATACTATTTATGTGATAAAGAGCTAAAACTTTGAAGAACTTCATTTTTCTCTCCAGTTTGTTTGATTTCTTAAAGTGTATTATGTTTATAACTTTGAAAGAGATAGAATTGTACTGTAGCCAGTGCTTAGTTTGTTGTAGAGACTAGTGAGACAAGGCAGTTGAATGTAATGGTCGAGGAGACCTAATTGTGTACTCTCTTTTAAAGTTTAACTGAATGATATAATGGAACAACCAACAAAGGCAACCGGATCTTTTCACCTTATCTCTTTTATAAAGTTTAACTAAATGATATAGTGGAAGAGAAGACTAACGCACGATGCAAAACCTCTCTAAAATCCTATACCTAATCTTTTTGCCTTATCTCTTTCAATTATTGTCCTATTACTACTTTATTTCTATCATCAATCTATTTATGCTATATGCATATCTAGAGGGGGTTCTTACTTTAAAAAAAAAAATACTCTAAATTTATTTCCAAAAAGTTTATAACAATCAATTCACCCCCTCCCTCTTGATTATTAAATAAGACCAACAACCTAGTAGCCTAAGATCATCTAATTAAGGACCTCCTAATTAAGTAAAACTGCTCCAGCTCAAAGAAAAAAAAAATCCTCCAATGAAAATAAATACTAAGGGAACAATCTGATTCATTTATAAGCATTTGTTTTCAATTATTATGCTTAGAGGGGTAAAAGAGGGGAGCGTATACCCTTTAGTTTATAAAATGTGAATAACTCTTTCTTGATTAAGTTTATGTTAATTATGATTTTTAGTTTAATTGTCATTTAAATAATGTGGTTTAAATCCAATTTACACATATTAATTTTTTGAATTCTAGTACGGCTTTTAATAGCCAATAGATGTATTGTATGGTTATGTTTTATAGGCATGTACATATGATTAGGTATAATTCTATAGAATAAAAGTTGCTAAATTTTTTAAATTCAAGATGAAAGGATGAATTTCAAGGGAAGAGTATGTTTTCTTGTTTCTGAGTAGACTATGTAAGGTATTGAAATTGATTCTATAATTGAGAGTGTTTATTAATATTTTATCCTAAAGAGTTTTCATTGATTAGTTTATTTTGTGCTAGAGGACAAGTAAAAGCTTAAATGTAAAGGAATTTAATGAGTGTATAAATGCACATGTCTTATAGTTGATTTTATAATACTTTTATAAGATTTTTGGTTGTTTGTAATTGAATTTGATGTTTATTTGGTTTATATTTTGATTTCAAGTTTTATTTGATTGATTTATTGATTTTGGACAAAGTTTTGAATGATTAGAAGAGGATTTGGACAAGTTTTGAAACTTAGGAAATGATCACTCTCATGCTTAGGAATTATGAACTAAAATCGTAGGCAATTGAACAAGACAATAAGAAGGAATTAATGGCCAAAGAAGATCACAATCAGGACCACGAGCATAAACCTTGGGTATGAACATCCTCTTTCACTTATTGGTAGTTTTTTAGCAAACAAAAATCATAGGTAGGAATCACAGCCATGATCTTAGGATGTGAGCATGCTATTCCTTATGAATCTTTTTATTTTTTGAAAAATTTGAAGCCCTAGAAGTTGCTTTACACTTCTATGAAAGTCCTTGTAAACATAGAGAGGGAGATACATCATTATTATTTCTTTCATTCTATTAGATTAAGGTTTAGAAGACAAGAAGAACAACTTGTAAAGTAGTTTATTTTCCTTAAGGAATTCAATATTGGAAGTGATAGGAGACAATATTTGATCATGAATTAGGGTTTGGAACTCCTTTAAAAGGTTTTCTTCATTCCTTTCTATATATTCTTGATTTAAATATTATGTAACCTATTGTTTCTTATGTACTTAATTGAGTTTGTTAATTGGATACTTAAACTACTAGTTAATGGATCTTGTTTAATAATTAGTTATTTATTGAAGTGTTTAATTTCATAATCACTAAAGCATATATTTTAATTCTATTAGGATATATGATAGATTAAGATTAAGTTTACAAGAACCTTTTCTAATTAATTTTTGTGAGCTAGATGACTTAGATTAAAGAAAGATATAGTGATATACACTTTAATTCAATTAAGGTTTAGGAACTAGAATGGATCGATTAAGTTTATTTCTTGTCTAAGAATAGGAAGGATAAATTGGTTAATCTTAGGTAATTATTTACATTGTTAGAAAGAGTTTTACCTAATGTTTAATTGTTTTAAAACTAAACCTATCAAAGACTCAATGTTAATACTAATCGATTTCGTATTTATCTAGTTCATAATTGAATCCATTGAAGATGTTGAATATCCCATTAGCTTTGTTAGATTAGTTTTAGTGTAAGTTTTTAGAATTTATTATTTAATAGATCTTATATTTTCCTTGGTTTAAACGGGATTAACATGCTTGAAAATTAGTATAGCATTTCTTACAAGTTCAACCTTATTCTTACCAATTTATTACTACACATGCAATCACATGAACTTATTAGTAAAAATACACTTTTGTTATAAAAGTAGAGCTACATTTTAGCAAATCAGATGTGCAATACAAACTGATTCTATATCTTAAAAATTAATTGTAAAAACTTAAGTATAAGATCGAATCAGTTCAACTCAAATGCTTTTATAGAAAATTTTTTGTTCAGTGTCATATCACTCTATTCCAATCCTACATCCATCATGTACATTGTCATCAATGTGCAAATAACAATAATAAAATCACAAAAAACAACAAAGGAAAAATAAGAGAAAAAGAAGAAGGGAACTAAAATTTTCTTCATTTTAACTCTGACACTAAATCCTAGTCTTGCCATTAAAGTCGCCAAATTCCATACACCATATGAAATCCTAAAGCCTTGAAAAACAAACAAAATAAAACTGACAAAAACAAAAAAAGTAAAGTACATAAAGAAAACCAAATATTTGAACTACTCCTAAACTATTCCACCTACAAACTATAAAAAGTTCACTAAAAAGCAACAATGTAAAACTAACAAAAAAATACTTTGCTAACCGCAAAATATATCAATATCAAAGAAAACCAAGTTAACCAAATCATAAAAGCAAATCCTTCTCATTCTCTCTCTATCTCTAAATCTCTTGGACTGCTTTCAAAAAGAGGAAAAACACAAATTCATATGTCATGGACATCTTCTTTACACATATAACAATGAACAAGACAATGTAAGTGTGAAAAATCAAATAAAACTAAAAACCTAGAATCAAATAAAGCACGGTTAAAAACTAATTAATTTCATTCAAGCACAAAATTAGAATACAATCAACTAGTCTCTAATTTCTTAATTCTAGAGTGTCAAAAGATTAAGTCAAATCATTAATTCCAAATAAATTCTAACTTGACATGCTTCATATTGCAAAAGAACATGAAGGACCACTCAAAGAGTGAAAAAATTCACAAATATCCTAAATCTATGAAAACAAATATAAATATGTTGTACCAAGTGTAAATACTTCATGTCCCAAAAAAACAACTAGATTATTGTGTTTATGCGTGGAATTAACAAATCAAACAAAGAAAAAATTCATGAGGCACATCTAATAGGTAGCTCGACTGGCTCAACATGTTTATCCTTTAACCCTGATCGGATGAGGCAGTGTAGTTCTAAATTAGCAATGGAATCTTCTTCTCTGAGTAATTCTGGAGTCAGGACTCAACAAGTAAGTCTTAACAATACCCTAGCTCAGCTTCCAGTGATTGGTCTTAGGAGTTTATTTCTATCATCTAATAATGCAAGTAGTCCTCGATAGTCTTAAACTTAGTATACCTGAGTAAGGTAATTAAAGTAAATAAGACTCATCTCAAACTTAATCTACTTACTAGCCTCGCTACAATTCCCTACTTCTGCTTATTTCATATTTTGGTCATAACATTCTCATTTTAAGTTAGAATTTCACTTTCTTATAGTCAATTTTCATTGTTTTCGAGTGTTCTTTCATTTGTTGAGATCCTTTCACGGTGTTCAAGCTTATAAGGTTTCAGGCTAGGTCAAATAATTTTATTGGTCAAAGGTCTTAATTTGATTGCTTTAGGGTTTAGATCTAATTTTACGCTTTAGACTTAATTTTAGTGTATTGGGCCTTACACTTAGGCTTTGGGACTTTTATTTTGTTATTTGGTCTAATGTTTTCAAGATTTACCTTAGACTACGGGCCTTCTACTAATTTACTTAGTCTTTTAAGGTCCTTAATTAAGGGTTTGGGCCTTATTGTGGGGCTTAAGTCTATTTTAAGCCAATAGGCAATTTTATTCATTATTACGCCTCCATTATTTTATTTTAAGGTCTTGATTCCAAGTAGTCCAATTAAAGTTTAAGCATAAACCTATTTCTTATGAAATAAAGGCTCAAATAAGCATTTAGTTAGTTATAAGCCTAAGTTGAAGCCTAAACCTATCGTGGGTGTTCTAAACACCTAATAGGCTTTGTAGGTCTCTTATTTGAGGCTCTAAACTTTGTGTGCAGCTACTGGCCATTTCATTCCAAGTGAGCCAAGGGCTTGTTCTTGAGCTTACTCACATGGTTTAGGCATAATTTGCATTCTAGAACCCTAAACTTGATTTTAATTCGTTCCAATAGGCCAAATAGCTTAATGGGTCCACTAAATAACCCATTTTACTAAGTGTTCTAGATCTGGTCTTATCCCATGCAAGGGCTCCAAATTAATTTATGTAAGCCTATATGTTATTTTAGGCCATTTTATGCTTCTAGGATCTTATTTAGCTACCTAACTCCAATAATTAAGTCCTAAATCCTAATTAGCATTAATTAATCATGTAACTAACATATTGAACTAAAATTTATAGTTTGTTTTCCTAAAGAGGAGGTTAAAGAGAGTTTTTTAAGGGGATTTTAACCATTTCTCTACATAACTTGTCGTAACATGTTAAAACCACTACCATGATGCATTTTAAGCTAAGTCTTCCTATGAACATGAAAAATAAAAAATGTGATGGAGATAGGACTATTCATGCTTTGACATAGTATATAATGGGGAACTTGATTGTAGTTTCTCATCACTTTATCAAGTTACCTATATAAAATTATCTCTTATACTTCTAAAATGCAAGCAACTAGCTAACTAAGTACATGAATGAAGGTGTAATTATATGGCTCTAAAACGTCATCTACAAGTTTTTTAACATGTTTAGCTAATATTTATAATCTTAAACTCTCAAGATATCGTAGGTATAACCAGTGTAAATAAAAAACTTAGGTTGGGTGACTTTCACCTTACATTATTCTAAATGAGTTCCAACTTTTCCACTCAAAATCTAAGTTGAAATACGTTTCTTTAGAAGCAAGTGTTTGTTGACAAGAAACTAGGTGATATAATGGTTCAAATGGTGGTAAGCGTTTGTGATTTGATGGTGTATAGTGGTGGTACAAGATCTGGGTGCTGATGTGTGTAAGGGGGATACAAAAATATTTCTTGGTTTTCTTTCCTTCTTCCTTTGATTTTTATTTAGGTTTCTAGAGAGGGTTTTCTAGGGTATTTTAAGAATGAAGAATATGGTTAAATGAGGGTTTTAGTGTAGTGAAATATCACATCGTAAAGGTAGGATAAAAGGAACAAGTCTTCTTCTCTTTTGGTAACCAAATACTATCTTTAAGTTTGGACCAATTGCTTTTATGATTTTTGCAAAATAAGGCAATAATTTGTCTTAAAAATATCCCAATTACCAACTAATCATATTGTCTTATCTCTTTAATTAATCTTATCCATTTCTTAATGAAGAAAACCAAGGTCGGTAGATGAATTAAACGGTAATTAAGCTAATTAATCACGATTATACTTAATTAGGCAATTTAGGGCATAATTAAGGTATTGCCAAATTTCATCACTTTAATTAAGTTCATTGGCTTATATTTCTTCGTTTGTTAAAGTCCTTCATCATTTAAAACCGATTAAGGTTTTCAAACCTCATATGAGACTAACAATTTGGGGTTTCTAAGCGATTGAAGAAATTATTTGCGATTAACGAATAGGTTAGGAATATACTTAGGGTTTATTAGTTGAATTAGGGTTTTTTACTTCTAATTGGGGTTTTAGTCAATTTATTGATGTTTTCCAATCATTTTAAGGCTTCCCACATATTAAGGTTTTTAGGGTTTCATGCTTACAATTAGGGTTTTAGGGATTTACTCTCTTTAAGGTTTTGTGACTTATTATTTATAGGTCATTCGTTTTATCTTGGGTTTATTGTAAGCCCCTAAAAATCACATTTAAAGTAACCGTATCCGAATTTAGGGCCTTCTAAAAAAACTTATCTGAATAAGCTCAAACTTTACAACTAATGTAAACTCTACTATTTAACGGGCATTTAATTCAACTAAGAGTACTTCTCGATCATTCCCAAGGATCAACCAAACTAAAAATTTAAGTTTACAATTAAAAACAAACTTAGTTTTTCAAACCAAAAGTTCATTGTCAATAAAAACTCGAATATGAGAACATCGGACCCTAAGTCACGTAAAACCTTAAACCCTAAAACAATTAAAAACTTGTAGCCCAAAGCAACTAATTGAAAATTTAATTTGAATAATTTTATTCAACTCTAAAAAATTTCATAATTTTACAAGAAATAAATCATAACTTGCAAGTTGATTTAAGAACCAAACTCTAAAAGAATTAAATATAAGGCAATCCTCTTATTTTCATGCATAATCCATGTACATATGGATAATTAAGCTAACTAACCACATTAAATAACTTATCAATTGAGAGTTAGAACCAATTATCAATTAATAACCTATCAAAAGCTATTGATAAGATGCTTTCCATATATCACCATAACCTATATTACATAAGAACAAGTTATCACACTATTTTATCAATTCAATTTTCAAACAAGTGACTAGATAACACAATGCCCTATTTATCCCCAATTTGGTTGGTTGGAAAAGAGAGAAAAGGGAGGCCATGCCTTTTCTTTTTTCCATCAAATCAATTGTCATTCATGAGCACTATTCACCCCATGATACTTACACCATCCAATCATGTCAAAGTATGGCACATGTACTTGATAAAAGACAATTAAATGAAGCTTGTTGGATACACCCTACACCCCCAATAAAACTGGCATACTCTCTCCTCTTTTCCCTCATCTTTCATTTCCTTTATCTCACTTCAAACACAAAACAAAAGAAGAAACCCAACCCCATAAAATCTACACATTGCTGCCAACTTCTTTTGCTTCCACATTCATAGCACAAACATTGTTTTATTGCCTTCTTTTGCCAACTTCAAAAGCCATTTTTAGAAACTTTAGAATATCCTCAAAAGAACTTGCAAGAAGATGAAGCAAAAACAAGGGGCTAAGAGGACTCTTAGTTGCACAACTATTATGCTTTAAGGACGAGTAAGTTTATTTTCTTGTTAAAATGCTTTAGTATGCCATGTTAGGAGGCCATATTTTCATGAAGATATTAGCATAAATATAAGGTGATAAAATAACTAAACCACTTTGAGAAATAAGCTTATGAAACTCTTACATGAAAGTTGGATTATAAGCATGTTAACTTAGTATTTTGTAGGATATATGTCTAACACTTAGAATAGGAGTTTGTAAGTTGAAAAGATCATGAAATATGTGTATGGGAATGGAGATAACATGCTAGACGTGTAGAAGATGTGTAGTATGTAGATGTTATTTTTTACTTCATATGATCACATATGCTCAAATCTAGCTTTAGGTAAAGGAAAATCCATTACATAAAGTTTTTATGAAGAAACCAACTTTTTGAGATGTGAACAATGGCATAAAGTTTATGATGAATATGAGATCTATCGTTTTTATGTAGTACATGAGCTAAATAATCACCTCATAGAAGAGAAATTAACTTGGAGTTGGAATATGAGTAGCATAGGTTCATGATCTAGCACCAAAACTTAAGGAAATGATAAAACAAGTTGAAAAACCAAGTTAGAAACCCTTGAACAAAACCAACCAGGTTTGGAACTGCAAGGAAAGTCACTTAAAAAATGATAAAACCAAGTAGACAAAGTGAAAAGACCAACCAAAGCAAGTATCACAAGTGTTTAAAGCCTAAAACTCAAAACCAAGCCTAAAACACTCAAAAATAGGCTTAGAACTCCAAGTTAGGCCTTCACCAAATTTTTTACCAGCAACTTAATCTATTAATGAAAGTTTTTTTTAAACCTATAAAGAGTCCACATCATACTCCCTAAGCCCAACAAATTAATTAGCCTTAGTTTAGATTAAAAAACAAGCCCATTTAATCACTTAAGCCCACATAAAAGTCCAAGAAGATGTTGATAGCACCAAGGCCATAGGACAAGGATGGAAATCTAAACTTAAAGAGGATTTTAAGCTTAGAATAAAATCCTAAGCCCAAGCCTAAAAGATTTTCTAAGATAACAAAAAGCTCAACAACCAAACTAAGCCCAAAAGAACACCAAAGCATGAGGATTGCTACTGTTTTGATCAATGGATAGAATTATGTACCTCATCTCAAAAATCTAACTACACCATGTTAAAGTACACTCAAAATAGATGAAAATCAACTATAAGATCATAAAAATTGGATTTAAAACGAGAAAGTTATATGCAATTGAAGGTTTAAGTAAAACCGAGAAAAATATGAAACTACATATAACTTAAAGAATATTAGGTTAGCCTTTCAACTTTATTTCAAATTCTTAACTTTATCATATTTGTGATGTTTAGGGAACTCGATCGTGTGAGATGAGCTACCCATAGACTACTACAACTGATCCACTATAGCTAAGTGAGTGATTCCTAATAACTTCATGCTTAGTTTTGTTTTTAGTGTAGATGCACTTAAATTTATATAATGAACTTAAATGCATGTAAGATATGGGAAATGCATGTATGTGCTATTGTGATTGAACTCCATGATATGCTAATCAGATAATGAACAAAATTATTTGTGATGATAAATATGTATCGTTGTTATGGAACGCAAGTGTCTGATCACAATGAAAAATGGATTAAGTAATTATTTGAATAAAGAATTCAACAAGTCATGCATTTCTCATATTTACATTATAACTATACCGACTACCACCTTACATGGAAAATGGGAAGGGTTTCACAAGAGCGAAGTCTCCTGTTGGGATTAAGCAAATGTGCCATTTATATTATTAAGTCTCTGTCCTGAGCTTTCGGGCTTACTACGTACAAGGGGAAGTTAACCGTTAGTAAAGGGCCATGTCTTATGGCTTCTACTTAAGGCATGTGATGTAGATTGCAGAGGCCACCACACCACTAGACCTAGGACTTTAGCATAAATTTGACTTTTAAAAAGAAAAGCATATTTTCCATATGAAAAATAAAGTTGTGAATATTATATATTTGCTTGAGTTGATTTGAGCACATTGGTGCAAGTGGAATAAAAACTTAGGTGCTACAACCCAATTGATGGTTTGTGTCGATTAATTATCTCTAACCCCGACTACAGAGAGCGTGATTTCGAGTTGTATCCAACTCCTAGGTCGCTGCATGTATTGTTCGGCTTTCTAATTGTTCATGCAATCATATGTTATACATTTAAATAATATTGTTTATATGGCATGACGGAGGGACTTACTCACTAAATGTAAGCTTACACCCCCAATAGATTTCTTTTGCTACAAGACCATCATTTTGTTCATCCGGGCCACGAAATGCCTGAAGTAAGTCATACGCTAAGACGAGGTTATGTACTTAAGAAGTGAAGAGAGAATTTTCTGCATTAATGACTTATAGATATAAAGACCTTTTTTACTTTAAATACATTGTAATATTCTTTTGTTGTGGAATTCTATAAATCTATACTCTGGCTTAAGCGTTATTTTAGTTAAATGTTAATTTTAGTCAACCTACTTAATATTACTTATCTGTAGGCCTGATAGTGACATGGAGTCGAAAGAGCCTTGTGTGTCGTATAAAAAGCCTATGATTAATAGAGGGAGTTGATCGTAGATCTTTATACGATACATGGCAATCTATCACGACAATGATGCTATTTAGGTCATAATAACTAGATTAAAAAAATTAGTTGAAGTAACCTAGTGAAGTTAGATTGTGAAAATAATGGCCTAAAATCCCAATCTTAGCCTTAAAAGTATGATTATATAATATAGCATAAAACTCATTGGAAGCTCTAAAACTAAGCTCAAAATACAATAAAGACTTAAAGATAAGTTAATTAAGCTGTAAAAGGAAATAATATATGAATATATACATATTTTTATAAATATACCTAGTACATATAATAATTATGCTTGTAAATTAACTCAAAATTAAATAAATATATAAAATAAGCAATAAATTAGAAAAATTAAATAGGAAATATGTCCTAAAAATAAAAGACATGATAGAAACATTGTTATATACACGTAATTACTTATTATACGTAATGCATATATAGGAAATATACTTGTATATTAATAAAAATCATTAAACTATAATATAATCAATATAAACTAACCTAATATTATCCAAATTGTAGTTGAAAAGTAGAGAAAACATCTATAAAATTATGCAAACCACTATAGCATCAAATTGGTAATGGTTTTGCTAAATCAAAAGTACACTTCATAAAATAGTAACAACTCCTACTTAGATTGAAACAAGAAAAGAAATTCAAGAAAATTTCTTAAATGCAAAGGAAAAATCAACCAAACCCAATTCTCTATAAATAAGACCACTAACTTCCAATTACACACTTTAGAAACCTAAGGAACCGAAAGAAAAAATGAATAAAATGAATAGAAAATAAGGGAAAAAATAGCAAAAACAGGGGAAGTCACTTACCTAATATGGTTCCACCACCAAACCAAGACTTGCTATTACACCCGACTAGCCACCAGTAGAGCACCCTCTACCCAACTCCCTCAACATAGCCTCATCACCATCAAGTGGCCAAAGCTCCAATGAACAAGCATATCGATTTTTTGCCCTATTTTTCATTAAATTCTAAAAATATCAAACCAATCCAAAAAATTATGAAAAATAGTATTCCTAGGTTATTTTAGATATATTTTTATGCTATAATTTTAATTTTGTAAAATTAAGAATATTTTATGTACTTGCTTAACAAAGTCACTATTTATCTAAAAATTTAAAATCAAAATAAATATACTAAATGATATTGTTTGAGATAAAAAAAATTATATAGAATATATATGACATGTAGTTAATTTCTATATAACCAAATTTTTAATTTAAGTATGCTTAATATTTATTGTAATTTTTTACCTTAAAAATGGCTAAAAATAGGGTGAAATTATGAAATAAATAGGTTTTTATAAGATTATTGATGGAATTGATATCTATTAACTTCTTATGATTTATAATAATGTTAAGATATATCAAAAGTAATTTTTTATTAAAAAAAATAATATTTGCTTAATTAAATGAAATTTTAACAGTAAAAATGTAATTATGTATATATAGGCGATAAACCTAATAGTGTGAAACCACATACTGACTAAATTTCCATATTTTTAGGAGTCTATAAAAAATTTTTGGGAATTATTTGGAGACCCAAGCTATTTATTACAAATTTACTTAATAAAATGGCTTAATTTATTAACTATGATACATTTTTAACAAAACTAAGCGAAAATATAATAAATATTGGAATGAATTCCATACCTATAAAAACTGATCAAGTTTAGTTAGAATGGAATTTTGTTGTATTTGGTACTATTATACAACATAAGTTAGATATACACGTGTTAAGGTTAGAAATTATAGATATTACAAAGCTATTTTAAGAAATTATGTAAAATATGGCTTATTTATATTATATGAATATAATATGATAAGGATTGTTATAGGAATATATAAGTATAATAGAAAACTAAAAATACCTTTTAAAAGTTATACCTCAAAATAGAACCCATGGTATGTATCGTCAAGTTCATACGAACCTAATAACACTACTTTTACTAAAATTGAATAATCTTAGGTAATATAGCTTATATCTCTATAATATTACGAGAATTTACATATTATGATAACTTTATCGTAATTGAAACGTAAATTAATTGATTAAAAGTATATTTCGATATAATCGAAATGACATATTATAAGTAATAATATAACTACATATATCATCGATAGTTAATACCTTAACATAACTTATATAATAAAACTATCTTTCATTATATAAGGGAAATAATAATATACTTTATATATAGATATATATAACTTCAAAAAAAAAAAGAAAAGAATAGATTAAACCCTAACATTTTCGTATTCGTTATAAAAACTAAATCTAGGTTTTGTATATATAAAGTCTCCTAATGAGCAAAGCATCAATGATAGAGGTCTTCCGCAATGAGTATCAGGACAGGTAAGTTGGGATCATGGCTTCATCACTTGTTGAGATACTATATTAAAGTATCTGAAGGCTTAAGAGTACTTTTGCTTATGTTTGTAAATTAGTTGTTTGTTTGCATGTCATATGTGCGATTGGTATTATGTTTTTTATTGAAGTTGAACTCCTTGGCATGCTGTTCTACATAATAGTATAGTTTTATATTATGTGAACTTATATGACCACCCATAAATGGAACTAATATTGATTTGACCGCTAATGTAACTAAACATGCATAGCAACCATTGGGGGAACAGTTAAGAGTATCAGACTAAATATCGACTCCTTTCAATGAGGATAGCTAAAATGGTCATTTCCCCCATCCTTAATTGAACTAAGTGACAGGTGAAAAAATCACGATAAGGGTAAGGGCCATAGTTCGCAGGTAGTCATGGGAGGAGGGTGATCTCCATTGCACAAGCCCAAGTTTAATCTAATTCTAAGTTATAATAAACTCCTCAATCTAAGTTGGAGCAGATGCATTTTCTTTAGCCTCACAATGGATAGAATAACATTTTACGATGTTTCAAGTGATCAATTATGTTACATTTCATCACATTTAATAACCTTATTTGTGATTATATGGTACTCTTCTAATTTCAACTCACTTACTGAGCTAATTGTACTCACATTCCTATAGACTCTTTTACAAGTGACAAGTGAGAGTTAAGATGTACAGATATCACCAACCCCAGGTTAGTGCGCAGTTGGTTAGGAAAATAAGGAAAAGAGAATCCACTGAATCGAGGCTTTTGACTTTTCTTTTTGGTTTTGAGGAAACTAATTGTGAATTCTCTATGATGCCCACTACTTTCCCATGTTATTGTAAATAGACTTTAAGACCTATAGCTTTTATGAACTCTTAATATAAATTATAACTCTATGCGTGAAAAACACTTATATAAATATTGTTGTGTTATCAAACAATGGGATGTACTTAACAAGTATTTTGAAAAGCTACACTACAGGCTTGATTATTGCTAGGTATCAAACTTAATGCTTCAAGCTGGTTGAGTCATGTTTGCCTTATGTAGACTATATCTATGATACCAGTTGTAAGGTCAATTTCTATCTTAGGTTAGTTTACATAACGGAATTATTATGACTTCTCATGTTCAAGGTATGACATTTATCATTATATGATGAGCAGTATAGGGATTCTCCATTGACTCCCATATCCAACTTTCAGTTCAAATCCGAAAGTTCGTAAGGCTCACATTATATCCCCAAGTATAATGTTGGTATTATTAAGCAAATATTTTCATATAATTATTTTGGTTTCATATGATTAATCGCTCTTGACTTATATTTAATTATGATTTAAAACCGAATTAGTTGATTGAGGTATAATTAAGTTTCTTAATCTTAATTGGTACACTTGACACTAATTAGGTGTAATTTAGGGCTCAATGTGTCAAATTAAGTTAGTTAAGGTCGTTAAGTTATCTTGTCTAATTAGTTTAAGGAATCAGGACAATTATTACTGTTCAAGTAGTTTTAGAGGGTAGATTAGGGTTCTAAGAAAATTAAGTGATTAATCTTTAATTAGTGAATATTTTTACTATTTAATTAGAGCACAATAGTTGGATTAAGGTGTTGGGGTTCAAAGGTTCATTTAAGGGTTATAATATTTGTTTTAGGGCTTTGAATTTATTGTTAGGGTTATCTATATCAATATTCATTTTTGGCTTAGTTTACCCTTTTCCGATTTCAGGGAGCTCTCATAGGCTTCAACTTTTGGTTTCTTTCCTGTTGGCGTTTGTGGTTAGTTTCATTATATTAGGTTAACCTTAAGAGTCAACATTAGTTATTGGCATCTATTTATAGGATTTTAGGGCTTTGAGTGTATGGGTCAAACTAAGGTCGAGGCTACCATCTAGGGTTTTAGGAGTTTAAATTAAGGTTTTTGAGCATAGTCTCTCAAGTCTAGCATTAGTTATCTTACTAACGCTAAAAGTATTTTTCGGGAAATCTTATTAACTTCCAACCCCCTATCTAAGAAATTTGCAGGGTTTATAGCATACCTTGTTTAATAGTAGGACTACATTCTTCAAGAACATGCCTTCATTGCACCACTTCTTCTTTTGATTTTGATGTAGAAGGTAGTGATTCTTTAGTTTCAAGTGTCTCACCTAACCTTAGATATAGTGCATTTACTGGCTTAGTTGTAGTGAAAGCTTTACAACATTTTCAAATTTTTTTTTTTTTTTTGGCCTTTCAAACCCTACATTAGCAAGCTTTTCAATTGCTGCTTCCCAAGTTAGTTTCTCTTCTTTTTCATTCACCTCTATTGCTACTTAGAAACTACAATCAACTTATGACTCTCTAGACATATTCATCAACGCTTCAAGTTTCTTCTCATCTTAAGTAGACTCAGAAAGATTTAGTTCCTTCTTTTCGCAAGGATCATCTTGTAATTGATTTACCTTTATAGTCAGTGGTCAAGAGCTTTATTACCTACACTAATTATGTCTCTAACTTTCGAATGGTTGACCTCTAGCTTTCAAATTTTTCCTCTTGCATCTACTCTAAATCCCTCAGTAACTCCTTAGTACTCTTCTATTTTTCTAAGTTGGAGTTACAAGATTTATAGTACTATTGCACCTTGCTCAATTAGAGGGAGGTTGGTCAACATATTCATTGTATTCCAATTCTTCAATTATATTAATCGCTAGTATCACTGGCATATGGTTAAGGGTCCTCTAATAGTAGTTTCAATCCTAAATTTATCACAATATTTGATCCCATCATAGAATATCAACAATTAATTCTAAGTGCGAGTATTATGATAGGGGCATCTACTCGTTAAGTTGCAAAATCTTAACCATGCCTCATATAATGACTTACTCTCATACTACTTAAAAGAAAGAATTTCTACTCTATGCTCGGTTGTATAGTACAGTAAAAAAAAAAAAAAACTGTGTGCAATTATCATCCATAAATTCCTCATGCTTGAATGATCTTTTAATAGAAAACCTGCAAAATGAAATAAAAGGAATTAGAAATATAACACTATAAAGTAACTAGCAAAAATAAACAGCAAATATGAAGAAACAAAAATAAAGAAATGAAACCGAAAGAAAGAAATATGAAAAAAAAACAAAAAACAAAACATCTAGTCTCTAAATAGTCCTAAAAATTGAAATTTGCATAAATTATTCCCCACTATCGGCACAAAAAACTTGATATATGATAAACCTAACTCTACTTTATAATAAAAGCGTTTTTTTACTAAAAAGCATACTAAGTAACATATATAGTATAATATTAGTGAGAACTAAGTTAAACCCATAAGGAATGCTATATTAGCTCTTAACCAAGTTGGTCATGTCTAAATCTAAGAAATCAAAATAAAGATTTATTATCTTAAAATTAAATCTATAATTAATCTACTCTAATAATTGATTGGGATATTTAACACCTCCAAGAAATTCAATTATAAACTAGATAGATAGAAAACTAGTTAATATTAATACAAGTCTTTAACAGGTTTAGTTTTAAAATAATTAAACACTAGGTAAAAATTCCTTCTCATAAAGTGAATAATTACCTAAGATTAATCAATTCACCTTTCTATCGCTAAACAAGAAATAAACATAATTAATCTCTTCCACATTTCTAAATCTTAATTGAATTAAAGTGCATATCATTATATCTTTTTATAAGCCAAATCGTAAAAATCAATTAGAAGAGGTTCTCAAAAGCTCAATCCTAATCTATCATATGCTCCAATGGAATCAAAATATATGCTCAATGATTATGGAATTAAAGACTTCAACAAAACAAAAAATATTGCACATGGTCCATTCACTGGCAATCCATATATCTAATTCATAATCTTAATTATTAACCACACAAAAGAAATAATAAGGTAAACCATATCCAGATCAAGAATGTATGAAGAACAAAAACAACCTGTTTTAGGACTTCCTAAACCCTCATTCATAATCAAATATTTCTTCCCATCACTTCCAACATTGAATTTTACAAAGAAAATAAACTACTTTAAAAGTTGTTCTTCTTCTCTTCTAAACCCTAATCTAATTAAGTGAACAGATGGAATAATGTCTCTCCTTCTCTGTTTACGAAGTCTTTGTCTATTTTTATGAGTAGGGAAACTTTTAGGCTTTAAATCTTTCAAAAAAATAAGAAGATTTGCTAGAAACAACATGTTCACATCCTAAGTTCATGGCTGAGATTCTTAGGCATGATCTTTCTCAACTCTAAAATTGTTAATAAGTGAAATAGGAGGTTTACACCCAAGGTTCTTACCTGTGATCTTGTTCAATCATCAATTCTTCCTTACTTCCTTACTCTTTTGCCCATAATTTTAGTTCACAATCCTTATTCATGGGTGTGATCCTTTCCTAAGCTTTAAGACTCATCCAAATCCTCTTTAAATCATCCAAAACATTGTCCAAAATCATCATTCAAAACCTAAATCAAAATATAAATAAGTAAACATCAAAGTTAATACAAACACCCAAAAAATCTTATAATGACGTCAAACATATGTATTTATATACTCATTAAAGTCCTTAACATTTAAGTCTTTCTTGTCCTCAAGCAAAATGAATCAATTACCTAAGGACAAAACACCAATGAATGCTCTTGAATGATAATATCAATTTCAATATTCCACAAGTCTATTCAAAAACAAAAATGCATACTCTTCCATTAGATTTTTCAACCATTGATAACACTCTTTTAACATATATATATTAGGCTAATTTTGTATATTTGTATCTATTATTGTGTTAATTATCAATGATTTGGAGTTAAATTGGTTATTATTTCATTTTTAGGTGTTTTAGAAGCTTTCGATAAGTTTTTGAGTGATTTTATAAAGTGTTGGAGCTTAAACAATGAAGTGCATCGACCAAGCTACTCAACCAAGTGAAGTCTAAATAAGAATTAGTGTCTAAAGAAGAACATATGTAGGATTACGGCCATATACTTCGTGTCCAAGAATTTCATTGAAAAATAAAAGTTGCACATGAAGAATAATGATTAAAGCTTAAAATGTATAATTTTTCCTAACTTTAAAACTCGCATTTGTGCAAGAATTTAGCAAAAATTAGTTAATTTTATTTATAATTAGAGTTTATGCACAAAATGGTCCAGCTTGAGTAAAATTAATATAAAATGCATGAAAATGGATTGATTTTAAATGAATTTTATTAATTTTATATCTTATGTATAGGTGCATGATGATTACCATGATCTTCATGGCACCTACAGTTCAATCAAGAGGGTTAAAATCAAATGAGTCAGGAAATTTGGCTTATCAATCGGCCACTAGATCGGTAAGCCTTAAAGCACGAAGGATGAATCAATTAATCAAGAGGAGAGGATGGTCCAGATTCAGAAGGTACACAGATGGAATCATCTACATCAATCGATCAATACCATCTACATCAATCGATCAATACCATCTACACCAATCAATCGATATAAAAGATTAAGGCTATGGTTTATTTAACTAAAACCCTAGCCCCCTTAAATGCTATGTTTCATAAAACATAGATATGATTGAGAAGTGATACCTGTCTATCAATCAATTGATAACCTGGTTCTATAAATATTGGCATTTTGACAACAAAAAAAAAAAGCCAAAATTAGGAATTTGTCAAGGTTTACCTCAGTTTTGCATGCTCATTGTTGTCTTTACTATTCTATTGCATTGTATATGTTATTTGATACTTGTTCTTGAGATTTTAATACATATTTCTTAATATTTAAGGTATATTAAAGCTTGTTATCATCTTGCCCTACTTA
This sequence comes from Lumnitzera racemosa, assembly GCA_024138005.1. Classification (NCBI taxonomy): domain Eukaryota; kingdom Viridiplantae; phylum Streptophyta; class Magnoliopsida; order Myrtales; family Combretaceae; genus Lumnitzera; species Lumnitzera racemosa. Next base: position 73,245,446 of record JAMXBC010000007.1, on the reverse strand, counting down.
CTTGTTCTTATTTAGATATCTTGTTATCTTATTTATTATTAGAATTTTCTACCATATTTGTGAATGTACTTGTTGTCATTTTTAATACCATTTGTGGATAAGTTAGTTTTTATGGGTTTGTGACAATGTAGAAGATGTAGTTGGTGAACTCTTGTAGTTTTGATATGGGTTTGTGTATTTAGTTGGGATTTTGGTGTTTAATGCCCTATTTGAACTTGTTAAGGTACTAAAATTTGATCCTTTTAATGGTCTTTCTTATAGATATGAGACGGAAATGATATTAGTTCTAGGACATCCCTTGAAAGTGAACGGATTTGCATGATTATGAGATTAAAAGAAGATTAGTCATGTAATTTCCAACATGAGTCAACAAATTTGTAGAGTATTGTTAAATAGGTTTTTGTAACTATAAGACCGATAGGAGATTAGGTGTAGCCCATTGAATTCATGCTACTTTATGTGGTTTTATTGAATTAGGATAGGTTATGGGACTGTGAGGAAATTGACCTCCTAGTTTCTAGAACTAGAGCACTTAATTCATGATGGCAATTAAGTATTTAGCTAATTATGTAGAAAAATGAGATCGAAAGGAGATTTTTTGTTACACAATTAAGTGAGATGCCTTACCCAAGATTAAGCCCAAGTGAATTCCATTAAAAACCATCCTTGATATCATAACAACATAAGCTTACCACTACGTCAGAAACATGTCACAAGCCCACACCTTTATAATCTGTGTTAGTTATCATTTTACATTCTCATGTTTACTTTCAATTAAAAATTTCTTCAACCATCTTTTTTAGTTAACTTAGATTAAAGTAGCAAGTTTGAATGTGGATGTGGTACTTATCTAAGCTGTTTTCCCTAAGGAATTGGACCTAGTGAACACTCATCAGTATTATTACAACAAACGATCTAGTATGTTGGTCAATTAAGATGACACTATTTTTGAAAAGCCCTATTTATAAAATTTATGTTCTTAAAAACCAATGTCCAGTGTCGTCAATCAAAGAAAAATATGCCTAAGATCACGAACATGTTCTAAGGCATGTACATGCTACAATATAGAAATCTTTTATTTTTGGAAAGCTTATTTTGTAACCATAAGGTAGCGTTTGGTTGCACAATTTTCATGATACTAGACTAAACAAAAAATTTTGTCCTATGTTTGGTTTATAAATTTACTTAGTGATTAGATAAAAATTAGGTTGATAGACTGGATAAAATGTCTAAATTTTCTCCCATCTATACCATAGCACAAAAATAAATTTCACTGGACAAAAATAAAAAATATTTTGCATTCTCAAAAATGCCCTTTTGTGTTATAATATTAAGTTAATAAGTATTATTTTTATTAAATATTACAAAAAAAATATTTAGTTATAATATAAATAATTAACTTTTTAAAATAAATTTTGTATCAAGTACTGTACAAATTAAACATAGTACAATAAGCTTGTACTATCCAATTCTCCTTACACTTGTCGTGTCCAGTCCTCTTTATCTTGTTTAATTCAGCCCTTACAACCAAATGCTACCTAAGTTAACGTCTTATATATAAAGTCTTAAGCTTAGTGTTTGGAGAGAGCCCCTAAGGGAACATTTGTGTAAGATAAAGTACAAGGGTTTCTCATGTCTCTTAACTTCTTTTCTTTTACTTTTATGTCTTAATTTGTTATTCTTAGTGAATCTCTCATTGAACCCCAACTCAATATGTCAATTGCTTTTATTTTGAATCTATGATATTGCGTTTTGTAATCTAATTGCATTGTTTTGTATTGTCTTTAATTCAATATAGCCAGCTTTTGAATTATTATATAAATCTACTAAAGAGTTTGCAAGATCCTATAGTTAGGTGGATTGATGCAGTTAAAAGTAATTGAATAGACTAAGCCACTAACTATTTAATTCTCTAGATTAAAGTAACCTAATAAAAGGATTCAAGATCTTAATGTGATCCTAAGATAATCTATTGCAGAAGCGATTTGGATAGAGTATACTTAAGGTTAGGATTTAACTACAAAATGCGAGTTCAGTTAATTCATTTAGAAATCACCATGGTCTGAAAGTGTAATTGAGATTGAAAGTTATATAGAATTAGGTAATAAATGATAGATTTACTAAGGATCATATTTTCCCACAATTTGATTTATTTTGATTGTTCGTTTATTTTATTGTTTTACTTTATTATTTTTCTTTTAATTACTTTTGTTTACTTTCTTTTAATTGAATATAATTATTTCACTGATTAATAAGTTAGATAATTGGTAATTTTAGGAAAAATTATTAGAAATCTAAGGTTTCTTCAATTTTATGGCTCTCTATAGGATAGACAACTCAGACTCAAATTCGTATTATACTATAACTTGATTAGGTGCAATTGCCTAAGGATAGTATTTGTCCCCCAAACTACTAGGGCTTCAACCAAGTTTTTGGCGCCGTTATTAGGGAGTCAAATGAGTGAAATCAATGAGAATACTAGGAAAAAAAAACCTTTTTTACCAATTATTTTAACGTGTTTCTAATTTATTACATCTTTCTTGTTTTTGGTATTTTCTTCTATTTATTGCCTCTAACTTTTGAATTATTTTAGTATATGGGACAACTAGCCAGAACTACTATGGAAAGACAACAAGGAACTTTGCTAAGAAATATTGACCTAAATCTTAGACTTGTGGGATTCAAACAAAAATGAAGGAAGGATGAAATTGTTGAGCCAACGATGCTAAACAACAGCACTTCCTAAGAGAAAGCCCAAGTTATTTTTATCCAAATTTTGTTTGAATAATCGTTGTTTTAAATTTCACTAGTTAAGTTGAGACAAAATCTTTTTAGTGTTAGCCATCATCAGCTTTTTTCCATGTACAAACATTTTTTAATCTCATTGAAGCTGCATTTATAAGTACCTTTGTCTTAAAAAGCAAATAATATTTCCTATAATTTGTATTTCAATTGAATTTTGATCTTTGGTAATTTATTTTATCATATTTTTTACTGTTCAAGAAGTGTTTTCAGGTGAAGAAATAAAGAAACTCAAAAATTTTTTAATCTAAGACTCAGAGTGAAACATAGTAAAAGTTCACGACCATGAACATAATTGTACTCCTCTTGTAGATTAAAAAGTTGGGAAAAGTAAGAAATTGAAGCCAACAAGATCATGGACAAGATCACGGCTTTGATCCTTGCCTATAATCATGCTTACAAGTAAACATGCGTGTCAAGATAGGAAACATAACCACAAAAAGATCCATGTTCCTACCAATGTTCATTCCTTAATTCAAAAATCATAAGTATCTTCTTCCCTTTTTATTTTGAACTCTCATTCTCTTTATAAAGTACTGCTTTCTCTCATTGTACAACTCATTATCCCTGCAATCTTGGTGCGATTTTTGTCTAAAATCAACAAATTTAAGGTATATAGAACTCAATCTTTACTTGGTTTTTTTTTTATTTAACTTGTTATTTTTAGAGAAATCGTATTATGTAGTTAGGATTTGATGCCAGGGTATGAGATTTTCATGTGTAATGATCTTTAGCTTTGAAAGTGATTTTTTAATGTTTATATGTTCCAATTTGTTTCCATTACATTATTTGTTAAAAATCTCTTTTTAAAATATGATTTTGGAGTAGGACGAGGAAGAACATATAGAGTGCTTATTAGAGAAGAAGATGAAGAGGGTTATTCTTGAATTGTTGTTGCTAATTGATGATGAATCCATGTTATTTACATATTAAAATTAAGGAAACACTCTTGGATTGTTAATGTTAAGACCTTATCGGGCACTTAGTAGGATTGCCTATAATTTTCATATCATGAGTACACCTATAATACGAAAATTATCTTGCAGGTCAAAGATTATAGGACTCTAAATAATTGATCACTAAGGTTTCTAAATTGCTAATTAATTAACAATAACTATGAATATCGAATATTCAATAGTTCCTCAAAATTGCAAAGAATCGGTATCCCCTATCAAATAATAAGATCAAGTAATACGGACTTGAAATTCAAACTTATTGAAGTTGCAAAATCTAAATATATAAGTGGTATTTACATTTAAAGTTTCAAATGAATTAAACAATCTCTCTCTAATTCTAACCTCTAAAACCTCTTAATACATGCACTCAATGCTCAACTCTTAACCCATGTCCGATTTTTTATCAACCTGTAAAAGAAAAACTATTGAGGAGTAAGCTAAAAGAGTTTAGTCAGCTATCCCCCATACTATATTAATAAGCAGGTTATCACACAAATTATTACAACCACGCAAATGCATGTACACGTAGTATGACAAACAATATATGCAGTTGACCGGTACTGCATATAACATTGAATTTAATACCCTCCGAGGTAAGGTTGGAGATACATCGATACCAATTGCAATCGGACTTTAGCACCTAAGTTTTTAACCATAAATTTAAATTTCGTATTTCATGAAATCTATTTTCATTTCTAAGAAATCTAGTAATATACAAAATCCCAAGTTTAATGGTGAGGTAACCCCCATAGTCCATACTCACACCCTATATCGGAGGTCTCTAAACTTGATCTTCAGCCATACAATTGGCATCTCCAACACCTAATAAGCCCGTAAGTTAGGGTAAGGTCATGTTGTACATATACACCATATTAAACACTTTAACGCAATATAAATAGAAACAACCCCCACAAGGCCTCTCTTTACCTCCGTGTGAAGTAACAATTGGAATAAGTAATGTAATGCATGGTTGATGCGTGATCCTTTTTATTTAAGATAAGCCAAATATAATTAAGTCAAATTATTGAAAGATCAATCAATATCAGCAAACCATCCAAATCATGTAAAAATCAATCATATAACAATCAATCATATAACCAAATCTTCAATTATCATATTTAATAATATTTTACATAGTAATCAACCAATATCAATCACATACATATACCGAACCCCCATGTATTAAGTTATTAATATTTAATTTAAGTGCACTAAATATAAGCATAAAACAAGTATAAAGTCATCAGGAGTACTTACATAACTCTTAACAATCATCAGGCAGCTTACCTTCTTAATCGATATTTCCTGATAAATAGAAATAAAATAAACCTAATGAGTATTTAGCGAGATAGCCCAACTAGTTTACTATCTATCTTATGATTTCCGTTCTACTTAAATATTATATCATTTGAAAACTTTTTCATTTTACCGTATATCTTTACATTTTTACATTCTTGTAATAGGTTTTTATTAAGTTCAAATGTGTTTCTTTTGTGATAAAATTTGATTAAAATTTTTTAGTGTTATTTTACATTACTTAACTTATTTACTATGATATTTAGGAAACATTATTTTTATCGTATATGTAATAATATCCAATTTAATCATATAAGTAATAACATTCAAATTAGTAACATTATACGAGCTTGGGTTTTCCTTAAATCCTAAATCTCATATAGTTTTTTTCATTCTAACTTCAATATTTACAAACTTATAGTCGATTTTTATCGTTTTCGAACGTATATTCATGTTGCGGGGTCTGTTTTCGACATTAAAACCCGCATTTTTCGATATAAGCCTAAATTGTTATGAATTTAATTATTTTGACTTAAATATTTTTATTAAAAAAAATTCAAGTTTTCTTTATTATTTTATGTCTTAATTAATTTCTAAATTTTATATTTTTATGATTTCTTTTTTTTTAGCTTTAATTCATATAGTCTTCATTATTTTCTTATTTTAAGCTTGATTTACTATTTATTATAATTTTTTTATTATTATTAATTTACTTAATCAATTTTATTATTATTCCTTCATTATTTTGAAGTTTTTGGTTTAATTACTTATTTGGACATATTTGTTAACATAGCACATTTTGATTGATCCATGTAGCACTTTGTTAAGTTTTCTTAATTGTTATATTTCTTAAATTTTATATTATTATTAAGTATATTTATATCTTATCATATTTAATTAATTACTAGATTATGGGCCTTAATTATGTATTATAGTTTGGCCCATAATATATGCATGTATATTATATGATATTACATTAAATAAATAAGTATATTTCGTATATGTACAATTATACTTATGTACTTATGTATTTATGTACATGCTTATATCCTCAATTATTTTATTATGTTTAATGTTTTATTATATGTACTTATGTTCGATATAACATTATATACACTCATACATATATATATGTACACATGTATTCTTATTTATATTATTATACTTAATATATTATTAGATACATTCATACTTAGTATATTAGTATATGTACATATATGTATATAAATGTTTATATACTTATATCTACACATGTAGGCATATGTATGTACACATATTTATAAATGTACTATACTTCCATTGTATATATTTATACGTAAGTTTATATGTACTTTTATACATGTATTGTCGCGACCCGAGCGGGCTAGTCGTGACAGTCGCCGTATACCGCACAAAGGATTGTAGATTGAGTCCCCTTACAATCGACAACCATTTTATACGATACACGAGGCTACAACTACTACTAACTACCAAGAGTGCGCAAGCTTAAGCAATATCATTTCATGACAAATAATAATATAGTAAAACATAACACATAATTTATGTGTATAAAAGTTTATAGATATAGAGTTTGAAACATGTCGAAAGTCAGACTAATATAAAAATTACATATTCAAATCTACATTTAGTCAAAAGTACTCTGTGTCCTCAAACAGCTCTCACATTGACCCCGTAGAGAAAGCTAACCTCAAGCATACAACGGGCTGACTCCACGAATAAGTCGACCTATAAGAGAAGTCTATAAGGATATAAGCTTACTAGCTTAGTGAGATATTTTCCCTCAACTATACAACAATCAAGTTATACTACAGTTAAGTTCAACCAAATGAATGCATGAACAAGCAGTATGCCAAACAAATACATGCAGGTGACCAGGTACTGCATACAACTCAGATTTAACGCCCTCCGAAGTCAGGGTTGGAGATTCATCGGTACAGTCAGATTCGGGTATCATATTAGAACTTATTTCATAACGAAACTTCGCGTTTCGTATTTAAAATGTAATGGTACATCCATTACCAGCTTTATCAAAATGAGTTTTACATATGATTGTGAATAGGTTCACGCAGCCCTCACTCACCCCTAAAAGAAGGCCTCTGGACTCGACTCATAGCTAGACAGTTGGTGCTTCCAACGCTTAGTCATCCCGATGGCCAAGGTAAGGTCATATCGCACGTGTGCAACGTACAAAATCAATAACAATCAATAATCAACCCACGTATGGCCTCTCGCTACCTCCGTATAATGTGACTGCCCGGAATTAGTCATGCAGTGCATGATTTATGCATGGTTCAAGTTAACTTTTTCTAGTTGAATAAAAAGTTAAGTCATATTTAATCAGTCATCATCCCAAGTCATAAACAATCAATCTATTGAATCTACTATGCAATAAACATGATATTATTGAAATTTAAAGTAGATTCACCATTCACAATACTTATCATGCACAAGCATAACTCAAACCCATACACATTCATTTATAAATCATAATTTAGATTCACTAATTACAAGCATAAACAAGTATGGAATCATAAGGAAAAACTCACTCGATCATGGCTAGCTCAGGGATCATAATAGTCGGTGGGCAGCTTAGGGTCGATATCAAGATCACCTGAGAATAAGAAAAATTTGTAAGCTTGGGAATTTAAAGCTAACTAGTGTTATAGTGTGTAAGGTTTAATTCACTTAGTTACGTGAAATTGTCGATTCGAGCTTTTTATCGAATTGTGAATAAATTTTTCATTTTAGCTCGAATCGTTATGAACTTATAGTCCATTTTGATCGTTTTCGAACGTATTTTCTTGTAACGAGGTCTGTTTTGGACGTTATAACTCGTAACGTAAATTGTGATACAAAAATATCACAAAAAATATTATTTAAATTTAAAAATTATAAAATATTGATTTTCGCTTTTTCGGAACATATTTATAATTTAATAATTATTTAAATCATATGTGATTTTTATTATTTTGGGTATATTTTCCTATTTTTCTCATTTTCTTATTTTTTTTTCTTATGTACCTCACGATTATACATATATATATATTCCTATACTTATAATATATAATTTATAATTTATGTTATTGTAAATTCCTAAATTACGGTATCATATATACATATATACACTATACGTTACACGTATTATATAGGTATATGTATTTATTTAAAACATACTCTTATACATATATTCATATATTTATATATATTTTGTATTTATTTATTTATATGTCTTACATGTATATATACCTATAAATACATACATATATGTACTCGGCATATATATACTTATATAGTATTTATCATTTATTATAAAATATATAGTATTTTTCATAAAATATGTATTCTATACATTACATACATAATATGCCGTATATTATTATATATATATATATATATTCATATGTTTTATATACATACTTATAAAAATACCCCACTATATACTATACAACTACACACACATATATATATATAATCATATATATATACCCATATATATATAGTTACGGTACATACATATATACTTATACTCTAGTTATGTAAATTACTAATTAGATGTATTATTAAACAAAAAAACAAATACATAATACATACTATATACTTATGTACATACATGTATACATACCTAACCTTATATTTACATATATAATTAAATTTAAGTATTCAAATATATACTATTAGTGTTATATGTACAAATACCATACAAATACTATAATTCTATGTGTATACTATAATATACATCTCTACTTTCTATAATAGATCTCTTACCTATTAATTTGTATTTTTCTTCTTCTTTTCCTTCTTCTTTTTCTTCCTTCTTTCTCTCTTTTCTTTCTTTCTTTTTCCTCACGATTTGTTTGCAGATTTGGTATGTATGTTTATGTAGATTTTTTTTTTCTTTCTCCATATTTATATGTTGCTCTTACTCACGTGAGTTATTAGCTTAAAATGTAAGCTAAGTTAGCTTTTTATTAATGTAAATAAGACAAAAAAATAACATCACGTGGCTGCTGATTTTTTGTCTTAATTTTGTTCATGTTTGGCGCAAGAGAAGACTTGAAGTGGAAATGGAGAAGGAAAATGAGATAAATTAGAAATGGAAGAGAAGGAAAATGAAAGTTATTAACAAATATGTGTAATTTTCAAAATTTTAGCGAATCTCCTCGTAGATTAGTTTTCAAAATTTTATGAAATTTTATCAATTTAACTGGTACCCGTTACAATTATAATTTTTACAAGTTATTATAGTAATTTCATTACAATTTCATACAAATAGGCGATTTAGTCGAAAATTACATTCGACTATAATTTTATCGCTATTGTGTAATATTTAACTATTTTATAGGTTTATGTTTATGATTTTAGGGTTTCAAGCAATTTCGGGTTCAATTTCGATTAATGGTGCATAAACTAGTTTTAGGTTTTTAGTAAGCGGTTTAGGGTTTTGATCAATTCCTAGGTTTTTGTTATCGGTGTTATATTTGATTTATTAAACTTCATATTCTTTTATTATTATTAGCCTTATCGACCTATTGTATAATTTAGAACACTCGGATTTGAGCTAGGGTTCAACTACTGTCTTTCCTAGGGTTTACATGTATATTTATACATATTTTTGTATTTCCATACTATATTTTTAAAGAATTTTCACATAATTCATATGTGTACATATAGATGGTTTTAGTTAGCATAAGTATTTGCATATATCTATTATTCCTATTATAATTAGTTATGCACATTAATGCATGAGGGTATATAGATACATTGATATACATATATATCTATATGTATATATATTCCTAATTTTGTTTATGTGTACATATACTTATACTAAATATTCCGCTAGGATTTATACATACATACTCCATATATGTGCATATACTATTTATATATGTAATCCTACACATATATGTACATATGAGTGTTTAAGTATATACTAATACATATACATATACATAATACATGAGTTTGAAAGAAATAAGATTATACACGTAACTCTACTATATATACACAAGACTTCTAAAATCATCTTTTCATACATAAGCTAAATAACTAAGTATAATAATTCATAAGATTAGATAAAAGAATTGTTGAATATCCTTTATAGAAGATACTAATATTAGAATAACGAATATACCTCTTTTGCTTTTTAAAGATGGATAAGGGGTTATGATTTTTAGAGTAGAGATTTGTAAGCTAGTTGTAAGAGGAAAATGGGAAGTGAAAATGAAAAAATTAGAAAAGGGAAGAAGGAGAGGGAGTTACAGTTTGGGAATGGAAAGAAAGAGGGAGGTTTGTTGTATTTTAAATGCATTAATAATGAAAAATCAAGTACATTCTAGAAACGCTCCAAGTGGGTGGCAAGGAATAAAAGAGAAAAAGAAAAAGAAAAAAAAAAGAAAAGGGAAAAGGAAAGGAAATCAAAAGAAAATGATAGAAGAATCTAGGTTAAAAGTGATGTGTTGACTTGGTGAAAACTTTGACTTAGGTCAACATTTTGACTTATTCAAATGTTATCTTGGTCAACTCTTGTAAAATTACATGTATTTATTATATATATTTTTAGAAATAAAAATAATTAGAAGAAAAATTAAAGGAAGAGGGAAAATAAGAAATTAAATTAAATAATTATTAGAATTTTCCCTAAATATTTATAACCCTATAAATAATATTTAGCAACATAATTAATATAGCTACATAGGAAATTATAAATTATAATACTAATAATTACCATATATTGACTAAATAATAACTAAGTACTTAAATCTACATAATACTAACTTATTTGTATAATTATAAGATTAATATTACTTATAAAATAATATTATAGTTTCTTACAAATTAATTTAGTATATGCACATTCATATGCATTTAAGAGTTATCTTTAATGGTTGGTTAGCAATTCTAAGCGATTTAGCATATGGTTAAATACTTATACTCGATTAGGGTTTTACCACCTTCGTAGCAATTTGGTGTATATATAAGCTTAAAGTTTTTGTTTTAGGGTTTTGATTAGGTTCGAGTATGATTTCTCATATATATGCACAGATAGAATTTAAGGTTTTCTATGCGATTGAGATTTTTATTAAGTTTAGGGTCAATCTCTTACAATTACATATATTTAAGATTTAAGATTTTCATATGTAATTAGAGTTTCAATTACTAATTTAAGGTTTTTCATATTTGTTTTAAGTTTCACATTTAAAATTTTAATCGATTTTAAACTTAGCAGCTTTGTTAACTTAAGAAAATCATCTACAGTATATGAGTTTGAGTTTGATTATATACTCAAAAGGCTAGATTTGCTGAGTTTACAATTAACTTATGCTTGAACTTACTATAGTAGGAACATGAATTCCATTAGCATGCTCAAACTAGATTGTATTAGACTAGCTTTCAATTATCAAGAACACAAGAAAATTTTATCTTAATTCATAAAGTTAGTCCATGATTTTGTATTGATCTAAAATTTGGAGTTGCAGTATTAGAATTCTAAAATTGATTAGATTTTGACAAGCACAAATTTTCTCCTCTACAATTTTTTTTTGGAAAGTAATGTTTGAATTCTTTGTTTTTAGAAGCATGATTATGTGAATTCATTGATTTTCTTATTTTAGATCATGCCTTAAGTCAAATAAGTTGCTAAAAAAGATAAAGTGACTAATAGTGTTGCACGAAGCCTTATGCTTAGGTTTATTGAAGCATGGCAAAGACAGCGCTATAATAACCTATGCAAGAAAGCATTTAAGGAAAATGTGACGATAAGTTGGGACAACTTGGCAAAAGTTGGGTATGAAACAATTGTACAAAGATACCTAGAGTTAAGACATTAGGATAGGCTTTTGACTATTGATGAGTCAACTTATAAGAAGCTCATATTAGAGTTCCTTAGCACTCTTACCTTGTACTTTGATCATATAGAAAATTAGACTCAGAATACTATGAGATTTCGAGTTAATAGGCAACTAATATACATTCAATTTGATAGAATACTAATGGCCTTAGGCATATACCTAGAAGAATATATCCACAGAACTTAATTGTGCATATTTTATAAGTAGACTTTATATTGCTTTATGGGCTTCTTACTATAATTTTAGTGTATATTAGTACTCTATTTGTTAATATTTTATTTTAGCTTTTTATTACACTAATTTGTATATTTTTATATTTTTAATAGGAAAAATGCCTAAAGTTGGAAAATATACATGTTATGGTGGAAGCACACGAAATTGCAAGGAAAATAAATTAATTACATGAGTTTCATAAGTACATACCACAACTATGATGTTGTTAATATAGACCATATATTCGCAATAATTTATCCAACATGCCATGTATCCATCAATTGGCAAGTCGTGTATCTTTTATTTTATGCAAGAATCAAAGCATCAAAAGACTACATATAAAGATCATGGCCATGGCTTTAGGGTGTAGTCATTCCATATTATTTTTGGAAAGAATTGAAGACATTCAACAAGATATATAATTGTATCTTATAGGCCCACTCTTTTTGGGACCCCTTATAATATAAATAGTATGAGACTCAAACTTTAGCAAATAGAATCTTAGCATTGAAAATTTTGGATATAGGTAAAAACTTATTTGATATAACTTAAAATATATGTGAAGGTCACGAATTGATTAAAATAACCTAGAAAATTTAGGTACTTAAGATAAAATAATAAAATATAAATATAAGTTAAAAGTTGAAATTTTCAAATTTTATTCATTATCTATTGAAAACAAGAAAATTGTTAAACTCTACAACTAAATAAATGTCATATCAAATATAAGCAAACAATATAAAAGTTTAGCAGGATGAAAATATATATATATAATAAATAAAATAATATTTAGAATAATAAGTGAAATACTTAACTAACTACAATTATATAATTTCGAACTCTCAAATTAAGAACATCCAAAAAAATTTGCATGAATAAGCTCAAGACAAACGTTAGGATCTTAAAAGTTAGTATAAAAAAAAAGAAAGAGTCCATAAATTTAAATCTTGAAACAAAATATTAAAATATTAATATAAATTAAAATGATAAAACTAACTACTTCATTTCGTAAATTTTCAAAATATCGAAAACCAGTGAGAAATAGAAAGAGAGTTTAAAGATAAATTAAATAAACAAAAAAATTAGTAAATACTAAAAAAAATAATATATAATTAAATAATTAAATAAGTAATATATAACTAAGTTAATTAGTGGAGTATAGACTATAGAAGCTTCCATACAAGGATAACAACCACCCAAAAATGTTAAATAAACTTAAGTGATAAGTTAATAGAGCTCGTGGCTTTTTAATAAAACCAAGGATGAGTTAAGACAAAACCATGAGTGAAAACCATAGATTAGACTACAGTTTCACCAAACCACTAAATACTTAGCAATTTGGAAAAAGTGGAAGATGACATTTGTCATACATGTCATTCACCTACTCATTAACCCAAGGTTTATATAAACCCTTCAACTACACTAATTGCTTCCTTTTGGGCAAATTAAAAGTTTAGAGAAATCGAGAAAGCACAAGGAAATTTTTGGAAAAATTTAGAAAAACTAGAAACTTAAGCACAAATGTCGGCTTATAGAGTTCCTGAACCAAGAGAGAACTGACGATGAGTGGCCACCACCATTAAGACCTCCCATCAGCACCTAAGGTTGCCGATAATAGCCTAATCATCAACGGCCACTAAAGTTCCAAACATTGGTAAATTTGATATTCCACCTACTTTTCAAAAATTTGTTAAAAATATCAAGTTTTATCTAAAAATTATAGAAAAAATTAATCTTGCTCTTAAGAAATGAGCCGTTCGAAGCCTATTTTTTATTCAATTTCAAAAGTTCGAGCAATATAGTTTCCTTACAAAAAATTTTCTATAAATACCTTATTACATATATAAAATTTCTATGTAAAGAGTTTCTCTAAAAGTTTTCATTTTATTAGGATTAATTTTAATTCTTAGAAAAACTAATAGGTTGAAATGTAAGAAAAATCTACTATTTTTCCATGACTTTGTTAGATCTGATTTTTCACCACTTTTTAAGTAATTTTTTCTTACATAAAGTAGGTTAATCTTAAGTTTTAAGTGGAAATAAAAGATTTCATGAAAAGATGGGTTTTCTAAAGCTAAACTTAATGATTTTACTTAAATTGTTATGGGGATTTTTCACCAAGTTAATCAATTGATTATTTTTGTCAAAAATCTTTAAAGATCAATAGTAAAATTGAAGATTTTAACTATTGTACATGAAGTATATTCACCCAAAAAACTATGATTTTTTCTATCTAATATATTTTTTTTAGGTATCTTAGTAAATTAGGTGTGTTTAACATTCTTTTTAGTTGAATTTCGGATTGTACATGTTAATGTAGATGAGTTTCCAAACCACGTGAGTCAATATCAATGGAGTACCAACAAGGTTAGGAATGAACAAAGCAAAGAAAAATGTGAAAAGTAGAGTTTTAGTGAAATGAGCCAACCGGTAGCTACAAAAGGTTCTATAAAAGCTTTTATGGTTGTTGGTGCAAACTACTGACTTGTAGAAGATATTGTAGAAGCTTTCCTATTAAGTTGACTATAAAAGTACAATAATAGAAATGTTAGTAGAAGGTTTCCTAATGTAGAAACTATAATTAAAATTCTTATAGAAGGTTGTGTGGAAGGTCTATTTGATAAGAAACAAAAGTCAAGACGGTAGTAAATAGTAATGTAAAAGGTTCTTTATCAAAGAATATAAGTTAAAACATTAGTAGAAGCTTGAATAGAAAGTACCACACACCTAACGAACTCTAGTAGAAGGTTATGTAGAAAGTACTATAAACATAAAAAACCTAATAAAAGGTTGAGTAGAAAGTTTCAATAACATATATAGAAGTAATTACCCTTAATACCCATAACCAACACTTAGGGAATCTTAAAAGAATGTTTAGCCTAAACAAAAGTACACTAATTAAACACTCTTACTTCAATAAATTGTATTAAAACTAAAATATAATTTGCAATATAGAGACCATTGATGACAAAAGGAACAAGGTAACTGAGTTACAAGAGCGAGTGGGAATCTAGGTAAGTGGGATCAATGCTTAATGGCATTTTGAAGTACTATATAAAACTACTTAAAAGCTGTTGTGTGCACTTGTTTGTGGTTGTAAAGCAGTTGATTATATGTATGCAACTATGTGCTTGGAAACTATCTATTACGTTGTTTGATTGTTATGCTATATGTTGTGATTACTTTGTTGTGTTACACTTCTTGATTTGATTGTTTGTAATTGGTCGGATACCCTTAAAATAGACTAAGCTAAAATTTGGATATAAACACTAACCAAACATACATTGTAACCTACTGGGAGAAGCGATTAAGATTTCCAACCAAATACCAACCCTTTGACGAGGCAACTAAAATGGGTCTTCCCCTAACCTTAAGGCTAAACTAAGTGACAGGAGATGAGCTCAGGATAAGGTTGGGGGCATTAGGTTCGAAGAAGGTCCCAGGCAGAGCATACCTCCATTACATAAGCCTAGGTTTGGTCAAAAGGCATCATGGTCAAAAATACCTCCGTTTATGCAAGAACCCCTTAGCTCAGGTTAAAGTAAGCACAATTTCTCTAACTTCACATTGAATCAAATAACATCATGCAAATGGCATATGCTTGTTGTATTACATCACATCGTATCGCATCTAACTAATTAATTGATAACCATGCTTGATTGTTGTATCGTGTATGCTTCCGTCTCCATCCCCTTATTGAGCGGTGGTTGCTCGCATCCCTAGAGCTCTTTTACAGGTTCTAGAAGATAGATACCAAGATCACCACTCTCTAAGCATACAAAAGTTGGGCAACAGGTTTAGAGTGAGGAGCAAATATATTGGAATATTGTTTTTGTCTTTGTTTTAGAGTCAATTGGGCCATTTAAATGATCTAGACTAACTTGTAATATTGTATTAATTGTGGAAATGATTTTGAATTCTATTATAAGTTTATTTATATAAAAATTCTATCTATATGTTTATTTTTCAAAATACACATACAAATCAAATTTCCATTTTTCAAAGGAATTATATAAATCAAATGTCTCTATTTTACTTTAGACATTAGACAGAAAATGCTTTACAACTGTTTAGTCGTATAGACCTTATGTATTCCAAGTTTGAGATAGTGGTTGAGTGGTCAACTTCTATCATAAGTTGGTCTACATAGCCAAACTGTTATAACTCTACTACTCTCAAGGCACGACAAATAGTAAGCCTTATAATAAATTAGATGAAAAACAATTATTATTTTTCTCTCACTCACTAGTTTAGGGTTTTAGAGAAGAGTTTCAGTTTCTTTTCAAGGATTTCAACATCAAGAAATAATAAAAGCAATATTTGATCTTGAATAAGATATTGGAACTCCTAAATAGGTTTTTGTTTTTCAATAAATTCTTGATTTGGAAATTGTCTGCCCCATTATTTCTTCGTTGTACTTATTTAATATTACTCATTGGATTTTTAGATTATTAATTAATAAACTATACCTATTATTTAAAGTCTTTAATTTCCTAATCATGACAACAAGTATTTTGACTCTGTTGGAATATTTGTTAACTAAGATTGAGTTACAAAACCTTTTCCAATTATTTATTGCAAACTAGATGATTTTGATTAAAAAGACATAAAGTATATTCTTTAATTCAACTAAGATTTAAGAACAAGAAAGACTTAATTTGGTTTATCACTTATCTAGTGATAGAATAGATACACCAGTTAATTATAGGTATTCGCTTTCCAAGAAGGAATACCTAACACTTAATTGCCTTAAAACTAAACCTATTAAAGACATTGTTATTATCATACTAGTATTCAAATTATCTGGTTTGCAGTTGAATCTTTAAAGATGTTGAATATCCTAATTTATTTATTTTGTTAATTTAGTTTTTTTAATTTAATTATTTTATAAACCCTTTTATTTTAATTACCTAAATTTAGATGGGACTAATAATAATAAAAATTAGGCATCATTCCCTATGGATTCAACCTGGTTTTCACTAGTATTATTACTATGTACACGATCTAGTGTAGTTGCTAGTAAAATATGCTTTTATATAAAAAGTAATATTATAAAAAATAAAGTTAAGTTAAGCATATCAATGTCCATACGGTTAAGTAAAGTAATCTACCAATAAAGTTGCCAATAAGGGTGATTAATGCATAAGTCTAGGCCAAGTTAAGCACAAGTTGCTCAATGTATAATCCAAGTAAGTCCAAAGCCTCAAACTTGAGAGATCCTGGTTTGAGAATTTTCACTAGATTCTAGCTAACAGTGTAATGAAAAGGAAAATTAGTACAAAAGTTATAAAGTTGGGTGACATCATCTTTTTACATTGCTTAGCTATGCAACACCCAATTAATTTAAGATTTTGAAAGGCTTTTATTTTTAGAAATCAAGTTATAGTAGAAAGAAGAATCGAGTATTTCTTTACAAGACCTTTCATTACCCGACTAGTGAAGACAATTGGTTTATTTGATCATCTCCTTCTAATAGAGTTAGTCCATCACCCTTACCCCCATGAGCCTTAAGTCCATCTGAACAATGAAACTTTAGCTAGCACCTCCGACAATACAAGAAGAAGAGATCCAGGATGAAGTAGCTGATACCCCATTACTGGTATTAAAAAGAGATGAGCTTAACACATCATCCCAACAACCAAAATCTTCAATGTTAGGAAAAATTAGAAAGATGATGGGGAAGCAAGTTAAAAAGCAAGAGACACTAGAACATGAACTCAAGTGTACAAGGTAAGTCATTGAGGCCTTTCTAGAGCACCACTACATCCCTTTACCACCATCACAACCCCCGTCCAAAACTCTAATAATGAAGATGTTTCCAAAGAAGCTGAAGAAGAGGTTTGATTCGATTATGGGAATAAAAAAAAAAGTGCCGAACTCCTTCAATAATTCCCTATTTATAAACCCACTTATTGAATCTTTTATATCTTAACAAATCTTAGATACGGTAACGAACTCTAGATGCGGAAAATACCTTTTGGATTTTTTAAGGATTTGTCTTAGTTTTCTAGGAACCCTACTTAATTCAGGCTTTCTATTTTTCAAGACTCGATTCAATCCAATTAGATATAGCCCTATAACTTATCTAATAAATCCTAAGTCTATTTCGACCTAATATAAATTAGATAAAAATCTATTTTAAATCAAACAAGGCCAAAATTATTTTAATAAAGCCTAACTCTCAAATGACTTAATGATTTATTAAATTGATCATCCAATTTAATATTAAATGATCCGACGCGACTCAATTCGACTCGACACAACATGACTTGATACGATACAACTAGACTTGACTCAAAATGATTTGACTCGAGACAATACGACTCAACTCGATACGATACGACTCGACTCGACTCGATACGATACGACTCGATACGATACAACTCGATACCACACAACTTGACTCTATTTGATACAATTCGATTTGACATGACATGATACGATTAGATTCAATATGTTTTGATTCAACTCAAGTCAGTTTGACTCGACTCGCTTTTTTATTTTTTCATTTTTCCTTTTTTTCTTTTAATTTTCATTTTTTTTATATTTTATTAACTTGGCTTAAATAACAAAAAATGAAAAATGACAAAAATGAGGTGTCTACCGTCGCCCCTCTTTGTAGTGAAGATCGATTAGAACTTCGCTACAAAAATAAAAGAGGTGCCCATTTTTTTCATACCCAACTTGGATAATCCGAAGAGAATAGATCTCTTCAAGATTGAAAAAATATGTTTTGGTGGATAATCTAAAGAAGATGGATCTCTTCGAGACTTCAAATGTTTTGGTCTAGTGAATAATCTAAAGAGGATAGATCTCTTTCAAGATGAATTGCTCGAAAGGATAGATCTTTCAAAGACAAGATAAGATGACATGAGACAACGCTCTCATGAGTAGGCAATCTTTTAAATGATTGGATAGCTCTTCCTTTAAGCAAACAATCCAAAAAAGGACGAAAACAGCGATCTTACAAAGGAATAGATAAGGCAGTACTCCTATGAGCAAGTGATCCTAAAAAAGGACTGGGATAGCAATCTTAGAAAGGAATAGATAGGACTAGCAAGCGATCCTAAAAATGGACTAGGACAGCGCTCCTTTGAGCAAGCGATCCTAGATGAGATTGGATGACACTCCTATGAGCAAACGATCGAACAAAAGATAGGACAACATTCCTTTGAGCAAGCAATCATAGCAAAGGACTAGATAAGACAGCACTCCCATGAGTAAGCGATCCTCGAAAGGAATTGATAGGACAGCACTCCTATGAGCAAGCAATCCTACAAAGGAATAGATAGGACAGCACTCCCATAAGCAAGCGATAGGATAACGATCCTAAAAGAAATAGGATAGTGATCCTAGCAAAAGATTAGATAGGATAACGCTCCCATTAGCAGGTGATCCCAAAAAGGAATAGATAGGACATCTCTCCTATGAGCAGGTGATCCAACTAAGGAATAGGTGGGACAGTGCTCCTTTGATTAAGCGATCCTAAAAAAGATTGGATGGCGCTTTTTCATAAGTTTTGACAAATTGATCTGTGACTTAAGTTTAAGGGATTTTGAGGATCCCTTGAAAATTAAGGATTTTGATGATTCCTTGAAAATTTTAAAAAATCTCTCTTGATAATTTTTTCTTAAAGTTTCATTTCTCTTTTGAAAAGTTTTTTTATTTTTTTCTTCTTTTTATCAAGAAATTCAAAAAACACTCTTTGATAGAAAATTATGTTGCTAACATGTAAGAAAGTCTCAAAAACTCTAAAGATCACAAATAAGGGGTTGGCTTGTCCCTTGCCTATTAATCACTCATTCTCTCAATCTTGTTTCTTAGAGCATAATTAATGATCTTTGAACTTTTTTAGAATCACTAATTTCCAACTTGGATAATGACCATTCACGTTTTTGACAAAGTACTCAACTTTTCAATTTTCCACTCAAGGGATAGATCTCGTTACTTAAAATGTTTAGTCAAACTAGACTTCCTTGCACTCTCATAAGTCTGTTTTTACTCCAAGCATTAATTCCAAAAATTGTAGCCTATCTTGTAAGTAGTACATTCTGGTCAATCAATAGGTCTTTTATAAGTTTGCAATGTAAGGCTTTTGGTCAATGGTCTAAGCAAATGGATATCAATGTACTTATCCAATTTTGAAGAAATCATATGTAATCAATCTCAAGCTTACAAGCCAAAAACCTAAGAGAAGCTAAACATGGGCTTACCTCAATTTCATGAGCAAGTTTTGCTTAAGATAATTCCATTCCTTTAGTAAAAAAGGTTTTATCAAGGGTAGTATAGTGGGTTGGATTATACAGCAAGGGCTTTGCTTTTGAGCTTAAGAATTAAAAGTGTTTAACCTTTGGATACCATCAAAAGTTTGGACTTTTGGCTTATTAGTAATTTTTTGAAGGTGATCACGTTGCTAATATCTTTATTTTTTTCACTTTTTTTTTTCTTTTTCTCCCTTCTTTTTTCTTTTTTGTTTTCTTTTTTCCTCCTCTTCTTTTTTTTTTTTTTTGTTCCTCTTTTAGTCAAGGTGGTCACCTTCCATTATTGAGGTTTTTTTTTTTTTTTTGCTTGATAGGATTAAAAGCCCTAAAACCATGAGTTCAAATAGTATAACCTTAGGAGAAGTATATATGGCATAGAGTGCTTGGGAAAGAATCTATGGACTTGATGTATTTAAATAAGTGTACGAGCCTAAGTGACATATATATGGTTTGAAGCTCTTCATCATTCTAAAGAAATTGAATTATTTGTGATAATATTTACTCATGAATTGACACAACTAAGATAAGCACATATTAGCTTACTCCTTCTCCAAATTGATAACCCTAACCTCCTAATTGTCCTAATATATGGTGGTTCTTGGTAGGACTAATTTTAAGAAAAATCCCCTAAAAGTTCAAATGGGTTTGTAAGGGATAATCGTATTTAGGGATGATAAAATGAAATCCTAATATCATTTTAACATGTCTACCAAGTTCAAGACAGACCTCCTTTAAGGAATGAGTCCAACTATTCACCTTGATGGCACTCGTCTCTCATGTGGGTTTAGGGTTAGTGTTTGGGACATGGGCTGCCGCTTCTCATCATAAACCATTCAAGTAACGTATTATCATTTCCTTAGGTAAAAAGTTTTAAATTTCAAGTTCACATTTTCTTTATCCATTTTCACTCATTCCAAATGTCATTATTTGAATTAAGTTAGCTTCATAGTATACAAAAATGAAAACATACATGGAAACCGCTTTATTCAATGACTCGTATCTATTACAAGCACCGCTTTATTCAATGACTCGTATCTATTACAAGCACTAAAAATGAAATATGATTCTGAAAAAAAAAATGCAAGAACTAAAATTCTTTTCTACTTGTTGCCCCTATTTCTGTCACTTCTTTAAACTCGACCCATTCAATTGAATTGATCTCTCGAAGATATACCCAACTGTTTTAAATGGCAAGCAACCTTGTCAGATGATAGTAGCAAATCCTCAATGCTTGCTGGAGGTTGTCTATTTGATGCCCCTTCAAAACTTAGGGAAAGAATACCGCTGCTAATCAACCCATCAATCTCCAGAAAACTTGGTTACATAATATTGGCATCAATCAAATCTTGTACCTTATACTTTAATCTCCAACAATCTTCAATGGTATGTCCCACTTGGCCCACATGATAGTCATACCATTTGTTGGGGTCACGATCCCTTAGCTTGCATTTCTTTATTGGGTTTTCGCACGTCAATAGTCCTGCATCTCTCAATTGCTTAAACACTTGGGCTATTGGAATCTAAACTACATAAATTGCCTCCTCTTGTTGAGGATGGGCTTGTCTTGATTGTAGGCTTTACCAATCAGTACATTCACTCTTACTTTCTCTTTCGTTGAATCAACTTCATGCTTGGGCTGTAACCTCCTATTTGCACTAAGAACTAAGCTTTTGAGCTACTTAAGCCCATAACCCATTATCATTTGTATGTTAGTGAGCCTTTCTTTTAACTTTGCTAATTTTTCTTCTAAGGCTGCAACCCTTTCTTCCAGACCTCGGCAATAACATACTCTTTGGACTTAACCATTCAAATATGTTTCTAGCAACTTTTCCAATCCTTATATCGTGTTAATAGTGGGCTCTATGTAGAATTTCGACCTTAGATCCCTAACAAAGTCCAACTAGACCAATTTTTCATCAATCAAATCTTAGACTTTATTCTTCAATTCCCAACAATGGTTAGTAGCATGCCCCTATTGACCCATGTGGTACTCACATTGTGCATTGGGATCATATTTCCGAGGTTTATACCTTGATGTTGGAGTCTTAAGATGCAATAAACCCTCTTCTTGTAAGCGGCGATAAACCCGAGACATAGGAATCGGGATATGAGTGAACCTCCTTCTAGGTGATTTCTAGCTTAGCTTATTTTCCTTGAGCTCTAGACCAATGCTTAAGGCACTAAGCTCACGTATCATTAGATAGGACATCGTAGTGTTCATAGCGATCTTTGAATCTAATGGAGCTAATCCCTTCCCTATTGATCTCCCCACTCTAATAACATCCTCAATACAACCACCAGCTATAGCTACATCAACAAACGTAAAAGCAGTATAGCCTAAGAGGTGATTATAATAAGGTTCACCTATTGTGCGGGTGAATATGTTGATCAATTCATTTTCTAGAAATTATACTATAGCTTGAGTGGCTATAGATCTCCATCTCAGGGCATACTCCTTAAAAGACTCGGTTGGCTTCATTTTCATGTTATTCAAATCCATCAAGGATGGAGCCACTTCTTCATTGAAATTGTACTGTTGATAAAACGCTTAAGCTAGCTTATCCCAAGTATCAAGCTTAATTAAGTCTTATTGGGCATACCAAATCAATGTTGTCCCAGTTAGGCTATGTTGGGAAGTTTGAATCATCAAATGCTCATGTTTAGAGAATTAAGTCATCTTGCAAACATAAAGCCTAAGGTGAAGTTTAGGACAACCTGTTCCATCATACATTTCGAAATTTGGACCTTTAAACTTCTTGGGTAACTTATAGTCTTCAAAAGTACAAATACTACTCAAGCCCAAATCACTCTACACATCATGATCCTTGAGAACTCTCATTTTCTCTTCAATTTTTTGGAAGATTTCTTCTTCCATCTTCATTAATTTCTACACCAATTCCTTTCCCAGGCCTTTATTGCTATTATTGAGCTCATGAACTAGCAACTCTTCAAACTTACCTGTCTTAGATGGTATGTCAATAGGCTCCTGCGCTTGAGTATAGGCTATGGTCTTGACTTGCTTCGCATACTTTCTCAGAACCCCTTCGACTGTAGCTATTCTATGTTCAAGAGCTTCAGACATCTTGTTTTGAAAATGAGTGATTATGAGCTTCAAGTTAGGCCAAATCACTTAAAAAGCAATCTTTCAAAGCCTGCAAAAATCTCATCTTGTTAACAATACTGCATCAAGTTTTTAGTTTTGAAAACCATTCTTTTTTTTTATGGAAACTTTTATTAGAAAATCAATGCTTATTTTATGTCATAGAAACCTAATACTGACATCAATGAATCTAAACAAATAAACATTAGGATTGACGACTAAGGACATAAGATGACAATACTATTACAAGGATGATATGGAGAAGCAAAAATTATTTTACAATGAGAAACTTATTGAATAAATGACACGATGGTGACGACTCATGGAGAAAATTCTATCAGGAGCATGACAACTTAAGGGCTAAACACAAAGAATTAGAACTTAGACATTTACAAGATTAACAACCTCAAGATGGAAAATAATTCACAATGGAAATCTAATGATTAAATCTTTTTTTTTTTTTTTGTATTTTGCTAGTTCCTAACAGTATGGTACATGTAAGGCATTGCAATAGAAATCAACTAAGTACATAATTATCATGAAACTAGTTTTTCATCATAAAATACCCTTTCAAAATTTCTCATTTGAAAAAAAAAATTCCAAAAGCAATGAAAAAAAACGACAGTTCCATAATAATCTTCACCATAACTAACTTCCATAATTACATGCCCCAAAAAATTTACAATTTGATACAAAAGTTTTTCTTTCTCTTTTTTATTTAACATTAGCATAAGGGGAATACTAATGATTTCGAGCATTTTATGTTAAATGTTATATTATACAACCTACTACTGATGACCTACATGATCTACATATATTACAAAAGATAGCATATACAAATAAATACGCAAAATAAACGTTATGCAACATGCTACACACATCTGCAATGTAATAGGGTTAGTTATTAATAAACTATAGGGAGTATGATGAATCCACGGTCGGGAAATACCCTTATATATAAGTAGGTTCGAAATAAGATTTTTTAGAAAATGAAGTTCGTGGATATTTATATATAAGTGTTACTAGTTTTTTTTTTTAAATTTTCCCTTTTTGAAGAATAAGATCGAGTCGATTGTGGATTGATTGGGCTTTTCCTATAATTTAAAAATAACTATCTCTTTTTCAAAAAGGATAATGCAAGAGGATGAGGTCTACGAGTCTTAGGTTTTGTAGATCCAAGGCTTTCTAAAGAAAAACCTAGCTACATCAAAGCCTAAGTGGGCTTGCCTATCACCGCCAGGAGAGAGTAATGACCCTAGCGACCTCAGGGTTACATAATGGTGGCCAGTCCTAAGTTCCAAAAGTGGCCTAGGTTCAACCACATCTAAACATACGTAAATGATTACTGAAAATAAAAAGAACCCCCCAAAAAAAAAATTCCCCAAGAAGACCCTATTAGGCTAAGCTTTTTTTGGAGCCTATATCACTGAAAAACAGTTAGTACAACTATAATTCAATAAAAAAATATATAAAAGCCTATCAATTAATTTTTAATTTTTATATAGCTAGCCCATCAGGTTTCCCTAGTAGAGTCGCCAATTTTGTCAAACCCTATTTTGATTTTCTTAATTTAATCTACATCAAGCTGAACCTACTTAATATAAATTACTCAACATTAAATTAAGGAAATGTTTAAAAAATTTACAAATTGGAGTCACCAACCAGTTCAACTGGTAAAAAAACAAAATTAAGGTTTTTGGGTGGAAAAACCCTAATTTGGCCACTAATCCACGTATTTTCTAAAAAAAAAAAGATTTTTGGAATAAATAAACAGAAAAGACCAGGTTCAAGGACTAACCTATTAAGACTAAGTCACCATGTAAAAACTAAAGAAAAATTGATGGGCTTTTATTTTCATAATTTTCTAAAAATATTAAAATATACCAAAGATAACTAAAGTGAATTTTTTATTACAAATTTCTAAGAAAAAAAGAAAAAAAAATTATGTGGAAACCCCGAAGATGTCTACATACCTGCTAATCAGGATCAAACCAGCCGTAGTTCTCTTTTTACAAAATATTTAGTGAGTGGTTTCTTTTTAATTTAAAACCAAGCTAAGTTTACGTTTATTTATCAATTTATTATTTTAAAAAAATCTAAGAAATCTAATTTTCTCGAAATAAAGAAAACCCAAACTAATCATATCTTTTTGAAAATCTCGGTTAAGATTTTTTATTTTTAAAACAACAACGTATAAAAAATATCTTTTCTAAATCCTAATTACAGGATATGTTGAAAATACGGTTAGATACGTATCTTCATGCGTATCTTTTCCGAATCCTAACTACTAAATATATTTCTCGATACGTATCTTTTCTAAATTCTAACCATAATATACGTATCTCAACCACAAGATACGTATCTCAATCTACAATACGTATCTCAACCGCAAGATACGTATATCTTTAAAAAAATGCACAAATTTTCTAAAATATGTAATTTAATTAACTTTTATTTTAAAAAAAATTGGAATTATCTAGAAAACTATGCAATATGAAAAATAATAATAAACCTGCACTTAAGAAAAATAAATTAGTAAATAAATAAAATTAAACTAACTAATAAAATAAAAAAATTTTACCTAAATCGTTCGAGTCGCATGCGATCATTACGTTCGTGTTCATGTGGATTTCGGTATTCAGCTGTGTATGGATCTCGAAGTGTACCATATATTGACTTTAGTATGTGATGGCGTTAGGGCTTCATGGATTGTAATTGTTGGATTATGAGAAGGATTTGGACTTCGTTGGGATTGTGGATTGAAATCGGCTTCCATTAGCTTCAGATAGGGAATTGGATTTCGTTAGGGAGTAGGAATTGGAGATTAGATTTCAATCATCTTTGGATTATGTAGATTGGAATTGTGGTTAGATTTCGATCATCTTCAAAAATTTGAGCTTCGTTAGATTACAAAAAGTTAGAACATGGCGTGGACTTTTAGGACATTAAGAGCTTTCATCCGAAATTGCAATTGTGGAAGTTGGAAATTGGAAACTTTGGAGTTGACTTCAAGGGCTTTGATTTCGTTAGATGTTAATTATGGGAATAAAAAAATCATGCTGCACTCCTTCAATAATTCCCTATTTACAAACCCACTTATTAAATCCTTTATATCTCAACAAATCCTAGATTTAGTAACGAACTCTAGATACGGAAGATATGTTTTGGATTTTCTAAAGATTTATCCTAGTTTTCTTGAAACCCTACTTAATTCGGGCTTTCTATTTTTGAAGGCTCAATTCGATCCAATTAGATATAGCCTAATAACTTATCTAATAAATCTTAAGTCTATTTCAGCCCAATATAAATTAGATAAAAATCTATTTTAAATCTTACTAGGCCAAAATTATTTTAATAAAACCCAACTCTCAAATGACTTAATGATTAATTAAATTGATCACACACCATTATCCGATTTAATAATAAACAATCCAATGCGACTTGGCTTGACTCGATACGACATGACTTGATACGATATGATTAGACTTAACTCGATACGATACGACTCGATGTGACACAACTTGACTCAATTTTATACTATTCGATTCCATATGACTTGATACGATTCGATCCGATACGATTCGATCCGATACCATTTGACTTGACTCTCTTTTTTATTTTTTCTTTTTTCCTTTTTTCTTTTAATTTTAATTTTTTTTATTTTCTTATTTTTTGTTAACTTAGCTCAACTAACGAAAAATGAAAAATGGCAAAAATGAGGTATCTACAATCATGTACAGTAATATTACAAACAAGTATTCACCAAGTTGTTTCTTCAAGGAGAAAGACTCATCTAAGTACCATACTATAACCTACTACTCTAATTTAGGTGAATTAAATAAAGGGTAAGAAAGTGCAATGTAAAGCAAAAATGGGAGCATAAAGTAACAACTAACAAGAATTTAAAGACATGGGCTTGTGACATGTTTCTAATGTAGTTGTAAGGTTTTGTTAAGATATCGGATATAGTTTTTAATTGGGTATTGTTAGAATTTACTTGGGCTCAATCACAATATGGTATCTCACTCAACTATGTAGTAAAAAAATCTCCTCTTTGTTTCATTTTACTCACAATCAGCTAAACACTTAATTCTTATCACAAATTAAGTGTTCTAGTTCTAGAAATTAGGGGATTAATCACCTCTCGATCTCATAACCTATTCTTATTCATTAAAACTACATAAAGTAGCATGAATTCAATTAGATTTCTACTCCTAATATCCTCTCGATCTCATAGTTGTAACAACTCATTTATCAATACTATACAAACTTATTGACATAGGTAGGAATTTACACAACTAATTTTCTCTCGGTCTCTTAATTATGTAAATCCTTTTTAATTCTCAAGGGATTTCCTGGGACCGACCTCTTGTTGGTTTCATAATTGTAAAAAACCAATCAAGAATCCCATTCTCTAGTACCTCAACAAGTTAAAATAGGGCAATAAACTCTAAAATCCCAACAAAATACACAAAACCATATCAAAACTATAAGAATTCAACAACTACATCATCTACATTACCACAAACGCACAAGAAACTATATAACCACTCATGTTTTCAACAAAACTAGCAAGAATAGTCACTAATATATAGTAACAACTTCCATGAATAAACAAAGTAAGGAACTATCTCAACAAAAACAAGAAGGCAAATGATGAATGATATGACAACAAGCTTTAGTCTACTTTAAATAACGAGAAATATGCAGTAAAATCTCAAGAACATGTGTTAAACAACATAGAAAATGCGATGAAACAATAAAGACAATAATAAGCAGGCAAAAGTAAACTAAAACCTAGCAAAGTCCTAATTACGACTAGCATATTCTACAACAAATGCAAAGTATATATAAATTTAAACTATTGATCTATTAATAATAGGTTATACCAATCAATTGGCAAATACATATCACTCCACCAGTTGCTTTGTATTTTATGAAATGCAACGTTTTGGATTGAGTTTATAAGTCTACTAAACCTTAATCCCTAATTCTTCTACTAATTGATCAATAAGAGTAGTACTAGTCGATTGGTGTAGTCGATTCTCCGCTACAACTCTCTGTTCAAACAACATCCTCTTCTCCTAATTGGTCAATCTACCCTTGATACTTTCAAGCATATCGATCGATCAATAGCAAGGCTACCAATCGATTACTACCAACTGATCAATAGGCTTGTTTCCTACATTTCTTCAATTTTTGTCCCTTGATAAATTGGTAGGGACTAACAAAACCATGGTATCCCTCATTCAACTAAAAATGGATCTTTTCATATATTTTGATCAATTTTGCTTAAGTTGTTCCATTTTGTCACGAACTCAATTTTTATATAAAATTTGTTAATTTTTCTTAAATTTATGCACAAAAGTAGGCTTTAATGTTGGGAAAAATTATGTATTTTGAATAATGATTTGCAGTTTTCCCAAGAAAGAATAAATAATTATAAAAAATAAAAAAAAATTATGCTCAAACTTTATTCTCAAATAAATAAGTTTACTTTTTTCTTAAAAAACAAATAAATAAAAAAAATTTCTTTCAATACTTAGAAAATGTTTTCCAAAAATTAAAAAAGAAAAGGGAATTGTATAAAATCTCCCTAAACTTTAAATTAAGTGTGGATTGCAATTCTAAACTTTTAAAGTATAGTTTTTTGTCTCTAAACTTTCATATCCTTTAAGTTGAGTATAACCCTTTAAACTTTAATTTTAGTATGTAAACACCCCCTTAAAACTATGGGCTATTTAAGGAGTGTTTACACACCAAGATCAAAGTTTATAGAGTATTTATATAATAAAATCAAAGTTTAAGGGATTAAAAACCATACTTTAAAAGTCTATGGAGTCAAACCGCATCTATGTTAAAGTTTATGGCGATTTTATGCATTTTCCCCTAAAAAATGATAAATGGAACATTCTCCAAAATAACATTAAATTTAAAGTTTTCTAAGAAACACAAACACCAAGTTAGGACATTTTATTCCTAGAATTTTCGTAAATAAAATTAAATAGATGAAAACTTAAACCTAACTTTTTTTCAAAATTAAAACTAATCCACTTATTAGAGTTTTTGGAAATGAACTATGGAAGTTTGATTCTAAATAACAAGTATATAAGCACTTATGCTCAATTACGAGGTAGCATAGAATATGAAAAAAATTGCAAATAATTTTTCAATTTCTTCATTTTTTAATTTAGATAAAAAAAATTTATTTATTTATTTGAATTATTTATAAAAGGATATTTTGAAAAACAAATTTAAATTCAAAAGGATAGAAGTGGTACCTGTCTAAAACTTAACAGGACAGTCCTCGAATCTAAAAGTCTCTGGTTTTTCAAATCATTTTCTAAAATTGAGTTTCTCGTATACTAATGGCTTGGTTAAATTCAATCCATCCAATTGATCTTAACCTATCTCTTTTTCCTTAACCTGATTTGGTGGCAACTATAAGATTTTCATGATTAAAAGAAAAACTAGGTTTTCCTTAACTTTTAGTCAATGGTTAGTCTTAAATAAGTTATAGTTTAATACTAATGGATTAAAGAAAATAAAACCAAAAAAGCAAGCTTAACACCCTAAGAAAAAAAAAAGGCTTTTCTTCTGAACTAAAAAAGAATTTTGAAATCTATTATTTAAAAAAAATAGGAAAATAGATTTTTCTATTTAAATCAACACCAAAAAAATAAATTAGTGTCTTTCCCTTAGGATTTTTCTAAAATCAAATAAACTAGTTCATGATATAAACTTAGCTTATTCTCAAAAATGAAAACAAACCAAATCACTAAAATTTTATTAAAAAAAAAGGAACTATGACAATTTAATTCCTAATAACGAGATAAAGTACCTATAGGGCAATTATAAAAAAAAAAATTCTATTTTTCCTTTCTTCCTTAAGAATAATTTAAAAAGTAATTTTTATTTCATTCTCTTTCATAGAAGATAAAACTTTTAAAAAAAAACTAAAAAAATGGACGTTTTATTTTCCCTTTCTCTTTTTGAAAAATAAAAGTAAAAATAAAAATAAATGAAATATTAAAAAAAAAAGTAATAGGGAAATTGTTTCTTTGAAGCTTTAAGAGATATTTTAAGATTAATTGCCCAATTTAATATTTTAAATGTGGTAGCCTTTAAGTTTTAATATATTCACCCATAAGTCTAATTATCTCTAATTTATCTAAAGGTCTTTCCAAAAGATTTTCAATACTTAAACTAGTAGCTAAAATAGGTCTAGTCTGCCTAATCAGTCATAATTTACTCTTTTTTCTCTGTTGAATCGAGTAGCGACTATAATTTTACAAAACCAAAAAAAAAAATAGCTTTTTCTTAACTTCTATTGAGGGTTTTAATTAAATGGGTATAGAGTTTAATTTAAACTAAGTTAAGAAAAATAGAAAATTGAATTTTAGGCCAACATCAAGCTCATTATATTTTCCGAGGTTCTTTTTAACTACTACATTTACTCACTTGTTTGTATGTAGATGTAGATGAATGGCCATTTTATGGCTACATCGGATGAGGTTGAGGTTGAGGTTGAGGTTGAGGTTGAGGTTGAGGTTGAAATGTAAAGGGTAATGGTTCTTCCTTTTACTTTGAAGTGCTTAACTAAATTTTGTCCTGATATTCTTGTTAATGCTCATACAGAATTGAGGAGGCTTGGAATGGATCAGGACCTAAACCATCGTTACTAAAAAGGCAAAGAAAGAAGCTAAGTGGAGTCTAGAAGTTGCAAAGCCTTCTAGCCTTTGAGAAGAATGTGCATAAAAAGACTATGAAGGAGCTTCTTGCTGTAAAGGAGCAAAATGAAGAGCTTGCAGGAGAGGTGAAGGACCTTAAATATCAAGTTACAAAGCAAAAGGAGAAGTGCCAATCTTTAAGTGATTTTTGCACCACTCTTAGTAAGAAGGAGGTTGCACTGAAGCAAGAGATTAGCTAGTTGAAGGACACCTCTGATTGCTAACAAGCTCAAATTACCAAGTTGGAGTAGGCTTCTAGGCCCAAGATTTATGTGGAGGAAGCTCTCAATATTGTAATGTTGAGCAAGTGTTACCAAGAAGCTCCTCCAAAAGAAATTTCTCTAAGGTGTTCAACTAGCTAGGGATGAAGTTCTCAAAGTGCACCCTGATTATAATCTCTCTTGCCTCAACTTTACCAACATAGACGATGAGGATGACAATGAAGAAGATGACGAAGATGTAGGTAAGGAACAATCTTAAGAGAGTTGCACTACAATAGAAGACTCAACTCCCTACGAAAGTCATTATTAATGTAACCAACTGTCTTTCTATTTAGATTTCGGTTCCTTTAGTATTTGGTGAACTTTGTTAAGATCAAGATATAGATCTTATTTTTTGTAAACTTATTGGACTTCATTTCATTTCTTTATTTTGGACAATCTATTCTTTTCAAATTAATCGACATTATTTAAATCTGTCATGTGCATCTTTAGATTAGCATGGGTGTTCACGTACTTGGGTTGATCCTCAACTACTAAGGCTTACCTTATGTTTAGGTGAATGGGTCCTTCCCATAAGGAAGAAAAAAGAATAGAATGGTTTTCTTAAATAATCCAAGGTAGAACTAAGGATATGACTTATCACCATACACTCAATATGACTCACGAATGTCAATAGTGAGAGCAATTGCCACTAATTCTTAAATAGGAACTAGATAAGAATAAAAGAGAGATTCAAAGCGTACAAACCTAACAAGAGAAAGTAATTTGGTGATATTCAAAGATAGATGATGGTAGCTTTTGTCAATTACAAAAGATAAAATAATTGCTAATTAAGGCAACTTGCTAAAAGTAAAAAAGACAAACGAGGACAATTTAAATGAGGTAAAATAGATGGAATGTTTACAGGTTTAAGATGAAGTGTAGAAAAGGAAGCTTCAGGTAGCAGATTCCTTCATTCTCTTGGTAGGATACAGGATTGTCCTACATTAGACGAACACTTGGTAGAAGAGACAAGCTAGTACACCTAGAGTCACTACATGTCAGGCTGCTTTATCTTCGTCCCTTATAAAGGCCAATGACTGGTGAGCTTAATTCATTCCTTGGTATAAGAGGTAGAAGGTTAGTGGACCTAAGCAAATCTGGAGTAACATGTAGCTTAATTAGAGGCTTCAGTACTCAGATGATGATATAATAGTTCAACATACATTGAGCTCAAATTACTTAGATATATTTGAGATTATCTTCGTCTAACTACCCTCCTAGCACTCTGGCGACTAAGTTGTGGGGACCTTTTAATCGGCCACAGGTTAAGGGACCAGAACTCAACATTCTCAACTCAAAGGCCTCAAGAAAGGTTATACATCATGTAAGCAGGTCAACATAAGTGACTTAAAGGTCAGATTCCCACAAGCTTCCTAAGATTATTGAAGATTTGGCCTCAAATCGTTTGGCTTAACTTCATCTAGGACATAAAGAGTTAGGTCAGATACTTGAAAGTGGAAGAAACTCCATATCCTTCTAGTAAATCTAATTTGTAGGCATTGTCATTAATTTTCCTAATGATTTTAAATTTTTCATAGGCTCAGGGTAACAACTTATTGACCTTACAGTTGGGAAATATATCCTTACTGAGGTATACCTACACTAACTCCTAGTTGAAAGCTTACAACTTTTCTTCCTTGGCTCCTAATCTCCTTCTACTTATACACTTATTTACACCACCTATTTTGTAACCTTTTGATGTAGCCACTTAAACTCTTTAACCCAACGAACCCCCTCCAAACTTTCTACTTTAGTAGCTAGGCTAGAAGCTAATCCCATGGGTAAGGTTAGGTTCATGCCATATGTCATGCCTCAAATAGGTGAAATTATGATAGTCTTGCCTTATGAACTAAGTCGCTATTGTAGACCTAGTTCACACAAGGTGTACTTGACTTAGCTATTTTAATGTATTTAGTTCAATATCTATTTGATACAATACCTATGGTTTAATTTTTCAAAATAAATACATTTTCATAAGAAACATATAACACATAACTATAAAGTATATAAGTATTTACAAAATTATATTTACATGAATAATTAACATTTTTAAAAGAAGATGTGTAAATTCCGTAGGTTCTTATTACTTATATATAGACTAGAAGTCGAAAACTACTATGTTGCACAGGGTAAACAAATTAGTTTTCCTAAAAAGTACAAAAAGATCAAAAGATAGAAAAGTCCATCAAAAGGCCTCATTCTACTCTAGACTTGTAAGAATGTAAAAGGGAATAGGTGACAACTTACTCCGTATGTGAGACACAGACAAAAGCATGTATCCAATCCATAACAATTAAGGTTTTCAATCAAGTTAGTTAGATGTAGTGCATGTCCAAGCAAGTGCTACCATATGACATTGATCGGTCTATTGCAAGATTAAAGAAATTGTGGCCACCCTAATCCGAGTTGGGGAGCTTGATGTCACGCACTCAAAAATCAAAACCAAAATATGGTGTATGCAATGGAGAACAACTTTCACTTAAGAATACATTCAAACCACTATCCTAACCTTTATGTAATCTCCTCCCCCTTCACTTAGTTTAACTAACGGTAGGAAAAGGACAATTTATACTATCCTCATCAAAGGATCTATGTTTAGCTCGATAATCCTAGTTGTTTCCCTTAATAGGTTGTGATACATGTCAGGTTAGAAGTTAAGCCAAGGTCAAGTTAGTTCATTCTTTTTAGATGATTAACCAAACTCAAACGATAAAAGCAAAACAATATATATAAAATAAATGTAACCTAGAGCTTAGCTCCCACCACAGCAAATGAAATTTCAAACACATGCATCATACACAAACAAACAACTAACTACAATCACAAGCAAAAACAAAGTCTTCATGTATTCTAAAATAATACTCCAAAATGCTGCGAAGCATTAATCTTACTTACTTAGAATTCCTGTTGTTCAAGCTAGTTACAAATGCTGGGTTTTCTTCAGTAAAAGTCCCTGTATTATAAATGAAGAATTTAGTGCTTATTTAAGGTATGAAATATTGGTGATCTATTCATTGTTCCTAGAATTAAGTTTGTTTTTCCTACATTGCTAAGTTATTTATACTATCATATTTAAGATTCAAGTCATTTTAAATAATCCTCACCTAAGAAGACCCCTTATTTACCCTTTCAATCACCCTCTAAATTTGGTTAGCATTAGAGTTTTTAATCAGAATACCCTATGACTTATTATGAGTTCATTTAGTTTAGAATTCTCATCTAAGCACCTTCTAACTTAGTTTCTCAATAGACTCTAGTTGAAAGTGTTTACTCGATGAAGCTTGTAACTTATCTTTTAACTTAACTATAGCATTTTACAACCTTACCTAATTTCTATATTTCGGTTCATTTTCCATCACTTCTCTCTTCTAAGTAAGATAATGAAAACTATATAGTTCATAAATCTTGCAAAACATTAATCTATTTACTCATAATAACGTTATAAGGATTGATAGCCATTAGACCAAGATATAAAAGAAATTAACTCTTACAATTATATAAAAAATATGTTCTTAGTTAGAAAATCAAGCATTATTATCTATAATATATTTCATAAGTTCCATTGGTAACAAAACAATATGTGTGTATATATATATATATAAATATAATATGTATATTTTACAAAGAGCAACTTTATGTTATAAAACGAAAAACTATTATAACATATAATATCTTATCTAAATTGAGCCAAATTTTAATATAAGGTCACAAAAGTTAAAAGAAGAATCCAAATAAGGTCAATTCCTCAAAATAAAGTATATATAATATTTAATTTCAATAAAACGTATTTCTACCCAGATCATTAAATAATTATTGAAAATTCAAAATTTAGGCTTCAAAACGTAACAAACTTGTAGAGATAAACCATTTACTTGCAAAAATAATATTTAAAAGTCAAATAGCATGTAGTGTGATTATATAGTCATAATATATACACATTATATACCTAATATGCTTATATATATGTAAAATACACTAATAAAGAAGTAAAAATTGAATTAAATTATTAAAAAAAATAAAACAACTTGTCATACGTAGAATCAAGTGTAGCAATGATTATCTAACCTTAAATGTTACATTGTGAGGTGTTAAGTAGAAATAATTGGGTTTTGAAGTAATTTATGAATAAAATCAACATGAGCCGGCTTCTGGTGACTACAAATGTTAAAATAGAGGTTATACTCTAATTGTAAGGTTAAGTATATTTATCTACCTATCTTTGGCTAATTTTTTATAAAACCAAGCTGAAACAAGCATTTTTTAAAATATTGTATATTATGCTATTATAGTACTTTTCATCATTAGAGTTTAACAAGTATGATTTTCTTAATAATATATATATTCCACAAATTTAATTGAGTGTTGGTGCTAATTGTTAAGTAATTTTCTATTATTTATGTATGTTTTGCTAAAATATGATAAATAACATAATTTGCATAACTAACACCGTAGCAAAGAGAATTCTAGTTAATGTTACATTTGATATGTTCTTTACGAGTCTTAACTTGGCTTGATTGAGAAGTGGGAATTTTGTAAGTGAATCTAGTGATTTAGCTTAATCAAATTATACACTTAAGGGTTTTTGTGTAAATTAGGTTTGGAGACTGAGGTAAATGAAGTATTGGAGATTCTTAATTGGTAGAGCTATAAGTCAAATAGTATTTATTTAGAAATTTTGAAATTAGCCTCAATCAAAAAATAAATCCAAGGATAGTTTAGAGACTAAGTCAAAAGGAGTCCGTGATAAATGTTCTCTAAACAGAATGAACTCAAAGTGCCAATGAGTTAATATCAAGCTAGGATATGTATATATATATATATATATATATATAGACACACACACACAGACAATTTGTAGTTGACTTTGGTAATATTTATCCCTATTAGGTGAAATAGCCGAAGAAGAGCACCGTGCTAACAAGTAAACTTAGGAACAATCAACAAACCTAAGTAAGTAGATTCATATGTAGAGAATAGATTTATATCTACTCAATAGGGAGTGAGTTCTTTTATTTGTACCCATTCTAACTACTGTGTAATGACTCAATTTGTTATGTGATGATGCTCTATGATGTCTAAATTTGTATACCTAATGTTGGTTGAAATGTGACCTAATGATGTGTTACGCTAACTTGGATAAATGCTAAATACTAACCTTACCTCCTAAGATATTTACTTAAGTGAACCCGATATCAAGGTATTAGAAATAATGAAGGAAAAGAAATAAAACAAAGGTTTGACTAAAAGGTTAAATGAATAAGATTATTTACTTTGCTTGGTATTTATGTGATATCTAATTAATGCATTCAAAAAACAAAAAATGGTATGGGTAAAAAAGGGATAACATATTTTCAAAATATCTTTACTTTGTTAATCATCAAAATGAGTTAATAGTCCTCTCTTCAAACACATTATTAATATTATCTTCAAACCCTAAATGCATCCAAATTATAGCACCCAAATAAGAACTTCGATCTCTAGATCTTTAGAAACTAAAAAGAAGAAGCTAAGAGTTTATAAGGAAGATAAAGTAAAGAAGGAGTCTTTTAGTGATTTAAAAAGTTTTGCAAATGCTACACTTTTAGAGGTAAATCATGTTGATTTCAATTTCTTTAAATCGTACAGCATAGATATCAAAGCCTTATTAAAAGTACATGGTTAAGTTATTTTATGTGATTAGAGTAATCTTATATGTATAGAAGCAATAGTTAAATTTTATATCAAGTTGAAACCTAATAAGTCATAAGAACTAAATTTACGGGTGACTAACAAAAAATTAATAATTACAAAAAAGGATATTCAAAAATGTTTTGGAGAAAAAGAAAGTTATGACTCGTGATTTTTTGAAAGTGTAGTGTTAAGAGGAACTCTACACTGAATTAAATGATGGAGAAGCAATTGGATGTTCGGCCAAAGAGCCATACATGTGGAATTTTCCAATAGAAATTAGGATACTCCATACAATAGTATTAATGCCTATTACCAAAATTGGAGGAGACTGAGTTTATAACCCTTGGTTAAGGAAAAAGTATTACTAGCACTCTATTATGGGTATGTATTGGACTTAGCAAAAATAATGATTAAGCATATCTATGAAATGAGGAATCAAGGAAACAAGGTGCTTAGAAATATTATCGTAGAGTTGATGAAATATAAAGGACTTAAATTTGAAGATGTAGCCTTTACATTAAATTTCCCAACTATTGTTGGAAAAGAGACCTTTGTAGGGATAGAAGGAGAATCAAAGGTTTACGGTGGAAATCAAATAGGTCAAGAATAGAATAATCTATCGAAGCATTCATGAATAATATATAGGAAAGGAGAGAAACTCTAAACAAAGGAGAGAA
Source organism: Lumnitzera racemosa (assembly GCA_024138005.1). Lineage (NCBI taxonomy): Eukaryota > Viridiplantae > Streptophyta > Magnoliopsida > Myrtales > Combretaceae > Lumnitzera > Lumnitzera racemosa. Next base: position 73,207,627 of record JAMXBC010000007.1, on the reverse strand, counting down.
TCCAATAAAAGAAAAGGTATCACGCCCCAAATGCTATTAAGTCATAATAGTTCGTCGTGTATATCAATTTTATGTCAGAAATTATCCACTCAATTGCTAGTATAACCCTGATATACATAAGGTTCATATGACAAACAGCTTTGAAGCATTCAAAGTTCCACAAATATACTAACATTATATTCATAACAAACTTATATTTACAATAAGGCTAAGTATAGAGTAGTTATAAAAGTATATAAGTATATGATACGATTTAAAAGTAAGAACCCAACTAGATCATCCAAATGATTTAGTCGATCCTATAAAAAATAAAAAATTCTAAAAACATAATCCTCACCAGTTCTACCTCACTCAGGCCCAAATATACACTTTTTGCACACTTAAAGGTGATCATCACACAGTATGATTACTCAGATCTTACGAGCAAATTTATAGAAGAGTAAACTAACCACAGCTCAATAAGAGGCAAGAGGCAAAAAGCATAAACAAACTAAATAATACAAACAAGTTATGAAGCAATTATTATATGCAATGCATAAACAAGCAATGTGTCATCCATACGCCATTGTTCGATCTGCAAGAGATTAGAGAAATTTCATCTGTTCTAACTTGGGTTGAGAAGTTGCAATATGATGACTATAATGACAATCATAAATGCCATGAGGCCCTCCCATTGCTAATTATAGACTTGTGTAATGGAGGCTCCTACTCTGTCTACAATTATCTTCAAACCCAATTTCACCGCAACCTCGTTAAAGGCGCGAAATTTAGCTTAAGAAACTTAACCATCTCCTATAGGATACGATGCATGTCCATTTATAGTTCTAGTTCAAGTTTCAATTAATCCGATCAAAGGTGATCAACCAATTTATAACACACCAAACAAGGTTAGTTAACATAGTAATTTATGTATCTTAGCTACCAATCAACATCTCAGTAACCAAACATAGGTGTAGTATGCACATAAACAACTACTTACAACTATAAGTAAGTATATACTCAAGTCTCCACAAATCCTACTTACATGTGCTGAAGCTCACTCCATAAGTTTGGAACATTAATGCTTCACTCACTTGGAAGTCCCATATTTTGAAACCCAAATTCAGATTTCATAAGATTTACGAAAACACTAAGGTTTTATCTAACTCTTCATATTATTATAAAACTTTGGTTGGAATATTAGTTATATAGTTAGGTAATAGGGTTGCATACATATATTGAGGTATCTTATAAGCTTGTTATTCTCACTTCATTATATTAGTATCTTAAGGATATGCATTCACATTTGAATCTACCTACATATATATATATATACATATATATACATATACATACTTCTCAAGTGTATTATTAATATAAACACCCCATTTTTACCTCCTATAATTTTTAGAATTTTTTTTTATGAGAGGTTCCTAATTCAAAAATGTAAAAAAAAAGTTAGAAAATTAAAAAATTAAAAAGTAGAAAAAAATTAAAAAGAAAAAATTTTTAGGTCTTAGGTTTGTTTTTAAGTTCTTCGAGTCACTTGGTGAAGGTCTTTTCATTTTTAAGGTCAATCGAAGTTAAAGCACACATATGTGATTTAGTAGTACCAAGCATCATTTGAGAATATTAAGTTTTCTATAAAATTTAATATTTAGACCATGGTCGAGGTTAATTATTTTTATCATAAAAATGAAGCTAATTTAAGTTAATTGTGGTTTCAAACAATACCTTAATTAGATTTAAATTGGTTGACTTATGAGCAAAACAATTTTTGAATTAACCGCACGTGCAACGAATTAGAGCTTTAAATGCCATTAAAATGGATTTAATGTGAAAATTAAATTTAACATACATGTACTAAACTTACTTACGAAAGCCATTATTTATTTTAACTTATCATGATCTAGTTGATTGGGTTTTAAGTTTGGCTTGAACTATATTTTCTATTTGAAAATGGGTCCAGGTGGTCTAGTAAATTATATAACATTAAGTATCAAAGGTGACTAAGAAACAAGCTCAGTTGAGTTAGCAATGACATGTAATCTTAAATTGATGTACTTAGGTTTAATCCTCAACAAAAGCGCCTTAAGCGCTTTTTTTTTTTTTAACTTTGGAACACTATGCGATACATGTCGATAAATGATTAGTAGAGCCCCATTTCACCATTGACCATTGACCAACTATTACTTAGGTTCCTTCCCTGATTGAAGCTTGAAAACGATGGATCAAGAATAGAAAAATAACCCTTGACTCTACATGTCTTTAACCCGATTAAACTCGATTTTTATTCAAATTTAATCAAATTAAATGTTGAAGTCAATGGGAGAATTGGCTTACTTTGAATGTAAACTCAAATTTTGTCAAGAAGTACAAGTTTTGGGAATCAAATTGGGTTCAAAAAGATGGAAAAGTAAAAGATGCATCAAAACCCATTAATTTTGAATCTTCAAATTCAAAACATTTTTTAACTTTCTAAGCTTAAGCAAGGGTCGAGCATTATAAATAGGAGCATGGGAATCGTTTAGCATCATCAATCTTCAATCAAAATACTTCATAGAAGCTCACATCTACACTTTCTCTCTCTACTCGTAGCTTGCCTTCTCTCTCTAAAAAAGTTTGGATTTTGTTAGTTTTCAAATAAAACTAACGTCCTCAATAACATCCTTAACCCTAAAAACCTAGGAAAACGCTCATAGTTTGTCATAATCCATCTTAAATTGAGCTCCACCAACATTTCTCTCTCTACCCACGATACCACTACCATTTGAGACTACCAAAACGACCGTGTTATGCTAAGGCATTTGAACTTCCACCCTACCCCCAACAATCCCTAATAAATCACACATGAAATTAAGCTTTCCCTTCCGTTTTGGTGTTCAAATCAATCCAAATCAAGCCCTCAAGTTGCCTTTTTCCTTCTCTCGTGCCAACCTTATCTGCAACTCAGTCTAACCTGACCCACAACCTAATCCAATCAATCCACATCTGACCCATGCCTGCTCCAACTTGGTCCAATCCCCCTTGTTCTTTTTTCCTTCAATTTTGTAAAACTTTGGCGTCATTCTTGTTGTCTCTTTTTTTCTTTCCCCCTCTAATGTATTATGCTATTGTAAGGAAAAAAAAAGAGAAAAATTAAAAAAAAAAAAAAGGAGAGATGAAAAAGAAAAAGAAAATTGTATTTTATTTTATTATTTTAGCATGTTTTGGTAAAAAACAAAACTATATAAAATAAAAAATAAATAAATAATGAAAAAAATGTTTATTCACTTAGAAAAATTTGATTTAAAAAAAAAAAACTAATAAACTGTTTCCAAAGTTAAGGCCTCTTCAGAATCATTTTCAAGAAAATAAAAATAGTTGAAATTAGGATCAGATAGAATTTTTATTAAATAAAATTGAACCTAATTAACACATAAACTTAGTCAGGTTTTCAAAAGTAAAATAAACTAACCCTCTAATGTTTTTGGATAATGAATTACGAAAGTTTGATCCTAAATAACAAGTATGTAGGCACTCGTAGGTATCGAGCATTATTTTTTATTAATTTTTATAAATAAGTCTTTTTTAAACTAATCGGCTTGTTAAATACTAACCCTTAACTAAAATTTAAGAAAACTGGTTCTTTTTATTTTTTCAAAACATTTTAGAGTTGCCATCCGACCGAAGTCAGAAAAAAAAAGTTAAATTATAATCAATTGTGTAAATTAGTTATAATTTAACTACTAGTCTTTTCAATATAACCAATTTTATAAACAGTTTAAAGAACCAAAAATAGAGTTTGAGATTTAATCTTTTTAAACCATTACAGGTACTATCAACTTTCCAATTTTGGACCTAATTTCTTAAAATCACCTTTCAAAAATTATCCTATGAAACAAAATAAATTAGGTTTAATCAAGTAAAACTAAACTAAAAATGGAAAAAATCAATTTTTTCAAATTTTTTGATCACCTTATAAGTGCCTACATACCTGCTATTCGAGATCAAACATATATTGTTCTTTTGAAAATGTTAGCAAGTTAGTTACTTTTAATTTAAGACAAAAAACTCAAGTTTACATTCTTTCACTTTTTATTTTATTTTGAAATTTTCATAAAAAGGGTCATAATCAATTTGTTTATTTTTGGAAAATTCTAAAGTAGTCCTAATTTTTTGGAAAATGATTTATTTTATTTTATTTTTATTGAGAAAGAAAAAAAAAAGAAGCTTTTTAAGTGGTGAAGAATTTTACCTATTTTACCTACTTTTATTTTTCCTTATTATTTTTTTTATTATCATTTTTCATTTTTTAATCAAGAAAGTAAATAAAAAATCAAAAACTACTCTATTTTTACTTTTGCTTTTCCTTTTTTTTTCTCTTCTTTTTTTTCAATTTTCTTCTTTTACTCTTTTTTTTCATTACAATTACATTATAATTCAACAAATAAATAACACAAGCCTTAGAGCGGATCAGGTTGGATTGGCTCAAATGGGTTGGGTCGGATTGGCTCAGTTAGGTCAAGTCAAAATATTAGATCAAGTTAACAAGATGAAGAAGAAAACTTACAGATTCACCTTAGTTTAGGCGATTATACTGGCTAAAATTAGCAAGTGAGGTAATTTTTTTGTGTAATGGATTAAGGAATAGGGGTGTAGGGAAAATGCCATCGAGTTTAGAGCTCATTTAGGTGGTCGTCAGATTTAATGGCGACGATCGGGTATTGGGTTGAAGCTTAAGATGTTGCAACTAAGCCTAGTGAAGGTCGAAAATGGAAGTTAGAAGCTTAAAGAAGCTTGTTGCAACGGTGGTTTTATTCGACTTGTGAGGCAATTTAAGAAAAGTTAGAGAGAGAGAGAGAGAGCTTGGCTCTAGAGTAAGAAGGTTTGATGAGAGCTCGAATGATAGAGAATTAATGAGTGTTAGATCTCTTGAAGGCCTATTCAAGCTCCAGTATATAGTAATGAAGCTCGAATCGAAGATGGAATGTTGAAACAGCTATAAATCTGAGCTTAAATGCCTAAGCTTTGACCTATCCTGAATGCTTGATTCAAATGGAAAAATGATTTAATTTTCTTTCAGAACAACCTTATTAGAGTTTAATCTTGCCATTTGAATCGATTAGAAGCTTCAAAATGAATTAATCAAGCTTAGATCATGCAAGAGGTAAGTGAAGGAAAATCTAGGTTTTGAAATTTTTCTTAATTTTCAACGTTTGATTTAACCCATTAAATGATTAAATGTGGATGAAATCTTAGGCTGAATGCAAAATAGGCTATGCATACTACATGGTTCCATCATTAATTTGAGTAGAATCGTGTAGTAAATACCTAAAAAGATGGCTCAAACATAACCCACTAAGTTATTTACTAAAGGAGTAAATTGGAGAAATTGAGGGAAGGCAAGAGAAAAAGATGGAAAAATTTACTAAGCACATGCCTATCACATAAGGGACACGCCAGCTAGTGCATGCGATGTACATGCTTGAGTGAAATATAAAAAGTAAGCACTCGCACTCCTACTTCATTTGAATCAAACAAAGGCCCTCAAGCCCTGTTTCGTGGACTAAGCTTTAGCTTAGTCCAATCCCTATTCCCCTCCTTTATACACATACGCACACATATAGAGAGAGATATTTTACTGTAGTGAATAGGAATATGTCAGATGATAAGGTATGACATCATTGATAACCTAGTCGTACATTGTTATACATGTATATATGTATTCTTAATATTTTTATAGTACAAAAAATTACATTCAAAAAAGTAAAATACACACATTGGTTAAGGATCACCTAGGTCTATCCCATAATAGTCATCTTCGTTAGTATTTCCACTATGGTAGGATCCTGATTTGAACCCCAGACCTCCAAGCCAAATCTAAAGTTAAGTCAATGTGCTTATCCGTTAAGCCATTGTCTTATGTCTTATAAATTTCATATATAAACAAGGTCAGCCTAAGTTAGATTTGAATCAAGCCCAAGCCCAACAACCCTTCTTTATAAACACCTAAAACTTATTTAAATTTTCTGCTTTTTGTAGTTTTTTCTCAAATTTTTTATTTTTTGTAGTTTTTCTAAGTTTCTTATATTTTGTAGTTTTTTACTTTTTCTATTTTTGTATTTTCTAAATTTTTTTATTTTTTTATTTTTTGTAATCTTTTTATATTTCATAAACTAAAACCCCTTATCCTATCCTAAAAATTCTAAAAAATAAAAGGGGGGGAGCAAAAATGGGGTATCTACAACTACCTCTTTTTGTAGTGAAGTTTGAGTAAATCTTTACCACAAAGACAAACGAGATACTGTTTTTGCCCCAAGGGTGGAATTTGCTCTAAGAATCGCTACAACTAGTTAGATAACCTAGGTTTGGTCTACTAGGGATTTGGTGAAAGGTGGAAGAGAGAAGAGGCACTCTAAAAGCTAGCTAAGAAACTAAAACCTAGTTGTACTCTTTTAGGATCAACAACCTTAAATGTGAATTGATTTGAAAAACTCGGTTGTACTTTTCTAAGCTCACTAACCTAAGTAGGAGTGTTTCTAGGGGACTAGTAACCCTAAATGTGAATTGATTTGAAAAACTTGGTTATGTTCTTCTAAGCTCACTAACCTAGGCAAGAACATCTCTAGGAGACTAGCAACCTTAAACTAAAATCGATTTGAAAAACCTAGTCGTACTATTCTAAACTCAGTAACTTAGGCAGGAACGTCTCTAGGGGACTAATAACCCTAAACTGGAATCTATTTGGAATACCTAGTTGTGCCTTTCTGAGCTTACTAACCTAAGCGAAAGTGTCTTTAGGAGACTAGCAACCTTAAACTGGAATCGATTTGGAGTACTTGGTTATACTCTTTTGAGCTTACTAACCTAAGCAAAAGCGTCTTTAAGGGACTAGTAACCATAAGCTAAAATCAATTGAGAAAACTTAGTCGTGCTCTTTTAAGACTAACCTAGGTAGAAGTGTCTTCAGGAAACTAGCAACCCTAAACTGGAATGGATTTGGAATACCTAGTCATGCTCTTCTGAGCTTACTAACCTAGGTAGGAGCATTTCTAGGAGGCTTGCAACCTTAAATTGGAATCAATTTGGAGTACTTGGTCATGTTCTTTTGAGCTTAATAACCTAGGTAAGAGCATCTCTAGGGAACTAGTAACCCTAAGTTGGAATCAATTAGGATAACTTAGTCATACTATTTTGAGCTTACTAACCTAAGCAGAAGAGTCTCTAGTAGACTAGCAATCTTAAATTGGAATCGATTTGGAAAACATTGGTCCTGCTCTTCTGAGTTTACTAACTTAGGCAGGAATGTCTTTAGGGGTGATAGGGATCAAGGATCGATTACACACTCTTAAACCTGAGGGCTCTCTTAGGTAGTCCGCCAAGCTATCTAAAGTAAGTTAAGTGCCAAGGAACAATGCTTGCCCCAATTTGATCTACCAAGCTACTTTACTCTCCATGCTATCTAAGGTGTTACCGAAGTAACCAGTCGACGTATTAAACTGAACCCTCCACTATACATAAGTTCACATGCTAAATCTAAATACAGCAATCTCCAAGGTACCAAGGTTGAGCTAATAAGTGTCAAGAGCTGACCCTCTAAGGATGACCTGATTGTGAGCCATCCGTAAACCAATGCCAGTCCAACCCCAGCAATCAAGGTACTAATCTTTTGATGCTAAATAGCCCCAACAGTCAAGGCTCAGTCTTGTTCGACTCACAACATTGTCAAAATCGCAAAGTAAAAACACGCGCCTGCTGTCCTTTCTAACAAAGAACATTCGCTGTGCACAATTTCATGCTTTCCTTGTAAATTATTTTCCTTTTATTCAGCAAATAGGGCTTCATTTTTTGTAATTTTTTGTAACATAGAATTTGCCCTAATAGGGTATTATAAATAATCACATAATGTAACAGCAGCGAGAGAATATAGAGAAGAATACACTGAACTTTTTCTCACCCTCTCTTGAGCTAAGTATCCTCTTGCTTACTCTTGAGCTACTCTTATCTAGCCCATTCAAGCATGGACTAGTGGCTAATGACTTCTAGCCATACTTGTGCATCATATCAAGTATGCCCTGAGCTTGTGTAAGGCATTGGTGCATCATATCCATCGTCAATGCACAAGAACCCCTGCTCACCCTCAACTATCATTTACCTTTCGAGCCATCTTATGGCTTGGACCTACCTTTTTGGTTACACGTAATACTTGGTTCGTGTGATCATCCACGAGTCCGTATTACCTTGGTATTAGAGCTCTTGGTTACATTGAAGCTGAATTCTACTACTATGTTATTAAGTAGTTTGTTATTGCTTCCTTGAGATAATGGTTCTATTGTTAGCTTCGAAGTTTAATAGTTGAGAAGTGTTCTATATTCTATCTTCCCCTATTTTCGTTACGTAAAATAAAGTATGGTTAACTATTCATTTGTTGTGTAATTGTCATTCTGAAGTAATCAACAATATCAAATTTAGTGTTCAAGGAACTTTGGGAAGCCAAGAAAGTAGCACTTGTCATGGCCAAGGACAGGAAGGAAGCTTTACGCCTCAGTTGGGACTATAATCTAAGAAGATAGACAACGAGCTAAAAATAGCCCCACTTAGGAACACGAATAGCAAGGACAAGCCAAGTAGGTTAAGTTCATGGAGGGTTTTTCTTATGTTATAAAATATAAGAACAGGATAAACAATGCAGTAGCCGATGCCCTATCAAGACAACATACCCTCTTAACCGAGCTACAAACAAGGCTACTTAGTTTTTCAACCATCAAGAATTTGTATGCTAAGGATGCATACTTTAGTCCTATCTACGTCCTTTGTAAGGAAGGACGGATACTAGATGACTATTATAAGGAGGACGGATATTCAAGAAGAGGAGGCTATGTACCCTGACCTGTTCCATGAAAGAAATTCTAGTGTGCAAAGTGTATGGAGGGGGATTGACAGGAGACTTTGGCCAGCGCCGAACTTATAAGGTACTATCCTTCAAATTCTTTTGGCTAAGGATGAAAAGAGATGTCCAATCCATACTGGAAAAGTATGTAACTTATCGAAAAGCGAAAAGTCTAGCCGAGCAAGGATACTACCAACCATTGCCAATCCTGACTAAACCATAGTCTGAGCTAAATATGGATTTCATGTTAGGATTGCCGAGGACATCTCGAGGGAAGGACTCCATCATAGTGGTTGTGGATCAATTTAGCAAAGATGGCACATTTCATGCCCTATTTTAAAACTAATAACGCTTCAGCTATCTCTTTTCTTTTCTTGCAGGAAGTAATCAAGCTGCACGAAATTCCCAGGACCATTGTTTCAAACCGAGAACCCAAGTTCATGAGTTACTTTTAGAGGACGTTATGGAGGCGAATGGGAACCAAGCTGCTGTACAACACATCCTACTACCCATAAACCAATGGACAGATAGAAGTTGTCGATAGAACTGTGGGAACTTTACTACAGGTTGCTATCAGACAAAACACAACCGATTGGGATATGTGCTTACTAATCATTAAGTGTGCCTACAATAGGACCGCCCATAGTGTAAGAAGCATGTCTCCAATCGAGGTCGTCTATGGGTTCAACCATGACCTACCATTAGACCAAGCGCTCCAGCCAATGCTTAATGATGATAGGTTAGCCATCGAGAAAGTTAAGGCCATCAAAGCCATACACCAGAAGGTTGTAGAGCAATAAGGTCGAGCTAATATTAAGCTTGAGAAGCAAAGCTAAGGATGGAGGAAGAGAGAATTTCAACAAGGCAATTTAGTCTAGATACACCTCAGCAAGGAACGATTCCTAAACTTGAAGAAGAGCAAGTTGTCTCCCAAAGCCGATAGACCGTTCAAAGTGCTTGAAAAGACCAACCTTAATGCCTATAGGATTGAATTTCTCGAAGGATATAAGGTCTTAGACTCCTTCAACATTACCGACCTCCAACCTTACACTTTCAAAGATGAGCAACTTAGACCTAAATCAAATTTGATCCCAAATCTCAAATAACCCGAAGGGGATGATAGGGATCAAGGACCGATTACACGCTCCCAAGCTCAAAGGCTGTCTCAGATGGTTTGCTGAACTGTCCGAAGTGAGTTAAGCGTCGAGGAGCAATGCTTGCCTCCGTCCAATCTACCGAGTTACTTCATTCTCCATGCTATCCAAGGCGTTGCTGAGGTGACCAATTGATGTGCCAAACCAAACCTTTTGCTATGCACAAGTCCTCATGCTAAATCTAAATATAGCAATCTCCAAGGTGCTAAGGCTAAGCTGATAACTGTTAGGAGCCGACCCTTTGCAGCCAACCCAACTATGAGTTGTCCCTGAACTAACCCCAGTCCAGCCCCGATAGTTAAGATGCCAAACTTCTAACGCTGAATAAACCTAAACAAAGGCCAACCTTTACTCATCTCACAACATTGTCAAAATCGTAGAGTAAAAACATGCACACATTATCCTTTTTGACAACCGTACTATCCTTTTTGATAGAGGACGTTCATTGCACATGATTTCATGCTTTCCCTGTAAATTATTTTCCTTTTATTTTGCAAATAAGGCTTCATTTTTTGTAATTTTCTATAACATAGAACTTACCTTAACAGGGTACTTTAAATAATCACATAATGTAACAGCAACAAGAGAATATATAGAAGAATACACTGAACTTTTTCTTACCCTCTCTTGAGCTAAGTGTTCTCTTGCTTACTCTTAAGCTACTCTATAGCCCATTCAAGCGTAAACTAGTAGCAAGTGACCTCCGGCCATACTTATGCATCATATCAAGTGTGTCCTGAGCTCATGTGAGACGTTGGTGCATCATATCCATCGTCGGTGCATCGGAACCCTTACTCAGCCTCAACTATCATTTACCTTTCGAGCTATCTCATAGCTTAGACTTACCTTTTTGGTTAGGCGTAATGTTAGGTTCATGTATTTATCCATGAGTCCGTATCAAGGGGATTAGCAACCTTAAATGGGTTTGGAAGAAGCACCCTATGGGTTCCCTAAAACTTTAAGGGAAATTGATAAAGGGGAGTACCTCATAGGCTAGCTAAGACCCTAAGAGAAATTGATGAAAGGAAGTGCCTTACGAGCTTGCTAAGACCTTAAAGAGAGAATGATGAAGAGAAGCATCGTACAGGCTCACTAAGAAATCAATGAAGTAAAGTGCCCTATGGCTTGCTAAAAGCTAATGAAGAGAAGCACCTTATGGGCTCGCTTGAGAGAAATTTGTGAATAGAAGCATCTTAAGGGCTCGCTAAGAACTTAGAGAAGAAAAGCACCTTGTAGGCTCACTATAACAAAGTGGCTTAGAAAAGCACCCTGTGGGCTTGCTACAAGAATATTGGTGAAGAAAAGTGCCCTAAGGGCTCACTAAAAGCCTAAAGAGAGAAAGGAGGAGCACCATATGGCTTATTGATCCTTAGGAGAAAATGGTAAATTGGGATAGTGCTCTATAAACTAATTAGAACCCTAAAAGAGTAGAGAACCAATGGGACCACGCTCTGGGAATTAACGAGAAAAAGATGAATGGATCAAAGGTGGAATAACGCTCTATGAGCTAGCTAAGGCCTAAAAGATGATACAAAGGGTAAACGCCCTAAAAACACTACGTAAAAGATTTTTAGGAGAAAGAATCACAAATACTAGTTATTATATAAGGAAATGTAGTCTAAATGCAATGTTCAAAAACCAATGTGCTAACATCATATGGAAGTACTTACCTGGTCTTGTTGATAGTACTCAAACTATCAAACCTTTCTTTGAAAAGTCCTATAAAAACCAACTAGCTCATCCTTCGAAATAAATTCAATTTTTTATCTCTTGTTGTCAACCCTTGATTTCGATATGAAGCCTCTAAGACTTCATCGACCCTTTAGAGAAATCACAGAAATTAACTCAATACAGAATGCCACCTATTGTTTTTGTCCATTAATTGGTCGTCTTTTTAGAACTTTTATGAAATGAAACCCCTATTTACTGTGAGGTGATTGATCATTTGGGTTTCGTTTTTTCTTGAAAAATAGATAATAAAACTCCTTATTAAAGGGGATGAATCCATAATAAAGTATTTTAAAGAATTTTGTTAATTACCAGTGTCCTATATCTCACTTTTAAACTTCTTTCATAGTTTCAATGTATGAGTTCAATTAAATGGAATAAGGGAACTAAACCTTTTGATGGAGCAAAAGAAAGGGGTGGTGATGATTTCAAAGCTGACAACTGCCATGGATACCAAATTTGCTTATAAAGAATGAAAATTAGACCACAATAACATTCAAGACGATTGGCATTTTCATGTTTTAAGTAAAAATTTCCATTGACTTTTCATAAGTATTATAATGGCATCATCGTATACCTCATAAGGAAGTCAAAGGATATCGAGGACATAATTGGTGATGACCCCAGGAAAAGCGGCAATGTGAAACTCCTCGAGCACTTTCGGTGGATAAACAATGCCGATATCAACCTCTAAATTGACAAATTTCTCAAAGCATTGAGAGTGTTGTTGAGAGGGAAAGAGGTGGTTATTATAAGCTGGGGGAGCTAAGCCACGAGCAACATGCGGTGCCATGGTTGTTATAGAGGGGAATGGGGAAAAATAATAGAGTGAGTTTTAGGGAAGCCAGGGTGATAGTGGAAGTGTGTGGATGGTATGTGGCGGTGTGACGGTTGGTGGGTATGGGTAAAGAGAGAAAGTGAAGAGAGGAAGATGAAGAGGGAGAAGTTGGATAAAAGGTGAAGAGAAAGAGAAAAAGAAGAGAGTGGAGAGTTGATTGAGAGAAGAAATTTGGGATTTAGATGGAAGAGAAGAGATGGATCGAAGAGAGAGAAAGGAGTTAGGGTTTGAGTTGCACCTGAAATTTAAAGAACTGACTTGCAGGTATATTGATGAGCTAGCATGCCAACTAAGGGAACAAAAGCAAAACAAAGTACTGCAAGAGTAGAGTATACCGACATGCCAGTGGACCGGCTTACTTATTACAAGAACATAACCGAATGTAAATGAAAAACTAGAGCAGTATGCCGACTTGCTGGTGTTTAGGTGAACTAGCTTGCCAGTTAAGTGAACAAAAGCAAAAGCAAGTTGTTAAATACGTAAGTATACCAGTAAGCCAGTGAATTGGTTAACCGGCATGCCAGTTGTTTACAAAATTGCAAAAAGACAGTAGAATCTTTTGATTAAGTAAGTTTGCTAATCCAAATTAATTTATAGAGATTCAAGCAACACCCTAACACTTCAAACAAGTTTATTTAAGTTCGTTAAGGCTTGAAAAACTCGATTTTTAACTAAATAGCCAAGATTTATCCAAATTAAATCCATAGAGTCAAGTAATTCATGATAAAGTGAAAATGTGCATGTAGGAGCAAAATATATATATAAGCATTGAAGTTCTTTTTTTTTTTTTACACATCAACACTTCAAGCAAAATTCAAATACATGTTTGAGCATAGTAGTCACAAATTATAGCTTTAAGTTTCTATAAATTGTAAAATCACTACTTGAGTTCCTTAACTTATGCAAATGGTTAGAGAACAAGTAGAGATCGTTTCTCAATATTCAAGATGAGTTCATGCTTCAAACATGGTAAAAGATGTTAAGAGACATAAAAGACACGTGATAAAGCTAAGCAACATCCATATAGGTATAAATAGTCATGAAATTTCCACAATGCACTTAGAACCTAAAAAGGGTCTAGAGGTATCAAATATGCACGAAATTCAAATTAAGCTAGTTGGACCACTTAAACATCATTTAGGGATGAAAATAAACATGTAAGACTCGGTTTTGGGCATAGAAACCAATACATGACAAATTTACGCATATATGAACTTAGATAAGCATGAATGACTTCAAGTGTGCCCAAAATATGTTAAAAGTGATATTTAATGCACAAAAGCCATATGATCACGTTTCTTGTATCTGATAGTATGATATTTTCTAATCAACTTACTTAGTGAGTTAATTTTATTTTAAAAGGCCATGTTGGTTCTTACTCATCTTGCAAGATCATTCCTAATTCTCTTCTTAGAGTGCAAAATCTTTCCTTACTCAAGGGTTTTGTGAAGATATCGGTGATTTGATTGCTACTATCAACAAATTCTAAGCAAAGATCATTGTTTTGCACATGATCACGAATAAAGTGATATCTAATTTCTATATGCTTAGTCCTAGAATGTTGAATTGGATTTTTGGTCAAGTTGATAGCACTTGTATTGTCAGATCTTATTGGAACATTTGTAAATCTCAGACCATAGTCAAGTAAAGTTTGCTTCATCCATAATACTTGAGCACAACAACTACCGGCTACTATATATTTAGCTTCAGCAGTAAAAAGTGCTACCGAGTTTTATTTCTTTAAGTGCAATGATACTAATAAGTTACCAAGGAAATGACATGTTCTGCTAGTGCTTTTTCGATCGACTTTGCAGCCAACAAAGTCGGCATCAGAATATCCTATAAGATCAAGTGAGGTGAACTTGGGATACCATAAGCCAATTTCAATAGTGCCCATAAGATACTTGAAAATGCGTTTAACCATATTCAAGTGTGATTCTTTAGGGTAAGATTGAAACCACGCACACAAACACACAACAAACATGATATCTAGCCTAAATGCAGTTAAATATAGAAGACTTCAATTCATACCCTGATACATCTCTTCACAAATGTTCTTTCCATTCTCATCTTTGTCGGGTTTTAGGGTAATGCTCATTAGAGTTTGCTTAGTTTTGCAATTTTCCATTTTGAACCTTTTTAAGAGTTTTTTGGTATATTTGCCTTAGTTAATGAAGGTTCTATTTTTGGTCTACTTAACTTAAAGACTTAAGAAATAGTTGAGTTCTCCCATTATACTCATTTCAAATTCATTTTTCATACATTGGACAAACTCATTAACTAAATCCATGTAAGTGGCACTAAACACAATGTCATTAACATATATTTGACCAATTAGTATGTGATTATTGTGTTGTTTAATGAATAATATTGTGTCAAGTTTCCCTCTGATGAATTTATTATCTATCAAGAAACTACTCAATTTTTCATACCAGGCTCTAGGAGCTTGCTTGAGTCCATACAAGGCTTTATTAAGCTTATATGCATAGTTTGGGAATTCATTATCCTCAAAACCCAGTGGTTGCTCTATATAAACCTCTTCTTTGATGAAGCCATTTAGAATGGCACTTTTAACGTCCATTTGGTATAGTCTAAAGTCTTTGTGAGCCACAAATGCTAAAAGCATTCTAATGGCTTCTAATCTTGCAACCGGAGCAAAAGTCTCATCAAAATCTATTCCTTCTTCTTAATTATAGCCTTTAGCAACTAACCTAGCCTTATTTGTAGTTACTATACCGGTTTCATCAAGTTTGTTTCTACAAAACCTTTTTGTTTCGATAACCAGTATATCTTCTGGTTTTGATACTAAATTCCATACATTATTTCTAGTAAATTGATTTAGCTCTTCTTGCATAACTTAAACCCAGAATTCATCTTTTAGAGCTTCATCTACATTTTTTTGTTCAAGTTGAGATTGGAACACTACATTGCTTAGATTTTTAAGTGAAGCTATTATTTGAACCATATGGGATGGTTCTCCTATTATCTAATCATCGGGATGATTTTTCACAAACTTCCATTCTCTAAGCAAATCTAAATCAGAGTTGTTAATGATGTCATCTTACCTAGAGAGCTCCTTTTTAAGAGAGTCGGATTGATTCTTATCAAGACCAAGATTATCCAATTGAGCACCAATGTTTTCTACTTCATCATTAGACTCTTTATATATACAAGTATCATCAAAAGTAACATGAATTGACTCCTCTACAACGAGTGTTCTTTTGTTATATAATCTATAAGCTTTACTAGTAAGGGAATAACCAAGAAAAATACCTTCATCCGACTTTGAGTCGAATTTTCCTAATTGTTCCTTTCCATTATTGAGAATGTAACATTTCGTTCCAAAAGGATGAAAATATGATATGTTAGGTCTTTTGTCTTTCCAAAGCTCATAGGGGGTTTTCTTAAGAATTGGTCTAATGAAAACACGATTTAATATGTAACAAGCCATATTGACAACTTTGGCCCAAAAATACTTAGGTAGGTTATTGTCACAAAGCATGGTCCTAGCCATCTCTATAAGGGTCCTATTTTTTCTTTCGATAACTCCATCTTGTTGTGGAGTTATAGGTGCCGAGTATGTATGTTCTATTCCATTTTTATTGCAAAAATCCTCCATATCAAGATTTTCAAATTCTTCCCCATGGTCACTTCTTATAGAGATAATAGAAAGACCTTTTTCATTTTAGACCTTCTTGCTATAGTTCAAGAACACATGATAAGTTTCGCCCTTGTTAGCAAGAAAGAAGGTCTAAGTGTATCTAGTAAAATCATCAACTATGACTAAGTTATATCTTTTTCCTCCCAAACTTAAAGTTTGAGTTGGACCAAATAAATCCATGTATAATAGTTGGAGTGGCCGAGAAGTTGAGATGGCTTCTTTTGACATGAAAGATGACTTGATTTGTTTACCATATTAACATGCTTAATGTAAACCCCACAACTAGTCATTTAGGGTTTCAATCGGCTGAAAGATCCTATCGAGCCTAAATTATAAGTAAAGCTATAAATATTAGTAAAATAATCCCGTAAGTTTAAATTTAAGAAAATAAGCAATAAAATAAAAGAATATAAAATTTTCAAATTTTAACTATATAACTCATTATTTATCAAAAATACGTAAAATACATTTTAATAATTAACGAATCGCTAAAAATAAATTATACATATACTAAAAATCATAAAATAACCTAAAGAATATTTAGAAATATTTATTTGTAATATATATGAATTCACTTGTATGTAGAAATATACGTAATTACTTAAAATACGCGTAATGTGCTAAAATAATACTAAATAATTAAAAAAATTCATAATTAATTAAGTAAAAATAAATAAAAAATCAGAAAAAATAAGGAATGATCCAAAATTAGGTCACAGCAGCTAGAGAAAATAAGAAAAAAATTATCCAATTAAATTAAAGTAACACAAAAGCTAAAAATTAAAGGATTTGAGCAATGTCTTGTCTAATTTAATGCACATTAATTACCACAAAGCTCTATAAATAGGGAAAAAATCACAGAGCTCATTTGGATAGTTAAAAATCAGAGAAAAATTAGGAGAATCAAAATTGGAAGAAAAAAATTTGGGTAAAAAAAAAATAAGAAAACTGTGCAGTTAGGGCCTGTAAGAAGAATCCAAACCCGACGAACAGCTGGAAGAGGATGGCTACCACCACCATACAGTAGTGGCAACGCCCAGGTAGGCCGACACACCCATGGCCACCGACAATGGCCGGAGCCACCCAAATCGGTGAGTTCGATTTCTAGCCCGATTTTGTATAATTTTATAAAAATAGTAAATATTCTTAAAAAATTATGAATTTTGTTATTCTAAAATTTTTTTGTATGTAGTTTTTAGAAAAAATATTATTTTAATAAAAATATATCCCGTGATATATGGTCCTTAAGAAATCATACAAAACCGAGCATATTTCGGTTTAGAAATAAATGACCTTAGGAGTGTAGTTTTAAGCCTAAAATTTTTTGTAAACTAATTAGATGATATAGAACAGTACTATGAAGCCCATTTTCAAAATTTTTAGATAATTTTTAGGCCTTAAAATAAGGCAAAAAATAGGTAATTTAAGGTTAATTAAGTAATTAAATAGTTAATTATTGATTTAGTGAATATTTATATGTTTTAGGATGTTAAAATACGATGAAGTATGATACTTGTAGCATTTAAGGTGTTAGATATAATTATTAGGCTAATTATGTAATAAATAGTAATAAAGAAAAAGAGTACATTTTAAGTTAATTTAGTAATTTATGATAATTAGGTGTAAAATCTAATTTAGGATGAATTTAGACATTTTGAAATGATAATTGATGTTGGGAGATAATAATTAGAGTGATAAAAATATTAGATGTGTATTATATATATAATAAGTAATAGTACATAATACACAATTATTAGAAATATAATAAATAGAAGATATTAGAATAAAAATTAATATTATGATAATAATAAAAATATATAATAAATTTAATAGAAAACTTAAATTTATGTAATTATATGAAAAATGTAAAAATTTCTCACATCGAGAGTAAATTTGGTATACTAATATGAATTAAAGTGTACCGGGTATAATAAAATACTGACTAGAGGTAATGATGATATTTAGGATATCGAGAAATAATGTGATTAATTTCATATTATGAGTTGAAATGAATTTCTAGAATTCAGGTATAAAACAATATTTAGAAATCGAACTAAAACCTAATTTAAAAATCGATGAGGAAATTGAACTCGAACCTAACTCCAAACCTAGAATAATTGTAAAAGATTTGAGAACCTAGATAACTAAATATATTAAACCCTAAACAAAACATCACAATAAGCATTATAGGATAAAACCATCTTATAATAGTTATATAAAAAACTAAAACCACGTTTGTATTATAGGGATGATTAGCGATGGCCTTAACGAGTTGGACCTTGAGTGAGTAAGGGAGGAGTCCAGGTAAGTTAAGATTAATACGTTGCTGTATTTTGGAGGCTTGAGATTATGTTTGGTTGTGCTTGTTAGATAGTTGATTGTGTACATGTGCTTAATTATGAGTGATGCTATGATTCTGTTTATTATTTTGGCTTATATTATATAATTTGTGTGAAATGATTGATCACTCTAAATTGGACCTAATCAAATATATGACCTGTAATCATAATTAGACCTGCATGGCAACCCATTAGGGGAAACTTAGCATTCTCCGGGCAAATACCGACCCTTTCGAAAGAGATAGTACAGGATTGCATAATGGTTCCTTCTTCATCCTTAGCCGAATTAAGTGATAGGAGAGGAGGTCACAGCGAGGGTGAAATCAATAGTTCAAAGGTAGTCGCGGGAGGAGGAGCGATGTCTCCATTACACAAGCCTAGGTTTGGTCGTGAGCTGTTGCATTAATAGCAACTCCTCAACTAGGATTAGAGTGAGCACAATTTCTTTAATCTCACGACGAGCCGGATAACGTCGTGCAATGGCATTTGCTTTAACATGCATTGCACCTAATAAGTTGATTAATAACCTTGTTATGTTTATGGTATAGTTTTAAGTCCTCCATCCTAATTTACTGAGCTATGGTTGCTCACATCCCTATAAACGTCGTATAAGTGTTGGCTAAGAAGCGGCATATAACTACTCTAAAGCTAGCAACTATTGGATCCTAAGGAGTAAGGAAAAACAATTGAAGAACAAACATATATTTTTAAGGTCTAAGCTTTTATTTTAGAATTTTTATTTCTGAATAATGTAATAACTAAGGAATATGTTGAATGAAATATTGTAAATGTTAATTGTAATAACTGAATTTCAGTATATATATATATATATTCTCACTTTCTTAGGTAAATGATTTATTTAAATTACAAACTGTTTACTTCAAAGCAGGTTAATCGTAGACACCTTGTGTAGATCAGGTATAGGATAACAGTTGTAAGACCAACTTCTATCTTAGAATGGTTTACACGGCAAGGCTATTACGACTCTACCGCTTTGAGGCGTGACACTTGACATGCTTGACATGTTCTATCTTTATCAAAACTAATCTTAGGTAATCCTTTAATAAGATTCCTTTTGGTTAGTTTTGATAAGATATCCATACTAGCATGTCCTAACTTTCTATGCCATAACCAACTATCATTGTTTTGAATGGATAAACAAGTCTCAAGAGAGCATGAAAACGTATTGAAGTCAATTTTGTAGATGTTTCCTCGTCTGTACCCCTCAAACTGGATTTGGTCATTGTTAATGTTTTCAATAAAACACTTGAATGCATGGAAGATTACTTTATATCCTATGTCACACAATTAACTAATACTTAGTAAGTTATGTTTTAAATTATCAACAAGCAACACACGCTTAATAGTAAGATCATTATTAATGCAAATGTTACCTTCACCAATGATGTAAGCATTTCGATTATCTCTAAAGGTCACGCTTCCTCCATCCTTCAAGTCTATGGATGTGAATTTGGATGTGTTTCTGGTCATATATCCTATGCAACCGCTTTTCAAGATCCATTTGTTGTTATGCTTTAAAGGAACCTACAAAACAAGTGGTTATTTCTTTCGTACCCATTTTAGTTTGGGTCCTTTGGAGTTAGTTGTTGTAATGCAAGTTTGTCCCTTAGGGACCCAAACCATTTTATTTTTGCTGCATAAGGAGAAATTATGATATAGTGTACATGTGTAAGCAATGTGACCATGTCTTCCACAATAGTTACAAGTTTTATTTTATGCCTTAACAAAGTAGCTTTTGTATGTTCTATACACATTTTCCTTAATATAACCTATTCCAGTTTTGTCTAATCCTAGACGTTGTGTTCCAAGGAGTTTATCCAAAAATTCTTTTCTCCATTTACGAATTTTACCATTATTTTTCTTGAGTCATCTAAGCTAATTCTTAGAATTGAATTTTCAATTTCAAGTCGACTTAGTTTTTCTATCATACCTTCATCATTTTTTGCTTCAAGTTTTAGTTCTTTTATTTCCTTTTCAAATTTTTCTTTGACCTCTTTTATCTAGCTATTTTCATTTATTAATTCATTATTTCTAGTACTTATCTCTATAATTTCTTTTATCAATCTCTCATTTTCAACCTTTAAATATTCATTGTCTTCTTCTAAGTTTTCTTTTGCATCGACTACCTTACTGTGTTCACTTTTGATAGTATGAAACTCATCACTTACTTCACTCATCATTTGCTTCAACACTTTATTCTTTTTTTGCACTTTTATGAATGCTTTCCATAAGTTATCATACATACTCTTAAGTTCATCAAAGGAAGAGTCATGTAAAGAAGAGCATACCTCATCATCATTGAGAGCCATGAAGCAAGTTTCATTATCGGAGTCGCTAGAGTCCCTGTCACTCCACATTGCTATCATAGCTTTTCTTTTTTTGACTTTTTATCGACCTTTTTAAGAAATGGACAATATTGTTGAATATGTCCCAGATTTTGACAATTGTAGCACTTAATAACTTCTCTCTTCTCCTTCTTGAATCTAGAAGATGATCCATATCCATCCTTATCCTTCTTGATCTTTTTATTGAATTTCATGAACTTTCTAAACTTCTTTGCCAACATTGTAACCTCATCATCGTCTTCACTTTCTTCATCACTTGAGTCTCTTCCATGACTTTTAGAGCAATTGTTTTCTTTCTTAACTCCTCTCCTTGTTTCTTTACTATCTCATGTGTCTTAAGTATTCCAAGGAGTTGTTCTTTTAACATTTCATTAAAATCATGAGCTTCCTTTATTGTTGTTCTCTTAGTAAATATCTTTCCAAGGTTAGTAAATATCTTTCCAAGAACACTTAAAAGATTAATGATATTGATGAATCTATTATGCATCTCATCAATTGTTTCATTTGGATCCATCTTGAAGTTTTCAAATTATCCATACAATAAACTTATTTTTGTATCTCTTACTCTACTAGTTCCTTCATATGTGTTTTGTAATTCATCCCATATTCTTTTGACACTTTTACATGTACATATTCTATTGAAATCATTTCCATTTATAGCATAATGCAAAACATTCATGGCAACTTCATTTAGGTTAAGTAATTTCTAATCATTATCGGAGTAATCTTTTTCTTCTTTTCCTTCTATCTTAAATGGTCCTTGGTTAACCACATGCCATAGTAGTCTATTTTGTACTTTTAAGAATATGGACATCCTATACTTCCAATATGGATAATTGCTACCGGTTAAGAGAGGAGGTCTGTTAGATGCCTAATGCATTAGATGCCATGATCTTAACTCTAATATGCGATTAAGCAAGTGATTAGAGACTAGCTCTGATACCAATTGTAAAACACTAGGCTAAACTCAAGAGGGGAGTGAATTAAGTTTAAGGACAAATTTCGATTATTTTTTCGATATAAATGACTAAATGTAATAATAAAGGTAATCAAGACAACAATAGAATAATAATGAATGCAGAATTTAAAGAGATAGGGATAAAGAAAATCAAGCCCAGATATAACGTAGAGTTTGGATCTCTTCTTAGTCTCCACAGACATATAATACCTCCAATCGAGGGCTTTACACCACTTTATTGATTTCACAATCCAATTGCTCTAAGGGCTACACAAGCTTACATAATCTCTTTTACCATAACTAACTCAAAAAAAAAAAATATTTCTTTACTCAAGATTACAAATGTGAGAACTTCCAAACACACAACTAAGTCTCATTTTGTTTAATAGCAAATAAATATACAAGAGACAATGAAGAAGTGAAAAATGAGCTCAAGAATGTAAGAGAATGTCTTTAAGTTATAGTAGAATATTGGATCTTCTAAGCCTTTGGTTGGGTAGTTGAGCTTTTATAACAACTCTTTAAATTCTTCTCATTGCCGTACATTAAATGCTCCAACGGCTACTTAATACTGATCTACCGGCATGCCGGTACTCTAATCTACCGGTAAGCCGGTAAAATTTACTCTACCGACAAGTGAACCGACAAGCCAATTCTTCTAAGTCTGTAAGTTTTTCTTTATGTTTTCCAGGGCTTTATATCGTTAGCCTGGTTCTTCCTTGAGCCATCAACCTGATAAGCCAAATATCACTTCAAAATTCTTTTAACACATAACAAATAAATACTCTTTGCAATATAACTTCAAGATCATCTAATCACCACTTTAAAAGATTAAATTTCTTGCAAATATAATTGATATATTTAATCATTAAGCAAGCTGATTCAACTTATTCAATCATCTTAAAATAATCAAATAATACTTAGTTTAACCATCCGCTTGTTTTGTTTTCTTTAAAACCAATAAGTTTAATTATATACTTTTTATTTTGTTCTCATCAAAATCAAATAATGAACCCTAGGTTCAACAATAACTTTACAGCATCAGCATTTATAGGGTCTTTCAATTCTGGACCATCCATCAAAACAAAATTAAAGCCCCTCCTAGCAATACTCGCTTCATGACATGAAGGCCTTTGTAATTAAGAGCAACTTTTCCTCTAAAGTTTTATGCATTAGGGAGAGCCTTTCTCAATACCCTATCACTTTCTTTTAAGTTTCGGGGTCGTACACTTTTGTTGAAAGCCCAAGCTATTCTTTATTAGTAACACTAATTATGACACAAGGCTGTTAATCTTTTCTCATCGATCAAATTTAGCAGCTTAATGCATTTCTTTACCCAATTGACTTCAGCTAATTGGGTTTTTGATAGTACTCTAAGAGACAGGATCTTAACCTCTACCGGTAACAGCGCTTCAGTACCGTATACTAAAGAGTAAGGTATTGCCCCAATCGACGTTCTGATAGAAGTTCAAAAGGCCATGAGTACGAATGGTAATATCTCATGACAGTCGTTATGTATAACAGTCATTTTTTCGATGATTCTTTAAAGGTTTTTATTAGCTGCTTCAACGGCTCCATTCATTTAGGGTAGATAAGGTGTAAAGTTTCTGTAGATGATCCTGAACTGTCGACACAACTCTGACATAAGCTTATTATTGAGATTAGTGACATTATTAGTGATGATTGTTTCTAAAACCCTGTATCAAGCCAATCTCTTGATGAACTTAACTACTACCCCTTTAGTAACGCTTGAATAGGATGAGGCCTCAACCCACTTGCTGAAGTAGTCAGTGGCAACCAATATAAAGCGATGCCCATTGGATGCTTTTAGAGTAACTAGGACAATGATGTATATTCTCCACATTGAAAAAGGCTATGGCGTAGAGCGTAAATATAATTCCTGAGGTGGGGCATTTATTTTATTTGCATAAACTTAGCAAAAGTGACAATGCCTAACGTGTTTGATGCAGTCACCTTCCATTGTTAACCAGTAATACCTTAGCCTCATAATTTTCTTAACTAGCAGGTAATCATTCGTGTGAGGGCCATATAATCCTTCATGTACTTCTTTCATCAAAATCTTGACCTCTTTGTCATCTAAACACTTTAAAAGTATACCATCAAAAGAATGCTAATATAAAGTGGACTCATTTACTAAGAATTTGGTAACCAATCTCCTAATTGTCCTTATGTCCTTTTTCTCCACCTCTTCAGGGTATATGCCTTGTTGTAAGAACATTTTTATATTATAATACCACATCTTTTTGCCATTCATACCTTCGATTGCTAGACAGAAGGTAAGCTTTTCTTTAATTTCAATGGTGAAGGGGTGAATCTCGATTCTACTAGATATTTAGATCATAGATACCAAAGTGGTTAATGCATTAGTAAATTGATTCTGAGTCCTCAATACGTGATTGAAAGTAATTTCTTTGAATTTCTCCACCAATTCAGTCAAGTGCTAGTGACAAGGTATTAGTTTAGGATCTTTCGTCATGCATTCTCTCCAAGCTTAGTCGATAATGAATGAAGAATCCCTATATACTTCTAATTCTTAAATATCTTTATCTAAAGCCATTTTATGTCCCATGATACATGCTTCGTATTTAATGATATTATTGGTATATGAGAAAACGAGCCTTACAACTACAAGATAATGCATACCTTCAAAGGATATTAGTATTATCCCAATTCTACACCTGGACACATTAGCAACTCCGTCGAAGAATATCTTCTATTTTAGGGGTCTATCATCTTTTTCTTCATCAAAACTTCCTTTAACTACTAAGATATCTTCATTGGGGAATCTAACTTATACCTCTTAGGGTATGTCATCAGAAGGATTTTTTGCTAACGGATTTGCTAAAGCTTGTACCTTGATTGAATTCCAGTTTACGTATGTAATGTCAAATCCTAATAATAACATTTGCCACTTTGAGATTCTGCCAATTAGGGCCAATTTATCTACCAAGTACTT
Source organism: Lumnitzera racemosa (assembly GCA_024138005.1). Taxonomy (NCBI): domain Eukaryota; kingdom Viridiplantae; phylum Streptophyta; class Magnoliopsida; order Myrtales; family Combretaceae; genus Lumnitzera; species Lumnitzera racemosa. Next base: position 73,182,755 of record JAMXBC010000007.1, on the reverse strand, counting down.
CAAGGGATCGTATCAAGTCAACAACTCAACTTAATAATAAAGCATATATTGTCTGATCCAATGCATTACCCAAACCAAAGCATAGCACATTTTTTCAGTTTCTGAATACTTCTGTTCTCCTTCAGTAAACTTCTTACTCAGGTAATATATGGTACGCTCTTTTCCTTCCTCATCCTTTTGACTGAGTATATACCCTATGGATTTTAGTAATATTGGCAAGTATAGAAATAAAGGCTTCCCAGGTTTAGGAGATACCAAAATTAGAGGGTTCATGAGGTACTCATTGATCGTTGTCAAGGCTTGCTTTCACTCTTCATCCTAATTTATCATGGTGTTCTTTTTCAATAACTTAAACAACGGATAACATTTATCTATAAATTGAGATATGAACTAAGATACGTAGTTTAAGTGGCCCAACAAGCCTCTAATTTCTGTAAGTGTGCATGAATGAGGCAAGTCAACTATTTCTTTGACTTTATCAAAGTTCACTTCAATTGGAATTTCCTTAACTTATCAAATAATCTTCTCAAATTATCCACGTGATTCTTTCCCTCCTTAGACTTTATGATCACATTATCAATATATACTTTAACTTCTTTATGCATCATGTCATAAAAGATTGTAACCATGTCTCTTTAATAAGTTACCCTTATGTTTTAAAGTCCAAAAGACATTACTTTATAGCAAAATATGCCCCAAGTTGTAATGAATGTTGTCTTGGCTTTATCTTCTTCGAACATTCCAATATGATTATAACGAAGAATCTATCCATGAAGGAGAAAAGATGGTTCCCAACTGTATTATCAACCAAAACATCAAAATGGGGTAAAGGGAAATTATCTTTAGGGGTTGCCCGGTCAAGGTCTCGAAAATCCATACATACTCTAACTTTTCCGTTTTTCTTCATTACTGGTACAATATTGGCTACCTACTTAGGATAATCAGATACTTCGATGAAGCTAACCTCTAGTAATTTTTTTACTTCTTTAATTTTCAATAGGAACCTGGTCGAAATCTCTTTAGCTTTTGCTTCTTAGGTTTGATATTTTCTCGTATGGGTAGGTAGTAAACTACAATTGATGGATCTAATACGAACATATCTTCATAAGACCATACAAACACATCTTGGTACTCAAATAGTAATGCAGTCATTTCTACCTTATGTCCTTCTTTCAAATTCCCTCCAATCTTTAACATCTTGGGGTTGTGATCAGTCCCAACATTAACTGTCTCGGTTGGCTTATCAATGCAAATTATACTCATTTCATGTCTTTGCCAACTCTCCTGTACATTATTGTGAATATAGACATCATTCCCAATGACTAACCCAATAGGGCCAGAAGTGATATCGATATTTTCATCACCTATCTGCACAAGGTATCCCTGACTTTTGTTCGAAGCATTGGATCTGGGCAAAAAGTACGTAAAGAAAAGAGTGTAAGTAAAGAAGGATTGAAGAAAATGGAGACTGATTTTCATTAGATTAAAATCTTTCAAGTACAGCATTGTAGATCATCAGTAATTATTACAAAACTCAATGAAATACTAAACCATGATTCATCCTTTACCCTAGAGAAGACCTATCGCTATTTATAGGGATGGATAACCAATTATTCAAGTGCTGAAGTTTGCTGGATAAGCCCATTATCTTATTCTTGTTGGAAGTGTCCTCTTTGGTAGGCTCTGAAGTCTAAACATCAACCCGAATGAAAGTTTCTAACAGTAGTAGAAAGGTCATTCGGACGTGATACAACCTGTCACCTCTTTTGCCACTAGCTTTCATATTTCATAGTTCATCCATTGGAGTTGGGATATAGTCGAGCCCATAGGTACTAACCTAGCCTTCTTTAAATTTTGACCTCTCATCCTTCTTTTGATCGATAATCATATACACTTCTTCAAACATTTAGAGCCCAAAGTCCTCCCACTCCTCAATGCTAATGTAAGGTATGGCATCCTAGTCACCCAAAATTGTTATGACCTGGCCAGTTGACATAAAGTTAACTTTTTGATGCAAGCTTAAAGGTATGGCCCCTATTGAATGTAACTAATGTCTTCTCAATAACAGATTAAAGGTCCTTGGGATGTCTAGAACCTGGAATCGGATGTTGAAAGTTTATGGGCTAATATCAATAGGTAAGTCGATCTCCCCAATAATTTCCCTTTAGATCCATCAAAAGCGCTAACTATTATTGAACTTGGGTTAACTACAATCGTATCGATGCCCAATAGATCTAAGGTGGTAAAGGGGCAGACATTTAATGATGATTCGATGTTAATGAGGACTCTTATTGTAATAATGTTGTTCACCCTCATTATTATTAAGAAAGGCATAGTGTGTTAATTACCTTCCTCTCCCAACTCTTCATTAGAGAAAGATATTTGATCCATAGTAAGGATAGAGTTAACAATTAATCCCATCTTTTCAACTAATACTTCATGAGGGAGTTTGACTTCCCTTTATGTTCGAAACAGAGCCTCTCTATGTGGTTCAAAAGCCATTAACAAGCTCATAAGAAATATTTGTACTAGAGTCTTAGTAAGCTAATCCATTATTTTGTACTCACTTAACTTAATCATTTTTGTGAGGGCAAACAATCCTTCCCCATATTCAGTTGGTTTGTTACTTGATTCTTCCAACACATTCTTCTTTTTCATGTCTTATTTTGGGTCATAAATTCTACCAAAGCGGGTAATCCCTCCTACGAATGAACTCGATTGCCCATGATTTATTGCTTGGTAGTTGAAAAGGACAATTTTATAATTTTCAAGAGCTAAGGGCACATGGAAGGTGTACCTTTTGGTTTTTGAAACTTACTTCTATTCTTACTTTTAGAATCTATAGACCTTAGGCTCTCAATTAGAATTGATCATGTTAATGGCAGGGTCTGAAAATATCATATTAATGATAAGGCTATGGTTGGGCAGAGGGCTGTTGTTGACGTTTGAAACCAGGGCTTCTACGAAGTCAAGTTAGATCAAACCTTCATTAATCAAGTCTTGAATTTTATTTTTTAATCTCCAGTATAAGTCAATTGAATGGCCTACTTACCCTAAATGGTATTGACACTTCGTATTAGGATCCAAAAACCCTGGCATGTACCTTTCATTAGGAAGCTTAAAATCGAGTACATTATCTTTCCTTAGTTTTTCAAGAACCTAACTGAAAAGAACCAGTATTTAGGTGAACCATTTGGAGGCCCTACTAATTTGAGGTTGGTTCTTAAATTGTTGCTGAATTAGTGAAGGATTTGTTCTAAAAGAGACCTAGGCATTAGGCCTAGTGTTTCAATTGATCATGTCAACAGTAACTTCTTTAGGCTTGCTAGTAGTGGATTTAGTAGAGGGGGGTCTTTTGTATAATGGTTCTTGTAACTTGCCGGAGGAGATGGCAATTTCAATTTGGTACCCTACTACTATTACCTTTACGAAACTAGAGGAGGCTTGCCCAATCAAGTGAGAGAAGTAGGGTCTCTTAAGAGTATTGATGAAAGCTGAAGTTAACTCTTTCTCAATCTTGGGGCTAGATATACTTGTAGCTAAGGATCTTCACCTTTGAGCATATTCTTTGAACGATTAATTATGCCTCTTTCTCAGAGTATTGATGAAAGCTGAAGTCTATCATGGTTGGTGCCACTTCAATATTGAACTTATATTGTTTGTAAAACGCCCTAGCCAACTTCTCTTATGTGTTTACTTGATTCAAATTCAATTAAGCGTACTAGGTCAAAGTAAGGCTCATTAAGCTATCCTGAAAAGTCTGCACCATGAGTTAATCATATTAAACACACTTGCCCATCTTTCGTACATACAATCTAGTGTGTAGTTTAAGGCAGCTAATTCCAATGCATTTGTCAAAGTCAGGTACCTTAAAATTTTTAAGGAAACTCTTGTAGTCATAAGTTGAGAAGTCTGTCATACCAATTTAGTTGAAACCATCATAACCTTTGAGCATTTTCATTTTTTCAGTGATCTATTGGTTCAACTACTTTTCTAATTCCTTCAATCAGTCTTGGTCAACTTATGGCTTCAAGTTAACTGGGAATGAATAAGTGTTCAACTTAAAAGTCAGGTTGACCTTTGGATAGACCCCTTTTATCTTGAAAGATTCAAAGGCTTGGTTAACTTTAGGATAAGTCTCTTTTGCTTCGAAGGGTAGGGCTTTAGCATTCTTTCCATATTAAGCCTTGAAGCTTTCCTCATTTGATGGTGCTATGGATTAGAGTAAAGCAATACGGTCAGTAAAGAAGCTTAACTAATCTATAATCTTTCCTCTTGTTCATTCCAAAGAGTGGAATCTCAGTTCAGTAGGATCGATGACTTCTAGATTGACCCCATTGTTGTCATTCTTAGTGTTAACATTGTCGTTCCCTTAGCTGACCATTTTGGTTTATGAGCGGGTTTGAGTAAGACTCTACTATAGGTTTAATGCTTGGGAAATATCTTGGTGACCTGGTTTAAGATCACTTCTTAACAAGTTAGCACATGTATTATTCTTTAATTTTTAAAGACATGGAACCGAAATAAATGAATAAATAAAAAAAACGTAAGTGTACCACTCGAATGAAAAGAAAGGGATCAGCAATTAACTGACAAAATGGCAAGTTTATATTACATCAAAATATAAAAGAAAATTACAAATTAATCTAAGCTAATCTTATTTTCTTCTATGGGCCAAATGACATTTTCTTCTTCTGGCTGTTAGGTTCGATTGCCATTGCTTCACCCTTCTTTTGACCAGGCCTGGTTGCTTTCTCAAATTCTTGGATCCTCTTCTAGGCCATATTCAATTGGTTATCCAAAGTACACAATCTTTGCCTAGACTCCCAAAAGAGGTTTTCCCACACGTCTTTTTTGTCATAGATGACTTATACACGAGCTGTTACTAGATCCATATAGGTCATCATTTCAAAGCTAGGATTTGTAAGGGAAGGTTGAAGGACCTCTGGTGCCCGATATTGTATCGCGCCTAACTTGTACGGTTGATCATATAAGTATTCTTTAGTGATCTTATGTTTGTCTACTTCTCCTATGAATTCACTTAAATTGATGTTAGGGCTTACAGTCCTAGTGTTTAACCAAGCCTTAATCTTACGAAGCTTGGATACCTTTTCTATAAAGTGAGGCTCTTTGAGGTTAAGAGTAAATAGCTCTAATGAAGGCCTGTACACTATGTCCTAGATGCCTTCAAATTGCCTCACCATGTTGTTTAGGTAGTAGCATGTATACCAACTCATTCTGATCAATAGCATGGTATGATAATTTTTACAAACCAATATGACCTTAGTGTAATTGCTCCATCTAGCGGCCACAGTATGTCGTTGACCTAGAAATCTTGCAAAACTGCTATGTAGATAAGGGTAGGGATATTTTTTTGGTCATTTGATCTTATCAACGAAAGAGTCAATAAGATCAATCTTATTGGCAAATGCACCCCTTATCAAATCTAACCTGAAGCATTTGATGCAACTGATGAACCATACCATTAATAGCGCCATGCTTGACTTAAGATCTCTACAGCCTCTTTTCTTAAGGAAATTAAGGTTCTCTATTTATTCAGTAAGTAAGGTGAGGATATGGGACTTTCTTTCCCAAAATTGAGCCACTAATTTTGCTACCCTAAAGTGTATAAGAAAAGATATGTTTAGAAATATGATGGTGCAAATACTGCTAATACTCCAATTACTAAAAAATAGAGCTTATTCGTTGGAACTAGGTTCGACCTGGACCTAATGGATTAGATCCCATATTTTGATAGAGTACTTGTTGTAATTATTTAGAACCTCATTTATTTCAGACTTACGAATCCCTAAGAATTTGGAGAAAACATTGGTTGGGTGGAAATTGAGCTCTAGAATGTATATTTCATCTAAAGGAGAGGCCTGTAGCAATTAGATGTATTCTTCTAAAGTTGGGCTGATTAGGAATGGCCCAAGGTAAAATGCAACTTCTTCAAGTTCCCAAAAATGTACCAAGGCTCTTATTAGTATGATGTTAACATTCACCTTAAATAGTGAAAGTATAGGCCTAATCTTATTAGTGATGAACTCTTGTTCTCTTGGATTGAAGAATTGAAACAATTGATTGAGTATGGGCTTTAGGTTTGTGAACATGAATTTCTTTGGCGAACACCTTGGCATTGAATGAATTGGACATTTCTGAAAAATTACAAGGAAAGCTTAAATTACAAAGGGAAGAACATTTACATAAAAAAGAAACTACATAAATTCTAAGAAAGGAAAAATACAGGGAAAGAAACTCTAGGTTTGTTGTTTTTCTTCTTCTTCTCTTCTCTTTTTTTTTTTTTTTTTTTTTACAAATGCTTCCCTATTAGCTATTTGCCAGCCCGAAAAATATATGTAAGAAGGGCAGGTTCTATAGGTTCTTAAACTCTGTGACCTTACATATTTTTGAAAAAACGATTGTCACATCAAAGTTTAAGTGGATTAGCCTAATCAACCTAGAGTGGTGGTTTCCCCACTACACTCGGAACTTACACGATAACTCCTTGTCGTAAGGTCTTAAGACAGCCTAAGTTTAATTGTGTTTATCATGCATTCATGGTGCAAAAAAGTAAATTCCTATAATTCAAAAACTTAAATAAAGCTACCCTATAGAAAAGTTAGTATAAGTGTATAGAAAACCATAATAAATAAACAAATAAATAAATAAACTACACTTAGTAAGGTGATTTCAAAAGTTAATTCTAAATTTTGAAAGTTAGACTGCTAACCCTCTTGACGGTCCCTAATAGAGTCGCCAAGCTGTCAATCCTGATTTTTTTCTCAGGTTTTATAAATAAGTCTTTTAAATTGATCAGTATTAAACCTTACGAATTAAATACTGACCATTGACTAAGGTTTTAAAAAAATCGGTTCTTTTATTTTTTTGAGAACATTTTTAAGTTGCTACTCGACCGAAGTCAACAAAAATAATTAAATTATAACCAATTTAGTGAATTGATTATAATTTAGCTATTGATTTTCTCAATAAGACCAATTTTATAAATAGTTTTAAGAATAAGAAATCAAGTCTGAGGGTTAAGCTTTTTAAGCCCTTACAGTTACAGATACCATTAACTTTCCAATTTTAGAATTAATTTCATAAGATTACATTTCAAAAACTATCCTATGAAACAAAATAAATTAGCTTAAATTGAGCAAAACTAAACCAAAAATAGACAAAATGGGTTATTTTGTTTTTTATTATCGGATTAGATGTACATAATTTTTTTGAAAAAGTTAACAAGTTGGTTGCTTTTAATTTAAGAAAAGCACTTAGGTTTACATTCTTTAGCTTTTTATTTCATTTTGAAACTTTCCTAAAAAGAGTCCTAATCAGTTTGTTTATTTTTTGAAAATTCTAAAGTAGTCCTAATATTTTGAACAAATTATTCATTTTGTTTTATTTTTATTAAGAAAGAAAAAAAAAAGGGTTTTCTAAGTGGTGAAGAATTTTACTTACTTTTTATTTTTCCTTATTATTTTTTTATCATCGTTTTTCATTTTTTTTAATCAAGAAAGCAAATAAAAAATCTAAAACTACTCTATTTTTACTTTTCATTTTCCTTTTTTTTCTGTTCTTTTTTTTTTCCAGTTTTCTTCTTTTTTTTTCATTACAATTACATTATAATTTACCAAATAAATAATGCAAGCCTTGGAGTAAACTAAGTAAGATCGACCTCGGACGGGTTGGGTCAAATCAGGTTAGATGTCGGATTGAGTCAACAAGAAGAAGAAGAAGAAAACAGTAGCAATTTACCTTGGTTTGGGCGATTCTACTAGCCAAAATGAGTAGGTAAGGTGGTTTTTACGTATAGCGGATTAGGGAATGGAGGTATAGGGAAAATGCTGTCATGTTCAGAGCTTATTTAAGTGGTTGTTGAATTAAGCGGCAGCAATCGAGTGTTAGGTTGAAGCTCAGCAGGGTTACAGCCAAGCCTAGTGAAGGTCGAAAATGGAAGTTAAAAGCTTAGAGAAGCTTGCTGTAGTAATGGTTTTATTCGACTTATGAGACAATTGAAGAAAAGTTAAAGAGAAAGAGAGCTCAAGTCTAGAGTGAAAAAGTTTGATGAGAGCTAGCATGAGAGAAAATTAACTAGTGTTTAATCTCCTGAAGGCCTGTTCAAGCTCCAACATATAGTAATGGAGCTCAAATCGAAGATGGAATGTTGAAACGACCATAAATCTGAACTTGAATGCCTAAGCTTTGACGTATCCTAAATGCGTGATTTAAATAGAAAAATGGTTTAATTTTCGATTAAAACAACCTTATTAGAGTTTAATCTTGCCATTTGAATTTATTAGAAGCTTCGAAATGTGTTAATCAAGCTTGGATCATGCAAGAAGAAATTGAAGGAAAATCTGGGTTTTTAAATTTTTCTTAATTTTCAATGTTTGATTTAACTCATTAAATGATTGAATGTAGATGAAATCTTGGGCCGAATGCAAAATAGGCTATGTGTACTATATGATTCCATCATTAATTTGAGTGGAATCATTTAGTAAATACCCAAAAAGGTGGCTCAAATATAAGCCATCGAGTTATATACTAAAGGAGCAAACTTGGGAAAACGAGGGAAATCAAGAGAAAAAGACGAAACATTCTGCTAGGCACAAAAGGGACGCGGTTGAGTGAAAAATAAAAAGCAAGCACTCGTACGCCTACTACGTTAGAATCAAACAATAAGCCTTGGGCCCTATTTTGTGGACCAAGCTTTAGCTTGGTCTAATCCCTATCCCCCTCCCCCTTTTATATAATAAAAAGGAAAAAGAAAAAGGCACTTTGTGCCTATCGAGATTCGAACTCCAAACCTTTAAGTCAAATCCAAAATTAAGTTAATGTGCTTATCCATTAGATTATTAGCTTATATTTTATTCATATGTGTAATTAAATTGTACATATAAATAAGATCGAGCAAGATTTGAATTAAGCCCACCCCTAACCGTAATAGCTCTCATTTGTTAACACCTAAAACTTATTAAAAACTTACTTAAATTTCCTAAATTTTTTACTTTTTGTGGTTTTTTTCCAGAAATTTTTTTATTTTTTGTATTTTTTCTAAAATTTTTTATTTTTTTGTAGTTTTTCTAAGTTTCTTATTTTCTGTAATTTTTAAAATTCTCTACTTTTTTATTTTTTATTTTATAATTTTTTTTGTAATTTTTTGTAAATTTTTTATTTTTTCTATATTTCTTAAACTAAGATCCCTTACCATATCCTAAAAATTCTAAAAAATAAAAGGGAGGCAAAAATGAGATATTTACAATAGGAAACTATGGGGTGACTTAAAATAAAAAAAAATTATTTTTTTCCCTTTGTAAATATTTAGTTTTTTTTTTTAGTAAATTGACATGAATTATGGTTTTCTTTACTTATAAAATAAGGGTTGTTATTTCAAATTATAAAGGTAAATTTAAAAGTAGATTTAAATTTGGAAAGTTAAAATGATACCAGTTAAGAGTTTAATAAGATAGACTTTAGATTTAAATATTTGGTTTAAAAAAAAATGATTTTATCGAAAAACCGATAGTTAAGTTATAACTAATGCACTCAATCGATTATAACTTAACTTTTTTTTTCCATCTCCATTCAAATGATAACTTCAAAATTATTTTCAAAATTGATAAGTTTTTCTTAACTTTAAGTTTAAGGTTGGTATTAAATGTGTTAGGATTTAATATTAATCGAATTAAGAAAAGTAATAAAAACTAGAATAATTTAAACTCAACAAACATACATATATACTTCCATAACAAGTGTTATCATATTATGTCCGTATTATATAAATAAACTATATCTATATAGTTCCTTAGCACAACTTAATAATCTATGTAGTTTTAGCCCTAATATTTGTATATCATAACTTAGGTCACTTGGTATTGCAAAATATGATAGAAACCTACTCCAATCAGACTCGATCAGTATGTACATGTATAAGATTTATTCAAATATTTATTATATTTTAAACTAGTTTTGTTAAAAATGTGTCTTAGTTAGTAAATTAGACTATTTAACTATGAAAATTTATAGTAAATAACTAGGGTCATCAATTAATTCTATTAAAGTTTCCATAAACTTAGAAAAATATATGGAATTCAATCAGTAACTAGTTTCATGCAATCAGGTTTATTACCTATATACATAAAATTACAATTTTGCCCTTAAATCATGATTAATTAAGCAAATAATATGATTTTTATACCAAATTAATTCTAACTTGTCTTAACATCATTACAAACATCTAGAATCAATTGGTTCCTAATTTTAATAATTATTTCTCCTAAAATCAATTTATTTCACAAATTGCCCTATTTTTAAGCATTTTTAGGACCCAAAAAATTTAATAAATACTAAACATATACAAAATCAAAATCTAGATATATAGCAATAAACTAGATATAATACGTATTCAATAGAAAAATTTTAAGTTCAAAATAACATTATTTAATATATTTATTTTAAATTTGAAAATTCGAATGAATAATATATTGTTAAGTAAGTATATACAATATTCATAATTTTATAAAAATAAAATTACACCACAAAATTACATCTAAAATAACTTAGAAATATATTTTTTTCATAATTTTCCTAATTTATTTAATATTTTTTAGAAAATAGGGGAAAATAAGGTAAATTTTTAAAACCTAAGTTTGTTTGAGCTCCAATGGCCGGTGGCTAAAGGGAGTGTGTTGGCAAGGTGGTGTGTGGACTGGATTGGTGGTGGCGTATGGACTGGATTGGTGGTGGCTTGTGGGGTTCCCTATCATGTGGTCAGTTAGATTGAGAGCTTGATGGGCGTAGCTTTCTCTCCTGTTCCCCCTCCCCTCCCTCCCCACTTTCTTCTAATTTTTCTTAAAGTTCCGTAAGTGTCTAAAATGTATAATCTTATCTTAGGAGTCTTATTTATGGCCATTTAGGTTGGTTTGAAATTTTCTTAACCATTAAGTAATTATTTTTTATTTATTTAGTTATTATTTTAAGAAAATTGTAAGTAAGAGGTGTCATTTTTTAAATTTATTTACTTTTGATGTAGCTACTTATTCTTTTTAAGCTGCTTCACATTATTTTCTTGTGAATCCAAGTTGTTTTCCTTTTTTAAATTTTTAAATGATATTTTAGGGTATTTTGGTATTTTATGTTAATATTTAATGATTTTGTCAATATACCGGTATATATCCTGTATATATATATTATACATAATGAGTAATTACATGCATATAATCATATTTCTAGCATGTCTTTTATTTTTAACATATATTTCCTATTTAATTTTATGAATTTATCACTGATTATATATAATTATATAATTTCAAATTAATTTATGAATATATTTATTATATATACTATGTATATTCCTAAAAATACACATATATTTATATAGTATATTATGTTATATTATTCTTTTTTATAACTTAAATAACTTATCTCTAAGTCCTCGCTGTGTTTTGAGTTCGGTTTTAGGGGTTTTAACGAGTTTTATGTTATATTGGATAATTATACTTTTAAAGCTAAGATAGGGGTTTAAAAAATTTATATTTAAAATCTAACTTTACTAAGTCACTTTGACTAACTTTTATAACCTAGTCGTGTAGTTTGAGTTCAATCGATAAGTTTTTTCAAAGGCTCTAAATCCAGATATAGTTATCCTAAAGGCAATTTTAGGGACTTACAATGAAAAGAATTAGATTTTTGAGAATTAAATCCAAAAGAAATAATTTAAAAAATAGTTGAAAAATAAAGAGAATTGGGTGATTGAAAGAATAAACAAAAAGGGAGGAAATATGGAATGATAGAACAACTGAAGTTATTAATTATCTTAAGAAAGTACGAAAGGCAAGAAACCCTCTCAATTTTATCATAAAGAAGGGAAAAAAGATTCAATGGTATTAACATACTATATGAATCGATGAGTGGCATTCAAGAACTAATAAAAATTTGGCACGTGTTATGAAGAAAAGTATTTTTTCAAAAGTACCAATTGTATTTTTACGCATTATGAAGAAACATACTTTTTAAAAGTATTGATTATATTTTAACTAGTCAGAATTTTATGTTTTCTTTAGAGGAGGACCGTTAATAAGAGATGAGTGGAGAAACTCTATATTATTTGATTATAGTGAAAAGATATTGAAAGAACTCAAAAGTATACATAAATATGGAGAACCTTTAAATCAACTTCCAGAAAAGCAATTAAAGACTTTCGGACTTTTTTACCTCACCCTAATATGTAGTTATCTGAACAAAACTAAATAAAATGAAGTTTAGTGATAATGAATGTTGTTATCTTTGATGAAGAGGAATCCGAAGAAGTTATTGCAGTGAGAACAAAGACACATAGCAACATTCACATGGTTTAGTAATGGAGGAGGAATACGATCTATCAACATTAGTGCATTATTAAATTAAGAAATTATTCTCAAAATTGTATAGAAACATTGAAAGGATGTGCACAAAAGATAAGAAGAAGATGATAAAGAGGATGAGCAGTATAATAAGAGAAGTACATGACATATAGAATAATCTATAGATGTACACAAACAATATTAGTAGAGAATTTAAGCTTAAAAAATTTTTAGAGACTATTAAAACAAATTTACAGGAACTTAAGCATTACTTGGAAGCTTCTAAAAGGAATAAAGAAACATAAGAACTAGATATTGTTACATTTCAAATGACAATTATTTAGTGATGTGGAGAATTTATATCACGACTAACATTTTTATGCAATAAAAAAGTTTTTAGAAAAGATAAAGCTCCCAGAAGTACCTTAACTATCAATTTTTTTATTTTAGTTACTAAAACTTTAAATTTTTTTCATTTTAGTATTTTAACCTTTTAAATGAGAGAAATTAGTACTTCCATTATAATTGTTGTTACAGTAATATGATAGGATAATAGTATAAGTACATCAACTTTAATTTTATTTTTATTTTAGTATTCAAATTTTTATTTTTTTATTTTTGTAGCTCAACTTTTTAAAAATGAAACAAATAAATATTTTTTTCATATTAACTTTTGTAAAAATATTATAGAAAAACAATGAAATAATGTTTTTACCTCAACTTTCTTATCCTTTTTTTTTAATATGTTGTAATTATTCATTGTTATTTTTTGATTTTTTATAACGTTTTTATAAAAGTTATAATAAAGAATACCTATTTGTTTCATTTTAAAAAGTTAAAGTACTAAAATAAAAAAAAGCACTAAAATGGAAATAAAATGAAATTTTATGTACTTATATTATTATCCTACCATTTTATGATAGTAGTCATTATAACAAAGATACTAATTTATTTTATTTAAAAAAAAATGAGGTACTAGAATGAACAAATTTAAAGTTAAGGTACCAAAATGAAAAATTATGCAAGTTCGAATACTTATATCGAATTTATCCTATTTTTAGAATCAATGATTTTGACATATATAAGAAATATGCTTGAATTGACGCTAAACGAATCAATACTAAGAATTACTTGAATATATTATGCTTGATCTGAATTGTAAAAAAAAAAATTTAAAGAGACTAAATCTATTATTAGAATTACTAATCATTTTTATACAAAAGTACCTTTGATAATGACTAAAAAAAAGAGCTTGAAATATTTATACTCTTAAATTTGAAAACATATCTAATGAATAATCATTAATATATCTAATAAATGGTTTAAGAAATTTGATAAGATTGATTTACAGGTGAATAGATAGCTCAATCTTGTAGACACATATGATATGACTAAATATGAGTAAGTGGATAAAGTTTTGAAGAATGATATTATTTGATACTTTGATACATTATTTCTGATTGATAAACACGGCATGATATTAATAATAGAAAAAAAAATCTAAAAATAATAAAAGAAATTATATTAGAACTCTCATAAATTTAGGGAGAACAATGTAGAAATAGAAAATAATAATATTTATGTAATGGATACTTTGAACTCTAAGAACCCTTCGACAAACCCTATAATTTTTTATAATAACAAAAAGAAGGAGAATGGTATGACATAAAGAAATATAATGAAAAGGGGGAGAAAAGTGAGAGAAACGAGGGGAAATGTACTAAAATAGGGAAAAAAAATAAGGAAACAGATAATAGTTTTTGTTGAATTCATGAAAATGAATATTGAATTCAAAAGTTAGTATCCATACAAAGCGAGATAACATTTCATGAAAAGAACTTTTTTTTTGACAAAATGAAAGATAACCTATTAAAATTAAATATTAAATATATTGGCTTGATGTTTTTAAAATAAAATGAATGAATATTTTACCATCATTAAAAAAGGAGAAATTTGTTCGTGCAAGGACTCGAATGAAAGAATTTTTCATGATCAAAATTGAATTAAAATGTATTTTGATGATAACAAATATATGTTGAAGTAAACGAAAGGTATTTTGTTATTACTAATTAAGTTACTTTGTGTGCAGTATATGAAATTATATTTTTAAAGGTATTTGAGTCAAATGGTGAAAAGCGATATGATAAAAAACTAATGAAGACTTAAAGACAATAAAACAAAAATCAGCAATGGACATTGATTCAAAACCTACATCTATTAGTAGTTGATCAAACAAAAGTAAAAAATATGGCTACACTATTTTCAGATGAAAGAAAAAAAGAAAAGAACTGATAAGAAGACAAGTCTTATTAGAAGTGTAGAAAAAGTTTTAGAAGCAAGAAGTAATCGAGACCTTATTATAATAAGAACAAGTCAAAATCTAGCATCATAGAGATATATATATTTATGTAATATATCTAGACTATCCAATGGATATTTACGCATCACTTATGCAGTTTTTAGAATTGTATTATACAATAGACAAGTATAAGTTTCTAAGTATATAAAAAAAAAACTATAAAGAAAGTATTGCATGATAAATAAATGTATTTCTAAGACAACAAATCAATGAAAATACAAAGATTTACGATACAATGACTATACAATGATTACTACTATATTAGGAATAATTGAATGTTGGAAGCCACAAGTATTTAAAAGGAAAAGAAATTAATGAAATGAGAAACTAAAATATGACATATGATAAAGAAAAGAGAAGAGAAAGAGCTATACAAGTTTTTGTGATATTACAGTTTAATGTTAAATACATAAATGTTTACTTGATCAGATAGATTTTACCAAAAAGTTTAAGAATTTCATTTTACTAAACATTATGTCAAAGTGTGAAGATATCTATTTTAGTCTTCTTAATGAGTGAGAACAATCCTCTCAACTCTTATTTAACTCCTTTAGCAAAGTTAGTGGCGAGTGACCTTACCATTCACTTGTGTATTATATCAAGTGAGTATTAAGCTATATAGGTTCCATGGTGAATCATATCTATGAGGTAGCTAGCAAGTTTGCTTACGTTTTTTCATTTTTATTGTTATTTGTGTATTTACTTTGATACTCCTTGTGTGTCTTGTTTCGCAAGGCATATAATTAAGAGAACTTTCTTTAAAGATTTTATGAATGGAATACAGGTAAAAGAACCTTTGATTGGCCAACTCGCTCAAAGCAATACATTAGAAAATCATAGGCTTTAAGAATGATACCAAAATTAAATCATCCTAGGTAAGTTCCTTTTTAGATATTTATAGTTGCGATATAACTCTAGCCAACCTCAACTAAACACGTTGCTAACTAATAAGACCGGATAACCTTAACCATATACTTAGTTTAGGAAATTGTGCTTGATAATCAGTTCCCTAAAGTCTTACGACACTAACCATGGTCTCACAATAGTTAAAGTGTTAAACATAATCACATTAATTAAGTCACTACTGATGGCAATTATAACCCCTATACTGCTTACCCACTCATCTTTGGAAAAGCATCAATCAAAGTAAAGCTATTCATTTTTGTTCACCTTTAAGCTTGTTAGTAATTCAGGAAACCTACTTCATTTGGAATGGTAAGCAAGATGGGAAGGTTGAGAAGAATGTGCCCTAACTACATTAACAAATAGCCTTTCTTATGGATGGCACCAATCCCTTTAAAAGTAAGAAGGGGACGAATGTTCAGTCAGACAATTAGTACGCTTCTTAGTTAGGGTTATGGGAGAAAAGTGCACAATAGATCTTCTTATAAGGGCCCTCTATGACCAATCTAAACTAATGGCCAATTAATGCTAAACTATCTTAGGGCCTTCCTCTGTTTGTAAAAGAATAACTTATGAAAGCGAGAATACGTATCGCCAGCCAACTATACTTAGCTGTAATAGCCTCAAACAAGAGTACCCTAATAAGCATCTTATTCTCTTTCTTGGCTAGTTGCCAAAGAGAGTGGGGGCCAAATGTTGATAGTAACTTTTCGGGCTCAAACTAACTGCCTAAGCCTAGCATGACTAAGAGATTTTATAGGAAGTAAAACTCACCTAAACTCCTTGGTGCTCAATTGAAGGTTTGAGCCACGTGAACAAGTTGGACACTATAACCAAGAAACTAATACGGTCCTAATTATGCTACCTCTAATGCATCTTAGGTGAAAAGGATTGTACGGCCTCCATAAGGCCTTAAATGAGAAAACACAAGTACAAAGCTCTATAATGACCTTTATGCCTAGCTCCTAACTATGACTACCATTAGCATAGGCACCACTCACTAAACAATAGGCCTTAAGACTCTTACTTGATAACCTTCGTCTATAATGAGTCTCATATTCCCCTTGCATAATAATGCTCTCTGCTTATTTTCTAGATTAGTTTAGATTATAGCTATCAAAATCCTCTTCTTTTTTATTTGTGCTTCATCATCACTTATGCTAACTTAAGAATTGAAGCGACTATATTGGAGTTACCCTTAATGTTTACTTAGTTGTTTGATCCTTGTGTAGGTGCATTTAGATGGATTACAGTGCCAACAATTTGTCTCATAATTTGGGCTAAGCTTAAAACCTCTACGGGCAAAGATTTGGGATTGATAGTACCATAGAGGACTACTAAATAAATGTTATATTTTATCAATTCTCAGTACTCAATATTAACCATGGATAGTGTAATTAGCAATATATTGATTATTTTTATTAACTTAAAAAGAAATATTAAATCAATTTCATATTTTATATTAAACCAATTATTATACCTATAATATCTATAATATTAAAGTAGAAAGACATACTTTAGTGTCTTCATCATTATTAATTTTATTTTTTTATGGGTGTGATATTTATTGGTATATCAAAAAAGGTGAAATCATTTTTATTTGGAGATTTAATAAATGAAGTATGATTACTCAATTATATTGTGTATACCAAAATAAGTATACGTTAAAAATATTTTTAATATAATAAGACTAAAATATAATATTTTATATCAATATATTAGTTACTTTTATTGATTGAAAAGGAATATTAAATTAATTATATGTTTTATCAATTCTAAGCAATACCTACGTACATAATTCATGCTGCACATGGTACTAAAGTTCCTCTCTAGTAACGTAACCGCAGTAACCGGCCATAACCGGTATGAAACAGGCGGACCGATCCCGTCCAAGTAAGTTTCACTATCTCTCTTCTTCCGTACTCTTTTGCACACTCTCACCCTGCTCATGGAGAAGAGAAACCTTTCCCGCCCTCCTAAGCCCTAATTACACTCTTTGAATAAACCCCCAACGAATACTTTCACTGCAAAAACAAAACCCTAGAAGGCGAAATGGTGTCTCCGAAGCAACTTCTCTCTACAATCGAATCTGCACTTCTCGGTCCTTCACCACCAACGCCAACTCAAAGACTAGAACTCTTCCAAGCTCTTCGTAAATGTCGAACCTCTTTTCGATCGCTTCTCTCTTATCCGGTAAAGCACCATTTCTCTCTCTCTAACTCTCTCAATTATATCTGTAACTGGAAGATAAGCTTATTTTATCACGAGCTTTTGTGTTTATACTTGTTCCAATGATCTAGTGCATATAATAGTCGGAAGAGAAATGATGGAGTATTTACGAAGCTGTGGTGGAGCTTGTGGTTTAGGATTCTCATATGCAGAAGTTGGGTGGCTGACCAACAGGTGGCGGGTTGTGCTGGAGAAGGCTACGTTGTGTAATACGCTGGAATAATGCTTGTTGTGTCCGTTTAGGTTGGGCACCTAGGTGTGGTGTGACCATATGGACGGGTGTAGGCTCCTTGGCAAGCTATCTTTTGTCGATCGTTGGTGCTTGGTGTCATAGATCTGGGTCGCACTTCTGTTTGGACTGAGTGAGTTTTGGTAGCATTTGAGGTTGCACTTGACAGAATGAGCTCATGTTAGGTGGTCGGCTTGAGGTGGCACGGTGGTGTAGAGGGGCATCCCTTTAGCCATGCTTGGTCACTTCAATTGGTTGGGCGGCTACTGCTGCCTCTCAGCTTTGACTTTCTCATTGTGTTGCTTTGTATTGTTGGATAAATGCAGTTCGTAGTTGTAAGAAATCATCAATGATAGCTGGCTTTGCTAAAGATTTGTTATAAGCCTAGCAAATGGATCTAGTCACAGGGCAAATATGTAGAAGAAAGGGTTGATGGAGTGTTGGAGAGGATGCACTAATGTCTAATTTCGAGGGATCTCTTCTGATCTCACTAATGCTAAGTACTACTGGTTTAGTCTACTCTTTGGAGATAATGCTTTCTACTTGTTTATTATGTTATGGAACCGCTTATTGTACTAGCTTTTTGACTCCTAACTTTCCCCAAAAAAAAATAACTATAAAACTGACTATCTTCTGTAGATGCATAAATCAAGGCAAACAGCAAGATAGATCTTTATTTTATTTTGCTAACATATATATTAAATAGCAATTACTTATTAAAGAGGTTATGCTGTTAAATTTCTTAATCTGGCAGCCTCCAAAAGCATCGGATCGGATGCAAGTGCAGGCAAAGGAGGTCAGACTTCCAGATTCACGTCCAATATCACTTGATGATCAAGACATGCAAATTGTAAGCTGCTGCAGGCCCCTTTTTTTTCCTAATTTTTTATTATTATTATTTTTAAATATGCGAAAATCTTTCAAGGCCTCAACGCTGGCTTGTATTTTGTTGAACAAGCTAAAATAGTTAATGCAAAAATCCTTAATGAGTGGCTTATATTTCGTATTGTAGTAGACCTTCTTGTGTTCCCCTATAATTTGTTTGGCAGTTCTAGATGATCTAGGCGATCTTTCTAATGCCAAAATTTTGCAGCTATTTGTCATAATAAGTCACATATTTAAGGGTGAACAGTCAATCTGTGTAATCTGCTTTCAGTTGCTGAAACCTAACCTTTTTATCCTCCAAATAGATGCTCAATTGTGCAACAAACTTTTTGTCTCTATTGTTTGTTAATTTAACTTGCAATGAAATTGTAGGCTCTTAAACTGAGTGACGATCTCCATCTCAACGAAGTAGACTGTGTCCACCTTCTTGTTTTGGCAAATCAAGAGGTAAAGTCTTTTTATTATAGTTGTCCTAACTTTAAGTTTCATTTGCTATGTTTCCCAGAAAATAAAACAGGTTTTTTTTTTGGGATAAAAAAAATAAAAAAGATTTATTTGTTTATTGTGTTTATAAGTAGGTAGTGATATTTGAATTTTTCTTTTTCCTCCACACTTATGAATTTTATTGCTAGTGGGGTCTAATGGGAAGAGAGCCACTAGAGATACTACGTCTTGCATCTGGTCTCTGGTATACGGAGAGAAGAGATCTGCTAACTGCTTTATACACACTATTACGGGTAGCATCTCTCTATCCAATGCTTGCTCTGATCTTTTACTTCTTTTTTTGTTTTGAAAATAGGCTAAGTGATCTCTGCCCCCTTCCTTGTTGTAGGCTGTTGTTCTTGATCAAGGACTTGAAGTAGATATTCAATCTGAGATTCAGAAATATCTGGAAGATATTATAACTGCTGGTTTAAGACAACGACTGATATCCTTAATCAAGGTTCACATTTTTAAATTAGTGGGTGAAATATTTAATTATACAGAGGTGTTCTCATCTGCTTAGAAAGACAAAATTCGTGTCATCTCCTTGAAAGGACTTTGGCCTGTTCTTTGATCTTGTAATTTTGGTCTAGTGCATGAGCTGTGGTAGTTGAGAGTATTGGTCCTTGAACTTTTTCTCTCTCTCTCTCTCTCCCTCCTTTTTTCCTTTTTTGTTCAGTGCGATTACAAGTACTCTTTTTATAGCACTCCTTTGTATACTTTGATTTTTTCCAAGCATTTTCTTCTTTTTAATGTTCTCCTCCATATCAACGAAGTTTTTACTGAATTACCCAAAAGAGAGAAGAGGTGTGCTCATGATGCGTGCAAGAGAGGAAAAAGATACAAAGTGACTAAAGCAATCCAATGACAGATAAAATGTCCTGCTCTCTGCTTTCAGAATGTCTGCAGTGCCTCTATCATTTATTTTTTTAAATGCAAAGTGGAAGAAATTTCTAGCTTTCTTTCTTTTAGAAGACAATAGGAATCACCAGCCAACTTGGCATGATATTGTCCATGCTGGTTTTGGGTATGGCCTAATTATACCTTTCTTTGTTAAGACAGGGGCTACAGTAATTTACATGAAGTCACATATACAGTATAACCATCCTTTCTACATAAAATAATACCAAGCCTCTTTTCCTTTTAATGGAGATAAAATTCTCCAATATTTCGTCGATATAAAAGGACTTATATACAAGTGTCTCTATGTTATAGCTAAATTGAAATTTAATCTACTTAGAAAGTTACAGCAATATATCTGGGAATAATGTCTTCCTCAGTTTTTAAGTATGTCTTAAGTTATTCGGGAAATGTCTCCATCTAAACAGCCTTTCACAGAGGAGGCTGTATAATAAAGGACCAAGGCCTGAGGATTTTCCACAAGTAACAGATGTGATTTTAATTTTCTATATTAGTACGTGATTGTGTAATAAATAACTTCTATAGAGGAGCTATTTCATGTTGCCGGAGTTTTCTGCAATTAGAGTAGCAGAATTAATGCTGTTCAAATGTCTTCTAGTTTGTGAGAAACACATGCACTTGTAACACATCCATTTGTCCTATTGACATTTTTCTAAAAGTCTTGTTCATATAAAATTTTTTCACCATTAACACGATTCACTCTCTTGTGTATAAAATTGTGAGAGTTTTCATACAATCCGTTCACTTCATTAAATAGAATGAGAGAGGAATGTAATTGAATTTTTTAAAGAATGTAATTTGGGTGTAATACTTATTACTTTATTTAGTTTGATTAATAAACAATTTAAGAATAGAAATAAAACTTTAATATCTAAATTATTCTTAATTCATTTTCTTTCTTAAGTAATTTTAAAATAGGTAGTGGTGGAAATCGACTGTAGGGGTGAAGGTGGTGGTAATGGTTGATGGCAGTGGTGAAGGTGGTAGCAATAACGCGGTGGCTGTGGTTGATGGTGGTGGCGGTAACTGGGGTTGGAGTAGCAGCTTGGATTAGGGGTAGGGGATAGTTGCGGTGGTGGCAAAGACAATAGTGGTAGTGATGATAGTGGGGGTTAGAGGTAGTGGTGGTGGCGGCCGAGGCGACAGTGGTAGTAGCGGCGGTAGTGATAATGGGTGGTGGTGGTAGTTGTATGGTGATGACGATAGGTGGTAGTGGTTAGTGGTTAGTAGTAGTGGTGATGATAGTAATAAGAGTGGTGGTTACTGCGGCGGTGGTAATAATGGTGGTTGGTGGATAATGGTGATGGCAATGATAGTGGTAGTTATCGTTAAATTGATATGAGGTTATTTTTGAAAAAAATATTAAATTTTGTGAGGAATCGTGATTTTTCAGTTGAGTCAAGGAATTTGTATTACTTGATTTTACGTAATAGGAATTTTTAAGGAATTGCGATTCGAAGACAAAAAATCAAGTGAATACTATAATAAGAAATAAGGAAGGAATTGAATTCCAATTTCCCTCAAGTGAACGAGGTAACAGTGTTCCTTGTAAAAGTTAAAATCTAGTAAACTTTACTGTTATTTTTCTTCAGGCTCTCTGTTACTATACATCTCATATAATTTGCAGTTACAGAAAGCTTGATGCTTGGTCTTGATATATATGTTTTGCTACATTTTTGAACTCCATTTAACATATTTTCATGTTCTGGTCATAGGAACTCAATCGAGAGGAACCGGCTGGCTTGGGTGGGCCACGTTGTGAACGTTATCTTCTAGACTCCAGGGGGGCTCTTGTTGAGCGGCAAGCTGTGGTTTGCCGAGAAAGACTTATTCTGGGACACTGTCTCCTTCTCTCAGTGCTTGTTGTCCGAACAAGTAAGACATGTAGTCAGTTTTATCGATGAGTTTCATTGCAAAATCTGTGAGAGGTTCTGCTTGTGTTTCCTTTTGATAATTGCAACAAGCTTTTGATTTTTGCAATGGAATGGGAAGATCAAATTGTTTCGTAAGTGGTAATTTCTCTTTGCAGGTTCCAAGGATGTCAAGGATGTCTTTGTGAGTTTGAAAGATAGTGCCATCGATGTTAATGAAAGCAATGACACCACTAAACAGCAAGTATGTGAGATTCCCTTGACACCATTATAGTATCACAGATGATATAACGATTTTAATCAGCTGTATGCCTTTCTAATTATTTTAGTTTGCTTTGTTTGCAGATTGCCTTTAGCCTTCTTTTCGCTCTTGTAATTGCTTTACTATCAGACGCTTTGAGTGCAGTACTGGATAAAGCCTCTGTCTTGTCCCATGATGCTTCCTTTAGAAATGAGTTCCATCAAATTGTAAGAACAATCTGCTAAATAAATTTGCATGTTATCAATAAAATGTTTGTTTGTAATCCCTCTTTCAATAAATTTTCTAGGTTATGGCTTCTGGAAATGACCCTAATGTTGATGCATTTGTTGATGGCGTGAGACTTGCTTGGGCTGTACATTTGATGTTAATTCAAGATGCTATTCATCCTAGAGAGGCTCTTGCAAATTCTTCATCAAGTGATTTGCATAAGCTCCACTCTTGCTTAGAACTACTTTTCTCAAACAATGTTTTTAAGTCTTTACTGGATAAAGTTCTGAGAACTGCAGCCTACCAGGTTTGTTGCTTCATTAATGCTGATTTTATGTAATTCACCTCTCTTGATGATGATGATTATTATTATAATTATATCTCTCTATTGCTGTGTGTATAGAAAGAGGATGAAGTTTTATTGCTTTCTTAATGCTGATTTTATGTACTGCACCTCTCTCTTGATTATTATTATTATTTATTTTTATTTTTATTTTTATTTTTATTTCATTGCTGTTGGTATAGAATGAGGATGAAGATATGGCCTACATGTACAATGCTTACATGCACAAACTGATAAGTTGCTTTCTTTCTAACACACTTGCCCGAGACAAGGTCAGTGATGTACTTTATGCCATCTCAGCTCTTTTTAATCAATTTTCTTGCACATCATATAGTGCTAATACTTTTCACAGGTCAGGGAATCAAAGGAGAAGGCAATGAGTGTGCTCACCCCTTATCGGGTGGCTGGATCACATGATTATTTCCAGGATGGCAACTTAAGTTCTCAACAAGCTATTGAAGCTGCTCCAATTCCATTCATTTCCCTATTGGAATTTGTCAGTGAAATCTATGAGGTTAGCTTGAAAGATTGAGAGATGAATGGGTTGCTGAGGCGCATTACCTTTTTTCTGATTTTTATTGATTGTTTTGAGTTACTATTAATCAGATATTTTTCTACTTGATGGTGTCAACATGACTGTAATAAGGTCGGATATCTTAACCTGTTAACCAAAGGGGAAAAAAGTTGGGATGTTCAAGTTTCACATGACACTTGACAGGGAATGGCCCTCTTTTGTGGGATAGATTCTGCTTGTATCCTCTTCCTTGTCTCAATATGATGTTTGGTTAACAGAAAGACAATTCCACGAATCAGCCATTTTAGGGGTAATAATTCCCACCTCTCTCGTGAATGGCTATTCCTTAATTGGGGGCTAGGCATACCCATTACTTGTCCATTCACAAGAAAAGAAAAATTGAGTTCTACTAACTAGAAACGTTTTTGGTTATGGTTGGGTGTAGGTTGTTCACTTTGTTGCCAGATTGGGTTTTTTGGTTATTTTTTGGGTGTGTGGTTTTTATATGTTTGGATTTGTTGTTTGGTTTTTGTTGTCTTTAATCTTCTGCACTTCATGTCTAGTTTGGCCTTCCTTCTCTGATGCCACTAATGGAGTAAACGAAGCTGTTTGGTCATTTGGTGGGTGCAATTGAAGACGGGGAGGGCGATGGGTACTTTGCTGGTTTTCTTTTATTACCATCCTATTTTAGAATGTGTCATTATCTTCTAACCAAATGAGGGAATGCTTTGTTCCATGGAACGAGGTGGGTATAGAAATTCCACCATGTATCATTCAAGCATGATCTTTGTAGGAGATTCAAAGAGGGAAGCAAACCTTAGCTTAGCAATGCTTCTTTAACTATATCAAATGGTAGGAGTTTGGTGAGCATAAGTCCTCGTTAGAGGCATGCTCTAACTCGTACCTTTTGTTAAAACTTGATCATTCCCTTTCTTTCTACATCCTCATCTTGGATGGGGAGGTGCTTGTAGTGGCACCATTGAGGGAGGTGGTAGAGTTTGGTGCATAGTTGTGGAGAAATACCTTAGTGGGAAAGTTTTTTGGGAAGACTCTTCCTTTCTTGGTAGCGGAAAAGATTGCTCATGTAATATGAGATCAATTTTGATTGATTAAAGTTTAAGCAATTAAAAGAGGTACTTTTCTCTTTTAAGTCTGGAAATGATGGGCAAATAATGAGGATCCTCGAAACCCCTTGGTATTTTGCTAGTCAGTATCTTATTCCTTGATGTTAGGAAATGGGAATGTTGTTTGCGAGGGGAACTCCTAACTCCATACCATTGTTGTTAAGCTTTGGAATGTTCTCATAGAGTTTTCCATAAGGAGGTATTGGCTAAATTGCAAATAGACTTAAGAAACCATTGATTGTTGATTCTATTACTATTCATTAGGAAAGATTGAGTTTTGCTCTAGTTTGTGTTAAGATGCAAGCTGATAATGATTTTGTGGATTCTATCTTGGTTAGTTGTGTTGACAACATAAAGGTTTTTGTAGCAATTGAATATTAGTGGAAGCTTCATGTTGCCTTTGTTGTAAGACTTTTGGTCATATGGAGATTGATTGCACTATAAAGGGAGAGGGCACTTTGCTTGACCCTTGTCCCTTTGAAGTGATGGCAAACCCTATTGTAGACAACAAGGTTGTTGAAGCCCCTCCTCCTCTAATGGACACTGTAATTGAGACACTTAGAGAAGTGGTAGATGCTATGATTGCCATTGATTTAACGGTTGTTGTTATCTAGAATGAAGATGTGCCCTTGAGCTTTAATGAATCTCTAGGACTAGACTCTTCTCTTGACATGACGTTGATTGACTTCGTGGAGGAATCAATGTCTTTCTTGCCTTTGGTTGGGCCTATTGGAAATCATCTTTTGGAGCTTCTTATGTTAGGAAGAAGGAGAGAAAAATGATATAGGACCTAAGATGACAGTTTGTGATGTTTACTTTGTTTTGTTCTAGATGTTCATGCTCTATTTTATTGCCCTTAATGTGTCAAAATCTTCTTGCTTTTATATTTGTATCACCCTTGAGGCTGCTAGATTGTATTTGTCATGGCTTGCCCCTTTTGTTGTATTGTTACTCTTTTTATTAATATAAAAAAGAACTTTACCCCCCATAAAAGGGAGGCAAAAAAACCATATTGAATGGCCTTATTTGTCCTCTTCAAGGATGTTGAGGAGTAGAAGTCCTTTGAGACTTTCTATTGCTTGAATGCCTTGGAAGAGAGTTTATTTAGACAAAAGTCTTTGATTGTATGGTTTGTCTCTAGGATTGTAGTTTTGTTTTGTGGTGTAGTTTGCACTAGTCTGCCCAATTCAATCATTAACATCATGGGCTTCATTGATACTATAGTCTATTCTTTTGTTCATGCAATAGACTAATAATTTCTAATTGCCAAAAAAAAAAAAAAATTTAGACTAAATGTCTAGTGTTAATTGGCTTAAGCTTGGGGCTAGACATAATTTCTATTTCTTCTCCTTTGGCAAGTGACACACAACCATAGGATGTGATGACAAGATTGGTGAACAAAAATGGCACGATGGTTAAGGGGTTGGCACAAGTAAATCAATAGCCTGCTCCATGCAAGTGTTCAAGGCATCTATTTTCATCTTTCTTGAAAGTGTGCTTGAAAACATTTTTGATTGACTGAAATGCTTCCTTTGAAATGGTAATGTTAAGGACAAGCTTGGCTCAATATAGTATGGGATCGAGTTTTTGGGTTAATGTTACAAATGATACTTAAACTTTGCCAAAATATGCAATTTACTTCTTATAAATTGAAAAGATTGATTTGCTATTTAATTGAAGTCTTTATGGTCATTTTTGTTACCTGAACTATCTTTATTAAGTTTGTTTGTTGATATGGATATAAGGATAAATGAGGAATTTAACGTTCCGACTATTTAATGCTAGGGGCCAATGGTTACCTGTAAAGGGTTGTACGACCCTCCACTAAGCGGCCACTAGTTATACTCTTGCTATAGGGTGGCCAAAACAACTACTTATGGCTAATGGGTTGCGATCCACTTAAAAAACGACTCATTTGTGGTCACTAGTCAGTTCTCGGTTCATTCTTATATTTATATTACTAAGCAGACTTAATAGAGTTAGTTATTGTAGTAAAAATGATCACGAAAACTTTAATTAAATAGTAAATTGATCTTTTCAATGTATAGTCGTGAATTGTATATTTTGGCAAAATTTAGCTATTATTTGTGATATTAACCCCTTAAGTTTACTGCTAAAAGGAGGAAGGGAGTTTAGGAGTGTTGGATTTTTGTGTGGCCCAACTTAAGCTCATTTGGACCTATGTAAGGATTTCAAGGGTAGGTTATAGGTTTGTTGGGTGTGCTTGACTAACCTGTAGGGTAACTGCTTTTGCTCCTCCAAGGCCTTCAAAGTGCTTGTGAGATTGGAGAAAGTTTCTGTTTTTGGCATCAAGTTAAACTACTCCTTGGGTAGCAAGTAAAGAATGGTTGTTTAGTTTCTCTTAGGCATTATAATTGGCACTCCCTAGGCCCTATGGATGGTTTCTACCAATTGTTAGATTGTCCTGTTTGGAATCCCTCAAAATGCAAGTGTTTGTTCCATTTTGGGGGAGAGAGATGGGATCTCCCACCTTATAGTGCATCGAGGGGGAATCATTGGGACAAATTGGTTTGGAGACCCAAGCCAAATGCATCTTTCTTAGTTAAGTTAGCTTATTATGCTATGAGCAAATGCATCTTTCTTAGTTAAGTTAGCTTATTATGCTATGAGAACTTCAAAAGCAAAGGTTCGTTGGGCTAGCTTTGTGTGTTTTAAGAAACATGTGCGAAGACATAGCTTTATCTTGTGGTTGGCTTTTCATGTAGGTCTGCGAACCATGGATAAGCTGTTGGAGTGGGGTGTTGTTTCCCCCAATGTTTGTTTTCTATGCTTGAATGAAGAAAAGTTAGTTGAACACCTGCTCTTTGACTCTTCCTTCTCAAGAGATGTTTGTGTATATTCTCTAGAGGGAGATGAATGAGAGGAGAGTTTTGGGTGCAGCTAAACTAGCATATTTGATATTAGGATTGTTCGAAATGTTGTATGTGTTGTGAATAAGTCATTGTTCTTTTACTGATTTGGAATATGTACCTTGTTTGTAACCCTTAGTTGTTGCATTGTAATCTTCTCTGTAAATTCTCTCTCCTTATCCTTAATAAATTTTTGGCTAGAGATTTGCTTAAATGGGAAGTGGGAAATGGTAACAATATATTAGTGTAGTTTGATATGTGGCACCTAAGGGGTGCCTTAGGCTTCTTGGCTAGGTGGAAGGGCCAATTATTCCTTTGGTCTCCCATAAGAAGCTTAACTTTGTGGCAATATGACCAACATGGATTGGAATTGGTCATTAGGAGCTATATGGGATACTGTAAAAATGGAGTTCCAGAATGCTTTATGGCCAAGGTAAATTGTGAAGATATATTGGTTTGAAGAGAGAAGCCTTCAAAGAAGCTCTTTATGAAGGAAGCTATTTCTTCCCTTCAACAACAATGCTCTCAAGTATCCTGGAGTGGGCTGGTTTGGTTTAAGTGGATTGCTCGATAAACATGCCTTTTCTTATGGATAGTGGCCTAATGAAGACTTATCACTCTTGATAAGTTGGTTCAATGGGAAGTTACTGCCTGCTTTTTTTTTTTTTTTTTGGTGTAATAAAGAAGAGGAAACCCACTCTCATCTATTTTTAAAGTGTACTTTTATCCTCGAAATATGGAAGAAGCTTTACCAGATATGAGTTTATCACCTTTAAGTGTAATCAATATACTTGACCTTTTTACTAGGATTGGTGCTTGCTTATCATGGACTTGTGAGAAGTTTAGTGATTTACCGTATGTAGAAGGAAAGGAATGAAAAAGATTTGGGCTTAGCTTATGAGTTGCCGTAGATGTGACCTGCACTATTTTTTCTTTATGTTTTTGTTTTTGATATCTCTCTTTGATTTGCCTTGCTGAAATTTCAATCTAGGATCCTTTTGTTTCGTTTAGTGTCTTGCTCAAAATTTTAGGTTTTGAGTGAGTGCTATCTTTGTCTTTTGTATAGTTGTTTCTTCTTCTTTTGTTTTTTATCTAAAAAATTGATGAAATCTGACATTTCATCCAAAAAATTTTATTGATTTATCCAAAAAAAATCCTACAAATAGATATTTTTGGAAGAACCTACAAATAGATATTATTATATTCCCATTTTACTAATTCATGATTCTTCTATATTTATGGAATTGGATCTAAAGAAAGATTATATATCAAAAAAGATGGTTTTGGGTGATCGAATTTCTTCTGCTTCTCTTTTTTTCGCCCCCTTCTTCTTTTTCTTTGGCTTGCTCTATAGGTTTTTAGCTTTGTATTATTTTTTTCCTATCACTGTTTCTTCTTTCTTTCTTAATCCCTTGATGTATGCAACTTGTTTTATCATTTTGTTAAGTTGTATCATCCATAACATTAAAGTAAGATGCTGTTATAATATTCAAGTAAATTCTAAGTTATTTATGTGTTATATCTATAATATTATAACATTAAAGTTATATATTATATATATAAATAAACACACAAAATATAAATATGAGAATGTTAATGAGTATATTGGGCCATTTAATAAGATGCTGTATAACAAAATTTCATACATTTATTTTTTCGTAATGTGTGTAATGTTAGAAAATATTAATGGTGTGTTACACTTGGGGGAACATTTCCCCTTTATTCCTTTCCCCTTTCCTATTACCATGTTTACTTCCCTGAGCTATAATTCCTAAGGAATTGCAACTTTTAATAATTAAGAATTGCAGTTCTTTACCCAAGCCTAATAATCTTAATCCTTAAAAAGTAAAAAAAAAAAAAAAAACCTTACTTGCCCTGCGTCTTCTTCCTTTCAACACAACCCACTCAACCTCAAGGTGTCACCACACAACCATCACACCTCACAGCACCACCATCACTCACTTTCTACTTCTTTTTCTCTCTCTCTGTGATCCGTTCTCTTTCTCTTGAACAGTGGTCTCATGCTACTTGTTTCTTCTTCTCTCTATCCGATCTGCTCTCTCTCCCTCTTTGATAGTGGTCATGCGTGACTTCTTCTTCTTCTTCTCTCTCTTTTTGATTGGTTCTCTCTCTTCAATAGTGGTTGCGTGCATCTTCTTCTACTCTCTCCAATCTATTCTCTTTGTCTCTTTGATAGTGGTTGCATGACTTCTCTCTTCATCAGTGGCTATGGGTGTAGTTAAGTGCTACTGTAAAGGGAAAAGATGAGAGAGAAACTTGGTCAGTGCTTATTATGGTTGATAGCTGTGACGGTCAAGAAGAAAATTAGGTTTTTTCAAATGAAGAAGAAAGATAAGGGCAATACAGTAATTTAATTTTTATTATGTATCTATTTCTTATTTTCCTTTTTACCCAAGTGAACAATGTAATAGCCATTTTATCCTTTATTCCATTCTTAATGAATTGAAATTGTATTCTCCTCTTATTTCATTTAGCGAAGTGAATACACCTTGAAAGTGTCTTTATTAAGTGCTTAACAATTGCCGGAGTTAGTTAAATAGATATTATTAAGGTAGGGTGAAAAGTATGTGTTATTTTTTTCTTTTTTTTTTTTTTCCCTCCTCCTCCTTCCTCCCTTTGGCCAACAAACTAAGTGCTAGTCTACATTGGTTTGGCATATGCTTTTCTTAGGGCCTCGTGGCTTGGGCTATTATTAAGATAAGTGCTCCAGGAGCACCTTTTGCCTTTGACTACCTTGCATTAAATTGGGTGGGGGTGAGGAGTGAATGTCTCTGCAAAGCATTGCTTAGATAAAATTCTCAATTGTGGCTTTGTAGGGGGTGGAAAAAGAAAAACTTGAGTACAAAAGTTTCTTCTGCTTGTTTATGTTTCATGCAGCTTTTCATGACTTGGAGATTACTGTATTGCAGCATTCAAAACGGTTGCTATTTGATAGAACTGTGGGATCTGTGGGTTCATGATACTATGAAATAGATGAATTGAAGAAATACAATGTGTATTACCTTCAGGAGATTCTCCGAGTTAGGATTACAGCAGAGAATTATTCTTCCAAGCTATGGAAGTTTCCCGTTAAAGGATACACACACAAAATACTTATATTTTACTATCACTTGCAAACCTCCTATTTATGTCTACTTCACTGCTTGCTATTTACAAATATGCCATCGCTTATTACACACGACACATTGCAACACAACTCACACCACAGCAGATATACAACACAAACACAGAACACACACTCGATACGCTTGAACACTTTGTATCTCTATCATTTGAGTTTACTTGGGGAAAGCTCTTTTTTCAATCATGGTTTTGCAATAAAATTTTTGCTAACCTGACATCTTAATTGTGTACCAGAAGGAGCCAGAGCTTTTGTCTGAGAATGATGTTGTGTGGACGTTTGTAAACTTTGCTGGGGAGGACCACACTAATATCCATACTCTTGTTGCTTTCTTGAAAATGTTGAGTACTTTGGTATGTAGTGATTTCTTTTCAGCTGCAGCACTTATGTACTTGACCTTGCTTTGTTTTTATTAATTTTTTGGATAATCTACTTGAAATTGTTGAAATCATATATAGGCAATATTTTCTTCGATTAGTTAAAGATCTGGGTTATTATTTTTGCAGTTGAGACAATATTAAGTGGAAGTAATTTTATAAGGAACTGTTGTTTCAGGCTTCTAGTCAGGAAGGGGCTGCGAAGGTTTTTGAGCTACTCCAGGGTAAAGCATTCCGATCCATTGGGTGGAGCACCTTATTTGATTGTTTGTCAATCTATGCTGAGAAATTCAAGCAATCCCTACAAACTACTGGGGCAATGTTGCCAGAATTTCAAGAAGGGGATGCAAAAGCACTTGTTGCATACCTGAATGTTCTCCAGAAGGTTGGTTAATTGTCACTAGTATGTTCATTTCCCCTAGAACGATTGCTGGGACTATCTTGCTTTTGGGGGATTTCTGAAGAGAGAGCCCATTTGTAAGGGATATTGTTTGAATGTTATTAGAGCTACTGTTCAGTAGTGCAAATGCTGCTTGTAATGATATTTTTCTTAGGTACTTTCTCTACTCATTTTGATATGAGAAAAGTTATGCGGACAAAATTTATACAGGAGTACCACAAGGCCAGAAATGGGAAGAAGTTAAACGTGTGCTACATGGATTCAGAATTTTGCTATCTACTCCATGTAGATACATGTCAGAAACTTCGAAGAATCTCACACTTCTCCAAAAAAACACACACACACACAAAAGAATGGATGACTTTGCTCTATAGGTTGCTGTAAAACAGGTTACCGGTGCATTTTTAGGTTGTTGGCTTCTCAATTGAAGTGTGCTGTTAAAAGCTTAGTTAGTCATGTGTAGTCTGCATTCATAGCAGGAATAGGAAATGGGCGATTTTTATTGCTCAAGATTTAGTGCATGGATACCATAAAACTAGAGGCCTGGGGCATTGTGCCAAGGTTGACATTTGAGAGCTTATGATAGTTAAATTTGCAGTTTTTTGAGGATGTATTTAGCTGTATGAACTTCTCTCCCACTTTAGAATGCTCTCATTGCAATTCTCCTCTTCACCTAGGTTCTCTATAAATATGAACAGTGAAACAGCAGTGCTTTTCAGAGCTGTAGGGGCCTATTCCAAGGTGATCTTATCTCTTTGTTTGCTTAGACTTGGGATAAGTTTTTGCAGGTCTGATGCGTTAGGTCTCTTCTAATCAAAACTTTAATACTGTTGTCGTCACAAGGAGTAAAGGATCTCTCACTTTTGTTCTGCTGATGATCTACTGATCTTTTGTGGGCTTGATATGCAAACCATTCAAGTTAAGAAAGATACTCATCTTAGGTTTGAACAAATGGCGAGTTTCCAGGTAAATAAGGTGAAGAGCCTTATTCTTCAATGGAGTTCAATTGATGATTAGAGGGGAAATCATGTTGACCTTGGGTTTTTCAGTGGGTAATTTTACCTATTCAGTACTGGTGTTCCTTGATTTCTTTAAAGGTGAAAACGAATGATTATCAGAGTTGGTAACTGGTATCACGAGACCAATTAATTCATGGAATTCAAAGCTCCTATTCTATGCTAGTCACTTATGACTATTATGGTATACTGGCCATCCTTGTTCGGTTACAAATCCAGCTACTGATGCAAAATTATTTCGTAGTGGGGGAAAAGATGGGATTCCGTTTGTTTACCAATGAGTGAAGGTGGTCTTAGTGTCCAGGGACTGTGGAAATGGAGTGCAACTCAAACTCTTTTGGCATCTATGCCATCCCAATTGTAGTGGCTTATGGGTGGATTTTGTTCACTCCTATCTCCTTGATGGGTGTTATTTTTGGTTGGTTATGGGGCTATCTCGACATTCTTGGAATTGGCTGAATGAAAGCATGGCACAACTTTCGACAATAGCAACAATACCCTCTAGTTATATGAGATTACCCCTGAAACATAGTCTGGACTGAGATGACAATTTCTTCCTTCCCAGCAATAGAAAGGTGAACAAATTGTGTACATCCAAAAGTCGAGAAAGACATGAAAGAAGGTATTAGTTCACAAAGGATAGAAGAGGGCATATGGTTGATATGATAAGAAGAAGCGACCACTTCATGCTAAAACTGTCCCATTGAATTAACATGGTACATATTGATTAAATAATAAGAAATGATGGTATATGTGCAGTCTCAATCAAATGCCTATTCTTTGGTTCTCTAGCACATTTTGAGAGGTGTGAATAAGAAGATTGATGTGGCATGCTATGTTAGATATGAAGGATTGAAAGGCACTATGGAATTATACCTTACAATTATTGCTTTGAAGTTCGTAGAGGAACACTAAACTGAAGTTTTTATTTCAGCATAAGAGCAAGTATAAAACAAATTTGAACAATCTTTAATTGAAAAAGAGTTGTGTCACCCTGGAAAATCATTATTAATGTTGCTTAATATTGGATTTCCAACATAGGGATACAAAACTAGGATCTAGACTTGAGGTTGAGCTAGAGCATGAGGGCAGGTGCACATTTGTTGACTTGACTAGGGAAAGAAGATTTACATTGCTTCTCTAATTGATCAGCTTGACTTTAAATTTCTAATACCAGTTTGGCTGAAAGAAATAAAGGGGAAAGACTTAAAACCATTTTCTTGAGACTCGTCAAACCAAGATGTCCCAGGTAGCTATGAATCTGAAGAGGAGAAGCTGTAGCTACAAATACGGATGAAGATGGAGGTAAAACCGAATGGTATAGCCCTTGAGAGTTGTGCCTTATGCCCGCTGGTATTTTGAGTCTGCTTATTTGAATGTGGACAAATCAGGTGAAAAGGTTATGTAAAATTTCAAATCCTTGATGAGTTTATTATGTACAATTAACTCAATGAAGGCTTGCCGGGATTATCAATACACTTTAGAATATTTTTGGTATAATTCTAATATACTTTACAGCTGACAACAGACAGCAAGTGTGACATTGGTGACATTCTAATAGCCTGTACCACCCTTTCTTATATTGCCCATACCATTTGTTGTCTTTTCATATCTATTTCCCTTTTGCTTGCACTATATTTTTATGCATATGCAGATGAGATGTTTTTCCTTGGACATTTTTCTTTCTCTGTTACAGCTGCATAACTATATATTTCAATTCATGTATATGCATATCTATGTGGAAAACACTCTCTTTCTCAAAACATCAAAAGCCAAATTACAAATGGTTCCACGTATATTATTACTCTAATTGGTTCACTCAAAATAATTTAGAAGATAATTTTCTATTGTATATCCAGTATATCGTCTCTTTTTCTATTTTATATCCAATATATCTTCTCTTTTTGGTTTGTCTGCTCTTTGAAGTACTAAAAACTTCTCTCTCTGTTTGCCTTGCCCTGCAGGTCATTGAAAATGGAAATCCTCTTGAAAGAAAGAACTGGTTTACTGATGTTGAACCTCTGTTCAAGCTCCTTAGTTATGAGAATGTTCCACCTTATCTCAAGGTTATGCAGTGTTATTTATGATACTAGATTGAAGACCATGCTAGTTTTGCAGTTCCTTGTCGATGTTGCAGTTGAGAATTGCTGGTTGCATCCCTTAAAATTTTGTTATTTCTGATATTATGGGGTTTTTTCTTTTGTAGGGTGCATTGCGGAATGCAATAAGTACTTTTGTTCGTGTATCTCCAGTCCTTAAAGATACTGTTTGGAGTTATCTTGAACAATACGATCTACCAGTTGTTATCGGTTCGCATTTAGGGAGTACATCACAGCCAACTGCTCAGGTCAGCCTCTGGGCTACTCTTCTCTTTCTTTCTTCTTTTTTTTTTTTTTAAATAATAATTTTTAGAGGCAAGTACTGTTAGGAGGAAAATTTCAAAGTACTAGGGACATTGATCTTATTTACTGGTTTTCTTTCTTAAAAGTAGTGTCGATATACAAACTTCTTTGGTACTGGCAAACTTGTAGAGGAAATTCTATGTTTACGTTCTAAATGTGGTTGGAAAATTTCCATTACATAGAAGTTGTCTTGCGTGCCATAATTCGAGTCTTGTGCATCACAACTCTTGTATTTGGTTTCATAATTGTGATAAAAAAGTTCAATTTTTGATCTGTTATGGCACTTATCTGAATCACTATTTGTGGGACCCATGTTATTCAATACAAAATTTTTCCAGGAAGTTGCATTATCTATGTCAGTGCAACTGCAAGATTCTTCAAACATGTAGATTATGAAATTTCTATATTGAAGAATTTTTTTTTTTTTTGGTTGTAATGTCTTGAAGATTTTTCTTAAAAATGAATTTATGAGCCTCAAAATTTCTAATATATTCATTTGGAATTTCTCTGAGTTGCTTTTCTTTGAATGGGCTATAAAGCCACCTTACTAGACTTCAATCTTCATTCATAGATAGGATGTAATGTGTATTTGTCTTTTTATTCTCATTCACAGCATTTTGCTGACTTGTGTGACCAGGTTTACGATATGCAATTTGAGTTAAATGAGATTGAAGCAAGAAGGGAATGCTATCCTTCCACAATATCATTTCTTAACCTAATAAATACTCTTTTAGCTGAAGAAAGGGATGTAAGTGACAGAGGACGTAGGTAAAGGTTTTCTAATTGCTTAATTGTATTATATCATTTTCTTAGACATGTTCTTACACCTTATTGATTATGCACTTTATAATCCTTTTGCAGATTCATTGGGATTTTTAGGTTTGTGTATGATCATGTTTTTGGTCCGTTCCCTCAAAGGGCGTATGCTGATCCTCATGAGAAATGGCAATTGATAGTAGCTTGCCTTCAATATTTTCACATGTAAGTAAGCATTTTCTTCTGTCTAGCGGTGGTTTAGTTTTAGTATTATTTCATAAGCTGCCGGTTAACTTATATTAGTTCTTTCATTCTTTTACTGAATTATTATTTTCTTTTTGGTAAGACATTTTCCTCAGAGAAATGCTAAAATTATTTCTCTAATGTGCTGTCTTCCAGTTTTGGTCTATAATTGATGGGTGTGTGCTGAAAGATTCATGAAATTTGACACATATATTAAGTACCTAGTTACTTGATGTTTTATACAGATCATTTGATCAGATTTGACATCTTTTAGTTGATTAGGATTTTGATATGATTTAGTAGGAAAATCTAAGGTTGTTATAGATTATAGCTTATCTATAGAATTTCAATGTATCTATAAGCTAATATAACATTGGTAGAATCGTATTTTTCCCTCATCTTCTCAGAATCTGACATGGTATCAGATGCAAGGCTCTTTTCCATCAAGAATTAATGGCAAGACTGCCATGATTGGAGCTTGCTAGTCATCCTCTTCCTTGGAAGAGATTGCTGACCTCACCAAAACTGAAGTTTCTGTTAAAAACAGCAATGCGGATTCATCTATTGTGAATCCATCTTCCTTTTAATTCACAATTCATAGGTTTAACAGCAAGGATTATTTGGAGTGGGGCTTAATCTATGATGAAATTTGCTACCAATGGATGGGAAAACTTGGTCAGTTGACTGAAGAAGTCAATAAAGCTGACTGTAGTGGTTTTATTTTAAGGCATGGAGATCAGAGAAGTCTTATGTTATTGTGTGGCTTATCAACTTAATGGAGCTAGCTGAGGGAATATCTTATTCTTCCAATTGCCAAGGAAGTGTGGGATATCACTGTCGACATGTACTCTGACCTCAAGGGTTCCTGCAAATGTTTGACTTAAAGTTGAGTTGTGATGTTTGAAGCAAGGAGATGAAGAGGTTACCTCATATTATAATGGATGGTGATGTGGGAATAACTAAATTTGTGTCATTGGTATGAGTGGGACTTTCCAATTGACAGCTTGAGATATAGGAAGAGGGGCAAAAATAGCAAAAAAAACAAAAAAACAGAAGGGAAAAAAATCTTCAAGGAAGCACTCTTGTACCGTTAGTGCCATTCTATCAACTTAAGTATCCTTTTGTTTTTTTGATGCTTAGATCGATATTTAGGTTTCGTGCATGTTTCCTTCCTTTGTATTCTTCACCTTCTTAAGAAAATATAGAAACTTTACCAAAAA
This sequence comes from Lumnitzera racemosa, assembly GCA_024138005.1. Taxonomy (NCBI): domain Eukaryota; kingdom Viridiplantae; phylum Streptophyta; class Magnoliopsida; order Myrtales; family Combretaceae; genus Lumnitzera; species Lumnitzera racemosa. The sequence goes on along the minus strand of JAMXBC010000007.1, from coordinate 73,145,652 downwards.
AAAGGGTGAAAAGTGATTGGGGTCTCTGTGTTCCTTGCTAGGTTAAACTAGGAGATGGATGAAGAGGTAAAATTTTAGGGCTAAAATCCTTGTCATCCATAAAGGTAAACCTGTCAAATGTGAGAAGGGAAGACACGTGGAGGAAAGTCATGCTATCTGTAGAACCTGATGCAAAGTGTACCAAAACAGGGGACTTGTGCCTTTGTTTTGAGGGGTGTAGATGTCAAGGTTGATAGGAAGAAAGAGTCGTAGTACTTGTACACGGTCTCTATATACTAGAGGGCCTCAAGTTGTTAAGAAATGGGGAAAATAAATTTAAAAAAAAGGAGAAAAGAGTAGCATGATTAAGTGAATAAAGCATTAGTGATATGCTATGATGAAAAAAAAGGTTTGTAGAATGGTATTATGATGGGTATATATTAAATATAATAGAGTGAGGGATGTGTTTGAAATTAAATAAGGGTAGGAAGGTCATTTGCATGGGAATAGAGATTGTTATGGATAAAATGAGTGAAGGAAGAGGGAGAGGAGGTTAGAAAGGAAGTACGTTTAGCACTCTTAAGTGTGGTTTAGGAGAATAACTGCTCTTGATTCTTTAGGCTTCCGACCCACCCCCACCCCCCTACCCCCCCTTCTCTCTTCCTCTCTCCTCTCCTTCCACTTTCCTTCTCTCGTCATACGAAATTCAAACCCTAGTTTCCTACATTCATATACATTTTAACCTTAAAGTTCTATCACCAGTGAAAGAGAGATGACTCAAATGGAGAATCATCTGTAAACATTAGAGCAGAACTTTGCCGAAACAACCTCTGAAGTTAAGGGAATCAAGGCCAACATGCTGCAACAATGGCTGCAATTTTCCATTTGAGTCATCTCTCTTTCATTGGTGAATTAGGGCTTGTTTGGATCCAGTAGGTCGGACCAGTTGATGGAACCTTAAGGTTAAAATGTATATTAATGTATAAAATTAGGGTTTGAATTTGGTATATTGAGGAGGAAAAAAAAAAAAAAAAGACCTGAAGAACCAGAGCAGTTTTGCTCACACTTAAAATGCTGAATGTTTGATGTCCTCTCTTCCCTCACTATTTTTATTTATAGCAGTCTCTAACCCTATACAAATGACCTTCCCGCTCTTGCTTTATTTCAAACTCCTTCATTTCTCTATTGTATTTAATATATACCCATCATATTATCATATTACCCTTCTGCGAATTTTTTATTCATCACAGCATATCACTAATGCTTTATTCACTTCACCATTCTACTCTTTTCTTCTTCTTTTTTATTTATTTTCTACATTGCTTAACAGCACAGGGCTCTCTAGTATGTACATCCATGTACGAGTACTATCAATCTTGGTGTGAACACCATAGACAACCATGTGTGCATGAAGGAGACATGCTGTAAACTTCATGGCAAGCCTCCATTCTTGAAGTATAAAAATGGTGGAGATGATAGAGCATTCTGAAGGGCAAATGAGGGGACTTGTTGCCATCTTAACTCTCGTACAGTCCATATCCTTTTCATGGATTATTAATTCTAGAGCCACAGATCACATAAGTGGTGCTTCAATTTTTTTTTCCATCTCATAAATCTTGTGTGCGGAACTAGCAAATGAAAATAGCTGATGGCTCCCTTTCTTCCACCACCAGAAAATATCATACTTATTTCTCCTAATTTCAGTCTCAATGATGTTCTTGATGGTTCCTAAATAAAGTTCACTCATGGACTTTAATGTCAAGTTAATTTCTTTCTTTCTCTTCTTCTTCTTCTTCTTTTCTTTTCTTTTTTTCTTTTTAAATAATTATATTTCCTTTACTAATTCAATAATTTATTGATGAAGAAAATTTGTACTAAAAGGAAAAGGCAATAGTCAGACAACCCAACTAAAGCTGAGTATTCCACTAAGGGAATGACACCCACACCCACCTGGAACTTAGGCAGTAGCCATTTAGATTACATTGCAAATTCTAAGACACAATCTAACAGTCAAAGATTGATTTCCAACTTATCCATCATCACATTCTTTCCAAAAATAGTGGACAGTAGAAGATAAGAGAATGCGTTCTTCCAAGAATGGACAAGCTCAAATATTGACCACTTGGAAAGAATATGAACCCAATTGTTCCATTCAAAAAGTGACTTGGGAATTAAAATATTAATTATATTTAATATATAACAACAAAGAAATTCTAATTTAAAGAAATTAGGGCTATGGAGTCTCAAACATAGAACAAATTGCTGCCTCGACAGAGCTTAGAGCTCCTTCTACATTCTTTACTATAGAGAAAATAAGAAAATGAATCCACATCCTCTCATTGCAACATACCTGTGTATATACCACTACTTTTGTTTAGATGACCAGTGGTAATGTTTTATTGGACCCCATAATAAGCTATACTATTACTAATATAATTATACCACACTATCATTAACTATTTATGATATTTAACAATGCCACCCCCTCAAAATTGCCTTATCCTGAAGGAAAATAATTGAAACTTTTATGTGATGACTTTGGCTGTCATTTGCCATGAATAGGCAACCTCTACAGGGATATACCAGAAATCAACATCTAGACCTCGAACCCTCTCCATAAGGAACAAACTGAGAACACAAATTTTCAACCCATCTGCCTTATCCCTTTAATGCAAACAATATTTTTGTCCATCATCTCAAAAGTTGTCATGTGCTCGATCACATAATTCTTCAATTCATTTTTCTTCCTTAAACTTGATTTCAAAATGTCTTCTAAACTCTTCCTGACAAACTTGTACCATAAGTTTAGCGACAATTTTAGGTTTATTGCAAGGTTTCACCTTCTCTGTTCTCCTCTTTTGGCACTTCCTTCGTAAAGCTAATCCTTTTAATATCATTGCTTTTGATGACTCCACATTTCCTACATCAATTGCAGTTTCCTCTTCACCACTAGAAGCATTATACAGATGAGCTATTGTAGTCTTGCATCAGGTTTGATACCTATTGCCTTCAAACATTGTCTTTGCCTTAAGACTAGTAGTGCCATTCTCAATAACATGCTTGACTTCTGTCAGGGGGCTTTGCTAAAATTTAAGCCTGCAACAAACTCCTATTGGCAGTTCAATGCCTCGATTGAATCATCTTCAACAATGTTCGCAATCTTAGACTTCCTTCCAATCGCTCTCCATACATTTTTTTCATACTATCACTTCAGATCTTCCATAATAGGAACTCTCTCAAGGTTCTTCGCATACTCATTGACATTTATGGAATTGAACACAACTGTCTGTCTGTAAGACATCCATTTAGGTTTTTTGCTGTTGGGGATTTCTTGGGTCACACAACCCATCGGTCTTCATTTCCCTTTGAGTAAGTGGATTAGGTATAGGTGAACAAATTCCTCCTCTTCAAACTGCTTTATTGCTTTCATCTTGTGTTGCTTCAATTCGTGGAGGGTTGACAATTGGTCCTCCATGTGTAAGAGTCTCTGGTTAAATTTCCTTAGTTATGGTAGGTTTTTGTCAAACCTTGAAATACTTGACCCTCCTTCATGGTTCCATTTACGCACATTTTCTTCTCCACTTTTTGAGGAAAAAAAGATAAGGAACTAAAGAAGAAATAGATTAATTTGAGTTGCTAGTTTGGTTTTGATGTTTAAGGTTAAATAAGGAAGACATGCAACAACTAGGTTTGTGTGGGAGGGTTGAGTTGGTTCTAAATTGAAAAGAAATCGGGCTAGCAAAAAGGAGATGACCTAGGTGTGGTTTAAGCATGTTGGGTTGGGCAGAGGATTTAGGGTTTTAGAGCATTTGTGTGGTTGGTTGGATTTGGGAGGTTGTGGTAGCTTGTAGGTTTGGGTGGTGGGTTTGTTGGTGTTTGGGTGGTGGTTTTCACCAGGTTTTGTGGTGGATTCGTTGGCAAAAGGTAGGTTGTTGGTTCGTGGAATGGGTTTAAAAAGAAAAAATATGACATGAAAGAGAAGAAGAAGAAGACTTTGTCTTGGTGTAGTTGCTGTAGGTCAGTGGGAAGGTTGGGTTGCTGTGTGTTAGTGAGCTTGGTTGTCGATTGATGGTTTTTTCTCTTTGTTGCTGTTGTAATTTCTTGAGACTTTGTCTTTTGGTTAGAGGTTGTCCTCCCTTCATCCTTTCTTTTACTTCCCATTTCCTTGTTTTTATTATTATTTTTGTTAATTTCTAGTAATTGCTTTTCTCTCACACTAGTTGGAATGTGGCAGGTTGGACCAATCAATAGAGACTTGAGAATTGAAATGTTGATTATTATTAATATATAACGATTATGAACCTTAACTTAAAATTGGGGCCAAAGAAGCTCAAACACAGCAAATTGCTCTTTCATAGAGCTTAGAGTTGCTTACTCTTTCTACTGGAGAGAAAAAAAATTGACTCCACATCCTCTCACCATAACATATCCCCATTTATCTATTGCCTCTATTGAAATGCCACATGGCAACATTTCATTTGACTTCATAATCAGCTGTTCTATTACTAAAACTAATTGTAGTATGCCAGCACTAATCAACTTCATATTCTAACAAAAAAATATTATGGAAAACCAACTTTCTCCTTGATTGGACTCCACATTTCATCTACTTAGGTGCATTTGAAGAATGAATGATCATGAGACTTTGGAGAAGCAGGGCATAGAAAACAACAATTAGTAGGACACCACACTTTGGAGGCTTATCTATGGTCATAAGTTTTCCTTGAAAAGTCATCAAAAGAAAAAGGAAGAAACAAGGAACTAACCTTAGGAAAGATGATTGCCAATGCTAGCAAGATCAAGGGATTCCACATCCTTGAATACGGATCTAGATCTTTATTTCATGGAATAGAATGATAGGGAATGGAATTGAAATTCCGTCAAGAATAGAATAAAAATGTAATATATATTATTTTGTTTAGTTGGATTTATAATTAATTTAAGAATAGATATGTGACATAATTTTGATGACTAAATTATTGCTCGAGTTTTTTTTTTTTTTCAACTAATCTTAAAGTGGTGACTATGATAGCGGTAGTGGTAATGTTAATGGTAATAGTGGCAGCGGTGAGGGCGGCGGTGATGGTGGGGGTAGCAACGACGGCGGTGGGGTGGGCAGCGGCGACTGTGGCGGTGGTAGTAACAGTGAGGAATTGTGATTTTTTGGTTGAATTAAAGAATCTCTATTACTGGATTTTAAGTACTAGCGATTCCTAAGAACAGCGATTTTGTGACAAAAAAACTAAGTGAATATCGTAATAAAAAGTAAGGAGGGAATAGAATTCTAATTCTCCTCAAGTGAACGAGTCATAAGTACGTGTTTGTAATCCATTTTCAATCCTATTAGAAGTGAAATGATGGCGTGGCATTATAGGTTAGACCATCCTAATTTTCAATGTTTGTGACTTATGTATTTGGATTCTAAGAATAAAGATGTGTTTACATTCAATATGAATTTGCACAACCTTGCTGTTCCTCTTATCCCATGCAACTAGGTTAATCTTCAAAACCATTTGCATTAATATGTTTTGCTGTATGGGGATTGTCACGAGTCTTAAATTTGATTGGAAAATGTTGATTGGTAACTTTATCAATGACCATACATGGTAAGTTGGGTTTATTACTCAAGGAAAAATAAGAGCCAGATTGTCTTAAAAGATTTCTATATGATGGTGTTATTATAATTTCTTAGAAAGATGCAGGTGTTTTGAAGTAATAATTGTCGATAGGAGATTTTTACCCTAGCCCTAATAGGCTTAAGGCGACCTTATGGACGCTTGAACCAAGCTTTTAAGTCCATTTCTGACCTCCTTATATCAATTGAGCTTTCGATTGTATAAGGTTAGATAGGATGGCCAAATTAACAGCTTATGTCTAAAGCTTGAAAGAAAGCTTGAACAGAGCATGAAGTGCTTGGAGCTGTTTAGAACAGCTTGGAGTCACGACCTACCCTTCTTTCCTTTCAAGTGTAGATCAGACATTCTTGAGTCAACACTAATATTTGAATTGGGATAAAGGGGGCACGAATAGTTCGATTTTTGCTATATAGGTAACCGCCCACTACCTTATGTTCTTGAGAATAAGGATATGATCCAGAAGGCTAATTCAACATGTAAAGAAAGCGAAAACTACCACCACGAAGCGGTTATACGCCATTATCAATAAATAGCACCTAGAGTGTACTTGACATACTCTCTTGGCATGTTTGAATTTCTGTCTCTTACATTCTTTCTTTCTTATTCTTGTTCCCATCCTCTATTACTTAGGCATTGGAGTGGTAACATCATAGTTGTCTCAATATCCTCATAACCTAATTTCTTTCTTTTGTAGGCTAAATTACTTCACTCAAGGCCAATAACTGAAATTTAATAGTCACTAATAATGGCTTTGAATAATTCAATAAGCCTTAGAAGAAAGGAGGAGAATAAGAAGAAGAGGGGGGGTTGTCGCGATTCTTATAACAATTTTGTTCTATTATTAGGATGCCTTATTGTGTCTTGAACTTCAAAAACCCTTACAAGTGTTTGCAAACTTTTATTCTACGATCAGATTACCTAATACCCTCTTAATAAAGGTATTTGGGTGCATTGTGTTTGCTCATATTTGTATTATAGCAAACATTAGATGTTGTACATAGAAAATGTGTTTTTGTAGGATATTCTCCCTAAAAAAAGGCTATAAGTGAGATGATGTTCACTTTAGGAAAATGTTTGTGATTATGGATGTAACTTTCATTGAGTTTGAAACATCTTCTGAAAATCATCTTTAGGGAAACACATGAATGAGGATTCATGAAAAGCAATGTTTTAATTATAATAGTTGCAACAACATGAGATTATTTCAGAATAAGTTAATAAAAAACTGATTAGTCTGATCAACAAACTTATCAGTCTGATGTTTTGCATTGAGATTCTGTAAAGCGATTTGAAAATCGTTTACAACAAGAGGGTAATAGGTATAAAAGAAATCAAAGAAATTTTATAGTATTTGTGTAGGTGATTTGTACAAAAGAAACCCTAATTTTTCTCAATTGAAAGCCATGAGCAAGAGCTTACAAATAGACATGAGTGGTAGCTCACAAATGAACTAAAATATCAATGCAAGTAACATGAATGCCTTTTTCTTTCTCATAACCTTTATTTATAAGTGTAATTGCCTATACTAATACCACTTTAGCATGTACTGCACTTATTATACGTATTATCTCTCATATCCCTGTATTAGCACAATTAACACCATATTATTTGCATCAGAACATGTCAATTCCTCCCCTCTTGAAAGTGTCCTTACCCTCAAGGACAATGAAGCGAGCCAACAAATTCACCTAGCCAACCCCTTTGTTATCAATTTGTTATCAAGCTGTGTAGCATGTTGTGAATTGGCAACATCCTTGTCCCATTCCCACACACAATCAGATCTATCTTGATCTTTCTCTAACACCATGAGGCGAAGAGACTTATTAGGGAATTTGTGAGTCGGAGAGAATGGCCGGTTGCACTTAAAACATAATCCCTTGTCATTTTCTGATGAAACTCCTCATTGGTCGTTTGTTTTTGCCATGAGAATTCCGTGCGTACTCTCTTGATTTACCTTGGATTGCAACTGGTTGTGAAGATACCCAGCTGAAGTTACTCCATTGTTCCATCCTAAGCCTCCTTGAATCTAGACAACAATTGGTGTGGAAGAATTAATTTTGGACTTTGGAGTAATGGATAATGGTGGCCGTGATCGAAGGATATAGAGAACTAACAGCTAATGGCCTCCCAATGGTTTGAAGACAAGATTTAGTAGTTGAGCTCCTAACTTCTGTTCAAGCACTACAAGTTGGAGCTAAGAGGATTTCACACTCGTACTCTTTTTGATCTTGAGTGCTGGTTCCGTTGCCTTGTCAAGGGTATTCGGTCTCGTTTGAATATCCTTGCATAATCCCCCTAGGAAGTACCTTAATTGCTGCAATTTGGACATGATAGGTGCTTGAGACAGTAAAGATATGAAATCTTTGTTGTATTGTCACACAGATGCGGATTGTCGCAATTGAGATAAGCTCTTAAATGGATTAGAAGTCCACTAATCTCCATAGCGCTTCATTATTTCTTCCTTCATAAATGTTCAATCCAACTGTGGAAGTTACTGCACAGTGCTCTCAACCAATACAACAATGCCCTCTTCAACTCTTGCATTCAACCTTCCTTTAGTTAACTTGACGTTAAATCTTTCAACTGTCAAAGCTACACAAGTGCTGTTGCTAGGGTTTACAGATTGCTTTCCCTATACATTAGATGTTTGACCCGGACTTGATTTGGATGCAATCAACCAATCTTCAAACATTTTTTGGATTTTAGTGATATTACTTTGGATAATTGAAACATCTCCACGTAATGAATTCATTTCTCCCCACAAAGATTGAACAAACCCATTGATTTCCTTTTGATTTTGATCTAATGTGGTTAATTGTTGTTGCATTTCCAACAATTCTTCATGAGCTTTGCCAGATTTTTGCTCCTATTCCTCTAATCGCAATTCCCTGCAAGTCATATTTTCTGCGTTGATTTACTTGATTCAAATTTCCCGTGAGATGGCGCTAATTGATAGGTATTGAAGGTAAGATAAAAGAAATAATTTTTTTTTTATAGTATTTATATATGCGATTTGTACTAAAGAAACTCTAATTTCTCTCAATTGAGAGCCATGAGCAAGAGCTCACCAATAGACATGAGTAGTATCTCACAAATGAACTAAAATATCAATGCAAGTAATGTGAATGGCTTTCTCTTTCTCATACTCTCTATTTATAGAAATAACTGCCCGTACTAATGCAATATCAGCATGTACTGTACTTACTAATATATGTACTACACTTATTACACCTATTATTTCTCATATCCTTTGTTGGTACAGTTAGCACCATATTATTTGTGTCAGGACATATCAGAGGGAGGCACTAGTTTAGATGTTGAAAACTAAGATGACCTCACCATTGAGCTACACTTGGATCAGTCTGATCAACAAACTGACCAGTCTTGCATTTTGTGCTTAGATGCTGGAAAGAGATCTGAAAACAGCTTACAACAAGAGGGATGTACTGGTTTAGATGTTGAAAACTTGAAAGACCCTACCAATATTTGGGTTGCACTTAGAGTAACATGAAAAATGGAGAGAAGACAGATATTGAGCAATTTAGGGTCTACTTGAGAAAATGTTTTGGTTCAAGGAGAAGGAATCTGATTGGCCGTATTGTCAAGTATCTGAGCTAAGGGGAGAATCTATTGATTTAGGTAATGGTTGAAACTTCTTGTGTTTATCTGAGTCTAACGATGATCTTGACACTCCTATTGCCAAACAAAAAGGTGTTTGATGGCTTTGATGGGCAGTTTTGCTAGAAAAGGCAATAATGAGATCTCTATTTTAGTAAATGATGTGGAAAAGGGTAGTGACATTGATCCACAGGAAGCTCAGGAAACTCTTGTGCACCAGACCCCTGTTCTAGTTTTATGTGATCCAAAAATCTGTCTCGTCAATTTGCATTTCCTTTGTTGAGATTCCAAAATGTGCACAGGAGGCTCTTTTGGTTCCAGAGTGGAGAATGGCTGTGTTTGAGGAGATGGAAGCACTTTAGATGGAAGCATAGTTTATGACTGATGGAGATTGACTAGGCTTTATTTCTGACAGTAGATCCTCATTAAAATGTTGCTTTTTTTGTGGTAATGTAGTCCCTGGGAGGAGTAAGAAGCTGAATGTGGTTGCACAAAAGTAGCTTTGAAGCAGCCTCATGGAATATGCTCAATGTTGGTGGTGAAAAAGGATCTTGAATAATCGAGAATACCTCTGAATTGCCTGTGAAGCCAATATTGACAAAATATATTGAGCTTAACAGACACTTTATAAAGGGAAAAAAATGAAGATGATACTATTTGTATCTCTTACATGCCAACAAGTAAGTGTGGCCGATGTTGTCACCAAAGATTGGTCAAAATTCGCTTTGAGGGCCTTATTAGCTAATTGGGCACAATAGATGTCTGTTCCCTAATTTGAGGGAGTGGTGAAAGATTCATGAAATTTACATGGATATTAAATATTTAGTTGTTTCCATGTTAGGTATAGTTTATATGATCAGATGTGGTTTGTTTGTTTTTAGTTGATTGAGATTCAGATTTGATTTGAGAGGAAAATCCAAGATGGTTTTATATTATAGCTTATCTCTAGAATTTCAATGTGTATGTAGATCTCTTGTATCCTAGTTGTATAACATATGGTGGAATAAAGTTGTATCCTTATATTCCTGAAATTTGATAGTAAGTAAAGAATTTTATCCATTATATTTGTAGGATGTTAAGAATGTATGAAATCAAGGATGAAGATCTGAACAGCTACACTGATCAGTCACACCTTTCAGTGTTGGCACAGCCGTCTTCCCTGCAGTCCCAACTCCCCCTTGTGGAGTTGTTAAAGGTATCTTGTTTGTTGTATTCTCATATATTGTTGTCAATACTGATATATGGAGCCGTCTCTTAGTTAATTGTGTAACTGAAATAAGAAGCAGTTTCAGGTTTTGCTCTGCTATCTTCTAACCTGGGATATAGATGCTGTTTGACATTACTTTTTGTTTCTGGACAAATCTCTTTCCGTGTTACTATTTCTTATCATTCTTGTAAGTATGGTTGCATAGAATTCTACCTTAGATATGTTGGCTTAGTAAGTTTCCCTTTAATTTAAAATTTATTTTTCTCATGATGAACTTGAGCTGTCCATTTTTCATGTCACTTCTTCTGCTGCTTATCATTACCAGTGTCTCTGTTAACTTCATTTCGTTACACTTTGATTAATTTTCTCTATTGTTCAAATATCCTTAGTAAGCAATTGTTTAATATGCTTATTCAGTTTCACCACTTTTTCTAGACATTTCCAGTTCACCTAAAATGATGGCAACTTACATTTAATGAAACTTTTTATGCTAGGCTGTGTGCTGCAATGTGCTTTAGCTTATTGCTATCCAAGTTCCTTTTCTGTAAGTGTAGATTTTATTTTATTTTTTCTTCAAACACTACATGGAAGATAGATTTGTTTCTTGTGCGGAGATGTGTAAGAGTTGGAGTGAATGTGTCCAACTAGATGGTTAAAATAAACAAAAAAAAAAAAAAGGGTCTACAAGGCAGCCTGCACTGCTCTTCCATCTTAGTGGAATGAGAAGACTCAATATATTGTAATTTTGGAGACCAACAATGTTTTGATGCTATAGATAAGAGAAGTCACTGACCTTTTTATTATTGGTGGAATAGTGGTGTGTATTCATCTGTCAAAACACCAGGATCCTCTCATGCATCATTATGTAAAGATTGAGGACTGTAGCCAGCCACATGCTCTTTATAATTACTGTATCATCCATTATGAAGTAAAGTGATTCACAAGTTCTCTCTCTCTTTTTTATTTTTGGGTTGGGGTTAGGTGAGATATTCTTTTTTTTTTTTTTCAAATAAAGATTAGTAAGCTGGTATAAAAGTACACAAAAGGATACCTAAATTGATAAAATGGCCATAATGCTCTAAAGTGCTCCACAACAAAATAGAAATAAAAGAAGCCACTAAACTGAAAACTAAAACCATATACAACAATTATGAAATGCAAGCTTAGAATGGTCCTCAAGATAGCCTCCTGGGCAAGTTCACCAAAATGATGCCTGGTTCTCCCTTTCCACAAGTAGTAGCATCCTGCTGCTAATGCTTTCTTATGATTCATACTGAGAACACCACAATATGGGAAATGGAACCAGAGATAGAAGTGACAGTAGAGGGTGAGTTCGAGTTCCAAGTTTGATCACACTCCTCTTTTTCCTGAACCTCCCTAACAAAACAACAGCTTATGAAAAGCTGATTGTGGGTCTCTTCCCTTCTATGAGTAAAAAAACAATTTCAGATATCATTTCCCCTCTGCACAAGTGACTAGAGTGAGAAGCTTCTCTTGAACAAAAAACCATAAAATAAAGGAATGTCTGGAAGGTGTTGATTTGGACCAAATTAAAGAGTACTAGGACGCAGGAAGAGAGTGGTCCTTAGCAAGAATGCATTCTTGCTTGGTAGAAACCTCCAATAAATTAATCGTTCAGCAAAAATTTTGGCAATGTACATGTACAAAATGTTACAACATGCAGTGGGCCTGAAGTTGGAAAGCAAGGAAGGAGTTTCTACTTTTGGGACAAGCAAGAGATAGGTAGAGCTTACTTCTCTAAGGTTGCCAGCAAAAAAACAAAAAAAGGAAAAAGAAAAAAGCTTAATGGCCAAGCATGCTTCATGCCCCACTGTGTCCCAAAAGAAGTTAGCACCATAACCATCGGGGCCTGGGTCTTTATTTCTTGGTAGGGACCACATGGTATTCTTCACCTCATCATTAGTTACTGGTCTAGTCAGCAAATCAAGACCCCCCACAGCTACACACCTATCGAGTAGGAATTTAAGGCATTGTGATACATCAGTAGGGGGTGAAGTTTCTCACAGCAAATTCTCAAAAAATCGGATTGAGAAATGCTTCCCTCCAGCCATGGAGCTCACTTGTTCTCCATGTTCATCCACCGGTGAAGAATAGTTATTTCTAAGGTTTCTCTGCTGTATAGACTTGAAGAAGTAGCTTGAACTGTAGTCTCCTAACTTAAGCCAGAATTTGCTAACCTTTGAACAGAAAATTTTGCTTTTGTTTGATCAACAGGGAAGGCTGGGTTTTTTCTAAGGAAATAACCTACCAAGGTGTTCCTCTAGATTCTCTCCCCACCTCCAACACAAATTTAGGCAGCTTTAGTCTGGTTCTCTCCCCATCACAGGTCGATGGGTAATAATTAAGAGTCACATTAACCATTGGAGAGCCCTGCTGATGGGAAGTGGAAGAAACCACTTGAATGAAAGTGGCAAGTGGTTTTGGATAAGGGTAATGTTGTGAAATAGCTTTTTCAGAAAGGTTTGCGCGGTTGTCCACCTTGTCTTCAACCTTTATCATTTCCTTCAATGTTGAATCACAAAGTGTCTTGACTTTCACCTGAATAAGCTACAAGGGCTACTGACATTTTGACCTTGGGAGTTTCAACAGTACTAGGAAGGGAAATGCCCTTCTGACCATAGGAGATACTTTAGAAACATTGGTCAAAAAAGAACCTGTCCCATTAGTCACATGTGACTTTTAAGTGGGCGCCACATTTTCCTGTCTACCTTCAGAAGAAACTCTTGTATGATTCTTAGTAAAACCAGAAACTGCCTTGCCTTTTTCTCTACCAGAAATCTCACTGGATGAAGATTTTGAAGTTAAAAGAGGAGACTATATTTTCCTTTGGTGAGAAGACATGGAGGCTCCAACTGCAAGAGCTTTCGCAGTAAACTCATGGAACAATGGTTTTTTATGCTCCATGGAAACATTAAGGATCATGTCTGAAGAGGACGTTTGAGAAAAGACCATAGAACGGCTTCAATAAAACTTTACCCAAACTACAACTGTGAATAGCAAGATAAAAGGACAGAACAGACAAGTAAAACAAATAAAACCAAACGAAGAAAACTGGAAACAGGAGAAAAGGCTAAAGCTTAGATCTTACCCTAGAAGAATTTGTCTTCTAGAGGGGTTAAGGGATAGGAAGAAAGGTTAGGTTGGGAGATCTAGAGAGAAGGCAGAGGATCTAGACATCTCTGAATCTTCAGTTTATGCTGTTCATTATGTTGAGTTGGGAATCAAATAAATATGATCTTCTTGCAAAGCCTCAAGTGCAACAAACTATCCTTGTTGTCTATTGTAAATCATTGCTTCCATTCAGCATATCTTTTTGTATACAAGGTACTCTTACAAGTACTTGATTTTTTATGTCAGAAGAGAGGTTATTGCCTGCTGAAAGATGTATATCATGTATATTCTGATAAGAAGGGTCACGGTGCTTTTCTGACAGAGTTAGTTGCATGGTTTGTTGCACACAAATTAAGAGCCTGTAGGAAAAACTGGGGCCAAATTCTTCTTCATTGGTAATTGGTTAAATTCATGATAAATGTGCACATTAATCCCTGTTTTGGGACAGTAGGGGGCACAAGAAGCCTTTTCAGGAGTCGAGCATTACTAAGAAGAAATGCTGATTCTTGCATTCTGCACCTTATTTATTTTTATGTCATTTATAGCTTTCAGTTTGTTTACTTTTTTGTCGAATGATCTTACTGTTTGTTTGGTCTCTTCTATGTTATAGATGTTATATACATGTTTTTCATCTTAATGATTTTCTTAACTACCAAAAAAAGAAATGTTATTGCACTTGATCTTTATGATAATATTAGTTCCTTGTAATGTTACATTTTAATCATATTAGTACCTTGTAATGTTTTTTCAAGGTTCAAAAGAAAGGGCTCTTTGATGTAATCTTTTATCTCGTCTTTCTATACGTGAGTAGATGCTATAATACATTAAAATGATGACCCATCATGGAGGATAGGAGTGCATAATGGAGGATAGGAGTGCATAGTTATTTTGACTTACCGACTGAATCTTGTTTCAATCACAAAGGCCATTGCATGAAAAGTCCCTTTTTAGCTTTTCAGTTTTCCTAGCTAGGACACCAGAGCATCAGAAAGAGAGGAAATTAGTTGGTTTAGGATAGATGGTTAGCAATTCCTGAAATGAAACAAATAATACATAGTAGAGACATGATTACATAGACAAACTTGCTACTGATACAAAATGACTGGCCCAAATATGGCATGAATTGATACATAGTAAAACTTATTACATGAGTCTTTTAGACATTTTGACATCCATATGAAAATTGAAAGCACTACTAGCCAATTTGAATTGTCATTCCTGCTCTTATCAGGGTGGGTTAACCACCTTCTGGAAGTTATGCCCTTTTACTATCTTCTAAGCACTTTCTCAATCTTCTTGAAAACACCTTTCCAAATTCACAAATTTACAAGGTGCAGAGGTTATTCAGAGATATTTGGGAGGGAGAGTGCCCATGTTTCATGCTCAAAAGTATTAAGTTTGTGCAATTACTGATGATACTGGTATAGGTACATCCATCTTGAATAAAAGTTTAATGAATTCCCTGAAGGGTGTATTTTCAAGAGTTTTAAGCTTTATTTTAGGTCGATAGCTTGAATTTTCACTGACTAATATGCTACCATTTGTACTTTATTAATATCTGCATGCATCAATATCTAAATGTAACATAGCAACTGCACTTGGTCTTTATGATAGGAGGCAGAATGTAACATAGTAATTGTACCTGATCCTTTTGACAGGATTTCATGAGCGGAAAAACTGCTTTTCGTAATGTCATGGGAATCCTTTTGCCTGGAGTAAACTCTGTTATAACTGAGCGAACTAGTCAAACTCATGGGCCACTTCTTGAGAAGGCTGTACAACTTTCACTTGAGGTTTTAATTCTTGTTTTCGAGAAAGATTTGGCTGTTTCTGATTTTTGGCGTCCCCTATATCAGGTGATTTTTTTCTCTCAGTTTGTAGTTTCCCCCTTGAATTTTATAGTTAAGTTAGTGAACTTTACAAGTTTTATTTAGACATCCATTTGGATGTTTTTACTGTGACTCGTGAGTATCATGGCCTTCAGGTACTTAGTATATTTCTCCATACTTTCTGTTGATTTTATAGCAGGGATGGATATTCCCTGTGCTTGTAGCCTTTAACTGCGGCTCATAAATTTGACATAAATTGCATGTGCCTATTCTGCTGGCTTATCCAAGAATTTTGCTGCTGCTGCTTTGATGAAAGCATCTTGTGTCTCATTTGTTAAACTAATCTCTGCAGCCTCTGGAAATGATACTCTCTCAAGACCATAATCAAGTACTAGCTCTGTTGGAGTATGTCAGATATGATTTTCAACCTCAAATCCAGCTGTCTTCCATCAAAATCATGAGTATCTTGAGGCACCTTCTTCCTCTTGTGCACTTTTAACATTTTTTTGGTCTTGTTTTGAGCTTTCTATTATGTGAATACTGATGTCTGCCATGCCTAGTTCATGTTGTTGGGTAGTTGTTAAGATTATGGTGCTGGTATGAGAAGTGTCTAAATATGTTGATGATGACATTATTTTCCCCTTGCTATTTTCTGAAGATAAAACTGTTGATCTTCCCATATGCAGTGCCCGCATTGCTGGACTTGTACCGTTGCTCCTTAAATCAAATGCTGTTAACTCACTGGTTGAGGATTATGCTGCTTGCCTGGAGCTAAGATCACAAGAATCCCAGATTGCAGGGAACAGCAACAATGATCCTGGAGTTCTCATAATGCAGGTTTACATGCTGTTTTCAGTTCCTCCTTTATGCTGCCTGTATGAAGACATTTGTCTGTTGGTTATAATGCTTGGTATTTTCATCATCTGCTGCAGCTTTTGATTGATAATATCAGTAGACCAGCTCCAAGTGTTACACATTTACTCCTTAAATTTGATCTCGATGGTCCTATTGAACGGACGGTTTTGCAGCCAAAATATCATTACAGGTTTCCACATTGTACTACCTGATCTTTCTTTTTGTTGGTTTTTTTTGGATGACACCACCATCCTAAAGCTTGTTTTGCCATGCAGTTGCTTCAAGGTTATTCTTGATATTTTGGGAAACCTAGAGAAGCCAGATGTTAATGCACTACTGCATGAACTTGGCTTTCAGGTCTGGCATAATGTATATCTCTTCCTTCTCTTCCGAAATTTTGATTCATTGTCTAGAACTAGCTCTTTGCTTTTGCAGCTTATTTACGATTTGTGTTTGGATCCACTTACTGCTGGAGCTACGATGGACTTGCTTTGCAACAAAAGCTACCAGTTCTTTGTGAAGGTACAAACTAAGATGCTTAAATTTTTTTCATATATAAGAAAATGGCTGTGTTTCTCCTTCTCCAGATCTTCTATTTTATTTTTTATGGCAGCATTTGGATTCGGTTGGTGTTGCTCGACTTCCTAAACGTAGCAGTAATCAGGCACTTCGTGTTAGTTCACTTCATCAGGTTTGTCTTTATGAAAGTCAAGTGCTGCGTAATCCTGTACTCGAGAATTTTTCTTCTTTTTTTTTTTTTTTTTTGGTGGTTGGGTTTTTTTTTTTTTGTTGGGGGGGGGGGGTTGTACAAACTGAGCAGTTGAAGAAACCTATAAGATTGAGCTAAGTATCAAAACAAAAAAAGGATACTTAATTCACTTAAATGGCCATACATCACTATGGTGCTCAACTATTAAAAATACAAAAAATTACAACTTTCAAAATATTATCTATAGAGGATGCATGATTAACAATTTTGTTCTGCAGTAGAAATTCTATCCACGATTTTTTTTTTTTAAGTTTGTCTTTGTTTATTTCTGAAACCCACAGCTGCTGACTCTGTTACAACACTAGATGAATATTTCATAAGTACTTCAACCAAATTAGTTTGAAGTTACTATATATAATGATGTCTGATTAAACTAATGCTAATAAATCTGTTTCTGTGCCCATGTATAGAGGGCATGGCTACTGAAGCTTTTAGCTTTGGAATTACATGCTACTGACATGGGTAGCTCCCTGCACTGCGAGACATGCCGGAAAATTCTCGCAAATCTCTTTGGTCAAGATGTTGTTGCTCTCAGTATTGATCATGTTAGTTCTCATCCTATCACACATAACAATGGTGCAGAACATGTTTCAGCCCCAAGTTTCAGTAAAAGTAAGGTATGGTCGCTGATGGTATCTTCACTAACTCTGTTTTGTATTAGCTAGTCGTTCAAACTTTGACATCTTGTGACTGTACAAGTGAAAGCCTATCTTAATGTAAAAGTATTTCATTCGATAACAAATTTTAAGTAAAAAAATTTGCATAGTTCTTTCCCTGCCAATATGGATGAGGACAATTGCTTGTGTATGCATCTTTCTCCTTGCATTTTGATCACTATGAGAGCAAATTACCTAGTTGGGCCAATGCTTGCACTCACTTTAAGTTTGTATCTTTCCTCCCCCCCCTCCCCAAGTTGAGACCACTTCTAAAAGGGATATCTTGGGAGTGATTATCCAAAACTTAAATATGATAAAAAATTAAAGATGTTTAGCAGAAGATATAAACAATCTTCCTTGAAGTATGGAGAATGAAAGTTCTAAATCAAATGTATCTCAGTTCCTTAAGAATGCTTCATATGTCTCTGAAGCTGTGATATGCTGCTTCAGTCCTCCAAATCAACCAAAGTTATCAGCTTTTCATAGCTCCATGCAGTCCATTGATTTTGCAAATGTATTATAAAGGCTATTAACGAGATAGTTAAAGCAGCATAAAAAGCGCTTATAGCTGTCCGATCCGGCTGCTGTCTAGTTGATGATGATCCACAGTCAATACCTGATTTGCAAATAATACTTATTCTAGGACAAGTCATTGCTGCTACTTATCAACTATCAACATGTAGCATGGGAGAATTTCAAACAAGAACCCTTTTCTTCTCTTTGTTTTTTTTTCCTTTTCTTTCAGGTGTGTGTAAGACCTTGAATTTTCAAAATCCTTTTGATATGACTTTTTTGAGAAAGTGTTTTCCTTAGTTCTGCCTTTGAGCTGATTGATTTAAATAGTTTCTTGATTAGGACTCTTCCCTTTCTTGGTCAATTCAATTGCAGCATTTTTAAGCAACTCAGAAACTATTTCTCTAGCTGTTAATAATTCTGTTTTCTCCAAACTAAATCTAGGTGTTGGAATTACTTGAAGTTGTCCAGTTTAGACCTCCTAGTACCACAACAAAGCTTTCTCAGGTTATTCCCAGCGGAAAATACCATGTGCTGGTAAATATTCATTCATCCTTTCTTTCTTTCTTCGCAAATGGTATTTGGCTATTTCTTTTACTGATCACATGTCAAACAGGCTGAGGAGATTCTTGTTAATCCAGCAACTTCTGAGAAAGGTGGAATCTATTACTACACTGAGCGTGGTGATCGCCTGATTGACCTTACTTCATTTAGTGACAGACTCTGGCAGGTTATTTTCAGGAATTATTCCATTAGTTTTTCAACTCAAAAGATGTTCTTAGTTCTTATATTTCTTTGTTGTTCCAGAAGTTTACTGGTGCATATCCCCAGTTGAGTAATGGTGGAGCTGAGCTGAATGATTTTAGAGAGACAATTCAAATATTGTTGCGGTGGGCTTGGAAGTACAATCAAAATCTTGAAGAACAAGCTGCACAACTTCATATGCTAACAGGATGGTCACAAATTGTTGAGGTCTCCTTTTCTACTTATCAGTCAAGTGTTCTTGGTCTTCTCTTACTGTTTGATGGAATCACTTATTATTTTCTAACATCTCCTTTGTATACTGCATGCAACTTTGTGGAATATCTGCAGTTGAGATACTTTTTGAACTTTTTTTTGCAGATCTCGGCATCGAGAAGAATATTTTCCCTAGAAAATCGCTCTGAAATATTATATCAGTAAGTTGCGTCAATCTAGTTGTTAGTGCTTCAGCCATCCTCGTTGCATTGATTACGTGGTTTCTTTCTTGATAGGATTCTAGATGCCTCCTTGAGTGCATGTGCCTCTCAAGACTGTTCATTGAAGATGGCGTACATTTTGATGCAGGTGTGTTTGCTTTTGTGAAGTATAACTACCTGATGATTTATGGTTCTTCCTAAGCAAATATTACTTCTGAAAAATGCCTTTATACTAAAACATTAATTTGATGAAAATTGCTATGTCAGAGTCTTGTACGTTACCTGTTTATCATCCTTCATTTTCTTTAAAAAGAAGATTTAGTGGGTTTTCCTACAATGATTATTGAACCGTCCTTGTAGGTTGCGCTTACATGCATGGCAAAACTGAGAGATGAAAGATTCTTTGGTCCAGGTGGTCTTAATTCTGCTAGCATTACATGCCTTGATATTGTCATGATCAAGCAGTTGTCAAATGGTGCTTGTCATTCCATATTCTTCAAGCTAATAATGGGTATTCTTAGACAAGAGACATCAGAGGCACTGCGAAGACGGTGTGGATTCTGAATGGATTTATTTTATAATTACTATTTCTCATCTTCTTAGAAGACATCTGACTTATTTAACATACCTTTTCAGGCAGTATGCATTGCTTCTAAGTTATTTCCAGTATTGTCAGCATGTGCTCAACCCTGATGTTCCAAAGCAAGTGCTTGAGTTCTTGTTGCTTGATGAGGAAGATCATGATGGTTTGGATCTGCAGAAGGTGACCAACTTGGACAATTTCAACTTAAATTAAAATTCCTTCTTGTTTTTTGGGGCTTGTCAGCAATGCTGGGTTTTTAATTCTTTTAGATTGACAAAGAACAGTTGGAACTGGCTCGTGCAAATTTTTCTATGCTTAGAAGGGAAGCACAGGGTATTTTAGATCTGGTAAGTATTCCTTTGATAACACTATCAGGCATTTGTGTCTGTGCAACTTGATGACATCTTTGGAAACTTCCATTTGGTTATGAAAACTAGGCTTGTCATAGACACAAATCTATTAAATGCTTGGGTTGTTTTTTGTTTTGTTGTCAATCCATTTCGTAGCCTTGTTAGGTTTCTACTTAATTTGTTGTTGTCTACAGTCAGTATAGTATAGTGAAAAAACCACTTTATTTGACAGTGATATATTTTGTTACTCCTTGTTTCTTCTGTACTGTTTTTATCCCCCTCCCCCTTTCTAAGTTAGGGATTTACATTTGAGTTCATAAGAGTAATTCCTGCTTTTTTCCTCTTCCTTTTCAGGTTGTCAAAGATGCTATTCATGGTAGTGAGCCTGGGAAAACAATATCTTTCTATGTATTGGATATACTGATTTGCATGGACCATGAGAGATATTTCTTAAACCAACTGCAGAGCAGGGGATTCTTGAGAACCTGCTTTCAGAGCATGAGCCACTTTTCCTACCAGGTTGGTGCTTATATCCATTAGCTTTATATTACTGGAAGAAGTTTGTGTATGAGAGAAAAGTTTAATGCTATTTTTTTCCTTTTTTCTGGATAATCACTCTAAAGAAAATTCTGTGGTCATGTTGCTTAATTTATATTTCAATATTTGGCCCAAAAAAAAAAAGTTTCAAAAAGAAAATAGCTTGATTTTTTTTGCTTAAATTTTTATCTGCTTGTTATTGTGTTTTGGCTACCTATACATGGAATTGATATTTCTCTGTCATTTGGATTTATTAACCTTGATATTGATGGCCTAATAACATCTTCATTCTCTTTCAGGATGCTGGTCATTCACTTGACTCACTGCAGCGAGCCTGTACTCTAGAGGCTGAACTTGCTTTTCTTTTGAGAATCAGTCACAAATATGGGAAATCTGGAGCACAGGTTTTATTTTCGATGGGCGCTCTGGAGCATATTTCTTCATGCAAAGCAGTCTCTTTGCAGGTACTTGAGACATATATTGTGGTGTGCTGTTTTCTATATTTTGTTAAATTAATAGTTAAACCTTCATCAGGGAACTTTAAGATCTGTTGACTCTAAGCTTCGAAGTTTCATGGCTGTTGATATTGAAAAACAAAGGATGATAATTATCCCTGTGCTAAGATTGGTATTCTCCCTGACATCATTGGTCGAAACATCTGAAATTTTTGAGGTAAATGAACTATGCCTCTCTGTTTATTGAATGTCATTTTGGTTCCTTTTCTTCTTCTTCTTCTTCATCATCATCATCATCGTCTTTTTTGTCTTGTCAGTATTGTTTCGGTACCAATGTCAAATTATTTGTTAATAAAAATAAGATACCCAAAGATGAAATTGAAGTACATATATACCTCTCTCACAAAATTAAATAGCTAACAAATCCCTATGAAAATACACTTATTTGGCATTTCCATTCCCCTTCTATTCCACAATGGGTCTTATTATAACGTTCACTTGACTGTATTAACTATTTAGTGGGGTGAAAGATCCTTCCAAATATTTAATAGCTAGTATGGAGACCCCATGAATAGATATTCAATGAGTCATTCCCCCGATTGCCTTTCTTCTTCTTCTTTGTTACCAACAGCCACAAGCACCACTAATGCATTACAACTGAACTACCATAGATGACTAACAAACTACCATAGAACATAACCACCCATACATCACTGTTGAGCACAACCATCCATCAACATAGACCACCATGCACGACCACAAATCACACCCAACACCAACATGGACGATCACACTTCCTGGCAACAATGGCAGCTTTGGAAGCTGCCCCACCACTGTCCTAGCAGCTCAATGACAATGGTGACTTCAAATTCTGCAATAACCCAATGATTTGTACTTAAATACGCTTAACGGAAGAATCTTTGTGTCTTGAATCCTAATCAAAACCCTAATCTTAAAGGCGGAATCTTCAATATGCACCACTAGCTATGGCTATTACCACCATTGTTCCATAGGGTTATGGTTAGTTGATTTGTGGGTTAAGTAAAAAGAATGAAATGTGAATTAATTGGATATATATATATAGAGAGAGAGAGAGATGTAGAAAGTTACTGTAATTTAAGTAGAGAGGTATGGAGGATAAAGAAAGGAAGAGAGGGCAAACAAGTAAGTTGAATTTATTACTTGCTTATTCATTTGAGTGTGTTTTGTGCAAATGAACAAATTATGGGTCTATTTGATTCCTAATGAATAAGAATTCTATCATGGGATTATTATATTTGTGAAGTGAACGGGTAGTTAGTTTGTATAATAAAACCAAATAGAGGTTCCCCCAAAACAAAAAAATGAATAAATTCTTTTCTCTAGACTTTTACCTTAAAAGTATGTAAATTTTCACTTCCTAAATCACATTCTCTAATCACCATCTTCATTATAATTAAAATAAAATGTTTAAAAAAAAATTAATTCAATGTCAAGGTTGAGACAAAATTAGATTGGATACAAGATCATATAGTTTTTCCAACTTTAGATTTCGATTGGATATAAATCAAACAAAAAATAGATAGATATAAGATGCAAAGAAAAACAAGACAATCCAATTAAACTTCAACTTTTTTGAGTTGTAAATTTTATTTTTTCAAGGCATAACAAGCATTCTCATAATTTTGATTGATGGAAGAATGTGTTTATCCACTTCCTATCTTACATGTATCCTCGAAAGGACAAATCGGGCTCTTAACCTCTTCCTATCCTAGATTGATTCACTTTCTTGACCTTTCATTTAGTTTGGTCTACTGCCTGCAGTTTTTAGAAAAGAGGGTGGTAGAAGCTCAAAACCTTTTTCATATAGACCTTCGACAGAGTGTTTCTTGAGATAATCGCATGCTCATGTGTGTGTGTGTTCACCCCTTTCCCCCCTCCAAAAGGAACATTGAATGCCTTTATGAACTACATGGGATGTTGTTACCTTAGGAGACAAATGATGCGCCTCCTTCCATATAGATTTCTGAAGCATGCATTGCTTCAAGTAAGTTGAAAGACATGTTGTTTAGTCATGCTTGTTTGGATGGCCACTCCTTTGCAATTTGCTTCTTATTTTCACCCTTCTCATTCTAATTTATGTTAACATAAAAAGTGAAGAATTTTGAGATAAAAACTTCATCAATTTTATTAATGGCAGAAGTATACAATATATACATGAGGATGTCGATCAAGCCAGGAAACAAATCCCTGACTCAACGTCAGAAGGACAAGAATATATCCTATCTGATTTTATCTTTCCTCCTAAGCTATCCTTATCAAAAATAAAATCTAAAACCCATAACTAAAAGAACTAAAATTAACAACTGAAATAAAAAGAATGGATATGCACAATATTATCTTACCCCAACCACCCCCCACCCTAAAGCTAAGGAATAGATATTTATTATTCCTAACTTGCTAACCATCTTTGAAAATAACTTCTTTCGTAATGATTTTGTCAAAGTATCGGCTTCTAGTGATGTACTGCAATTTTATCCCTCCATTTTTAAGTTCGGTCTTGATGAAGTTTCTATCTAGCTTTACATGCTTCATTTGATCATGTCGTATGGGATTTTTCACAATATTAAGAGCTGATTTGCTATCACGAAACAATACATTCTCTTTAACTTGCACTTTGAGATCCGTAAGTAGTCTTTGTAACCATTTGACCTCACAAATTCCTTGTGTAATGGCCCTATACTCTACTTCTACACTGCTTCTTAAAACCACAAATTGTGTTTTAGTTCTCTAAGTTACTAGGTTTCCTTAGTTTTGTACAATAACCCGAGGTTGATTTTCCATCCATAATATCAGCTCCCTAATTAGCATCTGTGAAAGCTTCAAGATTCCTGCAATTATTTTTCTTGATAAACAATCCTTTCGTTGGAGTCTCTTTTAAATACTCAGAGAATATAGTTTACTCCATTCAAGTGATGCCTTTGTGGGAGTATGCATGGCTTGACTAACTGATAGAGTATGATAAGTCAAGTCTGTTCAAAGACAGATAAATCAATCTTCCAACTAACCTTTGATATTGGCCTTTGTCCATTGATAAGTCATTTTCTGGTGCTAGATACATCCAATTGTGAGGTAGCGGAGTGCTCAAAAGTTTGCTCCCCGATTTAATTGTCTTCCTTAGAAGATCTAGAACATATTTTCTTTGACTCATCACTATTCCTTTCTTATTTCTTGCTATCTCCATGCTCACAAAATACTCTGTCCCCAAGCTCCTTAATCTTAAATTTCCTCTTGATCTCATTTTTCAACTTGTAAATCTCAGCTTCATCATCTCTTGTAATGATAATTAGCACTATTTTTAATCTGCCACTACCATGCTTTACGAATAAACTATTTTTAGCTTGACTCTAGGTGTACCCTAGACTAATCATTGTGTCGTTGAATTTCTTAAACCAAGCTCTTGGAAACTTCTTTAATCCATATAAAGATTTATTTAGTTTGCACACTTTACCTTCTATGGTGAAGCTAGGTGGTAACCTCATGTAGATTTCTTCCTCCAATTCTCCATTTAGGAAGGCATTCTTCACATCCAATTGGTGTAGTGGCCAAACTACGTTCACTGCAATAGATAGAATTATTCTAATAGAGTTTAGCTTTTCTATTGGAGCAAACGTTTCTTCATAGTCAATCTCATATGTTTGAGTATAGCCCTAAGCCACCAACCTAGCTTTAAATCGCTCTATGCTTCCATCTGAATTATCCTTAATGTTGAAGATCCATTTACTACTAACTGGCTTCTTCCCCTCTAGCAAATCAACAATTTCCCATGTGTTATTTTGATATAAGGCCTTCATCTCATCTAGGACAGCACTTCTCAATTTCTGGTCAGCTAATCATCTATATTTCTTGGAATTTCTATTACATCCACATGAGTGAAATTGAGAAGAAAGATGAGAGTAACTCACATAGTTAGATATAGGATATTTGGCTCATGCTCTTCTTTCTTTTATCAGAGCAATAGGGAGATCAACATCCACCAGTTTGGTTCCTTCTCTCTTAGTCAAGACCATGGACTCCGGTTTGGAAGATTGGCTGAGATAAGGATGCCTCTGTCTCTGTGTATACACCTGCAAAGGACGACAATCTGGATTGCTTGCACTATTTGATGTGTATCGACTCATGATCAATTAGAGGACTGGGGTGACTATCATCATGATTCTTATTACTGTTCAACTCTGATTCTGACCAATCATTTTCACATATTGATGGCTGATCATTTGAGTGGAATGCAACCTGCATTTCGTGTGTGCCATTACCAGACTTAGACACAGCAGAAGTTGAAGAATTAACATTAGTGTCGCTAGAATTTGGAGACAAATGATCAGAACCAACATTAGATGAAGTACTAGACAACGGATTAGATCCTTCTCCCATACTCAATGGACAACACCATTTTTCTTCTTCAGAAGTTCTCTCACCCTGGACCAAATTATCATAATAGGGCTGTTCCTCCAGAAGAATAGTATCAGCTGTTGTGAATAATCGTTTACTAGGTGGGTGGTAGCATTTATACCCTTTTTGAACTGGAGAATACCCCAAGAGTAAACACTTTATACCCTTGGACTCGAATTTATGTCTATGTGGTGAGTTATTCAAAATATAAACCGTACAACCAAAGATATTAGGTGAAAGAGTATTAAAGATATGATTCTTGGGATAAGATTGTAGCAAGACACTCGGAGGGGTCTTGAAATGAAGGACTTTAGAGGGAACACAATTAATTAAATAGGCAGCGATGAGAACTACATTACCTCAAAATTGGTTTGGAACATGGTTAGTTAACATCATAGCCTGGGTGACTTCAATGGGTTGCCTATTTTTCCCCTTTGCAACTATATTCTGTTGTGGAGTACAAATACACAAACTTTGATGAACTATTCGGTGATTATTTAGGTAAGTGTTAAATTCATGGGAGAAATACTCTTTTCCATTGTTTGTGCGAAGAATCTGAATGTTGGTTTGCAAGATATTGAGAATAAACGTATGAAACTATTGAAACACACGACTCACATCTGATTTCTCCTAGAGGAGATAGACTCAACATGTTTGTGTGTGATTATCAATGAAACTTACAAACCACTTATAACCAAAATTGGTTACAACTCGAGATGGATCCTAGATATTACTATGTATTAAATGAAATGGTCCGGATGGAGTGTATGAATTCAAATGATAAGAACTTTTTGTAAACTTAGCCAAAATGCAATTTTCACATTGGAAGTCATCAACATTTTTATTCATAAATAAATGTAGATACAATATTTTCATATAGGCAAAGCTTGGGTGTCTCAGATGTGTATGCTATAGCATTACACTTGGCCTATACTGAACAGAAGAAACAAAGGACTAACTCTCTAATTGAGACGTAGACTTTCTTCTGGTGAGATAATAGAGGCTGTTGACTTTCTTAACACTGCTAATCGTCTTCCCTGAAGTAAGGTCTTGTATAAAACTACTATGGTGAGAAAAGATTAGTCTACACTTCATATCCTTCATCAAACTACTGGCAAAAATTAAGAGTTTAGGATTAATCCATTTACAATGACACTGCTTTACCCTCTTGCTAAAGTGCTTTCCCCATTAGCTACTGTAATTTTACTCAAAGCACAAGTACTCAGCTTTTGGAAGTAGTGACTAGAATGACGCATGGTCAAACGCTCCCATATCTAAAATCCAATTTTCTTCTTCAAATTCTAATAAGGAAATTAGGGAAGTACCTTTCTCAGTATTGGTGGCAATGGAGGTTAGTTCATTAGGTTGATTATTACGAGGAGTAACTTGTGCTCAACTGAGAATTTGTTGCAAGATGTATAGCTGGCCGTTTGTTATGCTGATCAATGGTCCTCCCTTAGATTCTTCAGCAGTTTCATCCACTTCCGCTACATGCACCAATTTCATAGGCTTTTGGTTTCTTGGCTGGCGTTTTCTTCTCAGATTGTCAAGCCTCCCATTCAATTTCCAGCATGTTGATCGTGTATGGTTGGATTTCTTGCAAAAATCACACCATGTGGACATTTTAACAGCCAATGTCCTGTCCCCTGCCACTCCTTTGTCGACAACCAGTGCGGAACTTGATGACACACTCTCAGCCACAGCCATTGCTCTTTGTCAGCTCTCCTCTCTCCCTACTTCAGCAAACGCCTTTTTTAGGTTAGGAAATGGTTGCTTACCAATCTATCTTCCTCTCACTTTATCCAAATCATCATTCAGGCCATACAAGAAATCATATACCTAATCCTTTTCTACTAGGGAATTGTATTTTACCCCGTATTCAGTACATGTCCATTCCACTTCATAAGACAAGTCCATCTCTTGTCAAAGCCCGACCAACACATCATAGTACTCTGTCATGCTCATGTTACCTTATATTGTTGAACGGAGCCTTGATCTCAATTCAAAGCGTTGAGATGAATTATCTAGATTTGAATACATTTCTTGGATGTTATCCCATATTTGCTTGGCTGTTTCACAGAATAAATAAGTTCTAATATCCTAGGCTCCATGGAATTGACTAACCAAGCTAAAACCATGGCATTCTCAGCCTCCCAAACACCATATTCATCCGAATCCTTGCTTGGAGCCACAGCTGATCTTGCTAGGAACCCTAGCTTTCCTTTTCCTTGGATGACCAACTTCACTGATTGAAACCATTCCCTAAAATTCAAGCCATTTAGTTTGTGCTGGGTTATTTGAAGAGAGTGTGGTTCGCTAGCCATTAGTTGGGTGGGGCGAGTTTGGTTAGGGTTTGAAATGTCACCAAAAGTGTTGATTTTGTTTTCCACTCATTGTGGATTCAAACTAATCAATTTTGGAATGACTAAGCTTTGATGCCATGAAGAATTTTAAGATAAAAACTTCCTCAATTTTATTAATGGCAGAAGTATACAATATATACATGAGAATGTTGATCAAGCTAGGAAACGAAAACTCCTTGATTCAACGTTAGAAGGATAAGGACAAATCCTATGTGATTCTATCTGATTTTATTTTTATTTTCCCTTCTTAACTATCCTTATCAAAAATAAAATCTAAAACACAACTAAAATAACAAAAATTGACAACTGAAATAAAAAGAACTGATATGCACAATATTATCTTCAAAAAGTAAGTTGAAGATATGGCAAGATAAGAACAGAGGGATCACTAATTCTTCTAAAAAACATGAGCTCCCGTTCAATTATTGAGGGGAAATCTGGCAATTTACCTGGAGGAAGCTTGTGGGATAATTTAGATATCCCCCTTAACTTCCAGCTTAGCTCTTCATAGTCTGTCATGCTCACTTGGATTCCCTCTTCCTCAAGTTCTTTTACCACCAAAAGTTCATGGAAAGCACTAACAATTCATGGACAAAGAGTTTCTTGGGAGAAAGTAGTGTGGTGCTTGAAGTGTATTCTCACACTCCTTTTTGCTATGGCTTGCATGGCCTGAAAATCTATATACCATAGAGAGGCTACTTCTTTTGGGAATCACAAACTCCACAGCTTGTTATCTTTGCTCAATGGACCTTGAAAATCATTACTACTTAATTTTAAGTGCTCCTTCTTGTCTCTTACCTGGAATGAAGCTATCCAACTGTTGCTTTCCCTGCTTCTTACACAACTTGGAAGGATGCCACCAAGAATCTTGTTTCCATAGCATCTTCCTTGGCTTCTGATATACATTAGTGGAGATCTGTTCTAGCATCTTCAGCATATTGTATTTGGAGAACTAGGGATACAGTCAGATTTGGAAGCCCTTTACTCCTAGCAAAGTCCCTACTCCCTGGCAAGATAGATTTCAACATATGTTAATCTACAATGGGCATCATAAGAGTGGTTTCCTTTAGTTTTCTAGTTTGTTTTTATTAATTCTTATGCTTTGTGTTCTCTTTAGAGTTTCTCTATCTGTATTTACCCTATTCCGGCATTCTATGGTTCTATATCTTCTTTTATATGAAATGAAACTTATTAATTACCAAAAGAATGAACAAAACACATCTAAGTCTGTATTTCAACAAGATACAATTGCAACAAACATAAGACATGGATAAGATACAGATACGATTAGAGTAATGATAACATAACCTAATACTCATTTGTTGAACCTTCAATAGTTAGAACCCAATCACCATTTTGGTCTTTAATTATTCATGGGTTTATTGCTGCTTGATAGGTGAAGAATAAAATTGTTCGTGAAATTGTTGACTTCATTCGTGGACATCAACTCCTTTTTGATCATGTTCTTCGGCTAGATGTTTCTTCAAATGATGAATTGACAATGGAGCAGATTAATCTTGTTGCTGGTATTTTGAGCAAGGTCAGAACTTAATTTTCATTTTCTGTTCCTTTTAGTCAAATGATTGAATGTGTAGTCTTCAAGGTAATAATTGTATTAGTTTTTAATGTTTAGCATTTAAGAAACGAACCCGATTTATTATGGAGTGCAGTTGTTTGGCCCTCACCTGCTTATCTTTTTTAAGCTCTCATAGAATTGTGTTGGCCAGCTCTTTTTCCTTTTTTAGGTCCCTTTTTTTTGGAAGCCAAAAGCTGTCTTGCTGAATACCCATTTTTTAACTTTTGTTTCTTGTTCATATAGGTTTGGCCTTATGAAGAGATTGATGAGTATGGTTTTGTTCAAGGGCTTTTTGCGATGATGCAGGCATTGTTCTCTTCTGATTCTGACAGTCCTTTAGCACTACAGGTCTTCCCACCAAAAGCATCTCTATTCTTGTTGGAATATATGTTGTTTCTTAATCCCATAACCAACTTTCTACAATGCATTAGGGGCAAAGGAAGTCACAGTTGAGCTCTTTTCGCTTATGTTTTAGCCTGCACTCCTATCTATATTTCCTTGTGACAAAAAAATCACTGAGACTGCAGGTATTTAAAATATGATACCACTGATATAGAAAGCTGTTGATGATATCATGTCTTATATGCTGATGCATCTGACCTAATTATTCCATCAGATATCCGATCAGCTTGGAGATCAGGGTTCTCCTTCACGTCTTCTGCAACCCACATTAATGTTGCTCTGTTCACTTCTCAACTCGGTGACCACTGCTCTTGAGAGAGCAGCAGAAGAGAAGTTTCTGCTGTTTAATAAGGTAATGAACTAAGGGAACCAAGATATCATTAACCATCTTAGGAAACTATCCTTACCCAAAAATCTTAGGAAATTATCATGTGTTAAAGTTGTTCCCTCTTGTACTTAATATGGGTGGTGCTATTAGAGGTTGGATAACAAAGGGGTATTTATGGCTTTAGAATGGATTAAAAAAGGTACAAAATTTCCCTAAAAGGCGTTTACTATCTCTATAAAAAGTAGATCAAATATGAAGCAAGCTGAACCTGAAGTTTTTTTGCTCTAGTAGCTAAGGCTTTAGAACGGATGAAAAGGATATAACTTACATTTACGGTATGTTTAGTTCACAAAATAGAATATTTAGGGAATGGAGTTGTAATTATTGAGGAATAGAATATGAATGGATATCGTGATGTTTGGATCGAACTGTTTACTTGGATATTTGACGACAGGAAATACGAATTTAACAGTGTAAAATATCTAAATTGCCCCTTTGTAAACAAATCAGACAGCTTAAAAAATTTTAAAACCTAAATCCCCAAATCGATAGATTTGCTCCATCATCACTGCCCCTATCTTACCGAGGAAGCCCCAAAGCACACCTACCGTACACGTCACCATCCAATGGAGCCATAATCACTTGACTCATAACGTCCATGTTCCTTGCCATGGGTCGTTCCTCCATCAATAGGCATATGCTAAAAAACTTGGACATTCACAAAGTACAAAGTCATAGCAGAATATAGTAAGTTGTTCTCCAAAGCAAGCAATAGTCGCTCATTCGTCCGTTGTGAGTCCTTTTATGCCAGCTGAAGGTTACAACGATTTTGGGGCTTTAACAACTGCAACTACGACTGACCGAGGAGGGGGGGGCAACATACGTCTTACAGCTTGAGATGACAGATCGTATTGGTGGGTTAGGGTTTTTTCAGGTGGAAAGTGAAATTAGATGGATGTTGAATAGAAACCCTATATTGAACTGTGAGAAGAAGTAAAGAATAATTTGAGGTTAGACGATTTAATTAGAGGGTAGTTGCTGTCATTTTTTATTTTTGGTAGAGGTATTGTTGGAATCAGACAAGTGAATGATTTCAGGAATTCAGATTCAGAGCGGCAAATAAAGAATTTTCATTCCTTAAAGTGGCAGCAAACGAATTCATTAGGAAATCAGACACTGATGGTCTCGAGGCAAGTAAACAGGAGAATAAAAGGCTTCTTAGGGAATACAAGGGGAATAGAATTGACATTCCCCCCTATCGAACATGCTGTTAAAGGATCAACTTTGGAGTTTTAATGATCCAACTATACATTAATGCAAATCATGACAAATTTGAAAGGTTTTGTTTTGGTATAGTCGATCACAGTTGTGAACTGTGACAATAGTAGTGTGACAACATGTGTAAATTTGATGCAATACTTGATTTATTTGCTAGACTTAGTGGGGTTATTTGCATTGAAATTTTATTTGCAGGATTGTGCTTTATTCTGTACTGCTATCAGATCAGTGAATTTGTTCATAGTTTATGATAAAGTTATGTAGGATTTCTTCACTTTTTTTTAAGTTGTGGAGATACTGATATGGATGAAGGACTATTGGTGTACTTAGTAGAAGCTGTATTTGGTGGTTGCTCTCTTATTGAGTTGGTATGCCTTGGTGTGCTTTGATAAAATCTTCAAACTAAGTGACTTGTAAAAAATGCAAATACTGACATGCACTCTCTGACACAAACAACGCAGATGTTACACTTCACTATTACTACAATAGGGTTTTCAAGGAACATAATAACTTTTGGTAGAAAGAATTGATCGTGATGTCTTTGAAGTAAATGTTATGCTATTCATGAACAATGACATTCGTGTAGTTTTAGTTTAGGTTAAAGTATGATGATAAAGGGATCAGGTTTGAAATAGTTGTAAGATGTCAAACATTGTTATGTAGATTTTCAACCTTCATACTGGAAGAGCCAGTGATCCAAGATTCACTTAGGATCTAGAAATTTACTACCGTGGGCCCAGTCTTTTCATAATCATCTACTTTGACATTTTTAAATTTGATTCTTCTTGTGTGCATACCAACGACTTGATCTGATGGATTTATAATGTTTGTAGTGTCTTCTTGTTCTTTATTCTTAATTTTGTTTACAAATTTAAATATAAATAAATGGAGTGAGGAAATGGGTAGGCCAAGGAAGGCTACTGGCATCTTCATCTTCCTTTTCTTTCAACAATTCACATTATCACATTGTCGTCTCTTTCCTTATTACACCTTTATAGACTAGAAATGTTACCCTTGATATGACATTTCTTTTGACTAGGTGAACAGGAATTGGATTGTGAAATTTCTCAAAGGAAAGCTGAATATCAGAAGGCACTTCTGGATTCATCTTGAGATATTTTAATGTCTTGATTTTCTATGCTGCATGCCATCTGGCAATCTCTAGTTAGATTGTGCCTAATTTTGGAGATTAACGATTATTGTATGTTCTTACAGATTCGGAATGTAAATGAACTTTCAAGACAGGAGGTGGATGAAATTATTAGTGTATGTTCTCGCAAAGACTGCATTTCGTCAACTGACAACATACAGAGAAGGCATCTACACTATATCCTTCCCTTAATAATGATTCGAAAGGATTGCTATTTGTTCTGTTTGCTTTCGCTGATTAAGATCCTCACCAATTGATAAAGATGGACAAGTAATTGCTATCAGCTATTTCTGCTTAAGGGAAGCATGGGCAGTTTTGTGTAAGAGACACTAGGGTTATCATCTTGAAGAATCACATAATATGTAATGATAAGGTCAAATTTGCAAAGGAGCTGAAATTGCTAAATCATATTTATGTAAAAGTCTTAGTGGTCATGGTTTGGAGTAAAGAAGCTTGTGAAATTATACGTTCTGTTATTGGTTGCTCTATAGATTTTGTAATTGTATTGCCTTTATTCCTTTTAAGCATTCATTGTCATGGCACTATAATTGATGGCCTAGCCTGACTGCTTTAAATGATAGAAATTTAGTTTTATCAAAGCTCTAAATTTTATGCTTCTAAAACTATCAATGGTCACTGGTGTGTTGATCTCATGTTTTCTTTCCAGGAGATATATTGCAATGATAGAAATGTGCCAGATTGCTGGTTTCAGGGATCAGCAAATTTCACTACTTCTTCCTCTGGCTGAACAGCTGCTAAATGTTAATCTGATCCACTTCCAAGATAGGTACATTCGTGGGACTTTTCGGTGCCCTCTTAATACTAGATTTATTACTTATATTATGTGAAGCTCCCTACGTTGTTTCACTCGCTTACAACCAAAAGATTGATCGCTGTGTTTTGTTTGTCCTTACTCTTGACTTTCTTTGCAGTGAATTTTTAGCTAATGTAAATAAGAGCAGAAGAGATGTTTCTTTGTTTTGTGGAAAAATGATTCCAATATTAGAACGGCTAGAGTTGCTAAACGAGGTATGGTGGTGATGCTCATCCTGGTTTTTTTTTTTTTTTTTTTTTCCAATGATCCTTTCATTATTCGGGGAAGATGAATCTTATTGCTGAAGGCACTTTTTGAATTTCATTTTTACAGGATAAAATAGGACACAATCTTAAATTTTTTCGGAGATTAGTGTCATCGCTCAAGGAAATTGCAATTAAACAAGTGTCGTCGTGAAGCCCTCCGTGAAAGCTAGGCTTTTGCTCATAATATTGGCTCACTACGTTGCCTTTTGTAAATTTAATGCCTTGTTTGTGTAAGGGCTAACATGTACCATAAGTTAATCGGTCATAAATCTGGCTTCCCACATTTTTGGATTTCCTGCTGGAGCCATTTAGGTCGTCTGATGTTTAGGGTGGTTGCTCTGGAAATGCAAATTCATAGTTCGATAGTGTAAATTCTTGTTTTATCCATTTATATATCTATTTGTAAGCTTGCATGCTCCGTGTTTAAATGTTGGTATGTATGCAATAATTCATTTTTGGGGAAAACAAATTATATTTAGTCCTTAACATGGTTCAGTTTTAAAACTTTTTTTTTTTATTTGAATCCTTTTATTAATGACATTAGGTATTCCACTAATGTATCATGTTGTATGATTTGATTTGTCAAAATAATCAATTTAATTGAATAAGATAATGCATATTATCCAAGTAAAATCTTAAAAAAAGGTATATAAAAAGAATCTGCAAAATTAAATGAAAAGGAAGATAATAAATGCAATAGGAGATTACCTTCCTACCCTTTGTTTTAATGGAATTTCTTGAATATGGATATACTAATATGTCTCACTTTGAAAAACTGATATACTAAAACGAAAATCTTTTTTTTTTTTGCAAAAAAAAAAAAAAAAATAGAAAATTTTGTGGCTTACTAAAATGAAAAATATAAAAGCGTAGATATTGGCATGATGCCAAAAACTATGGGAGCATCACGAATCATTTTGTATATTAATGAGTTTACTTCTCAACGTCGAAATAGTGCCGGTGAGCATCTTTCGTAAGGGTTTGTGCTCGTTTTTATTGACCCACCATGGGGCGAAATATGATTGATTTATTAGTTTTGTCTAAAAATACAGAGTTATAGGTGTGTTTGCCCCGAGTAAAAAAGGGTGGTGTTAAAAATCATGTCGGATGCGGTTGTTAAATTGCATTTTGAAGATATTATTTAGTTTTTTTACTTATAATAAGCCACGTGGCATGTTGTAGAAATAAATTGCAATTTGGTATTGCATTTTAAGAAATTGCATTATGAAAAATATGAGTTGCCGTTAAGTATTTAGCCTCTAAATCGCTCTATCAAGATGTGATTTAATCAGACATAAAATAGTATAGACGCTCTTCTTCCTCAAACTTGTGGCCAACTCTCTCTTTATTTTTTTTTTAAAAAAATATTCTACAAACCCTAGCCACTTTTTCTCCTTAAATAGTCTTCAGAATGTGCATATTTGCAAGCAATAATAGAATTGATTAAGAATCTTGTTCATATTTTGACATCGCAATTATCAAGAGGTTAAGTGGTATCATTAGTATCTACAATAGTAATTATAGAAAGAGGTTAAGTGGTATTATTAATATCTATAATAAGTTGTTTATTGTGCTAGTTTTTTTCCCTTCGGTGATAGTAGTAGATGGTACAAAGTTTAGATACCATTCGTCCATCCAAAATACTGGTTCGCCTAAACTAAGGGTTGACTATGATCATCATGTTGCCATAATGAGATGTACCTTGGAGAGCTTCCAACGAAAAATTGTTGTGGGTTTTATAGGATGGAGGAGCATAATAGAAATTACCTCGAGTGAAGGAAGGTAGGAGGTTTATTGAGTTGCTCCTCTAATCATACAATAGTTGTGTGTTATTTATATGAATTATAGTACCATATATTACCAAATTTCTCTAATTATTAACTATTCCTTGGGTAGATGGATTCAGTTGAGCCGATAGATCATTACTCAGATTGTAGGGCATTCATTGATTTATTGTAATATGAGCTACAGAGGTGAAAGATAACCCAAAATTTACAATTTCTATGTTGAACGTTTGATATAATTTCACTAACTTAGAGTTTTTGTATGTTGTTTCAGGATTTGCCTATACTAATATGCTGTCGACAAGAGGCTTCTTTATACCGGTATGAGTTTGGGATTTAACTAGACACACGTATCATGTTTTATGTAAAGTAAGCTGACTTCCACAATGTCACTCTTTTGCCTTCCATATCTCTTGACTAGCATCTTATTATTGCTTTGGTTAAGAGATAGAGATAAGAGACCCATACTTTCCATATGTCGCACAGATGTCATAAGGTGAGAGGTTCACCCCCTCCATAAATGCCTGTATGGCACTCGACCCTTCTTTATCTCATGTATTATCTTTTATTACAAAGGGCGAGCTAGCCTTTCTTTTCTTATTTTATTAGGACTGTTTTAAGCTCCTCTAGTTTTAGGAGTGTTGATTGACATTGTCATTGTCCTCCTTATGATAATGATAGGAGACGTCTAACTTCTTAACTGGTTTTGGCTTGCTGTGGCCATTATTAAGAAAGTAGCATTAGTTTCCGACCAATTTGCTCACGGGTGGCTAACATCGCCTTGCAAAACTACCCAACCTCATGAACAAACCGCCTACTGATGCTACTCGCTTCATATTAAGCCTCAAGTTGAATACTCCCTTATTACTCTAAAACACGGACCATGATATTCTTCTTTATCTAAATCTACGACGCTCTCGTCGTAAGGCCAACTCTTCATCACTACCCTTCCCCTTGAGATCATTGACCCTACTCTTCCATTGCTTAACTCTATGCTAAGATCATCTCCACCATGACTCCATGGCTTCCATAGGCATTGCCCCATCCTCGCCTTTACCTTCTCCTCTTGTCCTCTAAGATCGCTTCTTATTGAGTGGCCCAACAGTAGGGTCTACTCTTTGAAATACATTTTTACTTTTCCTTAAGTTTCAAGCAGACTCTTGTTACAATGCTGCTCATGGTACAGTTGCCCCTTTTGACAATAATGCTTTCCACTTAGTGGCCGTTCCCTCTTGAGCTTCATCTATACGAGCCTAGTTGTCAACAAGAACTATCCTTTTCCATATTGCACGTCGGGTAGCATTTAGGTGGCTACTCTAAGCTGGAACTTTTAGCTTTGATACCACTTATCGCAGGACGGGAGGTTCACCCCCTTCATAAATGCCCGTGCGACGCTTGACCCTCCTTTGCCTCATGTATTATCTTTGATTACGGAGGGTAAGCCAGCCTTTCCCTTCTTATCTTATCAAGATTATTTCAAGCCCCCTTAGCTTTAGGAGTGTCGACTAGTATTGTCACTGTCCTCCTTATGATAGGAGACGTCTAACTTCTCAACTGATTTCAGCCTGCTATGGCCATCATCAATAGAGTGGCATTAGCTCTCGATTAGTTTACTCACGAGTGGCTAACCCTGCCTTGAAAGACTATCCAACCTTACGAACAAATCACCTACTGACGCCACTCACTTCACATTAAGCCTTAAGTTGAACATCCCCTCGTATCTCCAAAACACAGATCGTCACATAAGGTGGTAAAGATCACACTGAAGGATGTTTTTATCCGGTTTGGGTTGCTTGTTAATGGCTGTATAGTTACTCGGTGATGTTGATCAGTTGGGCTGATGAATGTGAGAGTGACGTCTTAAGATGTCATGGTTGGAGAGATCATTTGTCGCTTACCTACATTAGCTAATGGGGTTGTTATCATGAGATATGCCTGTGTGTATATCTTATAGTTAATTGGTAGAGTGGTTTTTCTTGAAGTTGGCTTGATGTTTCTCCCCCCTATTAGAGGACTTTGCAGTTGTAGGGGAGTATGCATGGGGTGCAGCATGTCTGGCTTAGTTATTTAAGAATCTTTGTTGTGTTACTGACTACACGATTGTAGAGATTAGGGGAGCTACAATACTACTATAAGTTTGGGCATGGGATCGGTTTGACCACATCACACTCTATCATTTTCAGCTATATATCCTCGAAGAGGGGCCATTAGCATACCGTTAGTATGCTAAGTTTAATACTTCTAAGGTTGTTGCCTAAGTAATGGGCTAGTACTGGGATGCATTTGACCGGCAAATCCTAGAGCAGGTATGATAAGTCATTTTTACTAGTCATGTATAGATATGTTTCTCAATTATTTGATTTAATTAATGTGCAAACCATTTGGAGACGACTTAGACGCCATTCATAGGATTGACCTAAGGGGGAGGATTGATGAGGATTAGAGATGGCGTGGAGGCATGGATCTGCATGTAGGAAGGATAGAGATTAAGACTTATAGAGTTGGATTATGATAGTATTTTTTTAGTTAGGGTTATTCCTCAATATTATCCTTGGTATCAAGCATACATTAGGCAACACATAGGGTAGGTTAGAGCCCTACTTGGTGCCATGGTAAGATTAGCACAAAAATCTTATATACTTCTACTCATTTATTTTCTTATACAATGACTAACGTAGTATACCTTTTCTTTCTATACAGGCAAATGGTTAGGCTCGCATCGACAATGATCATTACATAATGCTATAAGCATGACATATTGTTTGGTCTATGAGGCAGCTCCTCAGGGGTCATGCTAGTGTCATACTATATCCTCTAAGCCATCAGGAGGAGCTGGTTTATCTTCCATCTCATTTGATACACACCAGATCGATCTCATACTCCTCCTTTAGACTAGCTAAAGGTGTACTAGTCTCCAATCCATCATAGGTCACCTTATCACAAGGCTTTACTCCTTACTGACTTATCCTAACCACATTCAGATGTCACATTGTTCTTTACACTATTTATTGATTCGGCCCCCTTATTGATGATCACTTCGAGTGCTCCTTACTTCGAGAGACATCTAGCAGGCGACATAGGGGCATCATATAGGTAGACCTCTATTAGATTCTATAGGTGGAGGGAGTAAGCTCATCTTCACATGTTGGATAGACATGCAAAAGAGACCTTAATGTGGTATAGGGGAGCCTATTATGGGAGGAGGCGTTGCACTAGGGGATAGAGAGATTGCATATTTGCTTGATTAGATAGAACTATGTTGTATAGAATTGAGAATTATGCTAAAACTTGAGACCTATACAAAGGATATTTGCATTTACGTATTGTTAGTTATTCCTTTTCCAAAAGTGGCTTCAATTTACTTTTGTTGTCAAATTTGTTATGTATTTCATGATGTATGGTCTTCAATAGATATTTTCAAAGTTTGGCTGAACTTTGTGGTGGATTAAGAGGAGTTGATGGAGATGTCTCGTGTTCAGCGAGTGTTTGGGATGTTACGTTTGGATAAGGTTTGGCTTTCACTTTAGAGTAGGAGTTGGGGTTTTGGTTTGCATTTGGAGTCGGACATTAGGTTTTCGAATGTTGGAGTTAGAGTTTGGTTTTAGGTTTGTACATTGCACATCGTGTTTTTGGAACTTCTGATTACTGTTGTGTATATTGTGTATATTGTTTGGTTTATAGGAGGCTTCTATTGCAATTATGTTGCAAGGATATTGGTAATGAGGAAATCACATAATCAAGATGTAATTTGCAAATCGCATTTTTGGAATGCGATTTTAAGATCACATTTATTATATGCAATTTATAAACCACATTCCTTAAATGCAATTTCTGTACTATTTTCTTCTTAATCTTGCAACATGGAAGTATTGGGGGAAAAAGCTAAATGGCATCTATAAAATGTAATATAGCTATGGTATTTCACAAGTTATTTTCCTCATGCCTCTTTTTTAGAAAATATTTTGTCTCGAATGGGTAAACACACTTATTTCTCCAAAAATGCTTCTATTTGTTCCAGAGATCAAACCAAATCATTAGAGAATTGTGCTAGATTTTATACATGAAGAGCAAAAAAGTCATAACATAGATGTAAAAATAGTGACTAATGGTAATATTTAATCTTATACATTAATAGATGTGATGCGAATAGGATAAAAATGAAAGCATGTTGTAGGGGGTTATTTTGGATAATTGGCTTTTAACACAACTTAATATCATGAATTGATATCTTCAGCTAGTGGTAAAGTCTAGGAAATTAGATCTAGTCAGGATGTCTTTGAGAGATTTGGCATGGTAAACTTAGAATAAGGATCATTGATTTGGATTTTTCGCTCTTGACCTTACTTGGTTATCTCGCGCATGAAAAAACATACTCGAAAATAGCCTTTTGAGCTTATTGGGGTTTTGTTTGATTTTATTGGGCCTTAAAGAGGTTTAAGTGTGCTTTATAGTGATAATAAGATTTCTTAATTATTATAAGCCCTTCTACATATTTAAGCCCATTTCCAAACCCATGAAGGCTAAAGGATAAGATAAGTTTCAATGATAAAGCTCAATCTCAACTATTCATATTAGAGCCATTTAATGGATAATATCAACCTCCAAACTTTATAAATAGGGCTCCTCCTCTCATTTGGGAGATAGAGATTATTGACTAACTTGAGAGAAACGTTAAAAATTTGTTGGAATCACTCTTCAAAAGATCAAACAAGAACATCGAGTTTGATCCACCATCACGTATATGTATTTGAGATACCAACTTTTCCTATTCCTCCTCTTATATCTCTTCTTAATAATATCCCTCCATTGTCATGAGTTTAAGATATCTCCTAGGTTGATTAGTACGCTTATTGCACATGATTAGCCAACTGTTGTAACCTTACCAAATGAATAAATAAACATGGAACTTAGAAATTGGTGAAGGTTTGTTTTATCTCTAACAAGCAACCATTGCTATTCTTTATGTTTGTGTTAATCTTGTCTACAATTTTTAGGACTTCTAGTATGTACGATGTGTGAGACCTACAATTTAACAAATAAGACCTTAAGACTGAAAGTTTGGGTTGTTCTTAAAAATTATCTTGTTATAACTTGAAATGTACGTTAGGACTATGTATTAGTTAAAAGGACCCAAATACTTTAGGTATTTGATATAGAATTATAAAATATTAATCCAAGTTAAACGTTCAAATTTTCATATTTACTCATTTATCGAAATAGGAAAATTGTGAAATTCGAAAACCAAATCAATGAGGTCTCAAACTTGAGTTAATAAAATAAAAATTTTACAAAATGACATTTAAAAACAATAATAGTAAAAACATATAAAAAGAATTAAATAACTACAATCATAAAGCTTTGAACTCTCAAATTTAAGGCATTTGTGAAATTCATTTGATTAGGCTTGAGATTAACAATTTGGTACCAAAAGTTAGTCAAAGCAACCTCGTGAAGTTGAATTAGAGATGGAGTAATAAACTATTAACTTAAGTTAAAACAATTGAACTAACTCATTTATTTTTTTATTCTTGGAATCATGGAAATCATGACCCGAAATATAACGAAACAATAGATTAAATAAATAGGATAATTAATGAATGATATGAAAAAAATTAAAGATAATAATATCTAATTAGTTAATTAAGTATGAGTTGTAGAAGTTTTAGTAGAAAAAGTTAAACTAACCTAAAAAATTAAATATGATATAATATGTTTAGCTAAATATTAAACTAATAAGAACTAATAGCTTTCTTGAAACCAAGGATTAATATTTGGCTTTATTAAAAATCATAGACCAAAGTCATAGATTAGCCTAGGGTTTTAGCTAAATACTTTGAGAATTAGCATTTAAGGAAAAGCAAACTTATAAAACTTGTCGTACATGCCTCTATGTAACCTACTAAACCAACAATTAAAAAACCCTCACCTATATTCAATTGGACTCTTTAGACGTTTTTGAAATCATCAAAATTCATTTGGATTTTTATGGATTTATGGAGAAATTTTGAAAAAAGTTAGAAAAATTTGGCAACAATCTACTGGTTTGAAGTTCTTAAGGGAGATGACAACTTGACATTAAGCCACCATTACCATCAGAAGCTCTACTCCATGCAACCTTAACCGATAACACCCTCGCTATAGATGACTATTGTAGATTCAAATTTCATTTGAAAATTATGAAAAATTTATTCTTACATTATTTTAAGTATATTTTTAAGTAAAATTATTCTTTTTATAAACATCTTTCATTTTATATATTACCCTTAAGAAATGCGCATTTTCAAATCGAGTTTTGATTTGATTTTTAAAAGTACAAACGATATAATTTCTTTTTAAATTTTTTTTGTAAATACCTTATAACATATTGAAGTTTTCTATGTAAACTAACTTTTTATTTTATTGGAGTTAAATTTTAGTTTTTGAAAAATTGATTAAGTTGAAAATTCATTATTTTTCAAGATTTAAAATCTAAACACTTTTTGAGTGATTTAGAAGACATGTAGTAGGTTGAGATTTGATTTTAAGAAGAAATTAGGGGGATTTTATGAAAAGATGGGTTTTCGAAGCTAAACATAATAATTTCACTTATTTATATTGATTTTTATTAAGACTCATGAATTGATCATTTTAATTGAAAATCCTAAAAAAATTAATAGTAAATAAAGATAATTAACTGCTTAAAATCATGATTTTTTGCCTTAAAATCATGATTTTTCAATAAAAAATATGTATTTTAGTTGCATTAATTGAATAGTTGTATCTAACACCCTTTTTGGTTGAATTTCCAAGTTTTGCATGTCGATTTGGATGAGTGTCAGGTCATACAAGTTGATACTAGAGAAGTTCAAACTAGGATGGATTGGAAGAAAGTGAGGAAAAGTGTAAATTTGGAGTTTTTTGTGAAATGGAATAAAGTTAGTGTCTGTAGAAAGTTCTATAAAAGTTCTAAAGTAAGTTACTAGAAAGTAAAAGGTAATGTAAAAACTTCCTTGATTAAGTTAGTTATAAGTCATAGTGGTAGAAACTGTAGTAGAATGTTTCGTAGTATAAAATATTAACCTAAATCCATGTAGAAGGTTATGCAGAAGGTTTGTTTAGTAAAAAACCATGAGTTTAGACACTAGTAGAAGACTGTGCAGAAGGTTTTTTAGTAAAAAATCTAAGCAAAAACCTTAGTAGAAACATAAGTAAGAAATGCTATAAGCTTGAACACATAAATCTTATACACCTAGAAGGTCGAGTAGAAGATTCTAATACTTAAGGTAAAACAAATAATACTTGACTTTCATAACAAACACTTATAGTCAATACCAATAGAATAATAAGCTTAATCAAAATTACAATGATTAAAACACTGTTATTTCAATAAGTTATATAGAAATTGAAACATAATTTGTAACATAGGGATCATTGACAAAGGAAGAACCAATGATTCTTTACAATAAGGATTGCAAATCTAGGTAAGTAAGATTAATATTTAATAGCATTTTCGAGTACTATACAAAAGTACCTGTATGATAAGTCATTTGCACTTGTACAATAGTTGAAAGTACACATGTGATGTGTATGGTCTACTATGCAGTTTTATAACCATACTATATGTTGTGATTGTTCTGTAGTGCTTTGTTTTTTGATTTGAGTGTTGATATGCTAATTTACTATTCTAATAAATAAGAGTGTATTTTTACTAATAAGTGCATTAAGTCATGTATACAATATAATTTTAGTGAAGACTAGGTTGAACATATAGAGAATACTATAATGACTCTCAGTTATATTAGACCTATTACACTTAGTTTCTAGTTGGTAAATTTTTAGATTGAGTTGGGTCTTTAGAACTTAGAAGGATCCTGTGAAACTTGTAAGGCAAAGCATAATAATGGCATTAAGGTGTTGCTTGTGATCTAGTGATAAATAATCGATTACCGTTTAAAAAGAAAGTGGTTTTTCATTTACACATTGGTTAGCCAATTGAATTGACTTGGTATTTATATAAATTTATTTTAAACTTTATTTTTTAATTATCTACCTTTTATTATTCTACTAAGTAATATTAAAGTAAAAAATATAATATTGTTAGACTTGATTTGAATGATTGATCTGAATGTATGAGAGAGTTAAAGATTAAAAGGAGAATCAAATTAGATTAAGAGTCGAATCGAAGTTAAATTAAGATTAAACCAAATTGAATTATAAAAATTAATTCGAGTTTAATAATACTAAAAAAATACAGCAGAAAAGAGAATTGCATGTAATTCTATTTCTTTCTGCCCACGATTTATCCACACTTGAGTAAGAGGGTATTTAAGTCATTCTAACAAAGTCTCCTCCTTTTCGACCGGCCAAATCCCCGGCTCACGTACACGGACTTGTTTCGTCTGCTCATCCATCTACTCAACTGAAAACCATACTGGCCTGCAATGAAACAACTTATCCTTTCCGACTTCCAAATGGCATCTCATCTGTACTTGTCTTCTCTCTGTTCTCTCAATTCCACTGCCAAACCAGGTCTTTCACTTTCTCACTCTCCAATTTTTACAGAAGAGAAAAAGAAAAAAAGAAAAAGAAAAAGATGTATGTAGTATTAGACTATATCCCTTGATGTTTGCTTTCTTCATTTCTTTGCAGGAATATGTGTTGTGAACTCGATTACCAGAGATGGGTTTAGTTTCAGTCTCTCCAGTCATAATCCTAAACCCGTAAAGTTTCAATCTTTGCAAGTTAAGGTTAGAAACTAATACTTCACTTTGTATTTAAGAATTTTTTTTATTCATTATTATTTTTATGAATAATCGAACTTATCTTAACCATTATTTCTCATCAAAATGGATTGTCATGGATGTTACTTAATGATGATGGTTTTAGCTTACATCGTTTTGGGATTTGAATTTGTGTGCTTAAGTATAATATCTATCCTTTTACCTGCTTAAGCATCTAGATGGAGGTATTAGTATGGGTTTTAAGAGGGTTTGAGTAAGCAGAGCAAAATGGTGGTTTAGGACTATTCAATTGTAGCAACTACCTTTGCTTGGAGTCTCGACACACAGGCAAATGAGACGGGATGGGGCCTGCTTTTCCTATGTGTGTCCATTGATATAGGATGACCACCCTACTATTTTCCTGCTAAGGGAGTGTTGCATGGGCTGTCGATGAGTTTAT
This sequence comes from Lumnitzera racemosa, assembly GCA_024138005.1. Taxonomy (NCBI): domain Eukaryota; kingdom Viridiplantae; phylum Streptophyta; class Magnoliopsida; order Myrtales; family Combretaceae; genus Lumnitzera; species Lumnitzera racemosa. The sequence goes on along the minus strand of JAMXBC010000007.1, from coordinate 73,100,804 downwards.
GCGAGATGGTCTTGTTATCAGTGATCCAAGGCACTTGTTAATCATAGGCATACTCATTGAGCTCATGGAAAAATGTTGTTTTCCTTGTTAAATACAGCTAATTAGTGTCTTGGAGCACTCTATAACAAAACTGAATGTACAATTTCTAAATACTTTTCTTAGACACGCTCATGACAACTTGCATGAGATCTTTTAAGTGAATAACAATGTCTTTTAAGTGTACATATTATATGTGTCTAATGTCTTTTAAGTGGAAAATTATGATTGTATATATTATGTGTCCATTGTCCAATATGTTATTGTAGTTAATGTAGAAAAGCATGATTGATGAATTGGCAATCGTTGATGTATGTATCCTTTGTCGTGGCTTTTCATCTTCCAAAGCCAGATGTAGATCGTGTTGCATCAACAGGTTTCATATTGTTGGTTGCCATAATGCAGAAGTTTGCTATGTATGTGTGTATTGCATTCTGTGTTTGAAATGGATTACTTCCTACCACAAAGAAGAAAACATCTATGTTTGAAATTTCCAAAAAATACAAATTTCATATAGAAAGTGATTCGTTTGCCAGAGATGGCACTAATGGTGGATGATGGTGATGTTTTAAATAATTATATAAGGATTGGTAGAGTTAGGTGACCAACTATTTGTATCTTTAGCCATATTACTTTTACATCAGTGCTTCTAGGGAATCTTCATATAGAATTCAGAAAGTTGCAGTGTGATGCTATTGATATTCACCACCTCCAAGTAAGCGACTACTGATTGATTCATATTTCATTGAATGAACAATTTCTTGACCTTGAACCTATGACTGGCTTTAGAAATGTTGACATCTAGTATACTCAATGCGCTCTTCCCATGAAAATGATTGTACTACAAAAGTGCTTGAGCAATGGATGAGTTATTATGATTTTGTTTGGTTAATCTTTTTCTCATCTTTATAATGCCATTTTAACATCTATTCGAATTTTTGTCTTTGGCACGAATAAGACACCAAAATAATGGAAATACAATAACATTTATATGCCTATTCAAAAAATTAAATACATAATAGATCCCTATAAATTTGAATACACGAATCCTTTACTGTATTCGTTTTACAAAATGACCAATTTAAATATCTTTTTCCAATATATAAAATATATATTTTTAAAATTTTTCTTTAAAAAGTATATAAATTTTTAGTTCTCAATTCTCATATTCTAATACTACTTTCATCATACTTATAAAATAGAAACAGATAAAATAGCTTTTTAAATGATAAATTTTAAACAGAAATAGATTGGATATAAAATAGATACAAATAAGAAAAAGACGATCTAAACAGGACCTACAATTGCCAAAAGGCTAAACTGATCATAAAAAAATCAGAGGTACCTCTGGCATGGGGATTGTTGAAGTCGATCCATTTTTTTTTGTGTAAATCATTTTCTAGATTTCTTAATACAAATTTCTTAAGCATGAACTAGAATAGGTACAGTGTAGAGATGAAGTAAACAGTAATCTAGGGATTTATGAACTCCTCAGTTTATCATGTGAACTTTTGGCTGATGCGGTATGATATAATACGTAATAAGGTCATGGAAATAGGATTTTGGTAATTGCATGTGACTTTTGCATTCTCTTACATAATTGAAGTCATTACAGGACTTGGCTTCTTTTAGCATCCTATCCTTACCTTTGAATGCATATGCAAAGTCTACTTCCATGATGATGCCATCCTCAAATTCCACAGCTGAAACCAAATATCTATGAATTTATCAGTGTTTTCTAGCAACTAGGAGAAATGATCTTTCTTTCTATTTATTCTGCATATCAAGGTAAAAAATAATGATTGAGGGGTGGATATTTAATTTTCTCCATAATCAATTTTTACTCAGAGTTTGATTGTTGTCCTGATTTTACAGGCTGCCGATGATAAGCAAAGAGCCAAAACAAAGAGCATAGTTTGTGTTGATTGTGATGGAAATGGTATAACTTTCTTTTTTTTTTTTTTTTTTTTTTTTTCTGGTTTCTGCCGGCACAAACCCCCGCACCACTCCCCAACACCACACCACCCCACCCACTGTTTTTTTAAAGATGTCAAGCGATTTCCTTATCCTTTGCAAAGTTAAAGGCGAATGTGAATGCTTAAATGTCTGATCTAATTTTATCCAACTTTCATTCACATCATCATCAGGTGCTGTGCAGTGTTCTCAGTGCAAAGGCACTGGGGTTAACTCTGTTGACCACTTCAATGGGCGATTTCAAGCTGGTGCATTGTGTTGGCTTTGCAGGTCAGCTCTTTCCCTCCCTCTATCTCTCTCTCTCTCTCTGTATCTCTGACGCACACACACACACACATACAAAGACACACAAATGGAGTACATTACGTTACCTTCTATAAATTTCCATTTGAAAAGAAAGTTCTTTACTTTTTACTTTTATTTGTATTATGTGATGAGATGAGCACATACAATGATGGGGTTCCATGGCCTTCTTAATGCATGTTTTTAGAGGAATCAATGATGCATTATAAGTCACTGGAAGTTATTAATATTTACAGTCTAGGTTTCACAGAACATTGTAGAATGCCCTATTCTATGTTGAACATATTCTTATTTTGACGGATAACCATCGATTACGGGTGATGTTTGACATACTTGTGCTAGTTTTAATACACAAGGTATCGAAACAGGTGCCCACAGTTTGCAAGGCCATCTCTTTTTCTTAGATGCTGAAGTAGCCGGGGGTTTGTTGTGACTAATCATTGCAAACTGTAGATATGAAACTGAAGATTTTGATTGGGTACTAAAATGGAATGAGGCTTCGATGTTATTGTAACAGTGGTGCTGTAATATTGTATCTTGAGATGCAGTCTGACCATCATCACATGTTAATGAACAGATTATATAGATGAGAATCTCCTTGAGCCGGAGCTAGTATACATGTTATGATTTGCTGCCTCATGCTTGGTTGATTTGCGCATTCTCTAGTGCTGCTGCAGCACTCGAGTCTAAGACTTAGTTGGCTTGTGGGTTTTCTTAGTTTTCTTTATCTGAGTAGTGATTGACATACTTATTTTTTGGTGCAGGGGTAAGAAGGAGATTCTGTGCGGGAACTGCAATGGTGCTGGTTTTATCGGGGGATTCATGAGTACTTTTGATGACTAGAATTTCGCTCCAACAAATTCTTTTGAATGGTTTTGCACGACCCATCCTTTGATTGGTTCATGTTTTCCTTTGTGCTAAAGTCAGAACTCATGTCTTTTTTTTTTTAATTAAATTTTATGGTCTCATTTTAAAATTTTTTCTTCTGCGCCCCCGGTTTTAAAATCTGTGTGCTTGATCATTGGGTCCAAGTTTGAATAATATTTTTACGTAAAGTGGTAGATAATATGAAAATGTTGGTTCGATGAGGATCATCTCCATTACGTCACACGTCCACAAGAAACCCTAACATCATGTTTGAAAGGAAAGAGCTGGAGAGAGAATTTTTCTTCCCTTTATTTAGAAAAATATGGAGAAGGACAGCGAATCACTTAATGAAGGAAAAATTTCCAACGGACCTATGAAAATTAATAATCATTCCTCCATATGGAAGATAATTCTGTAAAATGTCTTAAATAATATGGTTGTCCATCAAATCTAATCGAGTTGGACTAAAATTTGAATTGAATTAGATTGAACTATCAAATGCTGTTTTTTTATATTTCGGTTCAATTCAGAAGAGGTTTAAATAGTATACGATTCGGTTTATGAGTTCGAGCTGAATTGAATTGCTTAAATTCATATCAAATTGTTTCGTATTTAAAAATAAAAAATAAATAATATTTTTTACTTTCTAATCATATTAATAATTTATTTTAATTTTATTTATATATTTTTATTGTCTCTCTTTTTACATTCTACTTCTATTGTCAATGCATTCTCTTTCATTCTCATTTTTCATTTCTCAAACAAATGTTTATGTTTTATAAGATGTCATATTACTGTAATATAATATTATAATATAATATTATGTGGTTTTAACTATTTATTATATGTGACATAATACTCCTCATTTTAAATATTAATATTTGATTGAAAGTTTTAATAACTATTTATATTATTAAATATAAGGAAATGCTTCTAAAAACGATTCGCATTAAATCGAATCAAATTCACCAGCATTTGAAGTGATTTGGTATTGAACTTGATTTGGTTTAGAACTTCAAACTTAAAAAGTGGTTCGGTTAATTAAGGATTTGAATCAAATAGAATTATGAACATCTCTATTAAAAGACTATAAAAAAATTAATTTTAAATTTCAAGTTGGTTTTTTCTTTTTTTTTTCTTAATTGGGGATATTTACCAAGTTCCAAAAAAAAAAAAAAAAAAAATCTGATTGCTTTGGAAAAAAAAAAAAGGAAATATCTGATTGGCTTTTGTTCCATAATCATTTATTTCGATCCCTTCTTCATCAAAATAAGCAATTTTAATTTTGCTTTCTTCCCTCTCACTTTTTTTGCCTTACCTTTTGTCATTCGATTTTATTTCCACGGGTGAGAGATCAAACTCCTACATTTTTAAAAACTATTCTATAAAAAATATTTGGATTAAAGTAATTTGACAAATATCATTTTCGAATCGCATACAGAAAATACGATTTTACTTTTTATGAAAATTTATACTTGCAACATGCGATTTTTAAAATCTGATATTTATTAAAAAAAAAAAAAGTATGAAGATGCAACTTTTGAAACCACAAGTGAGGCATGACATTTCAAAATCACATCGAATTTTATATAAATTTAGCGTTTAAAAATGTGATTTTAGATTGGAGTTTGAAAAATTTATTTTATCATGAGCATTCTTTAAAAGATAATTCTTGAAAGTGGACATCATTACTGGTTTTCTCATATTTCGTTTATAACAAATGATCAAAACGGTTCTCATGAGCACTTTCCACACAGAGAACCAACCAAGTTTCAATCTTGGGCTCAACATTCAATATGGCTATGTTCCCTGTACACAGGACAACGCGGACGTGCCGTCAAGATTATATGGGGAGGGGATCAGCTTCGGAGCCACCGTTGCATAAATTCAATAGTCAATAGGTTATCAAACATACACCTGTTAGGCAATTTGCCACCAATTCTAAAATGTTTAGGCAATCCGGGCATCTTTTTTAGTTAATTTAGCTGTACATGTTTTTGTCACCAATACTAAAATGTACTAAGAAAGATGAAGTCGCGCCAGGTAGGGGTCGAACCTACGACTTTCTGCTTAGGAAACAGACGCTCTATCCACTGAGCTACAGGCGCTATTATTTTGCATATTATTTTCTCTAAATATTATCTCATGACACTGTATCCCATCCTCTTATGCCAAAAAAGGTATTTATAAAGTCTGAAGTAGGTCCTACTTTATCCATAGCGAGTATACAACCCAATGCCATAAATGGCTCTTTTAGATAAAAGGATCTAGCTATTAAAAGAAGGCTATAGCTATAGCTCTTCATTTCCATCCATTATTTTATAATAGCAAAATGTACAATAATCATTATAGGATAGGGCTAACAATATACACTGCTCCCACTAAAATACATCGAATAAATTAGGAGTGGTGGTCTCAGGCAAATTTTTCGCCCACTTAAGGTTTTGCCTTACCAATAGATACTGTTATTATATGTCCGATTGCAAATTTAAGATTTGCTTCTGTACAAGGACAGCAGCATATGCTTCTATTTACATAAATTAAATTTTCATATGGGAATGAATCGAAACATTGAAATTCAACGAGATGGGAGTCCGCGACCTTTCTTCACATCATGATAATATTAGGCGAAGAAGGTCACCCGAATGCTTGAACGACTTCTCTGTTTCTCCCAGGCAGTGATTTTTTTCCTCTCTAGTCCAGCCCTGTACATGGCAGTAGAATACGTTTTTAGTTATACAAATGTACCGAACGATGTAAGAATTTGGAAAGACTGCTTGCACTAGACCAAGTTCACACTTATACTTGGCAAATTCCAAATTTTCCATTGGCTATGTCTTTCAATGTTATGCCCTCCGGGGGGGAAACTAATTGTTTTACAGGAATATAATATAATATAATATAATATAATATAATATAATTTAATATATTAGACTAATGAAAAACTGAAGGCGGACTTTTGTGGATGATTTTGAAGAAAATAAGTGAATTTAGTGCCAAGATATGTCGTTTGTCACTCAATAAAAGCAAATTCCGTTGGGATTATAAGGGTGGAGAGAGTTCGTACTTCTGCAATTTTATTCAGCTTCTCCCTCACATTCTGCAGAAGTTGGGGAAGTTCACCATCCCATTTGTAAAACTCCAACTCCTTGTTGTTAAGAATTCTTGAAGCAACCTGAAACAAGGAGAGAAATGTATTGATCATCTATCTACAAGATCGACACAAATAGCACAATTATCTGTATTGCAAGCTGATATGAATTGATGAGCAAAATAACTCTGGAATTTGGCCTTTACAGTTACATGGTTGCATGTGGATGGTGAAGATGCAGAAATACTAACAAGGAAATATAAGAAATGGTATTTTTCTATCCCTATAATCGTTATGTATAAAGGCCATTTAAGATGACCTTCATTTTTGCTTTTCTTAATCATATGGGCGTTATCACGTGATTGGAGAGAATAGGACCGAAACACCTTTTGGGGATAGGAAAAACTTTGTTTGAATACAATTTAATGTATTGTGGTCATATTTCTTGTATGTTTGAATAACTGCCAATAAGTTATGGCTCAGGCGATTGGCAAGTCGAACAAGTTATGCAATTCATCCAAGAGAAACCCTTTAAACTATTTTAAACATGTTAACGTTATAATGTTATTATGCCCCCTTCCCCTGCATAATTTTCACAGTAAACCACTTATATCATTAAATCAAAACAAAATTTTGATTCGTTTCGCCCATCTTTCATCAAATTTCTGACCATAGACAGGGTTAGATTAGATATTTGGATTAAATCGAGATTCAAATCTAAAAATCATAATCACTACCTTCTTCCCGATCATCCTACCACCAGCACTGTGGGCAAAGTAAATGTTGTAGAAGTGGCAGATGAATGCTTGAGGATCTTTCTCTGACAATTCTTCAAGATATGCTGCATAGGTGAGACCGGCTGTAGAAGGCTCAGGAATATCATACCCTGTCTCCTTGAACCATTCCAGATCTCTAGCCAATTTCTCTGATCTTTCCAAACCAGTATTTCGAAACTCGGCATCTAAATGAACATCAAAGCAAAAAGTCAAAAACCGGCCAAAATGAACAAACTCAGATACTGAGACGGAATATACAAAGTTTAAATGGTTCCGCAACCAACCCTCGATTTCACAATCCCTAATTTCCTCTTAACACCCATAAAAACCACATGATCAGTACAGTGATCACTCAAGAAATTGAAAAAAGAAGGACGAAAGGACTCACAGTAAGGCCAAACAGCCTTCTGAACAATATCTTCAAGTGAATCATAGACCCTTTTGCTATTCACAAGGAACTTTATATAACCATCAAGTGTTGGCTCCCATTTAGACACTGATCTCTCTTCGGGACCCTTAACTTGTTTCTCTCCCTCCCTTGCTTGTTCCTTTGTGTGCAGTTTCATTGCAACATACCTCATTTCCTCAACAAACCTCTTTGGCTCATCACTCACCGATGATGCAACCATAACACCACCACCATTCGTCGGCATATTTTTGTGAGAAAAGTGTGTGTAACAAGGCTTTTCCGATTGTGAAAGAAGGGAAATATTGTAGAGAGGTGTTTGTGTGAAAAAATGGTGTTTGCTTAAAAGGAGTTTGGTGAGAATATTTTCCGTGACGTGAACGAAATTTCCACCATGGTACCATATATTTAATGCCAAAAAAAAAAAAAAAACTAGAGAAAAGTTATGAAGTTGTGAGAAAATGGAGAAATTAATAAGGATTCGTGTCAGCAAGTTGGATTCATATTTCATATGTAAAATTAAATGGAAATTGTAAATAATTAATTTATGTTATCACTATATTTATTCTTATTATAATTATGCCTTTAATATATGGCACTGAATTCGTGTTTTTATTTCTATATCCACGTCAAGTTTTGTATTTATGTTATTGTATTGAGTTGGAAACAGCACTAAAGACCATAAAATTGGATGTCTTGAAGTGAAGAGTCCCGTAAGCTTGACTACAAATAAATTGAAGTTTAATATTTTAATACCAAATGATCGATTTATTTCATTTTTAAGTTGGTTATGGTATGGAAGGAGGGTGCATAAAATAAGACATAATGATTGTTGAAGATGGTGTATTTCTTGCTATCGTACACGAATATTTTGAGTAATGGGGGATTATTAATTCAATTGGATCGGCAATAGGCATGGTGACCATTGAAGGTTTAACGTAGGGATGAGAAAGTAATTTTATCGTATTTAAATTTAGCTTATTTTAAACTTAATTTAGCTTGAGCTTAACTTATAAATAAACCAAACTTGAACTCGAGTTTAAAATGAATCAAGCTCGAGATTATATTTAAACTCGTAAGTCATCTCGTAAGTAAATTTATTTATATTGCTAATGGCTCATCAGTAGCTTGGGAATAGGCTCATAAGCCAATATATTGAATTAAAATCATATTACATGAAAAATATAATGTAAAAAAATAAGAATAAGAATAATATAATTATAAAAATTATAAATAACATATACTTTAAAAATGTTGAATTAATTTTCAACTTTAACTTAATCTCAAGCTTAGGTTTGGGCTACTTTAGATTGTATCTAAATGAGCTTCAACTCATACTCCTTTAAGCAAAAGAGTTCTGCCTTGTATTTAGACTCTATTTAAACAGGTCGAGTTTAAGCTTCAGATTTTTTAATAAGCTTGAACTTGAGTTCGTAATTTTTGGGCTCGGTAAAAGCTTAACTTAGCTTAAACTCAATAATTTTTTAATGAGTTGAACCTAATTCTTCAAAAACTTTGTTTAGCTTGGTTCATTAATGAGAAGATAGGAAAAATTTATAAGTTTCATAGACTGCTTTATACCTTGTTGATTTTATCAATTACAGGTTTTAGAGTGATTTCTAGCATGCTACATAGTAGAATTTCATTCTAAAATTTAGAAACTGATACTTTACGGAAAATGGTATGGATAGTAACTTACATCGCATGTAATCTTTAGCCATATAACCTCTATATACATCTAATATTATTTTGTCGTAAGCTTCCATGGGCCTGTTCGGGTAAAAGGCAAAACAAAATCAATTACTAGCCATATGTTGATTAAAATTTTCATCGTTTGGAAAAGGATTGTAATTGGTTTAACAGTTATTGATAACATACAAAATTTGATTTATAGTACATTTATATTTAAATTATTAAATCCATTTTAAAGAAACTGTTATTAATATATTAATAATATACATTTATAATTCCTTTTATATAGTGTAAATACTATCATGTAATTTTACATATTATGTCAAGTTCCCTTAGTTTCCATCCATTAGGTTAAGAGGTGTTGATAGCAAGGTAAGCAAGGTGTAGAAGGAAGCGAATGAAGTTTTTTTTTTTTTTTTTTTTCCTTTTTAACATACTGAAAGCAGATTATTGATACAAGTATTTATAGTAGTAAGTTGGTTGCTTGATTGATCTAACTAATTAACCACTATCAGGATTGTTGTTGGTGAACCGACTTAACAACCAATAACTACTGCAACAATCATAACGGCATCTAAACAACTAAACAACTAGCTAACTAATAAATAAAAGAATCTGAAGTTGAAGAAACTGATGATAGTTAACATGCCCCCTACAAGTTAGAGCTGGTAAGATCTAAGAACTTGGAGTGAAAAACTTGTAATTGAGAATCACCAAGGGGTTTGGTTAGGACATCTGCAAGTTGCTGCTGAGAAGCTATATGATGACCACGCAGAAGTCCAGAGGAAATGTGATGGCGAACAAAGTGAACATCTACATTGATATGCTTTGTTTGAGCTTGCAAACAAGGATTAGATGCCACTAATAATGCAGGTTTGTTGGCATAGAATAAGGAAATAGGAAGTTGAAGCTCAATATGTAAATCATGAAGTATATAAACAGTCTACAGAACTTCCTTGGCGGTAGTTGCTAAAGCCTTATATTCAGCTTTTGTAGAAGAAGTAGCCACTGTAGGTTGTTTTTTTGTCTTCTAAGAAATTAGTGTAGTCCCAAGTTTAAGACAATATCTAGTAATAGAATGACGATCTAGCAAATTAGCAACCCAATTAGAATTAGAAAAAGCAGATAAGTTTGATGTGTAAAACAAACCTAAACTAATAGTTCCTTTTAAGTACTTAAGAATATGAAAAAAAGCATCTAAATGGGTTGTTTGTGGCTTTGACATAAACTGACTAAGAGAGTGTACAGCATAACTGATATTGGGGCGAGTTAAATTGATGTAAGAGAGACGTCTTAGCAACCTTCGAAAATAAGTTGGATCAGGAAGTAACTTTCTAGCACAATTGTCGAGCTTAAGCCCACTTGGAAAAGGAACTTTCACCGGCTTTGCTGTAGTGAGACCAGTATCAACTAGAACATCCATGATAAACTTCTGTTAACTAAGTAAACAACCATCAGAAGTACGACACAATTCTAACCCAAGAAAATAACGAGCTTGTCTAAGATCTTTTATCGTAAATGCATCATTTAGCTTTTATTTGATTTCAAAAATAAAAGAAGCATCGGAACCAATCAAAACCATATCATCCACACAGAGTAATATCATAACAAAGCCACCAGAAGAACTGTGAGTAAACAAAGAATGATCGTGCTTAGATTGTTGAAATCCTTGTGCAACCAAAAACCGAGAGGTCTCAATATTCCATTGCTTGGAAGCTTGCTCAAGTCCATACAATGATCGTTTAAGATGGCAAACTTGATTTGGTTGAGCCTTAAAATAACCTTCAGGCGGCAACATATATATTTCCACATCAAGATGTCTATGTAAGAAAGAATTATTGACATCATTTTGATGAATGGGCTAAGAATAAGAAATGGCAACAGTAAGTAATATTCTCACCGTATTCATTTTAGCAATAGGTGAAAAGGTATCATTATAATCTTCACTCTTAACCCGAGTATAACCTTTGGCTACTAACCTTTCTTTATAGCGCTCTACACTTCCATTTGGTCTTTATTTGATTTTATAAACCCATTGACACCCCACTGCTTTCTTACCATTAGGTAGGGAAGTTAGCTCCCAGGTCTCATTACTTTCAAGAGCACTTAACTCCTTATTCATAGCTTCTAACCACTTTGGATGTTTAATAGCTTGTGAGTAACTACGGGGCTTATGAACTGTCGATACATGTGCAAGATATACAACATATTCTGAAGGAAAGTATTTGTATATGACTGGATCAAACAAAGGATATTTAACTATATGAGCAGAGGAGGTAATAGTATCAGACCTAGTAAAGATTGTACTAACAAAATCATTAAGCCATGCTAGAGGCTTCTTACTCGATCAGACTTTCGAATTGGAACAGCTATGTGTTTAGGCAAAGGTGTAGGAGGAGATTGTGTTTCAAGCTCAGGAGATAGTATTTCAGGTTGGGGTTGAACAGATGGAGGAAGATCAAAGGAGATTGAAGGAAGCAATGAAGAAGATGGAATACTTGAATTCCCTGCATCAAGTGAAGATGTGTTTCGAAATTGAAATATATTCTCAAAGAATTTAACATCTCTACTATAGAGTAATTGCTTTGAGTATAAATCATAAACTTTATACCCCTTGCAACCAGTTGCATATCCAAGAAACACACATTTGACTCCCCTAGCATCAAACTTGTCTCTATGAGATCCAAACTTTGCAATATAACATAAACATCCAATAGTTTTAGGTCTGCCATAATCAGGAGTTTTGTGAAATAACACCTCAAAGGGACTTCACCAAAAAAGAGCAACAACTGGCATAAGATTTATAAGATGTGTTGCAGTAAGTACGCACTCTCCCTAAAATCGTTTTGGTAATCCAGCATGAATCTTAATTACTCTTGAAGTGTCCAAAAGATGACGATGTTTTCTCTCTACTTGCCCATTTTTTCTGTGGAGTATAAGGAAGACTCTTTTGATGTAAGATACCAAGATTGTGAAACAATTCTTAACAATGGTGAGAAATGAATTCTCCTCCATTGTCAGTTCTAACTATTTTTGGAGAGCAAGAAAACTGATTGTTCACATATTTAAAGAAATGTGTCAAGATATTATGTGTTTGACTCTTATGTTGCATTAAGAAAGTCCAAGTAGACTTGGTACAATCATTGACAACAGTAAGGAATTATTGTGCTCCTATTAAGGAAGGTGTATGATACGGACCCCAGCAATCAATATGAAGCAAATCAAATGCATTAGAAGCAACACTTTTGTTATCAAGAAAGGGTAAATGATGAAATTTAGATTCTTGATAGGTGTTACAAATGAATTTTGAAAAATCAAAATTCTTACACGACTCCAAATGTCATAGCTTGGAAACTGAAGTGTGCCTTAATCTATTATGAAGAGTCATGAGTTCATCTTTGTTCAAAGAATTAACAAGAAAAGACCTTAAACTATTGTTTGTGTTTTCAGGAATAGAGGAAGTAAACATTGACATTGACTTAATGTTCAGAAGATACAATCCTTCCTGAGCTTTAGCCGTTGCAACAATTTGGTTAGAAATCTGGTCTTGGAATATACATGAAGAAGAATCAAAAATCAATTTTAAAGGTTGTTGTAAAGTGAGCTTATGAAATGATATAAGACTATGTGTGAATTTAGGCATAAACAACATGTTGTGTAAAGTAAAGTGAGAATTAATACGAACTGAACCAAGTTGGTTTATGCAGTGAATATTGCCATCTGGTAATTTGATAGGTATGAGTTTATGTATGGTTATAACACTGTATAGAAGATGAAAAAAAGGTGTCATATGGTTTGTTGATCTAGTGTCAACAATCTATATAGCAGGGTTGTTACTCACTACTGTTAAAGTAGTAGAAGAAAAAGGATTCATACTAGCACAGTTTACTACATTTGACACCAAGGCCATTGCATCACATTCTCTTTGCTTCATGAACTTCATCATCTCATGACATAGCTCTTGTACAAACTGCTTATCAAACGATTTGTAAGCAACAACAGGAGCACAAACAACAACTTCATCAAACGGAGTATCCAAGGAACTATTACTACTCGTTTGTCTGCTACACATCGATACTGAACTCACAAACTTTCCCTTTGCAAAAATTTTCCTTCCTTTATACCAATCGAGATAACCTATCAGTTGAAAGCAAGCATCAACAAGATGACCTTCTGCCTTACAATGTTTACACACTAATCCTTTTTTGAAATTCTTTCGTTCAAATGAACCCCCTATTATAGAATTAAACGCTATCATTTCTACATTTTCTATAATAGAACTAGAAACTTGTCTTTGCTTTTCTACTTGTTGAACCAAGTAATACGCTTTATTAATTGAGGGTAAGGGTTCCATTGACAGCACTTGATTGTGTAGTGACTCATAAGCCTCAGATAAACCCATTAGAAACTGCATCAACTTCATATGTGAATCATACTTGACAATTCTTTCCTTAAACGCACACGTACAGTACTCCATTCGCCTACAGTCACAACGAGGAAAACTATATAGCTCATGAAGTTCATCCTAGCACTTTTACAATTTATTATAATAGACAGTAATTGTTTGATTTCCTTGTCTAACATTACTTATTTCATGTTGAAGTTGGAAAACTAATGGTCTACTAGCTACACCATACTGTTCTTTGACTTCTCTCCATAATTGATAAGCAGATTGAGTATACAAAAAATTTTGTGTGAATTTAGTGAGCATAGAATTCAATAACTAGAACCTGACCATATAATCAGCTCTAATCCATTTACTAAGGTCATTTGAATCATCCATAGGTCTTTCTATGGAACCGTCTATTAAATCGGTTTTCAACTTAGCTCCTAAACCTAGTTTCATAGATCTACTCCATGGAAGGTAATTACTGCCATTAAAATTGATGTTTCCTATCATCATTCCAGGATTGTTCAAACTGGATAGATAATACGGATCGTTGTTTGCTCGTTCAGTATTATTCATGTTGATCAACAAAATTACTTTGATCAAGTTGAAAAACTAGAAGTTTAATGAAAGCTCGATTATTAGGAAATCTGCTAGATCTTCATGTCTCTGATACCATGTCAAGTTCCCTCAGTTTTTGTCCATTAGGTTGAGAGGTATCGATAGCAGGGTGAGCAAGGTGTAGAAGGAAGCGAATGAATGTTTTTTTTTTTTTTTTAACATACTGAAAGCAACTTATTGATATAAGTATTTATAGCAGTAACTTGTGTTGCCTAATTGATCTAACTAACTAACCACTATTAAGATTGCCGTTAGCTAACTGACTTAACAACCAATAACTATTGCAACAATCATAACAGCATCCAAACAACTAAACAATTAGCTAACTAATAAATAAAAGAATCTGAAACTAAAGAAACCGATGGTAGTTAACATATTACATGTCCTAATTTCGTAAGATCTTTCGACATCACGAAATGCCATCTTACTTAGAAAGACCATCGTTGAAATGTTCAGCAATATGCCAAGAATGGTTATGCAATTGCTCCATAAGTACCAACCTTTCAATAAGGTACATGTTCCTGGGGTAAAAAAACACCAATGGTGCAGTTGATAAAATTTTTTCAAATATCGTATATTAGTGCATGTGCTCTGAAATAAAGTAAGCCAATTACATTGTTCAATATTAAATGTAAATAATGATAGAACTCCGTGCATTTGTTTTATGATAAACTACCCTGTTTTTAACTTATTCCCTTTCTCTCATTTTATTTGTAAAAAATCTACACGATATATCATAATATGGAGTTCCAATGACATGTTTTGTTTATAAGAAATGCGACATAATTAGTCACAGTCAATATCTCATGAACGACGCGAGCAAACATGGAGTCAGGCATCCATTTTGCTATTGAGCACTATCATAAGCCATGCCATTCCCTATGTACGTTCTACTATATTCAATTGTTTCATTCTACGTCTTTTTTGGTCTCTCTTGCCTTTTGTGTTATGTAATGACACTTTTGATATTTAAGAATAATTTGAAATGGAATAAATTAGAATGGATTTAATTGCAATAGAATGGAATGAATATTAGAATCTTATATCATTTTTTATATTTGAAAATATCTATCGAATGGAATTGAAGATAATATTTGTATAAAAAAGCATTTAATTATTAGACATTATAGCTATGTTAAGGGTTGAATAATTAATGATGATTAATGAGGATGGAATGAAATCACCATCTCTCTCTTAAAAATGAAATAAAATTTTTTCTTAAAACCGAAATTATTGATTTCAAGAAATCATGATCACGACTTCTAAGAGCCCTGCCAAAAGTGACCTAAGTCCATGCTAAAAGTAAGTTAAGTAGTTGCTAAAGTATTGTGATGTCTAATTAATGCTTATAGTCATGTTGGAAAGTGGAAGTGGAAATTTATAGCAACGGAAAATTATGGAATGCAAGGATATTTATTGGAAAGATTATTTTAGACAAAAGAATTAGATTAATAATACCAAGAAATTGCTATAAACAAAATAAAACTTTTTCTCTATGACAAGAAATGATAACCTCGAAATGATATGCCCAGTATTTTTACGCCACTAGATTGAATTTGTTATGGGATCACACTATAACGCGTTTCTTAAAATATTGCGACCACCAAGGTTTTGAAGGAGTCAGAGCTGGGAGGGGTTTAATGGAATCATAACTTTAAAAGGAAAGAAAAGGCATTATACTAATTTCTTATAAAACAGTTTTCAATATCTCAATGTCTCATCATTATCAATTGATTAAAGTCTCATAATAAAAAACCTAAAATTCTAGAAAACTAAAAGTTTTAATATTAATCTAACAAAATCTTAGTTGTAAGAAAGTAAATCTAGTGAAATCCTAAAAGAATAAACAAGCCTAGATAATAATAAAATCATGTTTAATCTAAATAATGTAAAATAAAATAATATCTACATAATAAACTTATCAGCTTTCTTCGTCTGCATCATTCTCCCTCTTTTAAGAAGATTCATTCCCTAATCTCTTAAATTTCCTCTAAATGCTCTCCAATTAAATTACAATATGCAAAAATAAAAATGGGAAAGGAAAAATGAAAAGGAAAAAGAGATGAAAGAACCTAGGTGTGCACAGGATAGGGATTCTGATAGACGGCCTTTGGTGTCCATTGGTGTCGATGGAGCTGTCAAATTAGTCTATTAGTTGGAGCTCCTCTTAGGGTATGTTTACAAGTATCTTTTTTCTTAAGCAGCTCTATTTTATAAAGAAGTATTTCATTGAAGTTTCTTATTAATCTTTTTAATCTTTTACTAATTCCATATTATTATTATTTTTTAAATTGGCACATAAAATATTTATTTTAAATTGATATAAATAATTATTTTATTATTATCATATATTATTATTGCATTTTACTAGAAAAATAAAAGAAATCAATGCTCTCAAATGGACAAATTATAGCCATGCCTTTACGGTCTCACATTTTGTCAAACCAAGACGAGACGCTCTTCCAACCACCTAAGTGCATTTAAGCATCGTTTGGTGCATCACTATTATAAACAAATGTGAGATGTTTGATATTGGAGTTTAGTATCAAGCTAACTCGCTTTTAATTTTCACATGAAAATTAATAAAAGTTGTATAATTTTATAAAATCAACTTAAAGCGAGTAAAAATAAAAAAGTATATTGAATCATGAAAGTAATATAGTTAGTGAGTCAAGGTTATACTTCATAAAAAATTGAATGCTAGCTTCCAATTAAAATAAATTGAACTGTCTAAAACTAAGCAACTCAATAAAAAGATTTAATTTTTATTTTCTCAAAACCAAAATAACCTGATTTAATTAAATGGGATTTCTAACATCTAAACTTAATTTTATTAAGAACCAATTGATTAAAATATTAATTGGTGCAAAGTACACTTTTATTTATATCATATTTACATATGCTAAGCAATTTATTTCTTAACCTCTAATCGAATTAAAGCTTTACCCCTAATCCGAATTAGGGTTCATATAAAATGCGACTAGAAATGATTTCTCCAAACAAAATCCTATCCTAACATGTAATCCATAATACTTCAAAATACATGCTCGGTAAAATCGGAATCAACAATTCAACTACAAACATATAAACTAATAACATACAACACTAACTAAATACTCTGACACAAACGAATTCATGATATTGATAAACCTTGACGAGCATTAGTTTTAACTACATCCATAACACGGAATGAAGAAATAAAGCAGAAAAATCTTGTTTTGGAGATCCTGCATCCCAATCCATGTACAAATGAAATTACCCACTTACTCCCGGGGCTAGAGTCCTCAAGAAAAGCTAAGAAAAACTACGATGCTAAGAAAATAAAACCCCCCCAGAACAATTACTAAGCTCCTATAAGTTTCAACTAAGCTACTGTATGTTTCTCGACTGAGTGCCCCCTGAGGACCGCTTTCTCCTGTTCTGCGTGCCGCTCGAAAGGTCGAAGAATAAGCTCCAAGCGTTGATTTCATTTGGGAGAAAGAATCGGTAGATGGACTTCCACGTGTCAGCTCCTTGGCGGTAGAATAAAAATGAAAATTCCCTCGTCTCTCTGGTTTTGGGGAAGGAAGATGCCGAGTGAAGAATAAGCAATTGGGAGAATGTGCTTCTTCCTGCATCTATTGAAATTAGAAAGTGTGGGCGCTGATTGGATGGATTTGGCTTATGGTGAGGCTTCCCATGTAATGTCTTAGTCCTCATGTGCCATTTGCATGTTTGAACTGTGTTGCAAGTTATAAAGCTTCTAGACGGGGTCATCGAAAATGGAAATTAAATTCCATTTGTTTTTGGACCCGTGAGCTCGGTCCCAACTCCCCCTTTTTAAATATTTTTGCACTTGTGTGTATATCTTTCGGTTTAGCCTATTTTTCCTATTATAAGTAAAAACAGACAAATATTAGAAATGGTAGTTTATCAAAATAAAATCATGTAAGCACGATGATAGTCATTTACATCATCATTTTGACCATTCTTAATATTTTATTGTATTGATCCAGTTAATGTGTAATTCATTACTTTTATGATAATATATTAATGAAAGCACTATAAACTATACAAAATATATAGGATTTTAGTATAAGAAAAGTGTATAAAATATACACTTATCATAAGCACCTCTTATAACTATACTCTTATTTGTGACACTTATTCTACGTTATCAATGTTGCGAGTGATGGTTGCTTAGTAGTCAAAATCCCCAAATATCTAAAATTTAATAGTACCAAATTGGATGACCTCTCATGAAATTAGTTAAGGGTTTTTGTAGATGGATACTCCAGGTTTGACTTTTGGAATTAGGGTTGTAAATCGGTTGCGCTCTTTATCAGCTACTTAAGTTTGGCTTACTTTAATTTTGGTTTGACTTAAGCTCTATTTATAGACAAGTTGAGCTGGAGCTTAAAATAGAGCTTGTTTATATAAATGAACTAAGTTTGAGCTCATATTTAGGCTTATAATCGGCTTGTTTATATTATTTACGAGCCAACTTGTGAATTGAGCTTGAGTTTCAAATTTCTTAACAAGGTTTAACTCAAGCTTATAATTTTTAGGCTTAGTAAAGACTCTACTAGACTTGAGCTCAATAATTTTTAAATGAGTCAAGTCTAAACCTTCAAAAGCTTAGCTTAATCCAACTCATTTACAGCCTTATAAATTCAACCAATTTTCACTTAAACAATGTTAAATCCTAGAGGGAGGGGTTTACAAGTATGATTTTTCGAGATATAATATATGATTTTGATGCATTTTTTGTTTTTTTTGTATATAAGTATGCTCCCTTGTTTCTTCAATTGTAAGCATACTCCATTTTAAAATTAGTAATTACTTTTAAGTTAGTATAGTATGTGAGTAAATTGAAAAAAAGAAAAGAAAAGAATGAATCTATTTCTCCTTGTTGTGGGTTAAGGTTTGATCTAGATTTTGTTTCCCTTTTTGGCCAACTTTTAATGATTCTTGACTTAATTTGAAAACATGATCTTGTTTTTTTGACAATATATTAACCTTGTTTAAGTGCTATGAAAATAAAAAAAAGGCAATAAAATGGAATTATAATGGAACATTCCCTTAATTGGAGCTACATATGTAGCTTGCGTAAGGAAAGAGTTGACCCATGAGTAGGGATGTTACTAGGTGGGTTATTATAAGGTTTTCGACTCGTCCAAACCATTAAAAACCCTATAATGTTTTAGGGTGGGTTTTAGAATTAATTTTTAAACTGTAAAGGTTGTGGGTTGGATTTTGGAATTTAAGAAAAATCCGATGGAAATATTGAACCTATTTTAAAATAATATATATATATATATATATACAAGAGCTTTTAATCTTATCCTTAAAACCCATATTAATCGACTATATTTGTTTATATATGTAAATTATGTAATGTATCTAGATTGATGTATCACTATTTTTACTTAATTCAATAAATTAGAAATGACAACTATTAGTCTTAGTTAAAAATAGATAGATATTTTTTTCATCTATAATTTATGTTCTTTTATATTTTTCTCAAAAATAAAAAAAATCTCGAGAAGAAGCGGGGAAATTCCACATATTAGAATTAAATTTGGCAATTAATAGATTGAGATCATCCACTAATATTACGGGTTTTGTCGAGTCGGGTTTTAACTAAGTTTTCCAAAATCCTATAGAGATGGGTTATGAAAATATGGTGAAAACCTTATAGGGTTTTGGGAAGTGTTATAGGGTATCGAATTGAGTTTAGGTTTTACAAAACCCATTTTGACCCTTTTCCTATAGCATCCCTACTCATGAGTTGGGAAGTGGCACAAGTGCATGGAACACATATGAACTTAGGTCCTCTTTAAAGGAAGTCCAACCTCTTTGCCGCTATGTGTGGCAATTTCCTCATCTTTTATTGGACACCATGTTTATTTAAGCTTTCTAAGAGTTTGGGTTGTTTTTCCTCTCTCAAAAATCACTTGTGGCCCGATAGTTGACTTATGCCCAATGGTCCCATAAAGATTGATTCACCACCATGTATAATCAGTAAGTCTAGTACTCTTATACGAAAATATGTATGCAGAATGAAGTTTGTTTATAGGGATTTTTTGAGCATTGATTCTTCTTGGTTTTATTTACACTAAGATTGATTTTCATTTAAAACAATTGATTTAAGGCCAATTGAAACACCA
Source organism: Lumnitzera racemosa (assembly GCA_024138005.1). Lineage (NCBI taxonomy): Eukaryota > Viridiplantae > Streptophyta > Magnoliopsida > Myrtales > Combretaceae > Lumnitzera > Lumnitzera racemosa. The sequence goes on along the minus strand of JAMXBC010000007.1, from coordinate 73,080,502 downwards.
TTTGAATAGAAATTTGCTTATGTTGATATTATTACTTTTAAAAACAAGAAAGTTGTATTAGGCCTAAAAATTTATTTCTTTGAAAAACAAGTGACCTTTATCTAAAGTCTCATAACCTACTAAATCACTTAAGTATGTTTCGACTTTTAAAATTGTTTTTGACCTTGAAATATTATTTTCCACCTCAAAAGTATTTTTTTTTATCTTCAAAATGAATGCTTCTCCCTGCTTTTTGCAATTTTTCAATTTTCTAGCTTTTTGTTTTTGCTTATCTTTCTATTTTTTTTCACTTTTTTTTTATTCACTACAAGAATTTTGTCCTTTACAAATGTAGCTAATTTTGGTATGTATTAGCCTCATTTATTAAACATTGCATAAAATACAATATTGGATACATTTGTAGTCAAGAATGAAATATATTATATTAACTTGCTTATTGCATGATATTAAAATGTATCTCGAATGCAAATATAATTTATCTTATGATAATATACAATAAAGTTGAAGGGCTAACAAGGGTAAAAGAGTCATTGAAAAACATTTTATACAAGACTAACACACTAAAAATCTTACTCTAATGCACTTGTTATAATATGATTAAAAGAATTTATCCGTATAGTTTCTACAAATTCTAAGAGAAATGTATTTCTTTTATAAAAGCACTAACGATTATTTTATACAGTTATATACTTCAAAATTAAATTTATTTTAAATAACATAAGTAAATAAGTTCTTATTTTATAAGGTTTTTGAAATGCCCTGCAAAAGCTTGCCATATATTATATATTCCAAAAAAGGAAAAAGTCTCATGTGAGTATAATAAGTCAAAATTAGGCCCAAAAGAAAAAAAAAAAGGAATATGATGAGTTAAAATTTCTTTGAATGAAATTGGAATTTTTTAGAATTTGACTTTGTTAGTGGCAATCGCTAAAATAAAACACATCAATTGCATTGATATATATATTTGCAATATAACGACCATGTACAACAATTAATAATATCTAAATTCATTAACTCTATTATTCTATTCATCGTTCTCCTCTTCTCAATCTTGAGGAAATATATTATATATGTTATGCTTGTTATAAAACATTATACTTATTATAAAATAGTATTAAATGTTGTGTAAGATTTATTATTGGCAATGTTTGTTGGCAAGAATAAAATATATTATCATATTTATTATAGCATGATGTATCATATATCCAAATATAAGAGGAACATTGAAAAATTAAAAAAATTATACGATAAAAAATAAAAAAAATGATATTCCATTGGTTCTCTTTATCTTAAATCCTATATAAATAAATAAAAATCGAAGAGCATAGTTGATAAGACGTGTTTTCAAGGGGTTAAAGACACAAAAACTTATTGGCCACATTATGCATTTTCTTTCTCAAACAAATAAATAAAATCTAGCCAAAGAAAAAAAAAAGAAAAGAAAAAAAATAAAATAAATTAATCAATTCATTTATTACACATCAGTATTAGTAGAAAGCTACAAAAATCCCTAAATAAAAAAAAAAAAATAACAAGAAGTTAGGGTTTCAAGCATCCATCTATCTATCCACAGAAATGGCGATATGTCAATTCTTGAGTGAAATCAAGGGAGTGAAGATGGAGTTTATCCCTAACCATGTGAAGTTAATGATGTCTATTATTTATGTGAAGAGCGTGATTCAAAGGGGAATAGATAACTACCATGCTAAGCATTGATCCAGGCTCCTTCATGTTTGTTACAAAGATTTGATCTCAACTCATTACTCTTCTAAAAGAATACCTCCATCTCGAGCATCAACCGTATCCCAAGGAAGACAGCTACTAATTCATCCAATGCCATGGTTTTTTTTTTTTCCCTCCATTAGTTGTTTTGTATTGTAATGTCCTATAGTATTTCTTTTTCTCCATCAGTTTGTTTTGTATTATTATGTCCTTGGCTTGATTTGTTCTTTGGTTTAGTCTCGTTTTGGTATTGAATAGAAATTGAACTTTTGACTAAAAAACATGCCATATATATACATATATATATTATCAGACAAAATACACAATCTTTCTCTCAAATCGATATTCTAATTTCCATATTTTTAAGCTCTAGTAAATTATTAGCTATGTTTGAAAAAAATAAAGAAAAAAAGAAAGAAATTCACCCCATTAGATTATTCTATTAACTAGTTATAATTCCTTTTTTTCCCTAACTAGCTAATAATGATCAAAATATAATTTTTAATAAGATTTGCACCTGGCCAATAACTTTGTGCACCTAATTTAGAAAGAAGGAAGGACATAAACCCTTCTCTAAAAAGAGGAATGAACATAATAAAAAAAAAGTGAAAAAAAAAGAAATGACAACTATCCTTCATCTTCACTCACTCATTGATCTACTATTTCATGCTACATAGTAAGTCCCTCATCCCCTTCTTTTTCTTTGTCTCTCTCTTTCTCTCTTTGTGTGTGTTGTTATATTTTATTTTATGGTTAAGTTGTGATGATATTTTTAGTTTTTGATGATTAGGTATTATTTGGATGAGGTTAATGGTTGGCTAGTTTAATCAAGATGAATGGGTGGTTGAATTTTAGTTAAAAAAGGGTGCATTGGTGAAAAAAAAAAAAGAAAAGAACATGAAATGGTTATGCCTGCCTTTTTAGTTATAGAGTTTGAAAATTTGGCTCTTTAGTGGATTGGAAAACAACTTTTACTTGTTATCAATAAAGTTGATTTTACCTAAAGTAGTTTGTGTCACTGTTAACGGTGAAATATGCCTTTTAGCCTCATAAATCATAGCATTGGAGTAAATTTTGATCTGTAATCCTCATTAATGTGTATCAAAGCACATTTAACTAATATAAGTAGTGGTACAACATGGTATGTAGAAAAGTCCCTCTTGACCATAAACCAAACCAAAGCATCATAGTTAAATTTGTTCCAAATTGAAATAATATAACCAAATCAATAATAGATCGGAATAAGGTAGTTCAAACCAAAATAGTAGTGCATAGGATACACTTTACACTACTAAGAGATAAAAAGATAAAATTAGACAAAAAAAAGGTCAATTTATTTTGATCATGATTTATAGGAATAAATCAAGATGATAAGTCAATATACATATCCTTATAGAGAGTACAACTAAAGTAAATGGATGATTTGGGGTCCTTATCTCCACAATTTATTCCTATAAGCCTTTTTCTTGTTATCAATAAAGTTGATTTTACCTAATGTATTATGTTTCACTATTAATGGTGGAGTATGCTTTTTAGCCTCATAAATTATGCTATAGTTTTATACATTTTCTTGCGCTTAATGTTTGGTTAATTTTATGAGGTTCCTTATTTTAATGGCATTTGATGGGGAATGAAATGATGAGGTTTAAAAAGTGGTCTTGTACCTTGTCCCTTGTCCCTTTGAAATTTCAATGACTAGTATTGTAGATGAATGGAATGATAAGGAAGTGGATGCATCCCTATTTCCAAAATAGTACAAAATTATATTCTACATGAACATGTTAGCTATGCATTATCTAACTATATCTAACTAATAAGAATAAAACCATAGATCTCTTTAAAACCTATTTTTAGTGATATCTAAAATGGTCAAATACCATAGGGTTAAAATATTTATGGAATTTAACTAGAGGAGGAACTTTTCTCTTAAATAAGACAACTTCATATATCTATAGATATCTTATTTTTACCATCCTTAAGATTCTTTTCTTATTGAGCCAGGTTTAAAATATATATATAATGAAAATTGAAAGAAAATAAAAAATAATAAAGTGTCAAGTTATATCGATTTAAGTCCAGTTGTTTAGGATCGGATTGAATGAGGGTTGAGGATATTCTTTCAATTTAATAAATTCCAAGTTGTTCAATAGTCAAATTTCATTAAAATATTTTTAGTCTAGTCTAATCTAAAATAAATTTTTATCTAATTTATTTTGCGTTAAATAGACTTATGATTTATTAAATGGGTTAATATGAGCTGAATTGGGACCAAGATAGAAAACTCAAATTAATGTAGGGTTTCTAAAAACTAGGTTAATCTTCGATAAATCTAATAAATCCAAATTGGATGTTATCGTATCTTGGATTTATTAAGATTAAATCTTTATCCAAAGAGATCTAAAAGATTGAGATTGATGACTTATGACTTATAAAAAGTGGATAATGGGGGTTTGAAAAAGGAGATGTTTTTACAATTATACATCGCACACATTCACGCCAACACCAATTTCACATAACCAGATTCATAATACCTTATAAACACATTTACACATAAGTCTAAATGTTAGACACCTACAACAGCAGCAACTCACAATGAGTGCCCATGTCCAAATATACAGCTCAAGTCAAACATATAAACAGTTAACATTGCCTCCACACACATCTTAGGACTGTACTATCTAATCACTGCATATACTCCATTATCCATTACACTTCATTGATCACGCACTATACTGTCCACTATAATTAGCACCTACATAGCATTGCCTTCCATTGACACGTCCATAGCACATACTCTACTATCCTTCGCATCACAGTCATTGACAAGCCATACACATACCAATTAGCATAATATACGACATTGTAATTCAAGAACACTGCATGTCACACTGTCCAACGTCCAATTCATAAACATCCAGCCATTGTTCATTGTCTTCACATACATATGGATCATGATTAGTTCACTCGTACACATACGATGCACGACCAAGCTGCATGAGCAGTTCACACACAATTATACACTCCAGTACTTTAGTGATCAGTCTAGTTTGGTCATGTACATGACTCGATTTGTTTAGATAATTAGGTAAATTATTTTAATTAGTTATTTATTTTGTTTTTTTAGTTAATCTATTTATTTTAGTAACTTTTTTTAGTGTAGTTTTTTTTTAAATAAATTCTAATAATTGTCATGCTATTTTGCAACTTTTTTTTTGATAAATTTTAGCAAAGTTGCATTTTTAACCCAAAATTGCATTTTTATTAAAAAGTTGCATCTCTTTTCTTCGAGATTCCTATTTTTGAAGTATCTTAGTATATCTTGCATTTAGAGTTTAGAGAAAATCAATTTTTGACACGGAGATTTTAAAAAATAAAAAAATCTTAACTAGAGTTTTTAAAACATTTAGTTAGTTAAGGTTTTTTTTTTTAAAGGATTTGCGAAATTAGATCTTTTTAGTTTTTTTTTTCAATAATAATTTGATAACTAATGTAAATTTTGCTCGATTTCTTTTAAAAAAAAATTAATCCACTAAATCTTTCATAAAAAAAACTACGTTAATTTAATTTCGACTAGTGAACACTAGGCACCTTTAGGGCAACTATAAAAAAAAAAAAAATTCTTTCTTCTTGAAAATTCGTAATAAAAAATCATAAAAAATTCATTTTTGTTACACTTTTGCATGTCAATTCATATTTTAGCATTTATAGAAAAGTTAAAAAAAAAATACAAGCCCATTAGTTTTTTTTTTTTTTTTATCTTTACATAGTGACTTAATCTTAATAGGTTAGTATTCGAGCTTAAATTTTTTGTTTCATTTTTAGAATATTGTAAACTAATGGCTAAATTAGGGTTTTCCTACTTAGAAACCTTAATTTCACTTTTTACCAGTTTAACTGGTTGGCGACTATAATTCTTTTAAATATTTTTTTAAAAAATATTTTTTCTTAATTTAATATTGAGTAGTTTATATTAAGCAAGTTAAGATTAATATAAATTAAATTAAGGAAAACCAAAATAAGACTTAATAGAATTAGCGACTTTACTAGGGACGCTAGTAGGCTAGCCATATAAAAATAAAAATTAATTAATGGGCTTTCATTTTTGTTTTCTTTTTATGTTTATATTGTAATATAGTTGTACTAACTAGGTTTTAGTGATGTAGACCTTTAAGAAAAATTAGCCTAATGGGCTTATATTAGGGATTTAGAGTGGGGTGGCGGTGGATGGGCCTTTATTTATTAAAAATAATTTGAATGTTTAGATGTAGTTGAAGCTGAGTCAACTTTAAGAAAAATTAGCCTAATGGGCCTATATTAGGCCGCAATTGTGTATCTCTTAGGTTGCTGAGGCTTACCCCCGTTTGGCGGTGATAGGAGAGCCTATTCAAGCTTTGATGTAGTCTACTAGGTTTTTCTCCAGAAATTCTCGAGGTTATAGAGCTTGAGACCCAGAGCCTACCCTCTTGCATCATTTTTTTTAAAGGCTAATCATTTTTAAAATATAGGAAAATTTTGATTATTATTATTCGCAATCGGTTTAGCTTTCATTAAAAAAAAAAGGAAATTAAAAGAATTAGCTTCTTTGGCCTTGTTGGAGAATCCTATGGAAGGCGAAGGTTAGATCCTTTTCCATTAAGGGAGGAGTCACCCTAGCCACCATGCCCCTCCATCTTTGAGCATACTGCCAGTACCGAAGGAGGGATAGAGACTAAAGGACTACAACCTAAAGCCTTGTTGCGATTATCATTTAGGGCAAGTGGGACATTCTACAGAAGAGTGTTAGAGACTTAGATATAAGATTTAGGATCTCATTGATGCTAAGTTGGCACAATTGGACTTCATTTAAACTCTTGCTCCCAATGTGGGTAATAATCCTCTATCAAATCATGGGTGCTCTATTAATGTGATCATTGCTGAAGTGCCTGAACCAGAAGTTGATTTAGATAGTCTCCCCATCACCATTGAAGAAGTAGCTTGGAATTTAAGGTAGGTCAGATACTTGTAGAATATGAATCTCAGAGATAAAACCTAGACTAGATCGGCAATATATCAATTGTTGAAGGATGGGAAGATAAAGAAAGTTGACTTCAAGGCTATAACGGTTCCAAACCGTAAAAGAAATGTACTCAGAAGGAGCTCAAAGAAAGGTATGAAGTTGGAGACTCGATAGTTGATACCTTGAGAGAGCTGTAGGAAAGTTTGAGTACTTGGTTGATTATATTGGTTCACCCGCCTTATATGCTGATGAACTACCCACTAGATGGGTTTCCAAATTTGAGGAAGAAGATAAGCTTATTGTAGAAGCTAAGAAGACAACTGAGATGGTTAGAATGATTAGAGATAAGCCTAAACCTTTGGTTTTTTAGTACTATGGGAAGAATAAGAAGGTTGAAGAATTGAGAAAACCTAAGAAGATAGCTTTTAATGTTCCAATAGCTCTAGAAAATTACAAAGTAGCCCCTCTAGATTACCAAATGGTAAATCAAACAACTAAGTCTATATCGCCTATGGTTGGAGGGCTTACTTGCTTAGGACAAGTCTATGACCATAACAAAGAGGCTAAGAGAAAGACTACTATAGAAGAGGCTGCTTGAAGGATTTTTGAAGATATGGATGAGAAAGATTAGAATGTTGCCAAAAAAATAATGAAAGTGAGTGAGTATAAGATTATGGATTAGCTACCTAAGGTACCAGCCTAGATCTCTTTGTTGGGATTACTATTGTCATCTAATACTCATCGAGAGGCCTTAATCAAGATTCTGAAAGATGTCAAAGTACTTAAAGGGATTTCCATTGAAAAGTTGAGATTAGTAGTCGATTCAGTGTTCATAATGGATCTTATTTCATTCTCACCGGATGAGTTAGGTGAAGACGGGGACTGATACACAAAGCCTCTTTTCATAGTGGTCAAGTATGCAGGGAAAGTAGTTGCTTGAGTAATGATTGATGATAGGTCTTCATTGAACGTGTGTCCACTGATGACACTAAATTTGCTTGGAGTAGATTCACTTGAGATTAAGCTTAGCTCGATTTCAGTAAGGACTTTTGATGGATCAAAGAGGGAGATACATAGAGAAATTGGGCTGCAGGTTGAGATTGGTCCACAAATGTTTACTATTCCATTTCAAGTCCTAAATATACTGTGAACCTTCAATCTTCTATTAAAGAGGTCGTGGATTCACTTAGCAGGGGCAATTCCATCTAGTCTATATCAAAAAGTAAAATTCATAGCCAATGGGCAGTTGATCACTATTTTTAGGGAACAGGACTATGAGATTTACAAAGAGACAACCATTGCGTATATTGAAAATGAAGAGTTGGATGAATTAGGATTGCAAATTTTTGACGAGGTCAACATGATTGAAATATCAAGATAGGGGGTATGGGGTTGCTCAGAATAACTAAAGTAGTAGATTAGAACATTCGGGCTCGAATATGAGCTTATTGAGGAAGAAATCCGAGAAATGAAGGCTAAAACCAGAGGGAAGAAAGGAGATCAGCTGTATTATGCTCGTATGGATTTTCCGGACATTTACCAAACATTCCTAGTACCAGCATGCATTCAAGAACTCGAAGTAGCCAGTTTAGCCAAAGCTTTGGCTTGACAATGCAACATTAGTCCATATGAGGAGAAAGATATTGGCTCCCCAGTTTTTTTTATGCAACTAGTTTTCCATTCCCATTAATAGGTCTCTTTGGAAAAGTAACATTAGATTAATTAAGAGCATTTGATTTCATAGTTAGTCCGATTAGTTAGCCCTTTTCTTTTAGACAATTTGAATTCAATCAATAAAGTTAGTTCCTTTCTTTCAATTTTTTTTTTTTTGTTATTTACTTGTTACTAAGGTTGTTAAACTCGTGATTTCAGATAGAATCGTTAGAGGGTCTGTAAAATCGGAATGTAGAAACATAAGTTTTTACAACTTATGTAAAATAGATTTAAAAAATTATGGATATACTTATAATAGTTATTTGAAACTTGAAGAGAGTAAGTTTTCTTTTCCATAAAAATCCTTGATAAATAATCTAATTTGTACAGAAGGAAGACAAATAGAGCTAAAAGTAAACTTTTTCTCATTTTTTTTTAAAAAGGCTATAAATTAAAGAGAGCTAAATATTTTAACTCATTTTAAGCTATTGACGGTATAAAATAATATATATATATATTTTGTAAACTTTGTTATTGAAGTTGAAACTTGGATAAAAGTTATAAATATAAAATAAGAGTTTGGGAAAGAAAGACAGAGGTTAAAAATTAGAATAGGATAGGATAAATGTTGTAACGCCTTAATAGTTGATGACTTATAAAATGATAGTATTTTTTTTCTTTAATTTGTTAGTTTATTCCACTAAACTATGTAGAATCAGTAAACTCGGTAAAAAATGTAAGTTTTTATCAAGTTTATATGTAAACTCAGTTAAAAACATAAGTTTCTATACGTAAAAAGTTTCTGCACCTGAGTTAACTTGGAAAAGCCACTTAAAATTGTAAACTTATAGAATCGCATGGGTAAAATCATGATTTTGACAACCATGCTTGTTACCCATTTGCCTTTTTCATTACGCTTCAAATTTGATATAAATGATGAACATAATGGATATCTTGCGCTTGTAAATGATGAACGTACCAATATCACTTTTAGCCCTACTGGGTTATATGTTGGAGATGATATTGAGACCCTAAGCGAAATATAAGAGAGTTGGCATTGATTTAAATAAGGGAGAGTGATCACTGATGAGCTGATAGTTGTGATTAATTTGGGAACGGAAGAGAATCCGTGAAATGTGAAAATTTAGGGTAATTTGGTAGATGATCAGAAGCAAGAGTTGTCAAGTTTACTATGAGAATATTTAGATAAATTCACTTGGTCCTATGAGGATATGCTCGGTTTGGATTCGGTAGTTATATTTCATAAGTTGCCTACCAGAGATGATATTAAATCAAAAAGGTAAAAGCTTAGTTGGTTTAGGCTAGATATACTCCTTAAGATAAAAGAAGAAGTGAAGAAATTATTAGAAGTTGGGTTCATAGAAGTGTCAGATTACCTTGAATAGGTAGCCAATGCAGTGCTAGTATTGAAGAAGAATGGGAAAGTTAAGGTATGTGTAGACTTTCGTGATTTAAACAGGATGACATTTAAGGATAACTTCCCTTGACCACTCATTAATGTATTAGTAGACAATACGGTCAGAAATCATCTTTTCTCATATATGGATGGTTTCTCAAGATATAATTAAATCAAGATGGTAGAAGAGTATAAAATCAAAACTACCTTCGTTATTACTTAGGGAATGTTCTGTTACTGTTTAATGTCTTTCGGGTTGAAGAATGCTAGAGTAACTTATCAGTATGCTATAGTTGCCTTTGTTCATGATATGATGAATCAGGAAATCAAAACTTATGTAGATGATATGATTGCGAAATCCAAGGATGGTGAGAATCATGTCAATGTCTTGTGAAAACTGTTTGAGCAGTTGAGATAATTCCAGGTGAAACTAAATCCAGAAAAGTGCACATTTGGTGTAACCTTAGCCAAATTATTGGGTTTTGTAGTTAGCATAAAAGCAATTGAAGTAGACTTAGACAAAGTTAAGGTAATCGTAAATATGCTTTCATCGAAGAACGTGAAAGAAGTTTAGGGACTATTAGGAAGGTTGAATTATATTGCTCGGTTTGTATCACAGCTAATTGATAAATGCAAGCCATTATTCAAACCTTTGAGGAAGAATGCAGTGATAGAATAGGGCGAAGAATGTGAGCAAGCATTTGCTAAAATCAAAGAGTATCTCATGAATCCACTAGTATTGGTCACTCTTACATCGAGATGGCCATTGATTCTTTACTTGTTGATCCTCCCTAAATTAATGGGATGTATACTGGGGTAGAGAGATGAAACATATAGAAAAGAGCATCCTATATATTACCTAAGCAAGAAATTCATAGAAAGTGAACAAAAATATTCAGAGGTGGAAAGAACATGTTGTATCTTAGTATAGGTGATGTATAGGCTCAAGTAGTACACTCTCTATCACTTAGTAGAGTTGTTGACGAAACATGACCCATTGAGGTATTTAGCAGAAAAGTCGACATTGATAAGGAGAATATCAAAATGGCAGATGTTGCTATCTGAGTTTGATATCAAATATATAAGTCAGAGTTCAGTTAAAGGGCAGGCGGTAGCTAATTAATGGGCAAAATACCTACTAGAAGATAATGCTTTAGAAGCTTAATTTCTTGATGAAAATGTGATGTTAGTGAATGGATATAGTGGTGAAAAACTGGAATAAAGAATGTATTTTGATGGAGTAGCCAATATATTCAGATGTGGGATAAGAGTAGTACTGGTATCGCTCGAGGGTAACCATTTTCTTATGGCAGCCAGGTTAGCATTTCCATATACAAACAATATAGTAGAAAATGAAGCTTGCATTTTGGGGCTTAAAATGGTGCTAGACATAGGAATACAAAGGCTTGAAGTGTATGGAGATTCCTCCCTTAGAATTCTCTAGATTCTAGGGGAATATAAGACAAAAGACAATAATTGATATCTTATCACGACCATTTAGGAAAACTAATTGAAATATTCCAAAAAGTTTCATTATATTCTAAGAACCCAAAATCAATTTGCCAATACGTTAGCTACGTTAGCATTAATGGTGAAAATTATGGATGGGATAGAAATTCAGCCCTTAAAGATTGAGGTAAAGGAAAGATTGGATTTTTGCTGGATCGTTGAAGAGAAAAATAGAAGCCTTGGTATTATGATATCAAAAAGTTACTTCAAATAGGTGAGTTCCCTAAAGAAGCTACTAGAAAAGTTTTAAGAAGATTGGTTGCTCATTTCCTATTAAGTGGAGCTACATTATACAAAAGATCACCTAATACGACATTGTTAAGATGTGTAAATGAAGAAGAAGTTGAGAAATTAATGAAAGAAGTGCATGAAGGACTTTTGTCGTCCTCATATAAACGGGTACATGTTAGCTAGGAAAATCATAAGGAGGGGTTATTTTTGGATGATGATGGAATCAGACTATATTAAACATGTAAGGCATTGTCACATGTGTCAGGTATACGCTAATAAAATCAACGCTCCTCCCTAAGAATTACATGTGTTGTTAGCTCCTTAGCCTTTCTCAATATGGGAGATAGATATGATTGGTCCAATTTTTCCAATGGTTTCAAACAGCTATAGATTTATTCTAGTCACGATTGACTATTTTACCAAGTGGGTGGAAGCAACGTCGTATTCTATAGTAACTAAAGGAGTGGTAGTAAGATTTCTAAAAAGAGATATCATTGCTAGATACAGTGCACCCGAGTCTATTATTATAGACAATCGGTCAAATTTGAACGATAAACTGATGGCTAAAGTATGCAACCAATTTAAGATCAATCATAGAAACTCAACTCCATACCGACCTCAAATGAACGGGGCAATTGAAGCCACTAATGAGAATATCAAGAGAATCATAGAGAAGAAGGCAATCATTTATAGAGATTGGCATGAGATGCTCCTTCTTTACTCTTATGGCTTATAGAACTTCAGTCAAAACCTCTATAGGTGTAATACCTTATTCATTGGTATATGGAACTGAAGCGATATTATCGGTAGACCTTCATTTGGAGTGTTGGTAGAAATTCAGCTTGATGAACTAGAGTGGGTGGAAAAGCGAATGGGGCATTTGAACCTCTTAGATGAGAGAAGGCTTAAAGCGAATGGAGCATTTGAGCCTCCTAGATGAGAGAAGGCTTGTAGTAATATGTCACGGTCAGTGTTACTAATAGAAGATGATTCGAGTCTTTAACAAGAAATTACACCCGAAGTACTTCAAGGAAGGAGATTTGGTGTTGAAGAAAGTATAGCCAAATGTAAAAGATCCTAAGGGAAAATTTGCTTTGAATTATGAAGGCCCTTATGTGGTAAAGAGGGTATTGTTGGGAGGTGTATTAGTGTTAATAGAAATGGATAGTCTAGATTTAAGAGGACTTATAAATTAAAATGTAGTTAAATTGTATTACCTGTGAAAACTGAGTTCAATAAAGATTCCAATTTTTTTAACAATTGTTTATAGTTAATCTTTCATTGTTTACAAGCAAAGTTGATATCCACGAATGCTCTCCAATTTAGATGGTCATTGACCAACAAATACTTCACTAATAAATCCTTCTATACCATGTTTCTTAGACTCATACACTTAAACACCAAACACTCACCAATGAATTTAAATTACCAAATAAATTGAAGTCGAATGCTCTTGATGATTTAATCCTATTTTTTCTTTTTTTTTTTTCAAAAAGAGATTTATTTTTTAAGAATTATAGAGAGGTAGAAATTGAAACTGAGTGACGATCGAAGCAGGATTAGAACATGAGCATGGTATGGCTAAAAGACTCATTTGCAAAACGTTTCAATCGTGAAGGCCATATTCACAAAAAAAAAATAATAATAATAATAAAAGAATGAAAGAGAGCTTAATCTTGGTAAAATACTTTGGTGATATTTTTCTATCTAAATGAGTGAATATCGAGAGTCAACGTGAGGTATGTTGATTGGTTGCTATATGTGAAATTCTCTAATCCTAGGGAAAATGATCTTAAAGTCCTTGAAAGAGATATTTAGGACAATTGAGAAGTATTTTTGAAAATCTCAAAGAGATCTATTCCCTTCAAATCATCCATTAAATCAAAACAAGTAAATTGACCCCCAATCTTTTGCCCTATCGATAGGTACCTTAATCTTTTGCCTTATCTTTCCAAGATAGGCACCTTAATCTTTTGCTCTATCTTTCCAAAATAGGTCCTTAATCTTTTGCCCTATTCTTTCATGATAGGTTCTCTAAACTTTTGCCCTATCTTTTCAAGTTAAGTAACCTATTTTTTTTTGCTTTGTCTTTTCAAGATAGGCTCTTTATTTCTTTGCCTTATCCTTTATAAGCCATTCTATTACTTTGTTCTATCCTTTCAAGATAGGCTCTCCTATTCCTTTGCTTTGTCTTTTCATGACAGGCTCCTAATCCTTTACCTTGTGCTTTCAAGACAACCTCCTATTCCTTTGCCCCATCCTTTGAAGATGGACCTTCTATCCTTTTGCCTTGTCCTTTCAAGAAGAGCCTTCTATTTCTTTACCCCATTTTTTCAAGATAGGTAATTTATTCTTCACATTGAATTTTCAAGTTAGTATCCTTTTATCTTATCCTTTTAAGATGAAACACGGCTTAATTGACCATTTAAGTCAATACTCTTCACCTTATCAATTCAAACTAGGATTTGGCAAAAATGGGTATCTTTTTTGTCTTTGTAGTGAAGTTTTAATTAAACTTCGCTATAAATAAGTGTAGTTGTAGATACTTTATTTTTGCCACCCTTAAGATTCTTTTCTTATTGGGCCAAGTTAAAAATAATAATAAAAAAATTGAAAGAATAATAAAAAAAATATAAAGTGTTAAGTCAAGTCGAGTCGTTCAGGGTCGGATTAGACAATGGTTGAGGATATACTTTCGATTTAATAAATTTCAAGTCTTAAATAGTCGGGCTTCATTAAATTATTTTTTATTTTAATCTAATATAAAGTGGATTTTTTATCACCTTTATATTGGGCTAAATAGACTTAGGATTTATTAAATGGGTGAGTATGCATATTGGGTTAAATTAAGATGGAACAAATCGAGCCTTATATAGAAAGTCCAAATCTATGTAGGGTTTCTAGAAACTGGGTCAAATCTTCAACGAATTCAATAAATCCAAATTGAGTATTATCGTATCTTATCAATCTTGGATTTATAAAGATTGAATTTTCATCCAAAAAGATCTAAAAGATTCAGATTGATGGCCTATAAATGGTGGATAGTAGGTCATAAAAAAGACATTTTTGAATTCATTCACTCATCACATGACTCACTCACCACACTCTCTCATGTCTCACACATCATACACTAACTAGTTACAACAATTCATCGTTACTCTTGTCTGTTACTTTGTCTACGCCATACATACTAACACATCTACAGCACACACACACTTCACTGATGACGTCCTGCACCATTCACTACACTTTGCACTAATCAACACACACACATGCTCACAACCCTCACAACATTAATATACGTCTGCATATGGTACACCTTCCATAGCATACGTATGTTTATAACACTCATTGTCAATATACACGTACATTCATGCACTTTACACTGATACATCACATTCGTATGTCCACGAACACTTCACAACATTTAACACTTCCATCGCATGAACGTTTGATCACATCTATATATTATTGCATGTCTGATCATGTTGAGCAGAACATCGACATAATTAGTCACGCACATCTGATTAGGTACACAATTCGATTCGTTTAGGTAATTGAATAAATTATTTCAGTTAGTAATTTGTCTTGTATTTTTTAGTTAATCAATTTATTTTACTAACATGTTTTTTTAGTGTAGGTTATATATATATTTATATATAATTGTCATGCCGTTTTGTAATTTTTAGATAATTTATAATTTTTTTGATAAATTTTAGTTAAGTTGCATTTTTTAACCTAAAGTTGCATATCTTTTATTCGAGATCCGTATCTTCGAGGAAGATACGTATCAAGATACAAATCTTAATATATCTTGCATTTAAGATTTAGAAAAATTAATTTTGACACGTAGATTTTTTTTTAAAAATAAATTCTTAACTGGAGTTTTTCAAAAAGATTTAGTTAATTAGGGTTTTTTTAAAAAAAAGGTTTGTGAAGTTAGATCTTTGTAAGCATTTTTTTCAAAAACAATAATTTGATAATTAACTTAAATTTGGATTGATTTTTTTTTTTTAAATATCCACCTACTAAATCTTTTTTGAAAAGGAGAACTTGGTTTGATCCTGCTTAGCAAGTACGTAGGCATTTCTAAGGCATCCATAATTTTTTTTTTCATTTTTTGGAAAATTTGTAAGAAAAAAATATATAAAAAAATTCATTTTAGTTACAAAATGATTTTTTTATATTTTTATATATTTTAGTATTTTTAGAAAAATTATAAAAAATAAAAGCCCATTAATCTTTACATAGTGACTTTGTCTCAATAAGATTAGCCCTTGAGCCTAGATTTGTTAGTTTAATTTTCTAAAAAAATTATTTTTTTAGAATATTTATAAACTAATGGTTGAAAACCTTAATTTTTTTTTACCAGTTTAACTGGTTAGCAACTCTAATTTCTTAATTTTTTTAAAACATTTTTTTAAAGAAAAATATTTCCTTAATTTAATATCGAGTAATTTATATTAAGCGGGCTGAACTTAATATAGCTTAAATTAAGCAAAATCGAAATAGAGCTTGACAATATCTAGCTTTAGTTTTATCATAATGCACAAATCAATTCGGAGTTGGTTGTATTGTTTACTATTTAGCATCTTGCTTTGTTAGAGTAGCCATTTTTTAGTAGAGACATCTCTCTTAATTAGTAATAATTATCCTAACTTAACGGTTTTTATCAAATGTCACTAAAGAGACATCCTAACTTGATAGGTCAATTTACACATTTTATAAATATACTTATATGAGTTATCCATAAAAACTTTCTGATTTCTTATTGATCAGACGACTCCGATAACTACAATCACATTCATATGATGCTTCAGCTTTTATTATAGAAAACTACGATCATTTACAAAGTTAAAATCTTATATGATATGGTAATAATTATTCATATTACGAAGTAAGATGCAAAGTCAAAAGCAACAAACAGTAGTAGCAGTAGACGAATAGAAGTTTATTAAAGAATATAGAAGTATGGTCTTGATTAAAGAAAGCTACGATGATAGGCTAGACAAACATTAGCCATGTAATGCTTGTGCTTGTTCCTCCTCTCCCTTTACAGTGAAGCTCCTTCACTTAAAGGTATGCAATTTACTTCATTGAATGTAATAACTACATAATAGTATTTCTATTCATTTGGAATTGAATAGACCTATAATAACCATTACAATGTTTAGTTGGATAAAACATGCCTAAAAGAATAAAAAAGTACTACAATTAAAAATTATTGTTTTACCCTCACTTTATCTCTTTCCATGGCCTCTTCATTATCATGTCGTATCCCTCTCTCTTAGCTCTCTCATCTTTCCAAGAATGATACAACAATGGTGGAAGCTAAAACATGTATAGAAGCTACAGATTTCACTGATTGAAGCTAGAATTTGAAAACTTAACATTTTAGCAAGATCAAAAAGGGATAATTATCAACCAATGTGCAAAAAATTAAAACTTTTTCAATGACAAAATCTCAATGACAACAAGGTAAAAATTGAATCTTTCTACATGAAAAAGTTGCAATAAACATTGTATCAGTAGATTAATCTTTGTCGATTGGAGAAGAAGGTCTAATTGTTGTTGTTGGAGAAGAATAGGTCAGATTGTTGTAGGTCTTCTTGTTAGGTTTATTATTGTTGGAGAAAAGGAGGTTAGATCGTTGTTATTCTTCTTACTAGGTTTATCGTTGCTAGAGAAGAAGGTATTAGTCATTGTTGGTTTGCTTCATCAGGTCCTTGGTTGTTGGTCAAAGAAGAAGGTCCAGTTTGTTCTAATTAGTCGCGTCTCTATTTAGGTATTCATGACTAATGTAGATGGGTGGTGGTTGCATAGTAGCGGTGATTGGTGTATCGGTGGTGGTTGGTTGGTGTGTAATCATGGTATGTTGGTGGTTATGTGGTGGTTATATATAGCGATGATGTATTTGTGTTATGTTGATATGTGATGGAAAGGAAAGGGTAGTAGGGGCTTTTGTACCATGAATCCTGATTCTTTCCTTAAGGTGGGGAATCCTAATTCCTTGTTTTTAAGAATTGGGATTTGGTAGGAAATGTAATTCTTAGAACTGAACATAGTAATAAGGTCTTAACAAGGAATTAGGGGAGAATGGAAAGGAAAGGGCAGTAGGGGTTTTTTATGCCATGAATCCCGATTCTTTCCTTAAGGTGGGGAATCCTAATTTCTTGTTTTTAAGAACTGGGATTTGGTAGGAAACATAATTCTTAGAAGTGAACATAGTAATAAGGTCCTAACAAGGAATTAAGGGAGAATGGAATCACCATTACCTCTAAGTGAACAGGCGATAAGTGGACTAACAAGTCATTTGATATGCTTCTTCAACTTTTGTGTGATGTAATACCTAATGGAGAGTCTCTTCTAAAGTCATACTATCATGCCAACAAGTACTTAGGGGTTGGGCATGGGTTATCATCGCATTGATGCGTACCTGTATGATTGCTGCTTATTTTAGAATAATAATGAGCATCTTATAGAATGCCCCGCTCATGATACCTTAAGATATAAGATTTTTGATTGATCTAGAAAATTTATTCCTTAAAAGGTCTTGCGATACTTTCCAATAAAGCCAAAGTCACAACGTCTTTTCATGGACTCCAAAATTGCTTAAAAGATATGTTGGTATAAGCAGTAACATAAGAGACAAAAGAACTTTATGGGTCATCTTGTAAATGGATTATCATGGATTAAATTTGACAAAGAATTTCTTAAATTTGACAAAGAATTTCTAGAATTTGCAAAGGATGCACACAATGTGAGGTTAGGGCTAGCTAGTGACGACTTTAACTCTTTTGGGACCATGAGCTAATCATATACAATGTGGCTTGTAGTGTTGCTTACCTATAACTTGCCTCATGGATGTGTATAGAGAGAGAATATTTAATGACATTGTTAATCCCAAGACCTAAAGCACCAGGAGAGGAGATTGATGTCTACTTGCAGCCTTTAATTGATAAAAAGAAAGATTTTTAAATTAATAGATTATGGAAATATGATGGATACTTAAACTCTTCCTTTCAAATGTATGTTACACTAATGTAGACTATCAATGACTTTTCTACATATGGGAACTTATTCGGGCAGAGCAAAAAAGGGTATAGTGCTTGTCCTATTTATGAAAATTAAACTCCATCAATGAGGCTTAATAGTAAGATCGGGTATGCTAGTCATAGAATGTGGTTGCAAATGGACCATCGATGGAGACGCAACTTGAAATTTGATGGAATGCATGATAATTGTAAAGTTCCTATAAAGTATTTTGGTGATGATATTCTTCTTCAACTACAATCTATAAGAGAGGTAAGTATAGGAAAGCATCCAAAACAAGTTAGAAGAGTCATCCATCATGCAAGGAAGTTTAACTGGACCAAAAAAATCAATATTCTTTCAATTGCCATACTGGTCAATGTTGATGCTTAGACATAATTCAGATGTCATGTACGTTGAGAAGAATATCTGCAAGAATATTGTTAATGCAATTCTTAGGATTGAGGGAAAAACAAAAGATATTTGTAAGATTAAGTTAGAAATAGAGGTTCTTGGCATTAGAAAGGAATTATATTTGGTGAAGAGGGCTAATGGTAAGTATTTAGTGTTATGTATTAGTTATGAATTTAGTACAAGTGAGAAGAAATTATTTTATCAATTTTTAAGGAATGTAAGACTACATGATGACTATGCATCACATATAAGCAGGTGTGTAAACAACTCAAACTCAAGACTTTCTAGTTTGAAGAGCAATGATTGTCATGTTTTGCGTTAGAGGTTGTTATTTGTAGGTATCTATGGCATATTGCCTAAGGAAGTTGTCATGGTTATAGCCGAGCTTAGAAAATTTTTTTGAGAGACTATGTAGATGTATTCTAAATGTTGAAGAAATACAAAAGATGCAAAATGATATTATCACCATATTATGCAAATTAGACTTGATCTTGCCCTATGCCTTCTTTAATATTATGGTACATTTAGCTATACACTTATCTTAAGAGGCATTGATGACTAGACCTGTTTCTTACAGTTGAATGTATCCCATTGAGAGGTATGATATATACATAAATGGTAGATTTTTATGTTATGACTCAAGCATCTCACAATTCATTTAAATTCTTAGGTGTAGTTACTTGCGTATTTTAAAACAATTTGTTATAAAATAAAGCTTATCTAGAAGGATCTATTGTAGAAGCTTACGTTGTACAAGAGTGCCTAATATGGTGTTCACTCCACTTACAAGATATTGAGACAACATTTAATTGCTCAGATATGAATTTTGATTCCTTAGAAGGTGGTAATGTGAATGTCTTCATTAATAGAGTTGGTTTCATTTCTCCTCCTTTAGATGTTGTATTATCAGATAAGGAGGTTGAAGTAGCCAAGTGGTATATCAATAATTGCCATGAGATGAAACCTTATTTAGAGTAAGGATGAATTGAGTGTAATATAAATATTATACTAGTGTTATACATTACATTTACAGGTAGTCACAAGTGCAAAAAGTGTATTGCAAGGAACATAAGGATATCTTACAAATAAAATATGGTGACAATATAGATGATCTTTATAAAAAATTCAATCGATGGTTTATGAATAAGGTAAATATAATATGTGGTTTTTAAATATAATTATATTTTTAATAATAAAAATGTAGATATTTTCAGATGATTGTCAACTCTTATTTTTTGAAGAATTTTAATGTTGCATTTTGCTTGGTAATGTTCAAGATGAGTATTCTATACAATAGTGATGACTGATCATCAGTGCGTTACATGCATTATCATTAAGATCGGATTTATGCTATAAGAGATACAATAAACTAATTTATAATAGTATCTAATTTCACACATTAGACTTTGATAGTAGGAAAAAGACTCAAAATAGTGGAGTGCTTGTAGAAGGAAATCAAGGAGATGTACAATCTTCAGTTGAATTTTATGGGATGCTAATGGATATATACGAATTTACTTATATTAAAAACAAAAGAGTACTCTTATTTAAATGTAAGTGGTGGGACACTAATGAGTAGCATAGTAATGTAAGGGTTAATGATGGCTTCAAAAGTATAAAAGTTACTCGAACCTAGTATGAAAATGACCCTTATGTGTTATCATCATAAGTTAAATAAATATACTTCTTAGAAGACACGAAAATGGATACTAATTGGCATATGGTCCAACGTTTTGAGTACTATCACATTTATAAATAGGCTCTCTTATTGGTGATATGAACTTGATTATTAACGTAGAACCTCAATTGGCAAATGGGAGCTGAGGGGTTCCTCTTGTAAAGGATGGGAAAAGAGGAAATGTCTAACCTTTCGTAGTTGATTGTGATGCTAATATGGTATCAAGAGTTGACACACATCCAAACACTATTATTAGAGAAGAAGTAGAAAGAGTAGTTCGTGCATTTGATCCTTCACAATATTATGCTAGTATTGAAATCACTGGTAACTATGATGATGAAAATGAGGAGCTTGACAATACTCTTGTGGATTATGATAATGGTGATCATAATCATATGTTATTCTTGTCGTTTGTATATTTATTTGTCTACTTCTTTGTTTCTTTTGTCTCTTTTGTTGGTTTCATTCTTTATCTATGATGATATTTGTCTTGTGAAAATATGTTTTCCAATGTTGATAATTTGCCTACGTTATTTATCGTATGACTTTTATTTTTTATACATTATATATATATACTTTATTTATGTTATATGTTTCTAAAAATTGATAATTGTCTTTAATTTTTTATTATAGAATCATAATGGCTGGAGGATGAAAGAATGTAGATTGAAGTAAAGGAGGAAGAATAGATAAAGACATCTGACTTTTAATTAATGATGAATCGAATTTGCATCATAGTAAAAACGAGTAGCACCCATCTATAAGAGATGCATCAAATGCTCTTATAGATAATCATACAACAATCTCGTGGAAGCATCCACAATGAATGACATTCAAAACAATCCTATTTGATCTTCCAGTAATCTATCTTACTTTATTTATTGAGACAAACTAAAGTTCTTCTTGATTGCCAAACTATTTTTTTTTTTTTAATGTTTACACTAGTTGAGACCCAAATATTATCCATGGGCAAGAGAAGTAAATATCAAGGAAAAACACTAAAGAAAGAAAATGCTAAATAAGGAGGTAAGTTGGTTATTAAGTTTACACTTGAGGGATGTCCCAAGTCAAACCAGTCATTAAGTATGGCATTTGAATTAGGGAAGGCTTTTCAAGATATGTTGCCTTTTCCTATCAAAGATTGGCAAACATTTCCCTTGGAAGATAAACAATGTGCTTGGGAGAGAGTGCAACTAAGAACTACGTAATTTAAATATCTTCTATTGCTTTATGTTAACATCATTGCAAAGGTGAACCAGTGTAAGACCTTGACAAAATCTTATTAAATTCAACATTAACCAACTTAAGTACATATGTAAAAGATAGTATATAAACTAAAGCAAGATTCTTGAGAAAATGCCCTTACTTTAAAAGACTTCACACATGTACTAATCATTATTTCTCTTCTTCTTTTTTATTGGGTTGAAAATTGAGTTTATGAATATCCATGGATGTTTGCTCAAATAGATTGAGAACATTCTAATCAATTCATTTATGCTTTTCTAATAATCATATTTATATCATAGGGAAAAGGAAAAGGAAAAAAATATGCAAAAAAGAAAAAAACAAAATGCGCCATCTGGAAAAATAATCCAAGAAATACTACAATTGATAAGAGGCGGTTTAAATACAAACTTAACTCACCTTTTCAAGAGGCGATTTCAATACAAACTGAACTGCTTATTTTGGTACAAATTATTTCAATACATACACATTTTACATTTTCGTTTATCCCTCTATTTTAAATTTAGTCGAGCCTATATACGATTGCAATTGAAAACTGTATTACCTTAAACTTAGTGGAGCTTATGCACGATTTTAGCTAAAAATGTAATTAGAACGTAATGTTTTTGGTAGACAGTTTTTTTTTTTAGTCAATCAGTGAAATTATATCCAGTTATTTATTTGTAAGATGTTCGGTTATGTCTAAGTTCAGTACTACACAGATATGCATTTTGAATCAATATCGAAAATTGTAAATAACTTTAAATTATGAAGAAATGAAACCATTGAATGAAATGTAAGTAAACTGTCAAAATTGTTAAATAATGTTTCAAAAATAGTGAAAGTACATTAGAAGTGAAATATACAAAACTAATGACGTCGGCGTCATCATCTAGGCAGTGGTTAAGTATCCTGAGGTTTTGTATTGTCTTGTGGTTAAATCATCTGAGTTGCATCCAACTGTATGATCTGTTTACTGTCTTGGCTGTAAGTACCTGAGAACGATCCATGCATAGGGATCGGAGAATGGTGCATCTACGTAACTCCCTCGCCTATGTCGTATTGAGTATCTCTAATCGGCCTCCCTAATGGTGGGGGTAAGTATGAAATTGACTAGTGGAGGCCTCTCTAGTAATTGACAAGGGTGTGATACATAGGATTGTTAGAGTTCTCCCCAATGAATGGCCAGCGGAACTCAAATCTAGGTGGTTCAGGAGACATTAGCGACGAGAAGTGTGGAGGAGAAGCATCGTTATGAATTATTATGTTAGGTTGTCTATGTCTTCGGCCCTTAACTTCGATGATGACAACGTGCCTCATGACCCTTACCTCTATGTAGCTCGTTTGGTGGGGAGTTGTCATTGTCAACATCTGGACCGAGTGGAGCTAAGTTGCCTAGGTGGACCCCAATAATCTTTTGGATGAGGTTATCTACTTGATGATGCTTAGATAATATGTCCTTGTATGACATATGTGGCACTCTATGTATGAAGTCTGCCTGCAATTTGAACACAAAAGTTTGAGTTGCATATAAATTGGAAAATAAAAGTGTAAACAAAAAAGCAATTGTACATACCATATACATCCAAGAAGCCCTAAACCGGTGATATATTTGCAAGTAACTTATTGGTATTAGGAGACGTAGTCAGGATGTACACCAGGCAGTGGTTGAACTTGAGCTATCTGATTTCAGCGATCCTCTCATTGTGCTATCCAAGCTACATGGTAGGTCTCTAATTTATATTTGTCTTGCTCTTCAAGTCAATATCATATAGGGTACATCCTATATTAGGATGGGCTGGGATGTCTTACGTCCTGCTAAACTGTCCAGCTATGTGGTTAGGATAGTACATCTCAATGATGTGGAAGCATATAAGTGGTACACGGGCTAGCTATATGGCACTCCCATACCGACATTAAGTTAGTAATTTGGCTACATCATCGTGGTTGTATGGACTTCAAATAACCTAAATTGATGATCAACAATGAGGATGAAAAAAGTAATAGTTACTAAATGAATAAGGAGAACCGTTTTGGTAAATATGCACTTGCTTTAGACATTGGCGATTGAATGCATCTCTATACTGTCTAACTATATGTTTAGGCAGCTTAATTACGTCAAAGTTTGCCCCCTATTGACTCATAAGTGGTCGACCATCGATAGTTATCATAATTCGGCGATGCAAGGGGCCGATGTATGGGAAATGCTCCCATGCTTACACTTATAAAATCACTAATGGACCACTAATCTCTCTTGCATCAGCCCTAAAAGCTAGGCACAACTAGCGGTACATCTATACTAAGCAAGCTGCTCCCCACGCATGTTGCTTGGTCATGGTGAGGTTTGATAGGAGAGGAAGGAACATTAGGTGTATAACATTATTAGACTTGTCTAAGAATAGCATACTTTAGATCAACTGCATGATATGTGCCTTCGCGAAGCATTGTACTGTCTCCTAATCCATATGAAAAGGCAAATCAGTGAAGTTGTCCTTCAATCAAGACAACTTTAATCTAGCACCCTTTAAGGCACTCTTTGGTGAGAGAATTCCTAATAAGTGGTGACATATCTCGTCCCACCTAATAGAAGCCGTCACTCCAGTAATTGTATTGGCATCGGCTGGTAGGTCTATAAGTAAAGATATATCCTGTAGCATCATCATCATCGTCATTTCACTAGTGTCGAAGTGAAATGCATATGTCTCCTCCCTCTATTGCTAAGTTAGGGCTGTCATTAAGTACCAATCCAATTGTATGAAAGGAACTTAGTGTGTAAAAATGAAACCTAATTGCTCTAGACACAAGATCACACATGGATCTATCGGGATCTCTTGGCCATCCCGACACCTAAATATTGCCTTATGTCTATGGTACATGAGCCAGTAGTTTTCTTATAACAAAGGAAGAAGAAATATTATTACAATCAATATAGGAAATGGGACAAATTGCAAATATGTTTTCCATTTACTATTCCCTACTTGACTACCTTACACTAGCTTAGATCTATGGGATGGTTGCTAGTGAAGTAATGACCTATTTGCTGGTCTTGGATCTATTTGCTCTTGTAAGTATAAAAGAGGAAAGAAAATCTATAAGCTTACCAGAAAACTCATATGATAAACTTCAATATACTGCCATATATATAATCAATCAATATTATCATGGGTTTTTTTACATTCAATAAATGAACTATCAGTGGATCCATTCGACATTAGTTGTCTTCCTCATTGTGAACATCTTCTTCTATTATGTCCATCCCTACCGCATAGTCTATGGGTGTAAGTTAATGGTCCTTCTCGGATGTCTATCTCATTCTGGAATCATTTCTTCTATAGCCTACTTGGATTCCTAACCCTGTTTGATGTTGTAACGAGTTGCTACATAGGAATGTCAAGATATGACTAACTAAACTTATTGGTACAGGGCATGAAAGAATGCATGTATATACGTAGCTGGTTTTGCATCGTGTACCAATACCTAATGTGTGCAACACAGTCCATGCTCATCTTTCCCATAACAACTTTATCGTATGAACATAGAATTTTGTATGTTTGCTAGTTGTTGCAAGTACATTGTATGGTCTTAAGGGTGACCGTGTGGCTATTTTCTCCTTTTTCTCGTGCGCCGTTGGTTAGGGTACCGTTATGACCTCGAATATCTGCTCATTGTAGTAAAAAATCATGACCTAGTGACCATTGGCCACTTTGTTCCACTTGTTAAACTTTCTCTCTATGAATTTGGTTGATACTTTGCCAATGTCCATTTGTTCAGTTAACTCGATCTTACGTTTATTGAAGTAGTAGTTGTTGCTGTAGAAAGTTTTCTTAAGTAATGTCGCGATAGGCAAGTTTCTAGCATTATGCAAAGCACTGTTATAACTTTCTGCAATGTTGGTTGTCCCTTGACCAAACGAGCTCTATCATCATATGCTTGCGTCTACATTTTAGGATGTAGGCTTCTAAAGTAAGCTCTAGTATGGGGGCTCATAGTCTTGGCCTTGTCATAGTAGGTGTAAAACTTCCAAGGTTGCAATTGATAAGCGGCCTTCTTTATCATCTCTTTGTAGTTTTTATTCTTAGTTCGAGTGTTAAAGTTATTGGTGACATGTCAAATACACTATCGCCAAGGCCAACCCCTTGGCCATACTGCATTATCACCTTGTACTGCAGACTTGATGCCAGCATGACGATTTGAAATCAAACATATATTGGTATGATCTCTTATAACGTGGGTGAGCATACTCATTATGAACCAACTCTAGCTATCAAAACATTCTTCGTCAATTAAGGTGAAACCAAGTGGGATTATGTGATTTTGACCATCAGCTCCTGTCGTAATTAGCAGTTTATGCTTGTACTTCCCATACAAGAATGTTTCGTCGATTGTAACTATAGGCCTATAATGTATAAACGACTCAATGCAAGGTCTAAATGCCTAGAAGACTCTATCGAAGAACACATGCCTAGTAGTATTACTATCTCGCCATTTCCACTCTACCATAGTACCCCCTCGGATCGCATTTAGTAGATGTAGGAACACCGCATACGATTCTTCCCACTTACCTTAAACCTGTTTAATTGTTTTGCGTTGCGCTTTCCTAATTCTTTTGATGTAGAAAATATAACCGTATGGCTTGCAAATAGTCGCTTACAAGTGTCTTACCTTAATGCTTGGTGACTCTTGAACATCCTTAATCAGAAAGTAGGACAGCGTATTTGAGTCCAATTTTGAGTAATCCTAGCTAATTGTAGGATTGAGACGCATGTGTGGACCCTCGAACCTAGTTATCACAAAGCATCCTGCATGTTGCTTCTTATAAGATTGGAGCCTCCATCTATAGCCCTTTTCCTAATCAACGCATTTAATAGACTATAATGTCAGTTTGAACCCCTTTACAATGAAGTCATAGTGATTCATAACATGATGGAGCCTCACAATTGTCTGTAGATGTTTTTTACTCTCGAATCGCATGCATACCTTTAATTCATCGCTGAAGCTCCATTCACTACCACTTATTCTATCATTAGCCACCAGTCCATCCTTTACACTTGACATGTAGAAAGGCACATGTTCCAACATCCCGACTGCATCCACAGATGTTGATAATCCATGCCTCCAATTGTTCTGTCCACGTAACCCTTATGCTTCTTCCACTTCTTGTAACTAACATTCATTCGGGCCAACATCCACATTATAATCTGTATCATCGGAATCTTCATTAATGGCCAGTTCATTCTCTACATCAGTATCTCTATTTGACTTGTTGGTGATCAAGACATTAGGTTTACTGGACATGTGACTGGTGCTCGGTATGTTCTTTGGTAAGATCGCTCGGGATTTAAACACCGCAGTTTCAACTTGTAGTCTAATATCATCGTTGTACCATTCAACATTGTCCTCAATTATGACAGAGGCTATTGGTTGTAGGTTCATTTCATGAATTTCAATATATATTTCCGCAAAACCGTTAACTCTACTACACCTTATCGAGGAAGTTATCAATTGTTAGACATCGTAATTGTTATGAATCTTAATGAAGAACAGAAAAGGCCGATCGTTGGATGGGTCTAAGCTGTAGAAAGCTCGAAAAAGGATTAATGAGGAAAGTGCGAAAGGGAAAAATGAAGAATGAAATAGTAAGCAAAACTCATGAACAACTCCAGAAGATATGACACACCAATGGAACTTTCAAGAACTCACGATATGATTCAATATAACGTATGAATTGGTCGGGTGAGGTTACTTGCTACTTAACCTTTTTTAAGGGAAATGATAAGAGTGATACCGAGAGTAAACAAACAGTGTTTACGCAAGGAAGAAAATACTTTTAAGTGTATATTAATGATATGATCTTCTTTATGGCTACAAGTATAAAGTTATCTATACCTATAAGTTAGGACAACTTGTCTAAAAAGGAAAAGACAAAAATGACATTTCCTAAGGAAGTAATGTATAAGATACAAAAAGGTAAAAATGAATATACAAAGAAAATGATCATTGGTGCAACAGATTCTGCATATGATGTTGTACACATAGTGATGCTACATTAGTGAGGTCATTAGAAGATGCAGATAAAAAGTGTAAACAAATGACTTTTCCGAGTAGGGATGGCTTAGTTAATTCGAAGTCTTTCTTTCTCGGCTTCTTGGTAAGGAAGATGCCGAGTAATTGGTCAGCTTAGGCGTTAGTGAGTAATTTTCAATTAGGCACACTGTAGATAGATGTGCAGTCATACGGCTTGGCATGAAGGGTGACTCAATAAGGAAGTATTTTACCTCGACAAGGGTCAGTTGGAACAGAAGGATTCGTTATGTCAGTCCCTCTGGTCTTCAGACTCGGCTGCCGATCAGAGATCTGGTAGCTTGATTTACATTAGTAATCATCGCTGATGGGGATGGCATAGAACATATCCCTAGTCCCACTTACGAGGGGGCATCTATGAATTAGCTCCATCTGGTATATTGTCATGTCAACTTGAAGCTGATTACATATCATTTGAACTACCTGGTCATATGTAGCTCTAAATGGAACTTCAACTACTGTTCTCGAGTGCCTGTCATACCGCACCCCATCATTTCCTTCTATAATATTTCCACCAACAACAAACCAACCTCATATTATCTATTGTATACCTATTTACCACATTAGTTGCATAAACTTTAGTATGTACATGTATAACTATGACCTTATGTTAGCAGACACTAATTTCTTTTTACAGCTAATATTATAAAAGCTAATGAGTTTTATTTCATAAAATATTAGTAAATAATAATATTTATATTATTTGTTCTACCATTAATTCCTTTTTCACAGCTAATATTATGGAAACTAATGTTATAATTTACAACTAATTTCTTAGTAACATCATTATATATGCATTATAATTTACAATAATTAGTATAATTTTTTTTAAAAATAACATATCACATACTTAATATGAATAAAAACAACTATAAAATTACCAGTATACAATAATGTACCATCATGTATCAAGTCATAATATTATTTATTCGAAAAATATATACTTAAAATGAATTAAAATGAGTAAAAATAATACCTTTTTGTAGTAAAGTTTAAAATAACATATCACATACAAACATACAAACTTATCTCATAATTTATCAGTATCTAACAATATACCATCATACATCAAGTCATAATACTATTTCTTTATAAAACATATACTTAAAAAGAATCAAAACGAGTAAAAATCATACCTTTTCCTATTTTGATGTTTAGAGAGAGAAAGTGATGATTGTGCACTAAGTATCTCCCTGTTTCTAAAAAACTTCCCATAATGTTGACTTTCACCACATAGCTACTTTGATTTTATGATCAATTCTTAAAAAGTGGACCTAAATTGTTGATTTGGTAGAGGGTTTTCTCCAATGGTTGAAGAGAGAGAGAGAGAGAATTTTTAAAAATTGATCGCGTGCAAATGAGGAATGAGAAGGGTTGGCAAGGATATATGGCCGTGGAAATCCCCTCTTGAAGAGGTGATTTCAATTGCTGTATTTTTGGGATAATTTTCTCAAACGCCGCATTTTTGTAATTTTTATTTTTACATTTTTTTTCCTTTTCCCTATATCATGTGTAGAGTCACTTAAACATTGATAATCTCACTCAGAGTACTATAAACTTTGAAAAGGTTGATTGGTGGATAGGAAACCTCCATAGAGATTATTGAAGTAAGAACCAAGAGATTATGGATGATAATTGGTGATGTAGTTAGACCCTTGGACTCAAACAATAATGATTGGAAAATGATTACAGATTAACGGAAAAAGAAAATTGAAGAAGAGAAGGAGATTTTGGAGTATGGGGATCCATCTAGAGAGGTAAATTATTGATAAAAAGCCACTTATCTTTGTGATTTAAGTAAATAATTATTTCATAATTGATGTTTCTAATGAAGAGAGGACTAAGGTAATGAGAGAAAAATATGCATGTAGCAAAGTAAAATATGTACATAGGGTTGGCTCTAAATCTTTTGATAGCAGAAGAAAAGAATATGTAAGTATTTCAAATACTTTAAACCTATAATATTAAGGTATGACTTGGTTGAAGGTATGACATCCTTTATGGATGTTATAATAGTATAGGCTAAGTTTCGAAGTTTTAGCGTGAAGCTTATTTGGCTAATTCTTATTAAGGGCTCTTTTTATGCCACTTGTATTTCCGACTAGAATTGCGTTAGGTGATCCATCATTACATTACTGTAAGTCATAGAACAAACATGTTGGACTTGTAATTGCATGACTTTTTTCCTTTACTTTTTTTTTTTAACATAAAAATCTTTTTCAAATTTTTTATTTGTATAAATCCATGTGAACCACATTGTTAAAAGAAAATATTGTTATGTAGCGTGTTCATCATGACCATTGGAACAAACAAAGGCTGTTGTCCATGGCTTGATTAATATCTGATAGAAGGTGTTAGCTTTGTGCCTCATTTTCTCGAACTTGAAGAACAAATGTAGTTAGAAACTTTTACTTTTTTGATTTGATTTATTCTATCTCTTATTTAAGAAGTTAGTGATTTGACTTTAATGGATAAAATATGATCCTCTTAATAACTTAAATTTTTTATTGTTTCCATGAATATTTAAAAATATTAGAACCTTATTTTAATTGTTTCCATAAGGTTTAGTTTTCATGGATAAAACTTATATATATTTCCTTCTTGTATAGATAAATTATGAGTTCCATATCATCAAATTCTTCATAATTAATAAATTATTTTATATCGATTGACTTATCTTGAAGTTTGTTACATGGTTAACTTGCAATAACTCTACATTTTCTATTTAGTTTCTAGAAATCTTGAGAATTTAATCGTTTATTACATGCTATTGTGTGCTTGATGGTAATGGTGGTTAGATTACTTTGCAATCAATCGAGGATTTTGTAAGTTTATAAATTATTTCATTAATTAAGCATACCATAAAGCATGCAAAGTGTTGATTATGATATATTTATCATTGAAAATTTAGGAAACCATGTACAAGAAGTTTTTATAGTCTTAATCTTTTAATAACCCAAAAACCGCACAAGAGATAATTGATTAGTTTATGAAAGCAAATTTTAGGAGTGACCACCATCTTTGACCACTAACAATTGGTAATTCTTCATGAGAAAGAGGTTGCACAGATGAAGTACAAGCAATATAGATAGAGCTTCATGAAGAAAGAATCTGGCTTGAAGAAGAAAGACACTTACGTGAAGAGTTGGAGAAAAAGCATGAAGAACAATCATGCAAAATCGAATGGCTAAAAGGATTGTATAACAAAGAAAGAAGTCAATGTGAAAGTCAAGCTTCATAGGTATGTCTTGAAAAACAACTTAAGCTGTATGAGTGTAACTAGTGTTTTATATGTGCTAAGTGGAGTCAATCACAAGAGATTAAATTGGACAAAGTTGGTGCTTAGTGGTTTTTTAATTTGATGCTGAGTGGTGTGGCTAAATTTGATGAAGTTGTTGCCCATGACTTATCTACTACAAGTCAAAAGCTTGAAAGTGATGATCTGCAGCTTATAAATTTTAGTTTTGACAAATATTTTGGCAAATGTGTGTGCGTTGATATTCTTAGGTAAATTTATTTTTTATTATTGTACCAATATTGAGATGGTTAATGTATGTTTAGTGTACTAGGGTATGTAGTGATGTGTCAAGTGTGTGTATGTTTATGTTAAGTTGAAAGCATATGTCATGTTTTTATTTATTGTTGAATGATAGAAGACAATGGCTTATAAGTGTGCTTGAACATATAAAACTTGAAATTCATTATTATAAGTTTGTCTATTGTTATTAGTTTCCACTCTTAGGAGTAGTGTATTTTTTTTTTATTCTCTGTTTAAAATTGGATAT
This sequence comes from Lumnitzera racemosa, assembly GCA_024138005.1. NCBI lineage: Eukaryota > Viridiplantae > Streptophyta > Magnoliopsida > Myrtales > Combretaceae > Lumnitzera > Lumnitzera racemosa. Next base: position 73,048,760 of record JAMXBC010000007.1, on the reverse strand, counting down.
AAACATAAGTATACAATAGGTATAAATGTGTAATCCTATTATAAGTATTTATTCCTTAAGATTGGTAATTTTCTCAAGTTCTCTTAAGCTGTTAATTTAATATAATTATTTTATAGCTATCTCGACTGACTTAATTCATCCAACTTGTTGGAGATTTTTCTTGTAATTGAAGTAAGTTTTAAAAACAGTTTCTGTAGTTCTTTATTTGTTTTTGAAAAACAATTACACATGTTTTCCACTTATTTATTTACATATGATGTAATAGGACTTCTAGATATAAGTAACAACAATAACGATGATGATATAAGAGGAGATAAGGAAAAATAAGAAAATATATGGAATTTTACACCAGTACTAACACGATGTCTAAGATTATATGTAATGGAGTTTTAAGAAATTTTTTATCTATATTTTGAACATATTTATTTTGTTTATAGTATGGATATGGATTTTATTATGAAATCTTAATTATTTATATTTTAGTGTGTTTATATAAAGATATATTATTAGTATTTAATGAAATTTCAAAAACCTTTTTATGAATTACTAGTATTTGAAGTCTAATACGAAGTATTCAATTGTGATTGAAATAATAGGTGTAAATCACAGGTTAGATGTATGATTGAAATATCACTTTTAGTTAAATAGGTATGAAGAAATAATAGATACAAATTATAAGTTAAATAGATGCGATTGAAATGATAAGTATAAGCAACAATCCTAAAAAAAAAAAAAGGCAATCTATCATAGTGTAACAAACTTTGCCACATGTACACGTGTTTTATAATTTAATTTTAGCCACATGTAAACACAAGAAATTGTTGAAGGAAATGCACGCGTTTCCTTTTTCTTCCATACATAAATGTGGCCGAACTTATACTATATGCCACATGTTATGTAATATCTCTTGTATGACGAGTGATAGAGTTCTAAATCATTAAGACGCCTTTTGGTGTAGTAGTTCGAAGTTCGTCGAAACTCCAAAATCAAGCATGTTGGGGCTAGAGCAATCCCAATATAGATAACCTCTTAGGAAGTTGTTGTACCAGGGGACAAAATTGTGTAGTGTTCTATGCCAAAGATAATATCTAGATGGAAGGAGTTCCGACTGGGTTGTTATAGGTGATATTAGCGCACTTTATTAATCGGAAGGGTAAGTACCTGCCTAGTAGTGGTTTTGGACCTATAAAATGAAATTGACAAGGATGTTAGTTTTATAAGGGGTATGGATTGTAATACCTCTTCTATACTCAGTGATAGAATTTTAAATCATTGAGGCATTTTTTAGTATAGCGACTTGGTGTACATCGAAACTCTAAAGTTAAACATGTACAGGTTGGAGTAATCTTAAGATGGGTGAGCTATTGGGAAGCTGTTGCATGGATGAATAAAATTATATGGCGTTTCATGCCAAAGCAAACAATACCTAGGTGGGAGGAGTTTTGATTTGGTTGTTACATCTTAACATAGAAAATCTTAAAAAAGATGTTCTAAATATCATTGGATACATTTAAACATGGCCTTTAATGTATATTCAACCATGTTTACATGTAGCAAATTGTTGTACATACATAATTAATAATCTTTTGCCATGTATAAATGTGGCTAAATTGACAATACATGCCATAAGTAAACATGGTGTATTGTAGGTATACACATATGCATTTAACTGTTAGCTACATATAAACATGGTAGGACTTACACTATTTGTTACATGAAAACATGGAAAAAGCTACAGTACTGGCCATGTGTAAATGTGTCAAAACTTATGCTATTGGTTATGTGTAACCGTAGTAGAACCTATACTATTGGTTATGTATATGTCATGGGATGGGAGGTTCACGCCCTTCTTAGGTGCTTGTACAACTATGACCCTTCTTTACCTCATCATATTTACTTGGATTACTAAGGGCGAGCTAGCTTTTTCCCTTCCTATTTACCCAAGATTATTCCAAGCCCCTCTAACTTTTAGAGTGCCAACTTACATTGTTATCGTCCTTCATATGATAAGGATGTCCAACTTCTCTACTAGTTTTGGCCTACCATGACCATAATTAAGAGAGTGGCATAAGCTCTTGACTAGTTTGCTCATGAGAGGCCAACCTCTATTGGTGCTACTCACTTCACATTGACCCTTATGTTGAACACCTCCACTTCCATCCAAAATCTGGATTGTAACACATAAACGTGGTGGAACTTACACTATTTACTATGTGAAAATGTAGCAAAAGCTACACTACTACCCATGTTTAAACGTGGTATAACCTATACTATTGGTCACGTTCAAATGTGGTAGGGCTGTAACTTTTAGCTACATATAAATGTGGCAAAACCTATGTGATTAGCCATATGTAAATGTAGCAGATGGTCTGTTTGCTACTTTTCTTATCATTGGCTACGTTTGTATTTTTAAATGTAGCCAAACTTTGTGCTATAAACCTTTTGCTACGTTACAAGGCTATGTTTATTAAACGTAACTAATAAAAGTGATAGAAAACACACCAGGATGCATTCCTTAAAATAAAAATGAAAAAAAAAAACTAATAAAAAACTTATTCATTTTGGGGGTAGTGAAGTCACTTTTCTAAAAGATGCCTTCACTTTTTCATTTTTAACAAGGAAGGTGCCATTTTGCTATTTTAGTAAAGAAGGAGGCGCTTTTCCTGAAGGCGTCTTCAAATATAATTAAGGAAGGCATTTGCTTGAAAAGTACCTTCCTTACAATTATAAAATTGAAGGCCCTTTTTAGGAAAACACGTTCATTGTTATTAAAACCTAAGAACAAATTAGAAACCCATTCAAAACAAAAGCACAAACACTCTCCTCTTATTTTCCTCTCGTGCGAATGAATAACAACCCACTATTTCGACATCTTAAACATTTTTATTTTCGTTTTTTGTTTTTGAAAAATCTACCATAGAAATTCAAGGCAAACACTTTCTCTACTCAAATTCCATCAATTTTTACATTTTTTTTCTTACATTACATGAAATCATATAATATCTAAGATTGTTGTGAAATTGCATCTGTTAGGGTGTTTTGCCTATATAATTATGGATTAATTATTGGAATGTGATTGTATTAATGTATAGTTGCATGATTTATTAGTAAAATGTGTATTTATGGATTCTGTAGTGTTGGAATAATTGTTAGTTAATTGTGTTAACTTTATACTATGAATGTTCAACAAAATGATTGAGAAGAAGTTGTTTGGCTAAGATGATGAGTAGTGGTACACATTCGAAATGTACGGTATACAATGCATAATGTGCTAACCAACATATTACTTACAATGTGAATATGTTGAAAATGGTAGGTATAGTGAAATCCATAGTTTTTGCCTACGAAAATATCGTGAGAGGAAATTCAAGGTCGGAGTATAATCGGGATCTAGTGAAGATGTTAAAAGTGAGGAAGAATATGAACTTCTCTAAATTATTGCAAAGAGTTTTCCAAAGTGTTAAGATTGATCTCAATGCAGATTTGTTGAGTTATTATATACGCATCCCAACACATATTTAGGAGTGGTGTTATATTCCTTAATTGCCAACAAAGACAATGATGATGTGGAGAACTTATTTAAGATGGCCAAAGCATTTGGGCAAACTCATATTTAACACTTATATATAAGGGTCAGATAAGTAGAAAGAGGTGGCTTGTACATGTGACACCTACTAAGTTTAATTAGCTCGTGGTTGATGAGTTTAAACCATTACCCATGTCTATGCTGAAGTAAGATGATGAAAATGTCGTTGACGAGGCAGTTGGATTGATCCTAGAGAAGGAGGTTTCACATGCTCATATGCTTTAACATATGAGAGGCTTAGATTATGACAACAATGATGATGTCGATGATTATGAGCCTGATGGAGTTAAAGAGGATGATAATGATAAGGGAAGGATGTTGATGAGGACACCGAACTTGAGATGCCGCCTACATATCCCATTGTTCTTAAAATGATTGGTAGTCATTCTTATATACCGGAAATGCTTGTTACACATCCATAAGCCTTAGGCTCAAGTTCAATAGAGCCAATATTAGCACCATTATAGCCTCTGGAAGTCTATACGATCAGTGTAGGGGTTAGGGATGCAATTCCCTTTTTTAATATGAATGGAGATGATCGTTACATACACTTTGAAAGGGATGTTAATGTTGAGTTTAGTAACTTGCAAGTTGGTGATGATCTCTATATAGGTATGAGATTTAAATACTAAGCAAGAACTTGTAAGAGTCGTAAAGCACTACTACATCAAGTATCACACAAACTTCAGATTGATGGAATACAAAAAGAGCAAGTATCCATTGTGTGTTCTAAGAATGGGGACAATTGCAAGTGGAGACTTAGGGCATTTAAGAAGAAGTTGGATGATGTGTTTGTGATAACCAAGTTAGTGTGACCTCATATTTGTGTAAATCCTATCATAACTCACAGCCATCCACAATTGGATAGCAATATAATAGTTAAGGAGATTCTTATGATATGAGAGAAGATCCTGATAAAAAACTTCTCAATTATATAGTATTATTAACAAACAATTTGGATATATGGTTAACAACAAAAGAGTATAAGCTGGTTATCGAGTAGCTCGAGCCTATACTTATCATAGGATATGGTTGTTGCATTACCATCTTCTAGTTACTTTGTACTCTCCACATTTGGCTCATCAAGTTTGGGTTGGACAATGACATCTAGGTAGATTACAACCTTCTAAATCTCCCTAGGTAAGGTGGATACCCTAGGACAAGGGGTGGTAGATGACATTAGAGAAGGGGTCAACCTAGTGACAAAACTATAAGTCTATCTCATGGTACAGGGTCATTTGAGGGTCCAGGTGTAGCCAATAAGTTCAAGACCTTAGTTATAGAGATGTAATGTAATCCTTCCTTCATATTGCCAGCTCCACATAAGAGAGGTCAGAGGTTTGTTAACTAGGGAGAGAAATCTTCTTAGATAGCTATTGTTGATCCATTACAATTCATTGAGCCACCTTAGCAACAGATAGAGACACAAGAGTCATAAGCTTTAGCGATTCTAGAGGAGAGGAGGTCTAGGGAGTGTTTGGCATTTAAAGTATCATGCGTATTCATTAAGATTAAGAGGAGATGATATTTCATGTATTCATTTGCTAGACTTGTATGAACAGCTACACCGACCATTTCTATCTATGTAAAATTTAATATTAAATTAACTTCTTCATGTTTCTCTTTGTGTCTTGGTTGTCTCATACTTCACTATTAGCTTAAAATTAGTAATAATCAAGTTTGGAGTTTGGGATACGAATTGCAAATATTTTGCTTAGATTTTTCATACAAGCAATTACAATCAAGTTTGGAGTTGGCTTTGGTGATGTGAGTTGGATATGGAGTTTTAATTTTTCGATTGGATTGCTATTAATTTTAACTTGTCATTGTATCGATGCTTTGAATTGTATTTGGGTTAGTCGGCTTTGATTACTGATTTTTATGTAGTAGGTGTTTATAAAGAAGGCATCTTCTTTTTTGCATTTTCAATGTCTTATTACTTTAATGAAAAAGAAGGTACCTTTTTAGAAGGTACCTTCCTAAAAGATACATTCCTTGTAAAAAATAAAAAAGTAGGCACCTACATTGCCCCCTTTAAAAAGGCGCCTACATTACCCCTTAATAGAATATATTTTCCCTTATCTCCTTGTTTTTTAATTTTTTTTAATTTTGTTTTGGAAGACGTGAAAATAAGGCATCTATGCATGTAACCATTAGCCATCTCTATCTTTCATAAATTATGATAAAGTTAAGGCTCAGTACATAAGAATTTATCATTTTTATATACTTAAGAATAGATGGTGATACAAGTATTAAACTACTAATTTTAATTGCTCAGGATTTAGGTACATGGTACCTTATTTCTTGCTTATGCTTGTATAGTAATTATAATTCGGATTAGAACTAATAATTATCTGGAATGGTAATTAGTTGTTGCTTATGCTTAGTTGGGCTTAGGTGTTTGTAGAACCAATGTCCTTAAGGCGGCACCTCGATGATCCTTAGGCGTATTGTCCATAGTGGAGTTACCCTTAGAAATAATTTTGGGTAAATTACATTGATATCTAAGGATAGTAGTACCAATATCTCGGTGCTAATTAGGCTATGGGTTTTTGAGGGGCGTAGTAATAGTGTTTTAGTGCTAATTTAGATTTTGGTGCTATAATGCCTGTGTCTCGACTTAGGAATCATATGTGAAGTCATGAGTTACTTCAAATTTGAGATTAGTCACAAATGACCCTAAATGGTGTTAGTTGTAGGCTAATGAAAAGATAATAACTAGATAATTAGATATCTCTATAGCATTAATGCATGCGAATTTGTGTTTCACCTAGTATATGTACGTGCGCTCTTATGGTTTTTATATATTATGCTTTAGCTCAATCCTTTATTTTTTCCAATTATAGGAACCTTAGATGAATAGATATACTATAACGAGTATGGAGGCCTTTATTTTGACCATGATAGCAACGAATATGTACTCTACCTTGAGAATGACAAATTAATTAGGATGACTAGAATTTTTTTTCTTATGGTTATTATTTCTTATAATATAGATTTAAGATACTTATTTAGGAGTTACTTTGAATTCATTTGGAGAGTTATTTTTTATGTGAATATTTAGAGTTAATAATTGTAATTCGAATATGGTAGTTAAAAGTTTTTGCCTTAGTGTGCCATTAGCTATTAGTGACACGTAGCGGTTTATAGTATCCTAAGTTAAAGGTGTTATTATGATTGAAGAGAAGCATATTAGGTAGGAAAAAAACTAGAGAAAGATGGAGATGATGATTACTTACATTTGATCAATATGGTAGTGCATAATAAGAGATAGTAAAACTAATTACAATGCATATTTAACTTTGAATATTTTTCATATATTTGTTCATAATTCTGATTACTTGTAGCATCATTGAAATCAATGATGCATTGAAGTAATTGTTCTTTTTGTATATCTCTAATTATTGAATTATAGGTTTCTCTTGATGCCAATAATCTATTTCAACATCTTAAGATTTCAAGAAAGCCAAACAATAATTACTCTAACATATACAACTAATGTCACATAAAAAGGATATAAGTTGTGATTGCAATATTAATTATAAAATTACCTATAAAATTTTACAACGTATGGGAATTTCTGTGATTGTAATATTAATTATAAAAGTACATGTAAAATTTTATAATGTGCAAATATTTTAACATTATTTGATGGTAACAATTTCTAAATTTTAGTGACTTCATTATTTTTCTTATCATTTTAATGTAGGGTAATACTACTAGTTTGTTTATTTTCGACATTATTTGTATTTATAAAAGGGGTAGTACTCTCATGTATATACCTTTTCCTTGAAGAAAATGAAAAAAAAAAAATTACTTATGATTCCACTTGAATCGTTCAATACCAACTACTCACTTATTAATTTATATTAGTTATATTCTCGTAAATGTAACATAGGAGGAATTATGAAAGATGTAAAAAAAATTAAATACATACATATGTAATGAAGTGGACTCATGGAACTAGCTAACTTATGGGAGTAGACCAAGGTAAGCACTGGTTTCAAAATGTGAACAAGTTTGGAATTAACCTAAGTGAGCCCATTTAGAATCGACGATCATGGTCTAAGTGGTTCAACTTTGTCAACTCATGTGAATCAGAGGTTTATTGAACTTTAAAAAAATGAATTGAAATACAAAAAGGTGAAGTAATTAAACTTGCAAAATTTTGAATTGAAATGTATCTATTTTTTTTTTTTGGTAATGGGGTGGGGGTAAAGAGGGGGAGTAGGTAAGAGAGAGCGAGTGTGTGTGTATGTGAGGGAGAGACAGGAGAGTTAAAGAGAATAAAAGAAGTCAAACTACCAAACATAAAACTTGCAAGTAGAAAGATTGAAGTGACAAAGGAAGATTGAGAGAGAAAAAGAAAAAAAAAAAAGAATTAAAAGACCTTTTATTTGATAAGGGAGAGATAGAGAGAGAGAGAGAAAAGAACTATAATCTTATATATATATATATATATATGAATGTATTGATATTACAAAAATCTTTTTTTGAATAAAAAAATAATTTATTAATTTACGTGTCTTGCCTGGAATTGAAGGACAGGTTAATCTTAGTTCCATAATTATGGAATTGTGAACTAGTGATTTCTGGACTAGCTTTAGAGCAGTTCAAGCCTAGTTCCTAAGTCTATATTGTAGAATTAACTAGGCATAGATCAATTTGAACTCCACCTTCTAAAGTTGTTAATTCAATGATTGGATTTTGTTTTCATGCTTGTTTTCATGCTTGAAAAGACATAAACAAACCCATATAAGGAAATTATAGCCTTAAGTAGGTAAAAACAAAGAGAGAGTTAGTGGATTGTACATATTGAAGTAAAACGCATATAGGTAGTTGTAGGTCTAATTATGAGGGTTTAACTTGACTCAACCTAGCCAGGCTTGGTTTTAATGTTTTAGATTAGGCTCATAAACACATTGATTCTTTGGAACCCAAAGTTTACATAATTTTTTAGCTAAAAAAAAAATTTTAAACTTAAAAAGAGAAGGAAAAAAAAAAACCACTTTTGGGCTAAAACACCATATAATTTTTAGAGAAATTGTAAAGAGTTTGCATTTGTTATATATAACCACATCCCAATTGAGCTATAATATGAGTAATGTTGGACAAACGTCTAGAAAGAAGATCATAAAATAAAAGTTAGATTTAGTATTATATTGTTATGAATGCTTCTTTTTATAAAAAGTTATAAGGTAAATGTTATAGTTAGTAGTTGTATTTTGGCAATTTTTATAATTAACTACCCCAAGTTTGAAAGTGTAAATTTAATAACCTACTAGCTTTTCAATGTCTGTCATGTGTACTAAAACTAGTCACGCAATTGCAAAAATGGATAACGTTCAAATAATTAACTATAAAAATAAGTTCAAATATCACATTGATACTTTCGAATTTCTTGTAGTTAATTGTAAAAATAGATATAGTTCAACTATCAAATATGATATTAATCCCAAGCTTATATATATCCAATTAGACAAACTTAAAAGATATATATATATATTTTTCGTGTTGTGAATAGTAACACATTAAATGGTTTGAATGGGAAAAAAAATCGTAAAACATATGGAATTAGTTTAATTTTTTAATATTATTTGATTATATATATAAATATATTTTTTTATCTTTTTTACTTTCTTTTTTTTTCCTATAATAAACATTTTTTGGTACAAATTGATGAGTCCATGGACAGTTTGAGTGGCACAATCCGGCCCAGGTCCATGAACCAGCATGCTGGTTGTGGGACGGTTGGGACTTCAACCATGACCAGGTCAAGGGAGCTGGAAAAAAATTGGGAATGGGAAAGCAGTTTTATGGATGTCTCCAAAGAGACGGAATAGGAAAGCAGTTGAATTTTCGAAAACGGTAATTCAATTTGGGCTTCTTTGTCTAATAAAATGTATGATCGCTCTCGCGCAAATTCAACAATCAGGCCCGGTGAGAAGTGGTAATTAATTAAATGATAAAAAATATGTGCGAAACCGTCAAAGTGAATGAATCCACTGGAAGAGCCTTTCACGTATTTGGAGAAAACCGAAAATGATTTAATTCGGGCATCCCTTTCGCAATTAGCAGTAACTAAGTTTCTAATTCGTACCATCGAATACCCAAAACACGCATCTGAGCAGAAATCCTTAACAAAACCAGACAAATCGAGTGTATTCGTTTGAATACAAACATCATAGGAAAATCCAGCAAATCATTACATTTCTAGCGATATCCACACTCCCAGGCTCGCATTGCAAAGAGTAAGCAAGATAAACGGAGAACAAGGTGTATTCTTCAAGTGAAATTCAATAGGGAAACTAAAGATCTATTTCTACAGGCGCCAACAAAAATTTATGAAGCTTCTATTTATACAAGACTTATGCTACGAATCTATTAATCTATTCTAGCTAAACTTTAGTGTTGAAAGGTATAAAATCATGCCTATACCAGATGTAGAAAAGTTAAAGTGGAAAAAAGGACTAAAATGAGGAGAATTCCCAATCCGACGAGGATGTTTGCTACTTAGCAACCTGCTCTAGAATAGGGATGTTCTTCCAAGTCTCCTCTACTCCACTGATTTGCACTGGGGGCAGCGAGAAGACGCTAACAGTTGAGCTTTTACTGCGGATTTCTTTCATACCCCGCAATGCAGATATTACACTCTTTAGATACAAGCTCTCCATCTGTGCTATTTCAACGAGTTCCTTGTTCACTTGTGGCAAGCCATCGTTTTCTGAGGTGCTTGCAGCAGAAGTTGTAGGTTGAGACCCTTCACGGCTGGTAGCTGCATCAGATGGGATTTGAGCCCTCGGAAAGAGGTGCTCGATCATGGATTCACACTCCTTCACAAGCTTATAGAGCAAGTCAGTAGTGAAGAATGGTTGTTGCAGGACCTTCTGGATGAAGGGCAAGCGCATGACGGCTCCTGTTCTTTTGTCATATTTCTTCAGGATTTTTGCAATTCCTATTAAGGTGATAACCAAATCAATCAGATGGCCATTTGAATGTTTGCTAAAGAAACCAAAGTCTGACCAGTAAATACGTAAAAGAGTGGCATAATAAAGGGTTTTATCCAATTATATAATGAAATAAGTAGCATAAATTATTCTCAACAGGCGATATGATCTAAGATCACCACCCAAGGGATCCCATTCAACAGGAATGGCTAAGAGACTAGGTATGTTCAATTGGCTAATGGAGCAAATTCAGAAAAACTAAATTTGCGCTGTGATCCATGATGAGACTACATAACCAGACAGCAAGAGAATCATATGAGACAATATTCAAAGAGAAGAACTATGTAATTCCTTGGACAAAACTATAGTCCTCTGAAATTCAGTTATTGCTTAAATAGCATATCTTATGTAGCAAAAATTGACCCTTCAGCCGGATCCAGAAATTGAACAAATCTATGGACTCAAGAGGTCAAGATGATCCAAACCAAAGTACCTGTATAATTGAGGGCACTGTAATTCTCCAACAAAACCATCTCTCCATGAAAGTCTACGATTTCCTTCTTAATTTTTATCATCTCCTCGTCAAATTTTTTTGACTTGGCTTCCCTAAGTTGCAATTCCTGTAACAAATCAAAATATCAGCCAAGGATCATTTCGGCATCTTAATTGTTTGCATTTTATACGAGAACTAATTAAGAGTCAGCGATGGACTTTCACAATGACCGACTGAGTACCAGACGTTATTCATCCTATTAGTCCTTTCCAAAGTCAAACCAAAATGAATCCATGTTCATGTTGACACTCATCAAAAAATTTTCTAACTTCCTCAAATATTATGCCTTTTAAGTAACTACCTCTGTTATACTGCTGTGCTCGTAGGCGGAGGCGGCTAGATTTATTGTCAAATGCCATGGATCTAATGGTCAAAAGTGTATATTAAGAACGCAAGAATACTTTTATTTAGACGATGTTATACGGCACGTGCCATTGACCATTAGATCTATAGTGTATATCAAGAACGCGAGAATACTTTTATTTAGGCGATGTTATTCGGCACGTGCCATTGACCAAACGACATATGTAAGATACAAATACGCTAATATTTAATTATTATAATATAGGTATTCTCAAGAAATATCAATTTAAAAGGGACGTATCTATCTCAGTCAAAGTCAAAATACTAAGATTCGTTGTCGGTATCATATAATATTATTATACCACGTTTTCTAGATTAGTCTAACCACAAAACCAAACCCACCAACACTGGTCTTCCACCACTAGACCACGTACACCGAATGCCTTCAATGCTAGAGTCATTTGGAAACTAAGGAACAATATGACCTATGTGAGTTGGTTGATTGGGTTAATAAATCAATCCACAAAATGAGCAGCCATAGCATTTCTCAACGAATTTATGCAAAATATAGAATTTTTCTGGCACTCAAGGTATCGGAGAAGGATCAGAATTTGTCCCAATCGTGCTCTCTAGTAGACACGGGTAGGGCTCACTAATTGGCAACTTTATTGGGACCCATTGCCGAAAACATTTTAATAAAAAGGATTTTCTTAACCAGAATGGTCAATTACGTTTCATTTGGACTGATCAAAATAATCAAATCCAACACTAAAAGTTTAACTATCTCACTGCTGCTACTGCATACTCATTCAGTTTAATTATCGCTCCACCATTGATGCACCCAACCACATATCACATCTCACATGAACCTATCGCTCCACCACTGATGCACCTAACTACATATCATATCTCACATGAGTGTAATCAATGCGACTAAACATATCATATCAAGACCTCGAATATCACAGATAGAATATATATATATATACATATATATATTCATTCCCCCGGAGATCAATGAATCAGTCTTATGATACGAGCTTGTCTAGGATATAACAACGAGAAACTAAATAGCAGAAAACGTTTTCCGACACTTCAGTATTTGTTCTAACGCAGATAATTATAAAACATCAAATATTACGGTACGGTAGCAATCAAGAACGTTAACTGTCTGATCATGACTAATATCCATAAATATGGAAATGAGTAAAATAAATTGCTTTAAAAGATATTCTCCTCGCCTAAATAAGAGAAAGTACATATTACTTTTATTATCAGTGCAATCACGGTTTTGCGAACCTGGCACTTGTTGGCAAAACCGATGTAATTAAGCGAATTCTTCGAATATTTCCTCTACGTAAACCCTACAGCCTCAACATTTGGCTTCTCGACAAGCATATTTCAAGACGAATTGAATTCAAAATCCGAACGACAGAGAAGAAAATAAGTAAATAAATAAAAGTGATTACCTTTAATCGTATGATGTACATCTCTTCCTTCTCCTCGAAGAAGTTATTGATCTTCTTAATCTCATCTTCCAATAACTGAATGAATTCGATCTCCTCCTTGGACATTCCATCGTAATCCTCAATCCTAGGTCTTTTAAGAGGTCTTTTATCACCATCGACAGCATTAGACTTGGAATCGATCAACTTGAGACGCTTTTTGAGCTCCTTGTAGGAGAGGAACTTGTCTCTCCATTCAGGTAATGCTTGTTCAATCTGGTTACTGAGACACTTGCCGAATTTCATGACTGTTTGGCTGCGAGAGAATCAGAGAGAAAACGTGGGAAAGTGTGGGAAAATTGAAAAGAAAAAGGATAGAAAGGAAACTAGAGAGGGAAGATGAATACTGAGAAGGGGGGAAGGGAATATAAGGGAAAAGACAAGAATATTCGACAATTAGTGCTTCGAATATCCTTGGGCTTTGTAAGAGTATATCTCCTGGTTTTATGCCCTTTTGACAAAGAAAGATCCCTTTTTTAAATTCTTGTTTTCGGCCGCTCCTTCCTTTTCATTATTTTTAAATCGTACACTTCTATTGCTTTTTTAATGCAACGGCGTGATTGTAACGATACGGGAAAAAAACCAATCAAGTTCAATCGATTTATAAATTCAACCGACTTTCTTAATTTGGTTTAGAAAGTTTTTTATTTGAATTGAATCGAAAATTTATGATTGATATGAAAAGATAAACTGAATCAATCTATAAATCCAAACCAAACAATTTTATAAAATATATAATAATATTTTATTTCAATTAAATAATATTTTTTTATCATAATATAGTATTTAAAAGAATTTTTTAATTACATTTATTGAAATATATATATATTAAAATTTCAAATACCATAATATATAAATTATATATGTAGTTTGATTTAAAGTTTATCATATGGTCTGTGTGTTATTTTCATAAATCAAATTATCTATTAATAAACATTTGAAAATTTTTAGTCACATGAAGATTAATTTTATTAATTTCTGTTACAATAATACCTATTATTTTTAAATTAATTCAATACTTTTTACATGACATTATTTTTTTTACAAATATATTATTTTAAACTAAAAAATATGATTTAATCTATAAACCAAACCTAGCCATACAAAAACTTTATGATTTGAAAAAATCCCTAATCTAAATCGTATGGTTTGGTTCAATGTTATGAAAAACCAAACTGTATTTTTATTATTTGGTTTAGTTTAAATGGAAAACTGAACCAAATTGATTTGCACCCACCCTCTAATAGTATTTAATTTTATCAATTGGATTTATAGTTATTCTTGTGTTTATTAAAATGTGGGAAACTGATTTTGATATTATATGTTTTAAAAAATTTAATATTTTATTAATAAATTCTTTTAGTTGCCCTTGAAATACAACCAATTGATGATTAATTTCAATACATAAGTAAGTTTTCTTTGTTTCATTTTGATAGGTTTTGCTTCTTAATGCATCATCATTCTATTTTTAGATAATGAGATTAAAATCTAGTGAATCAAAGTATGAAAATCAAAAGAAATTATTACTCTTATAATAATTTTTATTTCTAATCTACAACAGTTAAAGATTATTATAATTTAATGATATAAATATTAGTCTCTCAATAAGATAAGTTAGGTTTAATTTCATATTTTTTCAAATTATAACATAATTGGTAGGAAATAAAACAACTATATATTTGTTCTTTCTTATTTTAAATATACATGTATTTATCATAGAACTAATAGGAAGGGGATACATTTTTTATGCGACTATGAGGCCTTGGTATATACCTTTTTATCATGGATGCTTTTAATTTCATTTTCTGAGTTAAATTACGGTGCCCATGACTTATAGTCTTCACTTTTAATAGATTTTTCAAAAATCTTTGAACAAGTGTCTATTCGAAAATTGACAATATCTAATATATTGTAAAATATATAATAATTAGTGATTCTCTTAAAGATATAAAAACACTCCCTTTTGGCGCATAATCAAGTAGTCCCCTATTTTCGAATTGATCGTATGGATCTCTAATTCTTTAAAAATTATATTTAAAAGCCCATTTTACTATTCTATCATTGGATAAAACCCTATTTTATTATTTTTTAAACGTTATTTTTGCAACACTCTCTTACATTTTCTGTACTGGCGATTAGCTTCTTATCGTTCAAAATGATAAACAAAATTTTAAGGAACATATATATGCAATATATTTCTAACCGTGTAGTTTCCATCATAGATAAATGCTAGTTCTAAGTAAATGAAAAAGTAACAGTCTTTATGCATAAAAAAGACATGCATTCTGTAATTTCTCGGCTAAATTTACAATGTAATTAAGTGTCAATGGAAACGAAAAGATAAGAAAGTGGAAGAAAAAATTAGGAAGGAAAAATATTGATTTATTTTTAATCCCTCGGATAAGACAGGATTGTGATGGAAAATTAATATAAAAAAAATTATTTCTACCAGTAAATTACTAATAATAAGCCCTTTCATTCATCTTTAAAGTTATGATAGTGTTAAAATCTTATTATACATATTTTCCTTCATAATCCCCTCCTAATTGGAGAGAAAGAAAAAATGTGGGCAAATGGATTTATCTTCTTTTAAAATTATTATTCAAATTAAAAATGAACATTTTGAAAGCTTCACTTTCATTCTTTTTATAATTCCATCCTCATTCTAAACATAGATTAAATCATGAGATGGTAATGATATTCATCAAGAGAATTCAAAAAAATGAAGAATTTGTGCTCTAAAATAAAAATATAGCAAATAAACAATTGTATTTTGATTGGGGAATGGAAGCAAGAAAGCTTTGGTACAAGGTTAAAGGTAATATAATCATTTTGTATTGTCTTTTTTTTTTTTGAATTATTTATTTTCTTCGCTTTCTAGTTACCACGTAGCAAGGTTGCTTTCATTGTCGACGCTTTAATTTGTTTAGTAGAATATGTTTACAAACGACTGATCGTGGCATGCAAATGTTTGTTCGGTGAGATTAAAAAGCCAACGAATGGCCCGCGGAATTAGTCTCCCTTTTGAGGCATCTGCGGGGGTAACTTTTAAAAAGGGCAAGAGGTGGGGGCCAAAGTGGGAAGATAATTAAAGTTAGCGGTTGGGAGTTTTTGAATTTATTAATTTCAATCAATGCTTCGTCTCCATTTGTCTAGTTCATGAATTTTCATCTTTTTTAATTGTCTTTTTTCTTTTTCAAGATGTGTATATTTGCAGATTTCAAAAGATAAATGTTACATATTACATTTAATATCTAAATTTTGACCATTTTTGTAACTAGGTATATATTATATTCAGTATATAAATTTTGACTATTTTTATAATTAAGTAGCTTAAATTTAAAAGTATCAATGTACAACCTAATAAACATTTTCAAATCATTTATAGTACCTTAATTCACTTTATTCAGCTTGATTAGCTTACATGGATTATTGGCTAACCAACACTTTGACATGAGCATAATAACATTAACTTAATATGAGAAAAATCCAGCTAAATGTCTGAGTGGATTATTTAGGGAAGAAAAAACAGTAGTAACACGAAAAAAGAAAAAGGAAAAATGACACAACTAAACCCTAACTACATAACCAATTCATAACTTATTTCTGAAGTAACAATAAAAAAAAATCCATTTTACGGTATGCCCAATTCAAAAATCCTCTTTTGAGAAAATTCCAAAGTTCGAAATGGCCTACACTATTTGAAACCCTAAATCTATGATTCCTTTCACAAAACGCGAGAGACACAACATGAGAGGGACAACAGGGCAAGGAAAACCTAAGGAAAAAAAAAATAAAAAAAAATGGAAAAGGCATCAGGACCTTGAAGATGGGGAATACTTCAACCTACCCCCATTGATCTTCTTCCAATAGCAGTAGACTTGTCTTTTGCAATTTTCTCTCTTAAGGGTTTCACTAACAATCAAGTTATCTCTATTTTGTTGTCTCTCTCGTGGGGTGTATCTCGCGATTTGATAAAAATTTAATGTTAAGGTTTCGAAGAATTGCGTATTATTGATTGTGGTCTCGAAGAAATGAGGTCTGCCAGATCCTTTAGCTAAAAGAGGATATTCTTATATTTAGATTAGGATTAGTTTAAGGGGATTTTTAAATAAAGATTAAGTCACGTTGTTAAAAATTTGGTTAGAGTTTAGCTTTTGTGTCTACCCATTTCGTGCCATCTGCTTTTTCACTATTATTAAGTTTTTTTTTTTTATCTATTTATTTCACTTGAACATCTAGTTTGAATTGTATTATATTAAATGAATATTATTATACTGTTATCAAGTAGTAGTTGGCCAAGAGTTCACATAAGCTAGCAGGTTATGGTAGAAATAGTCGAGGTACTATAAATGATCTATAAAGTTTACTTAGGTAATGAATTAATACTTTTAAAATTGGGTATTTAACTACAAAAATAACCAAAGTTTATGTAGCAAAAGTGGCATTTACCCCACTTTGTATTGTTACATTTTTCTTTATTATTGAATGTATAAATATTTTCCTCTCTATAATTATATTATTTCTTTTGATAAAATGATTTATTTAAATTTAGACAATATTCAAATCACCATATGCACTTGGGGCTTCATGTCATTTGTATATTAGGAAAATTATACACACCAAATGATCAATATTTGGAGTAAAATGCAAATGGATGATGAAACTTTTTAGCAATTTAAATATATAATAAATGTTATTAATGTTGCAAATAGAGGATGGATGTTATTAAAATGGTGTAAATAGATATGAAACTTATGTTCAAATGGAGGAGGAAAACAATTCACTAGACATTGAATCTATGTTTAACACATCATGGCACTATGGTTTGATATTATTATATTGAGACATAATGTCATTTTATATCTATACTTCTTTATATATCATTTCTCTTCTATTATAATAATTAAAAAGTTTCATTTTCTATTTGAATTACTCGAAACTTTTACTCTTTATTTAAATTTAACTTCAAATATTCATCTTCTAATATAGTTTTTTCATTTTTATGTATGATGTTTAAAATTGTTAACTATTATACTTAATCAAAATTTTACTTATCAGCAGTACTATTTTATTTATCATATAGAATTGTGTATTAATTGATTACAATTTGAGAATTAGGGAATTCAATTCAATTCTAGTAAGAAAATGAATTGTGGTAATTATGTTTTCTTTGTGGGAATTATGATAAAAAGTTACTACCTATCAAATTTTTGACAACTATTTAGTAACAATGTGTTGTTTTATTTTCTTTATGATAATCGTAATAAAAAAAAAAAAAGATACCTACCAAGTTTTTTTACAGCTTTTGGGTAATACATATTTTCCACTAACATTACAAGAAAATATTATTACTAGAAAATATACGTGTGTTTGGTAGTTGAAAATTCAGTAGCTGACCATAAGTATCACCAACTATATTTGCCTATGAAGTTCTCAAAGCAAAAGATAAGGGCATTTCCATTACCCTATAAAGTATGTGATGCATATTATTGCACTAACAACCTATGAAGCATTTATTTGTTTTTTCTAATTTATAATTTGTTTCCTAATGTTCCATCTTTCAAATAAGTTTATATATATATATATATATAAAATAATTGGGGTACGCTACAAATATACTCTTAAATAATTGATTAAGGGTGAATCAATCCCATAAACTCCTAAATTGTAACTTTGTTGTCCGATAATTTTTGCAAATATGCATATACACATCTTATACCCCTCATAAAGGTAGCTATATTGGTCCTTTTAGTTTTAGTGACTATTTTTGGGTTTAAGCAATAGTCTTCTATTATAAATATTAGATATTAGTTAACATTTAGTTTAGAATTAGTAACTAGTTCGAGATTAGTTAGGAATATTAGTAACAAAATTAGAAGATAAAATCTATAAACAACCTTGTCATACATGCTTAAGGATTTAAGAAAGAAACAATGAAATGAAAGTTTTTTTTTTTTCATAATCTCTCTTTTACTTCTAACATAATCAATCACCACCACCCATCTTAATCTTTTCTTGGAGTGTTGTAGGCTAAAATGGATAGAGGCCAACCTAACATTTGTACCCTCTTTCTTAAACTCCATGACTAGTAAGACTTCAACATATGTCATAAAATGGAAGCCACCAAGAGTATATTTACGAGAATATTGTAGAGTCAATAGAATCTTCAATGAACTCTTACAATAATTTATAATTAATTGTAAGCAAGGTTGATTAGATTAGGACATGGGATATATATAATCAAAATCACCATACTTCATTAGACAACAACAATTAGGAAATCTACATGTACTCATAAAGACAATTTGCGATTTTGCAATTGAAACATAAGAAGGATTTACAAATTTTGGATTTATTGAGCAAGGAATTTAAATTTCTCATTTGTTCTAAGGAAAAGCTATGCAAGATAGTTCCTTTAATATTCTAATGGAGGTAGAAGTTAAAGAAATTGTCTAAGATGATATATGTAATTCACAACATTTTAGGAAAGTTTTGGCTAACATCTTAGGAAAATAAATATTGTGTTGAATACATATTACTTTGTATTTGATGATGAATTGAATGTATTTCCAATTTCCTGTCATAAACTACAAATCAAGAAAATATGGAATTTGCCAAGAAAGGTCACAAAGATATGAAGATTGAGATATTTTCGTTCTTATTGAATGAAATACATAATCATGTTTTCCTTTTAATTTTTTTTTTTGAACCTTGAAGATAAGGTTCATTTCCATAGAAAGGAGGAATTGTTACAATTAATAGACAATAGTTAACTTTTAGTTAAAAATTGATAACTAGTTAGAAATTAGTTAGAAATATTAGTTACAAAGTTAGAAGATAAAAATTGTAAATAGCCTTGTTGTATATGCTTAAGGATTTAAGGAAGAAATAATGAAATGAAAGTTGATTTTCTCTCATAATCTCTCTATTACTTCCATTATAATCAATTAATAGATATTTGTTAGGAATTGTTACAACTAATAGATATTGGTTAACTTTTAGTTAAAAATTGGTAACTAGTTAGAAATTAGTTAAGAATATTAATTACAAAGTTAGAAGATAAAAATTGTAAATAGCCTTGTTGTACATGCTTAAGGATTCAAAGGAGAAATAATGAAATGAAAGTTAATTTTCTCCCATAATCTCTCTATTACTTCCACTATAATTAACCACCATCACTTATCTCAATCTTTTCTTGGAGCCTCGCTTGCTAAAACGAGTGGAACTCTAACTAGCATCTTAAGTTACATACATATTTTTGAACATTATGGGAATGTGAGGTCACGTATTCAAAGTTTATGGGATCAATTTGTATCTCACCAATAGTTTATAAAGTGTATTTATAATTATTCTCCATGAATAATGAAATACCCTATAAAAATATTTTAAAGTAGAGTATATTTTTATAATTCCACCCAAGTTTTATAATTTAATCGTTTAATGCTACTTTTATTTTATAAGAATAGGACCAAGCGATTAAGGAGTCATTTAGAGACAAGTCCTAATAAAAGAAAAGAAACATAAAATTTGAAAGAAAATATATATTCCTTATAAAAGAAAAGAAACATAAAATTTAAAAGAAAAATATATAGTTATTCCTCTTTCTTTCTCTCATATAGGAGATCTCTGTCCTTATAGTTATTAATATCAGAAAAGATGTTCTATAAGTACTTTTCTAACATCTTTATCTTAGTTTTACCATTAGATCAATGATGAGATTAAAATTTATTGATGATTGATTATACTGTAAGGAAAATCTTTATTTAGTAAAAGGTAATAGAAATTTTTGTAGGTTTTAATATTTAAAGTGTCAAATGATTTAAGTGGAATTTAATGTGAGTTCTTTAGTTTACGGATATACATTCTTGAGTGTTTGGTTGTAAGGTGCAATCTTCTTTTGTTAGAAAGTTTTTGTTGTTTTAAGATAAGAAACTGTCTCTCTTTCTCTCTCTCTTTCTTTGTGTGTGTATGTATGTGTGTATACGTATGTGCATGTGTGTGTTGATGTTTATTATGGGGTTAAACTTATGGAATTGGGAGTTATTAAAAGTTACATTGAGTTGATATATAAATTACAGTGAAATAAAATTAAGTTTGGAATAAAAGGGTTTGGAAATTGGAGTTTCCTAATAAATACAATTGGTTGAAATACACTTTAATTAATTGTCTCAAAATTAAAAATTTAGGTCGAATTTATCTAGCAGTAGAAATCAGTTGATTGAAGTTCATAAAAATGGTTTAGAAAATGCTTTTTAGTCGATAGAAAACTACTCATGTTAATTGTAATTTCTTCCTTAAGTGCAAAATGAGTTTATTCTTAATGTGTTAAATAGGTTTCTTTAGGTGTTAATGATTGGAAATCAAAGTTTAGTTTACTAAGATGAAAACTTAATGGAGTTTTTAGAATTTAAATCCTTAAATTTAGGTAAGAAGATTAATAATTGTTATTATTTGTATGAATTATATCAATAGATTCTTATACAATTAAATGAAAGTTACAAAGGACACCATTAGCTTATAGTACCTTAATTAACTCCCTTCAACTCTATTAGCTTATGCGGATTTATTAGCTAATTACGGCCTAAACCATGACTAATAACATTAACTTAACATAACAAAAGTCTAGCCAGATATCTAAGTAGATTAAACAATGAAAAAAATGCATTAGCAATAAGAAAAACAATTAAAAAAAAAGGAAAAATAAGACTATTAAACTCGAACCAGAAAACTGAAACTTAACCTTATAGTATCAATTGAAAATGTTCTATTGACAAAATCTCCAATTCAAAAATCTTCTTTTGAGAAAACCCTTAAGTTGAAAATTTCTTTTACCATTCAAAATCTTAAATCTTGGATTTTTTTCTCCTAAATTGTGAGAGAGATGATATGAGAGGGACACCAGGAAAAACTTAAGAAAAATAACAAGAAAGGAAAGCCATTAGAATCTTGAAGGTAAGGTATCTTCTAACACATTTATGGTTTATATGGGGTATGTTTAATTCTTTGGTCAAAAGAGAATTTTGTTATTTTCATGTTAGGGTTAGTAAAAGGGGATTTTTAAATTATGGTTAACTTAAGTAGTTGGAAATATGGTTAGAGTTTAGTCTACATAATCATTTTGCACCATCAACTCTATTCTTTTTTTTTTCCCCCCCTTGATATGGTTTATTGATTCGCTAGAAGTTTAGCTAAATTTTTATTATGTTGAATTAATATTATTATCCATGTGTTAAGTGGTGATTGGTTGAGAGATCTACATAAGCTAATAGGTTTTAGTATAGTTAGTTGAGATATTATAAATGTCGAGTCTGATTTTCGATTTCTTTTATTTAAAATTGATTTTCTCATTTTTTTATTAATACTAAACCCTAACCCATTTAATATTAATCCTCGACTAAAGAAATCGAGAAATTCCGGTTTTTTTTTTAATTAAAAATAAATTTTTTGGAGTCGCCACCTGACCAGAGTCGGGAAAAGAAAAGAAACAGTAACTAATTTGGTGGATTGGTTATGAATTAGCTACCGGTCTTTGATTTTAATTTTAATAAAGAACCAGAGGGTTCTGAATTCGGGGGCTAACCTATTAAACACTAGTAGGTACCACTATTTATTTACCGAAATTACGATTATTTTTTAATTATAATATTTAAGAAAATAAATAAATGAAATCAAAAGAAAGAACCTAAGTTTCTACATATTTTATTGTCGCCCCGAAGGTGCCTACGTACCCGCTAGCCGGGATCAGACAATCGTAGTTCTTTCCAAAAAATTTAGTGTGTTAATTTATTTTAATTTTTGAAAATTGACCAAATTTATGTTATTACCGATTTAGTTTATTCAAATAAAATCTGAAAGGGTCCTAACTCATGAATGTATTTAAAAATTCTCTAAAAGTCCTAAAAATTTTTAAAAGGATTTTTTTATTATTAATTTTTTTATTTTAAAAAATTTCTATGTGAAGAAATCCTAAAAAAAACACTAACAACTAAACTAATATATATATATATATATATATATAAGATATGTTATAAACTTAATTGGTTAACTAACAAAATAATAATAAAAATATAATAGCTAAGCAAATAACTAAATAAAAAGAATCGAACCTTGCTTGTCTTTCTGCTGTTGTGTCCACTGTGCAGCAGTGATCAATAATTTCAATGCAAAGCTTGTCGGCAATTGACAATGACGAGCTTAGTCGTGGTCAGCAGAGGACGGATGGAAGAGAGTGGTTCGTTAGTCAACGTATGGATGACTGAAGTTGATCGGTAGCTTAATGTTGCGGATTGATCGAGCGATTTACAATATACTGTTCATGTAATATGCAGTGAAGTTAGACGGTAGTGTGTTCGAGTCTGATAACGTTGAGGACGTGGCCAAAACAAAGCTAATCAGTAATGATGAAATGGTTATTGTATAGTCAATTGGGAATGGCTGTATCGATGTCGCGGTTGGAAATCAGATTTACGATTGCGTGTGGCTTGGATGAGAGCTCTTGGATTTGATTCGCGTAGTGCAGTTGTGGACTGCTACAGATTGGTCTGGAAGTGTTGTTGTCGGTGTTAAAGGTTCACTGGTAGAGTCAGTGCAGTAACTGCTGTATTGGAATTCTGGATGTGTTGGGGTTGGAGTTGCGGTGGCTGCTGTAGGCGTGTGGATGTTGGACAGCAGGCTGCAGATGGGTAACGAAGTATGTTGCTGTTTCTGTTTTTGTTGGGTTTAATTGTGGTGGCTACCGTAGGCGTGTGGATGTTGGATAGTAGGCTGCAGATGGGTGATGAAGTATGCTGCTATTTTTGTTTTTGTTGGGTTTAATTTCGGTGGCTGCTGCAGGCGTGTTTCTGTTTTTGTTGGGTTTAATTTCGGTAGCTGCTGCAGGCGTGTGGATGTTTATATAATCTCAATCATATCATATCGTATCTTATGTAATTATATCTGATTCGTTAATTAAATTAGATTCAAATTTAATTCAAATCTGCAGATTCAAATTTAATTCAAATCTGATTTAACTAATATTCATATGATTTGATTAGATATGAAACTTATTTTCGTCTCACTTCTACAAAGTTAGAAAAATAAAAACATAAGTGTCTGCTGAGACACGAACTCGTGACCTCCAATTAAATCCACCCAAATACTTCGTTGTTTATTCATTAAGCCGTTGACCTGTATCTTGACATTGATTACCATTAAATTATATTTAAACTATTTGATTCTCTAAAATAAAATTTTTAACTAAACTAAAAATAAAACTGACACTAAAACTAATTATTCCTAATATAAATTACTTCCTAAAAATCTACAAAATCTTTATAATTTTTCCTTTTCTTATTTTTTTGGTATTTACATTATTTGTTAATTTTTATTATCTTTTTATCTTCTATTAATTTTTTGGTTTTTTTATTTTTTTTAAATTAGGACCCTTTTTGTAAAAAATAAAAATTAAGACTATGGAGGGACAAAAATTAGGTGTCTATAATAAACGACCTAGGAAAGTTTACTTAGGTAATAAATTGACACTTTTAAAGTTTAAATATTTAATTATGAAAATATACAAAATTCGTGTATCAAATATAACATTCACCCTCACTCATATTGTTCTCTTTTTATTTACTTTTGAATGTATAAATATTTTCCTTTATATAGTCATATTATTTATTATTCTAAAATGAGTTATTAAAATTTAGATAATATTTAAATCATTGCACACACTTTTGTTTCTTTTTATATATATATTGAGAAAATTATAAACACTAAATTATTAGTGTTTAGAGTTAGGTTCAAACGGATGATAAAACTTTTTAGTGATATAAGTAGAGAATGAATGTCATTAAAGTGATGTATATAAGAGATAAACTTATGTTCAAATAGAAGAAGAAAACTTCTTATTAGAGAATGAATATTGTAGGTTTTTTACATGTAACAGCCCCAAAATTTGACACCTACATGTAAGTCATAATATTGTATTGTACTTGGATTATTTTATATGACGTCTCCTTTATTTTAATTGCTACAAAATTTCATCCCCTACTTAAATTACTAAAAAATTTCAACCTCTAATTAAACTTAAATCCAATTGTTCATCTTTCCATATAATTTTTTTTATTTTTTATTTGATGTTTAAAATTATTAATTATTATACCTAATTGAATTTTCACTTATCAATAGTAATATTTTATCTCTCATATAAAATTGTTTACTAAAATGGATAAAAGATAAGTCTCCTACTAAGTTTGTAATATACTACGGTGCATAGCAACCTATAAAGCACTTATTTATTTTTCTAGTTTATAATTTAATTTGTAATGTTCCATCTTTCAAATAAGTTTATATGCATATATAGCAATTGGGCAAATGGCAAATAGACCACTAAATAATTGATTAAATGTGAATCAATCCTATGAATTCTTAAATTGTATCCTTACCTTCAACTTTTGTAAATATACATATGCATTCTAAAACCCTCATGATGATAGCTATATTGGTAACTTTTGGTGATTGTTTTGGTGTTTAAACAACAGTCTTTAATTACTTGTGTATTTTCAAAAGTTATGGAAAAGTAAAGTTATGCTTTGAAAATTTATACATTCAATTTTCATCTAATTAATAGTTTAACAAGTGTATTTGTAATTATTCTTAATGAATATAAAACTCCCTAAAATATTCTAAAGTAGAGGGCATTTTTATAATTCCACTCTACTTTGATTTCTTGATAAGTAAATGCTCTTTAGGAGTTATTCGAAGATGGTTCCTTTTAAAAGAAAACTAATATATCTTTTGAAAGAATTATTGTGTATGGAAATTTGTTTCTAAGATACTTTCTTAACACTCTAATCTTAGTTTTACAATTAGATTGTTGAGAATAGTACAGTCTAATAGGGTTTAATTGCCCTATAAGGAAATTGTTTAGTAGAAGGTAACTTTTGGAATTTATGTGAATTTCGAAATTTAAAGGATTAAATAATTTAAGTGAAATTTAATGTGAGTTCTTTAGTTTAAGGAAGTATATTTTTTTTTAATGCCTACTTGTAAGGCATGGTCTTTTAAGAAAAAATAATTTTCTTTTTATTTTACCTTTATTCATTTGATTTTTTTTTCTACTATCTATTCAATTGAGGTTATATAAAATGTTAAATTTAACAAAGAACAAATTATGAGTAAGAATTTTCTTGTGGTACCATCATTAGGTGTAAATTGGGAATATTAGATGGGTTTGAATATTGAAAGATTATGAGATAGTTGTTTATGTTTGTTTCTCCATGATATTAAACTTATGGATTGGAGTTTTGAAAAGATACATTGAGTTTGGATATTAATTATGATGGAATGAAATTATGTTTGAAATAAAAGGATTGAAAATTGAAGTTCTACAACAAATAAAATTGGTTGAAATTTATACTTGATTGAGTAATTGTGTTAAGATTGATCAAAATTGAAATTTTAAGTTAAAATTGTCTAGTAGTAGAATTTATTTAATTGGAATTCGTGAAAGTGTTCAATCAGATGCTTTTTCGTTGATTGAAAACTACTTAAATCAACCTTAATTTCTTCTCTTGGCTACAGTTGAGTTTCTTCTTGATGTATTAGTGTTTTAAACAAACTCTTTAGGTGTTAGTGAGTAGTGGTGAAAGTTTAGTTTATTAAGATGAAAATTTGATAGAATTCTTAAGATTTAACCTTTGAATTTAGATAAGAAATTTAATAATTGTTATTATGAAAAGGAATTATATGAATAGATTCTCATGTAATTATTTGAAAGCTATAAAGGATACCAAATATATGGTTACCATGCTTATTTGCTTATACTTATAGGATTTTAAGTTATAATTAATCTAAAACATTGAAACCATATATTGTGCGTATTTTTATGTTAGGACGATTAAGAGTATCGAGGGACCTAAAGTCAAGGTTGAAGATTGGTAGTTGTATTGTTTTATAGAGATAGTGAGCTAAGGTGATGCAATGGTGAGGCACTAAATCACCACATGCAAATGTTAAATAAGTTATGGTTAGTTGATTATTATGATATGGATAAATCTTTTGGAAAAAATCATAAATTAATTATAATGTTAGAATTAGACATCATTATGGATGGTCATTATGAACCATTATATTGGTTAATATCAATAGTTAATTATGGATATGATGACTTTTAAGGTTATAGCCCTATATATACATATACATACATATATATCATTGTATATTAGGGAATTTAAGATATTTTAAATTTTGGGATATCATAATTATGTTTTTTGCTACACTTCAATGAGATAATAAATGGATGGCTTCTCATATTAATGTTTATGAATGCATGTGTTGTTTCTTACTTATCATGCATGTGTGATTGTGGCAGTTATCATACTAAGTTTTTTGCTCATTGCTTTATAGAACTATGTTTTTTAAGAACTTAGCTATGGTCCATCAAGAAATATTTGATGACTTAAGATCCATCCCATTCTATGGAAGTATAACTAGCGGAAGCTATTTTGAGTACTTTGATGATTAGATGGGAGATTTACTATTCATATATATATTTATGTTACAAATAATGTGTTAGGCTATGTGATTTCTATTACCTTTATTAGTGTGTTACAACCTCACTGAAACTATGATTTGATGTGTCAATGGTGAATTACTTGGGAACGCTCTATTATATACTAATGTAACTTCTCATGATTATTTATGGTTATATAATTATGTTACTCATATTAGTAGGTTGATATGACCTTTTGCATATTTATATTGCAATATAAGTATTTATGGTAGGGTTGTTATGATTAAAGCCTGAGGTTAACATCTCTATGACACTTAGATGGATTAATTTATAAAACGGTTAGATGATAAAAGTAAAGGAAATGATGTTATTTCCCCTCGTTAATCCCCATCATATTTTGAAGTGTTTGTACTTTATAACTATGAAGTTATGCATTTTACTGAAGTTTTACATTACATATTACTTGAGGAATAATAGATAATTTAATCTTACCTAACTTTTGCTTCCTCATAGAAATGGTTAGATGAAACTAGAACCACAATCATCTTATTGGCTATATTGAGAATATATCTTAGAATTGTTCTCAACAATAGCTTGTACTAGCTTTAGTAAATGAGACAGCACAATTAGTAGACCAAATGCATACATGGGAGCCAAAAGTGGCTTGTTTTTCAACTTGAGTTGTAAGCCCTAGGTTTTAAGTTGTTGGACTTTGATGAGGCTATGGCATTATAAACTCAAGTAATTTGATTGAATTGCCACAATCTACCAAGATTAAAAATGAATTGATAAAACTTGGTTATATAAAGAACAACTTGACTAAACACAATAAGCTAATAGGCACAACATATGCAAACAACTTAAGGTGTTTGCCAATTCGTTAGACATATCAGATTGATAAAAACTTAAACCTACTCAAAATGCTACACCAATATTTAGTGATAAGAAATGAGTTTCAATTATGGAAACCCTATTAAGGAAGCTACTCACTCACTTGAGAAGGAATTTTACAAGAAAATAACATAATTTCATTCATAAATTCTAACCTTATGTTGCATAGTCGAAAAACTTGTATTTATAGAGATGAAAATAAATGATACTTTGTACAAGAATGATCAAAATCTACTAAAACACAACCATAGGATTTAGATTGACATAATAAATCAACCAAATCAGTTCAATTTAGTGTTAAATTCTTGAATTTCTTGAATAGGCACAATCATGCTTGAATGATCATTTCACAAGTCAATTTTGCGAGTTACCAATGTTGATAAATTTTTCAAATTTTTGTGCGTAATTTTTTTCTTTAATTTTCCTTTGATTTTCTTATTTTCTTGTCTTCGAAAAATGTTGAAATTTACAAGATTGATATAATATGCATTTTGGAAAAATTCCATAATTTTTTATAGATATTTCCTAACCTTGATAATCCTAACCTTGATAATTTCTAACATTTGAATGATCATTTATTTGAATTGTTGAGAACTTGATTAGAATCATACCTTAGTAGGAGTAATTCAATGACAACAATAATAAATGTAGTAGAATGTTCAAGCCTTACAAAATAATGTTGAGTTTGGCATTATGGAAATGAAAAAGAAGATAGTGAAATATATGTAATATCACTTAGGTTGAATAGGTTTGTGAGATTGGCGAAGCCTTTTCATGCCTCTAATTTAGATCTACATGAGTTTAAGAGGTCAATTGAAGAAATTGTAAAAGCATTTGCTGCTCTTAAGGAATTAGAATATGGAAAAGTGGTTTATGTGACACTCTGCTTAAAGATATTGCATCCCATTAGTGGACAAGGGATTAAAGATTAATTATTGGGTTGATCAATTACAGAGTGTCTGAAGATACCTTCTTTGAAGAGCTTCTCCCTAATAGTACAGAAAAAAATGGTAGCAAGCTTAAGAAATTGAAAAGGTATTTGCTTTTAAGGTGTTGGTTTATATGGTTATTGCATGTGGAAATCCATACCAAAGGTACTTCTAATATCCTTGTCTTAGTTGTACTCTTAGAATGTTGAGAAGATCAGTGTAATCTAATGTCCATTAATTGTTTGGTAAAGTGAATCTTGGTTTAATAAAAGGCAAACTTTCCATAATTTCTATTAGTTCTAAAATTCGAAGTGATTATAAATAATTTAACTAGAATTTAGTACAACTTCTTTAGAGGAAGTAAACACATTTTGGAGTGTTTTAGGTATATGATTGGTCTTTTTTTCTTAGCAAATTCTATAGTGTTAAAGGTAAGGATCATTTTTTTTTTATCTTTATTTGTCCATAGCTATTGACGATGTTGGATTTTGTCAAAAAAAAAAAAGTTGTAAGTAAGAGTCAATTCTTTGAGTCATCAACTTGGATGAATTTCCATATTTTTTTTCTCCAACTTGTTTTCTGTGATTTTCGTTTAATTTTATTTTTATTTTTATTTTTTTATTTTACTTCGAAAAATGTTGAAACATATAAAATTGATGTGATACGTTTTTAGAAAGATTTCATATTTTTTTGTGGATATTTGCTAACCTTGATAATTCTTAACCTTCAAATGATCATTGGTTTGAATCGTTGAGACTATATTGTTGAGAATTTGATTAGGACCATACCTTAGTAGTAGTAATTCACCGATAACAACAATAAACGTAGTGGGATGTTTAGGCCATACAAAATAATGTTATGTGTATTATAGATATCTCATTTTTGCCCCCTCTTGTAATTTATAATATATATATTTCTTTTCTTAGGTAATAAAAGGGTCTTAATTAAAAAAAATACAAAAAAAAAATTAAAAAAAAGGAAATTTAGAAAAATAAAAAAAAAATTAAAAATTGAAAAAGCATAATAAAAAATATAATATTTTTTTAAAAAATAAAGTTAGAGTATTAATAAAATAGGATAGGAATAATAGTGTATGCTATTCTAATTTATGGTTGGTTTGGGCTTAGATAAATTTAAATTATGGTTAGTTTTAGTTATTAAATACATTTTATTTGCAATGGTTTTAAGGTACGAGCTAATTGGCCTAATGATTAAACACTTGGACTTGGTATTAGGAAGAGTCAAAGGTTAAGGGTTTAGATCTTACAAGGTACATTGTTAGCTTTTATTTCTTTTTCACTCGCAAGGAGCACATGTTAGGGCCTTATTAGGCTACGCATTTGTCAATATACGTGTCAAACAATGGATGATCTACGTGGTTCTAATAGCAACTTTTCCTTCTCTTCCCCATCTTTTCTCTTGTTTTTTTGGCATGCATCCATCTTAGTCACTCTACTTTGAGATCTTTTTTTAACTCAATTTTCTTCGTAATTTCACTAAATTAATGGTAAAACCATGAAGGTTTCTTAGAATACTTCGAATATGTCCTAAGAACACATCTAGAAACAAAATTTTAATGGGTTAAAGGTAGACTTGAAAATTCATAAAAGTTAAAAACGCACAATTTTCTTCAAGTTAATTTTCCTTTATTCTAGCTTCCCTAATGTAAATCAAAGTTTCAGAGCATCAAATCAAGCATGTGAGACTGCTTAAGATCTTCCTTAGCTATCGATTACACCAAATTCACATCAATTTCTAATTTGTGTTCAAAGACCCATTTAATTCAAAATCTTCAAATTTATTCCAACTTTTGACTTGCTAAGTGAAACTAAACTTCGAATTTATATAAATAGGAGTTCAATTTTCTTTCCTAATCATCAAGAAGCCTTTACACACTTGAAAACACCATGCCCACTTCTCTCTCTCTCTCGTCGCTCATCTCTCTCTCTCTCTCTCTCTATATATATATATATATATATATATATATATATAATTGGTCAAGCTTGAAACTTGTCTAGCAAAACCAATTACGTAGGTAGACCACTTAGATCAATTGGCTACTGTACTCCTTAGGTGCATTATTGACCATCCACTATGAAACTCTAGCCATTACTACTATACCTTGTCGAAACACTATCTACACCTCTCATTAATCAAAGTGATGCTACAACCATGCTCTTGGCATCCAAAAACCCAAGTCTTAGCTACCCTCTCACTCCAGCAACCATTGGTGCCACTACTTAATAACCACTATTAGTAACTAATGGGAAATCACCACTAAACACCACCTTTAGCTGTGGAACTTGTCCTACCCCTATATTTTCCAATTAAAAACACATGAAAGTTACTTCCTCCACTCATTTTGGTGTTTAGGTTAAGCCACGAAGCATTAGATTGTGGCCCCTTACTTCTCCTTTGCTGCATATGTGCCTTGCACATGACACGGGTAGAATGGTCCAAATCTGACTTGGGATCCAACCCAAATGACCATTAGCTCCTAACTCACGTCTTATTCCAATTTCGACTAGGTCCAGCTTCTTTTTTTTTTCCCCTTATTTCTTTTTATTTTCATTTATTTACTTACTCACTAAGTAACCAAAAAAAAAAAAAGGAAAGAAAGCAAACAAAAAAAAAAGAGAAAAGAGAAAATGAAAAGGAAATAATAATATAGGTGTTTATTCTTTTTTTTTTTAAGAAAACATTTTATTTTTGCTTTATTTATTTATCTCTTATCATTGAAAGAAAAAGAATCCTTTTCTTTATGCTAAAAATTTCCTTCCATTTTTTTTTAAAAGTGGTTTATAACTTAGAAAAATTATTAAAAAAAAAATTAATCAACTCATTTTAAGGTTAGGACTTCTTTTAATTTTCAAAAAAAAAATTACTAAAATTAGGACCATTTTAGAGTTTTCTTTAAATAAAACAAAATGGATAAAACTATAAATCCAATTGTTTTTAGAAATTAAAGGAGGTGTACACATTAAAATTTTATAAACGAATGAACTACGAAAATTTGATCCCAAACTGTGGGTACATAGGCATCCATACACAATTGCAGGGTAACTTAAAATATGTAAAAATTTATTTTTCTCCTTTTGGTGAATAAGTTTTCAATTGTCCAGTAGATATGATTCAATTGATTTCTTCACTTGTAAATATGAATTGAAGGGTATGTGAAAAATGAAATTAAATTTGAAAGGTTAAAAGTGTTATCCGTTATGGTTTAATAAAGTAGCCCCTAAACTTGGATATCTTCTTTTTTTATTAGGTGGATTGGTTACCTTTTTTGATCTTACTGGGTGGCGACTCCAAACGTCTTTAAAAAAATAAGGAAATCAAAGTTTTCCTTAATTTTAATTGATGGTTTAAACTAAATAGGTATAAGATTTAGTTTAAATCAAGTTAAGGATACTGAAAAACCCAAAATTTAGGCTTGACATATACAAGGAATAATGGAAGTGAAAATGAAGATAGTGAAAGACATGCAATATCACTTAGGTTAGATGGGTTATGAGATTAGTGAAGACTTTCCATGCCTCTACTTTAAATCTACATGAGTTTTAAAGGTGGGTTGAAGAAATTGAAAAGGCAGTCGTTGGTCTTGAGGTGTTGAAATTTGGAAAAGTAGTTTATGGGATGCTTTTAGTAAAAGATATTGCATCCCACTAGTGGATAGGGGTTTAAAGGTTAATTATTGAGATGATCACTTATAGAGCATTTGAAGAGACCTTCTTTAGGAAACTTTTCCCCAACAGTTCAAGAAAAAAGATGGAGCAAGTTTAAGAAATTGAAAAAGGTATCTACTGCTTTTGATATGTTGGTTTATATGGTTATTGCATGTGGAAATCCATGTTAAACGTACTTCTAATGCTCTTACCTTAGTTTTGTTGTTAGATTGTTGAGAAAAGTATAATCTATGTTTGTTAATTGTTCGATAAGAAAAATCTTGGTTTAGTAAAAGGAAAACTTTTAAGAATTTCCATTATTTTTTAACATTTAAAGTCATTATAAATGATTTAATTGGAATTTAAAATATGCTTGAAGACCTTCTAAACTTTGATAAATTAACAAATAATCCTCATAGATTGTAAGTAAGCCTCTAAAATTTGATTTTCATGCACAAACACTCCCTAAACTTATTAGGATTTGCTTTAAAATCCCTTAAACTTTTACAATAGTGTGACTTTTTATAATTAAAAAAAATAATGTCCTTTATTTTACTAATTTATCAAAGTTTATGGAAGTTTTAAAGCACATTTTGAAAGTTTAGAAAGTCAATTTGCACCTAAGTTAAACTTTAGGGGGGTTATTTGTAATTTACTACCTCTTCCTCTTTTTTTCTTTTACCATATGTGAGTTTTTTAGTTGAAGGAAACACATTTCAGAGTGTTTTAGGTATGTAACCACTCTTTTTTGCTAATAAATTTTGTTGTGTTAAAGGTAAGAATCATTTTCCTTGTTTATCTAAAGTTGTGTAATATGTTGGATTTGTCTAAAAAAAAAAAAGAGTTCTGAGTAATAACTCATTAGTAGGATGATAATTAGTCTTGAATTGTAAGTATTCTACATAGATTTAAATGTTAAATAGTTATGAAATAGTAGTTTGTGTTTGCTATCTTGCATGTTGATATTTATTGTAGGGTTAAAATGATGGAATTTAGATTTTCTTCTTTTGGTCATAGATTAGCTTCTTGATTTATTAATGTTTTAGATGGGTTTATCTTTAAGTTGGTAATTTAATACTAAGATAGAAAGCCTAATAGAATTTTTAAGATTTAACTCCTTGAATTTACATAAGAAGATTGATCATTGTCATTTTATGTTGAAATTCTAGAGGTAGATTCTTGTGTAATTGTTTGGAAGCCATAGAGGATACTAGGTGCATGGTTATCGTGCTTATTTACTTATGGTTGTATGACTAAAAGTTACAATCAATATAAAATTATTAAAAGCATATAAATATGTGGTCGTTATGCTTACTCTTATAATAGGAGGATGGGGAGTACTGAGATATTTAAAGCACAAGTTATAGATTAGCAATTACGTCATTAGATAAGGGTAATGGATTGATATGATGTGATGGTAGTTTAGGTACCAAATCATGATGTGAGGTATGTAGGTTATGGTTTGGCTATCTACTCTAATATTGTCTAGTTGTTTAGAAAGAGGTGGTAATTAGGTTGCAATAATGGAATAGAATGCCATCATAAGCATTTATC
Source organism: Lumnitzera racemosa (assembly GCA_024138005.1). Taxonomy (NCBI): domain Eukaryota; kingdom Viridiplantae; phylum Streptophyta; class Magnoliopsida; order Myrtales; family Combretaceae; genus Lumnitzera; species Lumnitzera racemosa. The sequence goes on along the minus strand of JAMXBC010000007.1, from coordinate 73,014,330 downwards.
TTAAACTAGTCGTATTAATGGTAGATATCGGTAGTGAACCTTAATTGAGATGACTTAAAATAATGGGATGTTAAGACTGTCTTATCTATCAAACCTAATTGAGATAACAAATTGATTGCTTGCTGAATTAATGTTTATGTATGAATGTGTTTTTTTCCTATTTATCATATATACATGTGATTGTGGCAGTTATTATACTAGGCTTTTGCTTATCTCTTTACAAAACTATGTTTTTCAAGAAGTAATGTTATTGTTAATCAATACATTAATGACCTAAGATCCAACCTATACTAAGAAGAGGGGCCATCAATAGTTTGTTTCGAGTGCTTTGATCATTAGATGGGAGATTACAATTCCTACATGTTAACGTTATATACTATGTGTTAAAACATGTAATTTTTGTCAATTTGATGAGTATGTTGGACTTATTGAGGCTTTGATTTGATATGATATTGGTAGAGAGGAGCTTATTTTATGTATTAATGCAACTCCCATAAGAGTATTTGCAGTCATGATTTTGCTTATGGATAGTAGCTAGGTGTTTTGAGCCTTTCCATGCTTATGTGTAAGGTTTCATGCCCTAATTTTCGAACATCATATATAAATAAGCAACTATGCAATAGCAATAATAGTAAAGCATGATGTCTAGCTCCTCTCTGTAGTAGAGCTTCATTAGAACAACAATCCAATAGTAGAGCACTAACAGTGGTAAGAATCGAAGAAGAATTACCTACAAGCACACTTGTAACTATAACACTAAACACTTTTATGGCTCTTAAAAATAGAATGTCCAACTCTTTTGAGACCCTTGTTGAGAAACTTTTAACTCTTATTGGAACTCTTCTCGACAGCTTTAACCAAATGGACATAGGAGAAAGCAACATAATTTCCAATAATCTAACCCTTCACTAATAGCATATATGCCCCAAGCAAAAGATAAAGGAGAGAACTTCATGGTAGCTTTCATGATTAAGTTTGACTCTCGCTTAGTTGATGAATCAAACAAGTAACACTTGGCTCTTTCTAGAGTAGTTTTAGACAAATAAACCCAATAAAGAAGACTTTACACTAATTATGATGTTTGAAACTTTTAAAGAACAATGTTTGAAACTCTAATGCATTGTTATCCAAGTCTTTCTCCATTAGTTGTGACATTTAGTTCTTCCTCTCTTTCTTTGTTTAATCTCTTTTTCAACAACAAAAACAACATTCGAATCTCCACTATAACATCTACATCTCACTTGCTTAAAACGTTTAAATCTTCTACTTTGACATCAAGACAAAGTGCCCATATCTACTGCTCTTATAATTAGCATTCTGTTTTTAATAGAAACTTTAAACATTGTAAACAAAAATTCTTCTAACCTTTTTTTGGTTTTTCATACTTTTCTTACTTACACTACTTACAAGTGGCTAAGTGATTTATGAAAGAATCGAAGACCTGCAAACTTGATTTTTTTAGCCCTATCATGAATTGCTTTTTGCTCCTTGTTAATGTAAGTCTAAATATAATCATGAATTGGATTTAGTTGTTTGAGCTATTAGATTGATGGATGATATTTCTATGCTAAATATTTGAATAATTAATATGCCTTATGATATGTTGATGCATATAAGATCGAGTTATAATTCAAAAGAATTTGATCATTTTGTGATAAACTAATTTGGATTATTTAGTTAGACAAAGAATATGAATTAAATTAGGTTAGATTTTAAATCATATACATATAAATTAATTAAAAAAATCTTATATAATACTAGCTAGGCTTAAATTAATAAATTAGGATGATTACTATACTCAAACTTAACAAGTTGAAATGAAAATTAAAGTTACGAATCTATATGAATTAAGAAATCAATTGATAAAATATAGTATGATCAATTGAATAATTGTTGACATCAATATCTAATATTCCAACTTGTTATTCATCGATTTAATCCATTAGGTATTGGTAATACCTTATTTTAAATTGAGTAAGAGTATTGTCGAATTTTTAAAAAACCATAAATTTTGGTTTGCCGTAAGAGCTAGCTAGTCCGAAATCGTGGTGGAACGGTGCGGTTTTATCACTCTGTGACATTGTGTACTTCCTAAAATGCACTCAAATCGTGACCCAGTTTAGACATTTACGTCACATGGTATAATTCCAACGAACATGGAATATCCCTTGGCATATTTTAATATGTACATAATCGTAAATAGAAACATAAACTCATGAGTCAATATTAAATTCGATCCAGTGTGCAACAGCTTGATTTTATTTTTATTTTTATTTTTTTTTCGGTGCCTTTATGTACCGCAACCTTGGAATATGCGACCAAGTCCCAACAACTACTCACGTACGGAGAACGTGAGAAAACGTCAAGAAATGGACACAAAATCACTTGCTTCTTAAGTTACATTTGATTGATGGTTGTTTCTTTTTCTGGACAGTTCACCATTGTCAAAGAGAAGATTCGGATATGCCACTCAGATATTCCTCTGATATCAACTGCTTGTACTCTCTCTCTCTCTCTCTCTCTCTCTCTCTCTCTCTCTCGCCCGTAGGAAACGTCAATTCTCTCCCTTCTTTTTCGTCGAATCGGGTTACCAGCGTGAATTTTTAATTAGATCTTATTTAACAGGTATTTTCAAGGAAATTAAACAAATTACACCTTTAAAAATTGAATTAAATATGAAAAGTTATAAAACCTTTTCTTAGAATAAATTTTGAGTTCCTAACTATTATTTCTGGTATCGGTTAATATTTTTCCTTTTAATTTTTTTTTTGTCTCCCCTCCTTCTTGCTCTCTTTTTCCTTTAATTTCTTTTAATTTTCTATTTATTATCACTTACAAGAGTTATAATATCAGAAGTAACGGTAGATTCGTCTAACTAAATAAAGTCATCTGTACGGTAGTCTATTTTATTGAGTGGTGGTTAACATGTATATATGTATATGTATTTCTATATATACACATGTTTGCAAAGCTAGAACTTATTATAAAAGATATAAAGGTAAAAAACTATAAGATTCATATACAACTTATTAATACCATTAACCTTTTCTTGGCTATTATTGCGTCTAAACACATGATTTATATACAACAATGATGTCAACGATTAAATGGTGTTATATATATTTCGTTTACCAAAAAAGATTTATTCTATTCGTTTTGTTGACCAATATTTTTGAAACACTACTTAATTTATATTTTAAGCTAAAGAATGTAATTACCAACTTGGTGTCTTATATATTTTATGAAAGAATATTGATAAAATTACTTAAAACTCCTCTAACTAATCCTACTCTCTGTATTTCCTTGCCATTTCTTGCATTTATCCCTATGACAGTCCTTTTTTTATGCACCAATCGAACTCTTTTTCATTTCCTTTTCTTCTCCTTCACACCGCCAGTCACCTCCTTAGGCCGAAACCATACCTCATTATTTTGTATAATTCCTCTTCTATCCTATTAGAGACATACAGCACTATTTTTCTTTTAACTCCCATATCTATAAGAATTATTTTTATTAATATCAAGAAAGAAAAAAATAGTAAATATTAGAGCTTATGGTGTTAGAAAAATTTGAAAATCATATTCTTCTACAAAATAAATTTTAGAATTAATAGGTAACTTAGAATTTAAAATTGAAAAGATAAAATTAATGTGAAGATAGATAAAGTTTTTAATTTACTATTACTTGTTAAAGGCCATTAAGAGACAAGTCCTGAAAGTTTGAAGGATCTATAATTATTTACATGATATTTGTACATAATCAAGATTAATTTGTGGAAAAAATGTGAAGTTTGAGTAATAATGTATATTATTGCTTTGTCAATAGCTCTGTGGTACGATTCCTTTTCTTACATGTATATTTTAAGATTATTCATATATTATCTTTTATTTTATTAAAATTATTCATTGTATATTGTAGTTTCAGTAATTAAGTATATTATATATTAAATTTTTTCATACATGCATTGTGGGTGCCGGTATTTACTAATAAGTTCAAAAGACAGTTTTTTTTTTTTTCTCTTTTCATCGCTGTAACACATTTTACCCAAAAAAGAAAAAAGTACATAAAAAGATTTATAGAATTTGTTGTAGATATTGTTAACATTTTCCTTATTTTAATTGAACAGACTGTTAGTTGCACCAACGGGCATGATACTCGGAAGATTCGTAATAATAGTTGTGCATTTGTTTATATTATCAACTGAGAAGAACAAACTCGCCCAAGTCAGGAAAGCTGCTTCACGAGAGTCGAATCATATACTAACTTTCTGTTGAATAATTTAGAAAAAATGAAAAAAGATCATTGTCATTTTCTGTCGGCATTTTAAAAGCAATTACGTCGAGCGACTTTACGTGAATTTCAAATTTATGGATGACTCGGCTTCTAAGCAAACCAATTTTGATTGCTAGTCCAATTGTCTTATTTTCGGTAGATTAATTTTCTACGCTTAACATATGGCCGTGGATACCGCATTTTAAAACTTCTTGATATATCTCTATGTATCTACATACATACATACATAATTGATATATATATTTATTTTTTTTAGAGGGCTAAAATAATTTAAAGGGCTTTAGGCTCACTAATGATCTAAGCTTGACCCTTTAGGTTAATTGACAGGATCTAAATAGTTAAATTTATAATATTAGGATGATTTAGGAAGATTTGATATATTGCTCTTAAAATAGGGATCGTCGGATCAGTTTATCCACTCATAACCTTTTTGAGAAAGCTTATACACTTATGAAGTATTTGATTGTAAGAACTGGACAGGACAAAGAGAATTGAACATGACAAGTATAAAGATGACTAGATGGTATAAACTTATTGTATAATGTTTGGTTTGTATAGTGCTAGATACAAAATTTATATTAAAAATTAAATTATTTATATTATAAAATAAATAATTTTTTATAATATTTAATAAAAATAATATTCATTAACTTAATATTATAATATAGAGGGATATTTTTGGAAATGCAAAATATTTTTTATTTTTATCCAGTGAATTTCATTTTTTGTACCGTAGTTTAGATAAGATAAAATTTAGATATTTTGTCCAATTCATTAGTTTAGTTTTTGTCTAATCACTAAGTAAATTTGCAAACCAAATATAAGATAAAATTTTTATTCAGTTTAATATCATGAAAATTGTGCAACCAAATGCTACCTTAAATAGGCTTTCCATGACCTTTAACTTAACAGAAGCTCATGGAGGAATCTATTAATAGAATTCATCTCGACTATGGATTGACAACGTGGTCTAATGGAAGTTATTACGGCCTAATTCTATAAATACTTAGAGCTTTTGCTCATTTAGGTTAATTGAGTTATTTAGAGAAATCACGTCGTGTTATAACCTTGCTATAAAACAAGGTCAATAGAGCTTAAAGTGAAGAATACATCACCTCTCATTTATAATAGCAGGTTTATTCTTTATAATTTTTCTACCTGTCACTAGTACGTTTGAGTTGCTTATGATTGCTTACTCTTCCTCTATATCTCTTCTTCTCCAAATCATCATTTGTATATTTTTTTATGTCACTTCTTTGAGATTATGTGTGGAGCAAAACGCACATTGTATATATCATTTCTTTGAGATTATGTGTAGAGCAAAACGCACATTGTATGTACCTGACCACTATAACTGAATCTTTATATCAATAATTTTATATACACACGTGATTTTGAAGAAAAAATTAATTCAAATGAACTTTTAGCCTTTGGCTAATCCAAACATGTTATAAGGACATTTTTTTTTTAATTTCTTTTAATTGTGTTGCTTTTTACTTGATTATCATGATTGGAAGTTTACTTTAGAGGTGTCTTATGATGTTTGGTCCGCTATTAAAATCGTGGCGATGTGCTATCAGATATCATAATTTCACTTCCAACCAAATTTAGTGGCGGTAAACTCTCTCTCTCTCTTTTTCCCCCACCTAGTAACAAAAAATTATGCATCACAAATCCTAAGTAAATATTTTAATATTTACAATCTATGAACTATTTATTCTCTATTCTTAAGTTAATATTGCCTTATTCAACTTTATACATTTTTAAAATTATTAATAACAGTTAATTACCACTAAATCCTTTTTACTTAAATAAAAACTACATTTTTAACCACTTAACAACCAATCACATGATATATATATAGATAACATCATGTTTTATTGAGAAAATGAAACCACTGAAATTTCAAATTGGAATCCTACTCTCATATTTTATGATTTCAACTATACTTGAATGATTCCAAGGTTTTCTTTATTCCTCTAAATATTCTAACATCTGTCATGACGGAAGGATTGGATAATAAACGTTTAGAGTGGATCGATGTCTCGACATCAGAAAAGGAATAGGAGGAGACCATTATATTTGGAGGATTATTTCTAGAAGAGTCTCGTATTACAAATACCGGAGGTCTAGTGCTAATTGAAGAGAGTTAAAGTTTGTTACAAATTACAACTGTATAGCTAGATCTACGACAATATTGGATATTTTATCAAAGTGATATAAAAAGGGAAAAAAAAAAAATACAGAAAAGGGGTTACGAGCCTTGTGCTAGGAGTGCGTCTGGATCTTGAAACCTAGAATACCTTTTGCTTTCCTTTCACACGCCTCGCAAAAGAAAACGAAAATCCCAGTTAGTAACTCGCAATTTACAGAACAATAATCAAAGAAAACAATACCAGCAGATAGAACTATGAATAACTAGATTTGTTCATCCGTTGAATTGAAATGAGTAAACATTAAAATTAGAGAATAGGAAAAGAAAGAAAGCAGTAGAGAGAAAGACATTTTACCTTGTTTACATGTTTGGCTAGAAGAAGCGAGAAACAGGATATTATAATTAATCATTAATCCCACGTTGTCGTTTTGGAGATATGAAGTTGATTAGTGGATCGGGCCTTCCACAATGCACAGGCCTTATTACTTGGTGCTTTCGTTGAATTCTGAATTGCAGCCTTTACAAGATTACATCGCTTGTCACAGTTTCGAGAAAAAGGTAAATGGTAAATTTCATTCAATAGATGAAGAAAGTCGAAAAACTACTGTTAGATCAGAAGCATTGGAACATTTAGTAGCAGAAATCAATACAAATATTAAAGCATTAATGTAATCTTTTAATGGAAATGGAGAGAATCAGAATGCCTCAATCAAACACAAGTTTCATATAGACAATTCTTCCTCTTCTCTTGTTTAAGTAAGGGAATTAGCGTCATATTTTAGAAACATTAAATTAGATCTTCCCAAATTCTAGGGTTAAGATCTGGAGGGATTGATTTTCAAAGTGATTCAATTATTTGATTTTCATGAAGTTTTGGATGGAGATCAATTGAAAATGACATCATTTGCCATGGAAAATGAGGCATTAAATTGATTCCAATGGCTTGCTAATAATATAATTGTGTCCATATAAACTGAGTTTTTAAAAGCATTAAAATTTCAATTTGGACCATTTTTATTTAAAGATTATCAGGGCAAACTTGCAAAATTAATAAAAAAGGCACTACTACGAAGTACTAAAGTAAATTTTCGAAAGGAGATAGGTTGAAAATGGCATTTGCCATTAAAAAAGAGGCATGAAATTGGTTCCAATGGCTTGCTAATAATAAAATTGTATACACATGGTTTGGGTTTTTAAAAGCATTAAAATTTTAATTAGCCCATCTTCATTTAAAGATTATTAGGGCAAACTTGCAAAATTAATGGAGAATGGCATTGCCGCGAAGTACAAAGTGAATGTGAAGCTCTTTTAAATAGGGCTAATAGCCTTTCTAATTTTTTTTTGCAAAGCTATTATATATTAGGTCTTATATTTGATATATAAGTTGAAGTTTTGTTGGTTAGACCTACTTCCTTAGTTGAAGCCATGAGTCTAGCTAAATTGTATGAGTCTAAACTCAATTGTTCTTCTTATTCAAATACATTTTCCTTTGTTAAACCTACTTCTTTTCCAAATAATAATCGCAATTCCATTTCATTTCACAGGAATCATTCAAATGTAGTTGCCAAACCACAATTTTCAAATCAACTAGCAAATGTCACTTATAGTTCAAACAATTCATCAAAACTTTTACCTCTTATGTGAGTTTGTTCCATTTTGTTCTAGCTTCCGTCATGATGGCATTACTTCATGTAGGGTCAACTATAGATGATATATTTCTCCTAAAACATGCGTTATTTGATTTCAAACTTATTCCTAACAATCAAATTAAAGGTTAAAAACAAATGAAACTTAGGAGTAGGACTTTAATATTAGTGAATTATAATCCCTACTCATGTTCTAAAATTGAGACCAATTACTTAGAGAGTTAAATGCTATTCGAGACTGCTGATTCAAGTACAGGGTTACTTACTGTAAGTCCCACAACTAACCATTCGAGATTTCGATCAGTTGAAAGACTCGATCGAACCTAAATTATAAAGTAAAGCTAAAAATATTAGAAAAATTATCCTGTAAGTTTAAATTTAAGAAAATAAGCAATAAAAAAAATATAAAAATTTCAAATTTTAAATATATAACTCGTTATTTATCGAAAATGCGTAAAATGCATTTCGATAATTAACGAATCGCTCGAGATAAATTATATGTATAATAAAAATCATAAAATAACCTAAATAATATTTAGGAATATTTATTTATATCGTAAGCCATAAATCTAAGCCAAGTGACCGTAGGATTGAACTTAGAACACAAGGTTTAGGGCGATCGGTTAAAGGATCTGATTAAACCCAAATTATAAACTATTGAGAGAAATATTAGTAAAAATAACCCCGTAAACTTAAATTTAAGAAAATAAGTAATAAAATAGGAGACTATAAAATTTTCAAATTTTAAGCATAATAAGTACTAATTACCGAAAAAGCGAAAAGTGTAATCTAATAACTAATAAATTACTAGAAATAGATTATATGTATACTAAAAATTTTAGAATAACCAAAATAATAATTGGGAATGTTCACATGTAACTTACATGTATTTACGTGTAGATAAAAATGCGCGAAATTTCCTAAATTGGCCAAAAACTAAGTAAATAATTAAAGAAAATTATAAATTAATTATGGAAAAATCAGAAGAGGATAGAATGATCCAAATCAGGTCGTAGCAGGTCAAAATCTGTAAAATAAAAATTAACCAATTAGAATTAATCAACACAAAAGCCAAAAATCAAGGAAATTGGGCAAAGTCATGTCTAATTAATGATATTAATTACAAAAATCATCTATAAATAGGGAAAAAAATTTCTAGAACTCATTTGGGCAGTGAGGAATCAGAGAAAAATCGAGAGACTAAAAAATTTAAGAGAAAATCCAGAAAAACAAAAAAAAGAAAGAAAAGAAAACTATGCAATTAGGGCCTTCAAAGGGAACCCATACCAGAAGAGCAACTGAGAGTAGATGGCCTCTACCACCACACGGTGGTGGCAGCGCCCAGGCTGGCCGACAAGGCTACGGCAGCCGGAGGTGGCCGAAGACAACCAGACAGGTGAGTCCCTCCTTTGCCCCGATTTTGAATAATTTTGTAAAATTAGTTATTTTGCTCAGAAAATTATGAAACTTGTTATTCTGAGGTCTTATTGTATGTAGATTTAGGGAAAAATAGTGATTTAGTTTAATTACGTCTGAAAATATAGGGTCTTTAACAAATTGATCAAAACCGAGCATAATTAGAACGAGAAATAAATATGCTTAGGAATGTAGTTTGGAGCTCAATTTTTTTCTGTAGAATACTTATGTGATATAGAACAGTGCTATGAAGCCATTTTTTTTAAAATCAATTTGTGAAATTTTTAAGTTAATTTTTAGCCCTAAAATGATGGAAAAATTGAGTAAATTTGAGTTAATTAGGTGATTAAGATACTAATTACTAATTTATATAGTAATTAGATGTTTAGGGATGTTAATCTCTGATGTGGAACTTTAATCCTAGCCTTTGGAGTATTAAGTATATTTAATTTAGGAAATTAGGTAGTTATTGTAAGAAAGTACTAATATGTGGAATAAGAAATTAATAAATCTAAAAAAATTAGGGTTATTTAGATAATATTACAGTAAAAATCAGAATAATATTAAATTTGAATTAAGATGGAATTTTAGGTAATTAGATAAAAAAGTAAGATTTTCTTATATCGGGGATAAATCTGATACCTCAATTAGGATTAGCGTATACCGAATAGTTTAGAATATTAAATTAAGACTCAATAGGATATTTGAATACTCGAGCTTAATTTGATTAATTTCACATTAGGATTCGAGCATATTTAGGACTTAGAAATCGAACTAGAACCTAATTTAAAAAAAAATTGATGCGGAAACCGAAACCGAACCCGAACCTAACCCTAAACCTATAATAATTGTAAAAGACTTAAGACCTAGATAATTAGGTATATTAAACCCTATATAAAACATAATAATAAGCGTTATAAGAGAAAATGAACCTATAATCATTATATGAAAACTGAAACCACGTTTGTGTTATAGGGATGATCGGCGATGGCTTGAGCAAGTCGGATCTCGAGTGAGTGAGAGAAGAGTCGAGGTAAGTTGGGATTAATATGATGCTGTATTTTGGAGGCTTAAGATTATGCTTAGTTGTGCTTGTTAGATAGTTGGATGTGTACATGTGCTTGATTATGGTTGATGCTATGATTCTGTTTGTTGCTTTAGCATGTATTGTATGATTTGTATGAAATGATTGATCACACTAAACTGAACTTAATCAAATATACGACCAGTAATCATAATTGGACATGCATGGCAACCCGTTAAGGAAACTTAGGACTCTCCGGCCAAATACCGACCCCTTCAAAAGGGATAGCGCAGGATTGCAATTGGTCTCTTCTTCATCCTTAGCTTAACTAAGTGACAGGAGAGGAGGTCGCGGCGAGGGTGAAGTCAGTAGTTTGAAAGTAGTCGCAGGAGGAGCGAGGTCTCCATTGCACAAGTTTGGGTTTGGTCGTGAGCTGTTGCATTAATGGCAACTCCTCAACTCGGATTAGAGTGGGCGCAATTTCTCTAATCTCACGACGGGCTGGATAACGTCGTACGATGGCATTTTCTTGTACATGCATTGCACCTACATTGTACCTAATAAGTTGATTGAAAACCTTGTTGTGTTTATAGTATAGTTTTAAGTCCTTCATCCTAACTTTCTGAGTTGTGGTTGCTCACATCCTTATAGACGTCGTGCAGGTGCTGGCTAAGAAGCGGCAAATAGCTACTCTAAAGCTAGCAATTGCTGGATCTTGGGGAGTGAGGAAAAACACTGAAGAATCAACACATATGTTATTACTCTTCATTTCTGATTAATGTAATAACTGAATTATAGTGATTATATATAACTTTTCTCACTTTCTTAGGTAAATGAATTATTTAAATTATAAACTGTTTACTATAAAGCGGGTTAGTCGTGGACGCCTTGTATAGATCAGGTCTAAGATAGCGGTTGTAAGGCCAACTTCCATCTTAGGATGGTTTATACGGCGAGGCTGTTACGACTCTGCTGCTTCGGGGCATGATACTTACTTGTTCTATGTGCTTATATAGGATTAGTTGAAGACTGGCATAAAAGATATTTGACCATAATGTTTAATGTATTAAGTGCGCATAGCTAAGCCTAAGGGACTGAGAGTATTGGTGATCTTAGAGTAGCATTTGGATGATTTATATGTGACATTTTCTTGGGTGGCATTGCATATAGAGACGATTTAGGTAAATTCTAGGTAAATTATTAGACTCTAGGGTATTGAGGAGTACCTAATACCATGTTATGTTATTATGTATGATCCAGGATCATGAGTTACCCCATCCTTTAGGACGTTAAAGCTGTACAGTATGTTAGACATTAAATAAAATATAATAATTGGTCGTCGTTCATACATGTTTGCATCCGTATCCGATATGAATGGCTATGTGCTCATGCATGTGTACTTGTGGTAACTCTCATATTAGGCATTTTGCTTACCCTTTTAGGACTTTGTTTTTCAATCACAAGTACTTATATGAGATTGGCTTTATTCTCGAGTTAGGATATGAGAAGATGTCGAGATGGGATTCGGTAGTATACGTATGGTGATGTAATGGAGAGATCAATGTTGTACTTAGAGATTAGGCACCAACACTTAATATGTTTATACCTATTATCCTCTATGTTATTTCAACAGGTTACCTTTAATTCACATAGAAGTATTTTATTCTCTATCTATATACTTGGAATTAGTGACTTAATTAAAGCGAGATTTGAAGGCACTACACTTGTTATAGATGCTTGGAGATCGGTGTAGAGTGATAAATGTGGTAGAATTAACATTATAGATTTTTGTAGATAGGTTTTGAGCCTTTGCTTATCCTTGTTGGTATTTAGTGAGTTATAATGTCTCTAGTTTTGAGGCATTACACTTCATCTTCAAACTTCATTGGGTATAGCTTTTACTCGTATAATTTAAGTTAAAACTAGGTGTGAGCGTGATTAGGTTTGTAGATGACAATGGTTTGTCCTTGGATCTCATGTATACAGGATAGTGAGTTCTTCCTTTTGTAACTTAATAACCATTTTTTTCATTTTAAAAAATATATTTTTCTTTTGCAATCTATAACTAAAACGTGATACTTCTATAACATCATCAAACAAACTACTTTGTATGCAATTGTTTGCTTCTACTTGCAATTTCAAACCACATGGGTTAATTTATTGTGCCATTTTCTTTACATAAATTGTCTTAAATGTAATAATTTGATAGTGTTCTATGAAATTTCTTGATAAAAAATTTACCTTTTCTAATTTTTGCTAAGTTTAGTTTAGCAAGGTTACAGGCTTGTTTCACCTCCACCCTACCCTTAACCTTAAAAAAAAAAAAAAAGTCTTAGATGGTACATTCCTAAGAAATTTAACAACTTTACAAGCAGCATTTACACTCTTCACTTAGAAGATGTAATGCAGTCAGGGATGCTTCATGAAATTCAAGGATATTCATCTATGTTATTTTAATTGTATATAAATTCTGAAATGGATTCGTTGATAGGCCATTTTGAGCTTAGACTTTAAAGGCCTAAGCTCAAGTATCTTTGCTTACTCGGGTACCCTCTAGCATTGCTTTAGGGCAAAGAGCTTGGTTACCTTTAGCAGTTTTAATTGCTCAACTGCCCTAGTAGGATTTCTCCAACTCGAGTCGAGTAGTTTGCTTGGGTTCACCCAAGCATGTCCCTTCAGATCTTACTTGATGGAGTACCCTGTCTGATCTACCCATAAGTTAGTATAGCTTATTCGGGCTTATCCTAAGCACCTTTCCATCTCGACTTCCTCAAGTTCCTCGGAGACTTTATTTAGTACCTCCCGTAAGCTTAAGTCTTTGAACCTTGGGGTTATAAGATCCTTACTCCTTAGGCCGCCCTAATCCAAGCTTGCCGTGTTACATCAACCCTAACCCTTGAGCACATGTTAGGTGATTGGTTCATGATTTAAAGCCTCAAGTGCATCCCTTGCTCTCTTTCTCGCTCCTCATGAAATACTCTCTAACAACCATACCCTTAGATGTGACAACTACCTTCACGTCAAATGTAATAGCTACCTTTCCCAAGGCTTACTAACTGGTGAAGCGGCCTTATCCTCTCCCATACCACACATGCATGTCCTACAACAACTAAGTACGAGCTAATTTCTGCCTACCATGTGTCCCTAGTATAGAGTCAAAGGTATAAAGGGTCTCAACCTCATAACTCATATCTAGTTCTTTTAATACTTACACTCTCTTTCCTTCCTTTGCTAACTTAAGCATCATGGGTCCCTTACTGGCCAAACTACAGGGACCTTTCTTATAGGTTTACCATTACATACAACTATCAAACCACCACTGACCCTCTTCTCCTCATCAGACTATCACCTTTTAACATGCACCTCCATCGCATATCCATTACATGGCTAAGAGCAAACACACTAACCCATAAGCATCCCATTAAGATGATGGTAGTCAAGCATCACCATCACTTACTCTAACTTTTGAGTTTGAGCAACTCAAGGCAATGTTCTACCATATGATGGGTGAGAATCACAAAACCTAGGAGGCAAATGTTGCTCTTCAAAGGGAAGTTGTCACCTTATAAAAGGCTTAAGGAAAAATTCCCCATGAAGACCCTCCATCTACTTGTTGAGCAGGCTAGGCAGGCAAAGTAGATGCTTTATACCACCTCCTCCACTAAATCTAATGTGCCCATGCAATTGTGTTTAGCTCAATCGCTGTCAACTTGAAGACCTTTGTTGATTGGTTGAACATAAATCGTGGCAAGGAAACAACACTGGGTGAGTAGTCGGATACGAGTAAGGTACCCAAGGAACTTGCTTTAGGTTACTATAAAAAACCACTTGAGGACATGAATGTCCAAGAGTTGGATGAGAGCATTTGTTGTGCCTATAGCATGTGTGGGCAAAAGAGAGCTAAATCCTAAGGCTCGGCTATTGAGACCAGGTATAGGCAGGAGCCCATTCGCGTTGGCAATCCTCGAGGAAACTCTCTCACAGGATATTTGAACCTTGCACCACAATAGCTATGATGGCATGGGTAACCCTGAGGAAACTCCTCGAGCAGCCTTCATCCTCATTCGCCACTTTATACCAACCCTAACCCCCAAGTACATGTTATATGCTCAGTATATGATCTAGAGCCTTTGATGCCTCCCTTACTCTCTCTCACTCTCTCTCTTTCTCTCCTCATTAAATGCTTTCTAACAATTGCCACCTTAGATGTAATGATCACCTTCACTTTAAATGTGATAGCCACCCTTCCTAAAGCTTACCAATCGGTAAGGCAGCCCTGTCTTCTCTTGTATCGTATACAACAGCCACATATGAATTAATCTTTGCCTACCATGTGTCCTTAGTAAGTAAGCTCCACATCCTATAAATAGGTCATGAAGATAAAAGTACAAAGGATCACAATTTCAAAACACTTATTTATCTTTTTTAAGACACATACTCTCTTTCCTTTCCTTCCTTAAGCATCGATTAGAGCTCACTAGCTTAGCTATAAGGGATTTTCTTGTAAGTCTATCACCGCATGCGACCATCAGACCACCAGTTACACTCTTCTCATGATCAGGCTATCTCTAAGATCATACACAAATTATCCTCTTAATCTTTACATGTTCTTTTTCATGTTGAATATGTGAAACTACATTTGATTACAATAGCATTGTAACAACTTTTAGATTCATATCCCTATTTTGTTTATTTTCTCTTCAAAATTATTTATTTTAGTCAACTCATTTTTGAAAGCAAAGGATGACCTTATGAGGACTAAATTATCATGAATTGAATAATTAGGATATCTTGAAAATGAATTTATGAATGTGATTTATCGATTGGAAATAAAATTGAATAGTGGTGAACAACAGATATTATAGGACATTTTACATTAATTAGTCCAATCTAATGTTGCCTTCCATTATCTTACATTATGTACATCCAAAATTAAATCAGTTCATGCTATTTAGTTGGTATTATGAAAAAAAGTTAATTTTTAAGTTTATCCTAAAGTTATTGATCCCTAGAAACTAAGTAGATTTTTCTTAGGCATTCCTAATTGGGAGTCTAAAACTTAAATGTCACTTTAGAACTTGCATAATGGCCAAATGCAGAAGTATCAAACTATTTATCATATGTCTCATGAGAAAAAGTGGATAGAGCGATAGAATTTGGAGTTTTTTTTCTTTTCCTTTTTCTTTTAAAGATTGTTAATTGATGGATTGTGTTCTAAGTTATAATTGTTTGATATCTACTTATATAGAGTGATGGCATGATTGTGTAATTTGTAGAAGGCTTGCTTGCATGAATGAAGGTTGTTGTTGCTGTAAGAGTTGTGACTATTTTGCCAACCATGTATATAATGTTAAAACTTTTTTGACTATTGTATTTTATTTATGTAAAATGGATAAAATCTTGATTATTGTGGTATTTTGATAGTTAAAAAATATGAAGATGGTCATTATGAGTAAACCTTGATTGTTTAAAGCAATAGTTGATGGATTAATTTGCACTATGAGGGGATGACTAGTTTGATTTTTGGGTAAGGCGATGACTATTACTAATGAATATTTTGAATATTTGAGATAAGAAATTATCAAATTATAAATATGTAGCTCTATTAGTTGATGGACACATTGCCTTTCCCTGGAGACTTGCATTTTTAAAAAAGTTACGTAGCTTTCTAATTTTTTTTTTCATTGATGATTTTTTAGAAGTTTATTTGGTTTTTGATATGTTGCAATGCCGTTATATTTGAAGAGCCAATAATTTGTTATGTATTATTATTGTTGTTTTTCTTCATTCTTTTTTTTTTTACATCTTCAAACTGTACAAACAATATTAATTTTTTTCTTTCTTCATTCATTGATGATGTATATAGTTAGCTCGAGACATTGTGTTATGATAATTCTTTTTTAGGAAATGTATAAATTTAGAACTCAACCTTTTGCACATTTTATATTTGAGTGCTAAACATTTTAAAATTTCTATTTATAAAAGTTTTCAAATAAGTTCTTTATTAGTTTGATGTTAACTTTTCGATTAACTATGTCACATGCCATTTTCTGATTATTCCATGAGAAAAGTATAAATTTAGGATTTAACCTTTCATACTTTTTTTGCTTGAGTCTTAAAAGTTTTAAATTTTCTATTTGAGTTGTTAAAATTTGCAAAAATTTTTAAACAAGTTTTCTATTAGTTTGTGGTTAACTTTTTCATTAATTAGTACATGTGGCACTTTCCAACTAATCCATATATTTTTATTAAATAATTTGTATAATAAAATATTTAAAAAAAAAAATTTATAAAATTTAAAAAAGAAAAAAAAATAAAAAATGAAAAATCAAATAATAAAGACATATATAAATAATGATGTAATAAATGTATATACATTTATATTTATTATAATTTCAATAAAATAAAAAATTTTATAAAAGATTGGAAAATAAAAGAAAAAGAAGAAAGTTGGAAAAGAATTCATTTGAGCCGCTCTTAGTCATCTTAAAGTTAGAGGGTGGTCAAAATAGGCAAAAGGAAGTAAAATATTGTAATCGTATACTAAAGTGAGTTGAATTGACCATTCTCTTACTTTTTTTTTTTAATTTTTATTTTCTTTTAACATCTAAAGAGTCTATTGGAATCCCAGTTAGGTTTCACATTAATTCGCATTCCCTTATTTCTTTTTGTTTTTTTATTTTTTAACATCTGAGGGGTGGATTGCCACCACCCTCCCTAGGGGGTTGTGTAACTCCTCTTAGGGGGTTAGAGGCCACTCATAGTAAGTAGGGGGTCGATTTGGCCACTACTTCCTTTGATCGTTGAATGATTGAAATGATTTTTTTTTCTAGAATTTTTTTTTAATTTTTTTTGTTTTATTTGAAATTATGAGAAATATATATACGTATTTACATATATTATATTAAATGTGCATATATCTCTGTTTTTTTATTTTGCATTTTTTCATTTTTTCAATAAATTTCCTAATTTATTATTATTATTTTTAGTTTTCTAATTATTTTATTATAGTAATTATTTAATAGAAAAGACATGATAGGTTAAGTTTTAAATATGTACTTTTCTTGTTAACTAGCTAGAAAGTGTCACGTGTCATAATTAATGGAAAAGTTAACAGGAAATAAACAAAGGACTTATTTGAAAACTTTTGCAAATATTTATCGAGCTTGGTTTTTTCCTTATGGTTCTTTTTAAATTAAGTTTCTTTTAAACCGATCTATATTAAACCCTATTAGTTTAATATTAACCATCGATTAGGGTTTAAAGAAAACTAGTTTTTTGATTTAAAGAAAACTAGTTTTTTGATTTAAAGTTGCCACTCAACCGTAGTGTAGAAAAAGAGTTAAGTTATAACCAATTGGATAGAATTGTTATAACTTAGTTACCAGTCTAACAATAACAACCACTTTTCAAAAACGGTTTTAAAATTAGAGATTAAGATTCGGAGGTTAGGATTTTTAAACCCTAATGGGTACCATTAACTTTCCAAATTTAATTTTAACCTTACACATGACCTTTCAACTCTATAAAACAGAACTCGATTATTGGTTAATCGAATTAAACGACTTGAGTAATCTAAAATAAAAGAAAAGGAAAAATAGGTTTTTCATTTTTATCGTCGTCTTGTAGGTACCTACATACTGTCTATTCGAGATTGGACGTTTATGGTTCTTTCCGAAAATATTAGCAAGTTGGTTGATTTTAACTTTTGAAAAAAGGTCGAGTTTATTGTTTTATCCGATTCAATTTATTTAAGGAAATTATTCTAAAGAGCCTTAATTGATGTTTATTTTTGGAAATTCTAAGTAGAATCTTAATTTTGAAAAGGGTTCATTTATTAAAAAAATAATAATTTCTTTTTCTAAGTGATTTATTTATTCATTTATTACGTATTTTATTTCTAAAAAAATAAAAATGGATTTTCTTTTTTCTTTTAATTTCTTCCTTTCTTTTTTTCTTCTTTTTTATTTTTATTCCCCCCCTTTTTCATTTTTTATTTTTATCATTTATTATCACATTTACAAATAAATAAATTTAAGAAAAAAAAGGCAACAAACCGGGTTAGTTTGGATTAACTTTAGGTTGGCTTGGGATGGCTCGGTCGGCTTGAGTTGGCTTGGTTAGCTTTAGTCGGCTTTAGTTGACTTGAAAAACTCGAATTGTACTATCTTACCTACGGTTTTTGGGTATGAGCATTTTGATGGTAGTAGTAGTTTTCGCCAAAAACCGCCATAGAGGAGGTTATCTTAGAGAGAGAAATTATGCTAGAGAGAGAAAGTGTTGTGTCTGTGTTCCTTAGAGTGATTCTAGTACTTGTATGTATTGAAGATGAAAGACAAACTTCTATTTATACTGCTGGCATGAAGCTTAAGTTGAGTAAGTCGGGAAAAACGAATTGATTTGTTGAAATCCATTAATGGGTTTTGACCCGAAGATTGAATTTTTTTTTTTGAATTTGAGCTCGATTTTAATTACACATTTGACTGAATTTGAATGGCTTTAGGGATAGATTCAAAAGTAAGCCATGTGTATTACACAATTTTACCATTAATTCAGCAAAATCATGTAATAAAATCGATTAAAAATGGCCTTAAATAAAGCACATGAGGAAGAAAAAACTAGAAGCTCGAATTTTGGAGAAGAAAAGGGGTGCTGGTCATGTGTATGGCACGTGCCATGTACACCACCCCCCTGCACATGTATGTAGGGCCTTAGGTCCTGTTCGGTCCAAATCAAATGGACTAGGTTTTATTAAAACCTTGTTTGACTTAGCTCCCTTTTTTAATTTATAAATTAATTTTCTTAAATAAAAATTAACTAACTAAAAAAATAAATTAAGTAAGAGTCCTAACACTCCTCTAAAAAAAACTTTACTTTGTTTTTTTTTTTATTATTATTATATTTTTTCTTATTATTATTTGGTTTTTTTCTTATTTTTTTGTATTTTCTCTAAATTTCTTATTTTTTTGGATTTTTCTAAATTTTTTATTTTTTTTCCAAGATTCTTATTTTTTTTCCAAATTTCCTTTTTAATTATTTTTGGATTTTCTTTTTTTTTTTTTTTTTTTTTGTATTTTTGCTGATTTAGGACCTCTTATCTTATTGAAAAAAGATAAAATAAAGAGAACAAAAATTAGGTATGTACAACTATTTCTCTTTGTGGTAAAGCTTGAGTAAAACTTTGTTACAAAAACAAAAGAGATACTATTTTTGCCCAAAGGGTAGATTTTATTCTAAGTAGCGCTACAACTATCTCAAGCTCAGTTTATTGGGGATTTGATGAAGAGAGGTAGCACTCTAAGAGCGGGCCAAAAAGACTCAAAGAAGAATTGAAGTTTAGTCATGCTTTTATAAGCTTAACGAACCGAGGTGAAATGAGTGAAGCGCTCCTCGAGCTAAGGCCCTAAAAGAATGAGAAAGCTTGATCGTATCCTAATGAGTTGACTAACCAAAGTAGATAAAGTGCTCTTAGAGCTGGCTAAAACCCTAAACTGAATGAGAAAACTTGGTCATGTCTCAATGAGTTGGTTCAAAAGATTGTTATGGATAGAGTTGCAAAAATATTGGTCATATAGCTTAAATGAAAATGCAATGTTCAAAAATCAATATGCTAGCATCGTATGGAAGTACTTACTTGGTCTTGTTGATAGCACCTAAAGTTTCAAAATTTTTTTGAAAAGCCCCATTAGAATTGACTGGCTTACGCTTTCATCCTTTGTTGTCAACTCGAATGATCTTGATGCAGAACATTTGAGACTTCGCCGACTCTTTTAGAGAAATCATGGAAATTAACTCGATACAGAATGCCACCTACTGTTTTCGTCTTTTTGGAACTTTTATGAAACGAAGCCCTTATTCTCGACTAATGAATATTTGCTGTGAGGTGATTGCTTACTTGCATTTCTTACTTCCCTGAAAAATAGATAATAAAACTTCCTATTGAGGGGGATTAATCTGTAATAAAGTATTTTTAAGAGTTTTGTTAATTACTAATGTCCTAGATCCCATTTCTCAACTTCTCTTGTGTTTTCAGTGTATGGGTTCAATTAAATGGAGTAAGGGGAGCTGGACCTTTCATTGGAAAGGGTGATTATTCTAACGTTGACAACGGCTAAGGATACTAACTTTACCTGCAGATAATGAAAATTAGACCACAATGACATTCAAAATGATTGGCATTTTTGTGTTTTGGTAAAAAATTTCCATTAACTTCTTATGGGTAGTACAACTTTACAGCATCAGTATTTACAGGGTTTCTCAATTTTGGATCATCTATTTGCGATAAAATTAAAGCCTTTCCTAGTAATACTCACTTTATGACATAAGGGCCTTCGTAATTGAGAGCAAATTTCCCTCTAGAGTCTTGTGCATTGAAGAGAGCCTTTCTTAATACTAGATCACCTTCTTTGAAGTTTCGGGGTCGTACCCTCTTGTTAAAAGCTCCAGCAATTCTCTATTGATAACACTGATTATGGCATAAGGCTTTTAATCTCCTTTCATCAATCAGATTCAATTGCTTGATGTGTTTCTATACCTAATTAGCTTCATTTAACTGAGTTTCTAATAGTACCCTGAGTGATGGGATCTCAACCTTTACTGGCAATACTGTTTTAGTGCCGTATACTAAAGAGTAAGGTGTTGCCCCAATCGATGTGGTCATAAGCATGAATGGCAACATCTCATGGCAATCCTTATATGTAACAACCATTTTATCAATGATTCTTTTTAGGTTTTTGTTGGTTGCTTCAACGGCTCCATTCATTTGGGTTCAATAAGGAGTAAAGTTTTTGTGAATGATCTTAAACTGTCGGTACAATTTTGTCATAAGCTTGTTGTTGAGATTGGTGTTATGGTCAGTAATGATCGTTTCTGAAGTCCCGTATTGGGCCAAGATATGACTCTTGATGAACTTAACTACAACACCTTTAGTAACGCTTGAGTAAGATAAGACCTTAACCCATTTGCTGAAATAGACAATGGCGACTAGTATAAAGCAATGCCCATTGGATGCTTTTTGAGTAATTAGGCTGATGATATCTATGCCCTACATTGAGAAAGGCTATGGTACTAAGAGTGTGTGTAATTCTTGAGGTGGGGCATTCATCCTATTTACATAAACTTGGCATAAGTGATAATGCCTAACGTGTTTGATGCAATCGCCTTCCATTATTGACCAGTAGTATCCTAGCCTCATAATTTTCTTAGCTAGTATGTAACCGTTCAAATGAGGGCCACATACTCCTTCATGTACTTCTTTCATTAACATCTTAACCTCATTGTCATCCATATAACTTAAAAGTGTACCGTCAAAAGAGCATTGGTATAAAGTGGACTTACTTATTAAGAATTGAGTGGCTAATCTCCTAATAATCCTTTTGTCCCTTTTTTTGGTCTCTTCAGGGTTTGTGCTTTGTTATAGGAATATCTTAACATCATGGTACTACGGTTTTTGATCATTCGTACCCTTAATTGTTAGATAGAAGGCAAGCTTGTCTTCAATTTTAATAGTAAGGGGTTAAATCTTAACTCTATCGGATATTTGGATCATAGACACTAGAGTAGTTAAGGCATCAACAAATTGATTCTTAGTCCTTAGTACGTGATTGAAGGTGATTTCTTTGAATTTCTCCATCAATTCAATCAAGTGCCATTGATAAGATATTAGTTTAGGATCCTTCGTCTTATATTCTCCCCAAGCTTAGCCGATAATAAGTGAAAAGTCCCCATATACTTCTAATTCTTAAATATCTTTATCTAAGGCCATTTTGAGTCCTATGATGTATGCTTCATATTCAGCAATATTATTAGTATATAGGAAAACAAGCCTTATAGCCACAGGGTATTGAGTACCTTCAAGGGATATTAGTATTACCCCAATTCTATACCCAAACATGTTAGTTACCCCATCGAAGAACATCTTTCATTTTGGTAGCTCATCGTCTTCTCCTTTATCAGAGCTTCCCTCGACTGCTAAGATATTCTCATTGGGGAAATTGACCTATACCTCTTGAAGGGTATTATCGGATGGATTTTTTGCTAACTAATCTACTAGAGCTTGCTCCTTGACTGAATTCTAGTTTACGTATGTAATGTCAAACTCTGATAGTAACATTTGCCACTTTGAGATTTTGCCAACTAAGGCTAGCTTCTTTTCCAAGTACTTCAGGGGATCATGTAGAGTTAGCAATTCAACTTGGTAATTAAGTGTATATTCTCTGAGCCGATGCATTACCCAAACTAAAGCACAGCAAGTTTTTTCAATTTTTGAATATTTCTATTCCCCTTCAATAAAATTCTTACTCAAGTAATACACGACTCATTCTCTTCTTTCCTCGTCCTTTTAGCCTAGGATGTACCCCATGGACTTCGATAATATTGTCAAATATAGAAATAAAGGCTTCCCAAGTTTTAGAGCTATCAAAATTAGATGGTTTATGAGGTATTTTTTGATCATTGTAAAGGCTTGCTTACACTCTTCGTCCCAATTGATCTTAGCATTCTTTTTCAACAACTTAAACAAGGGACTGCACTTGTCTGTGAGTTAAGATATGAACCGGGCTATATAGTTTAAACAACCTAATAAGCCTTTGATTTCTTTGAGTGTACATGGAGGGGGCAAGTAAACTATTTCTTTGACTTTATCAGGGTCCAATTCGATGCTACTTTTGTAGATTATAAAATCCAATAATTTCCTTGAAGTCACTTCAAAGGTATATTTCTCTAGGTTGAACTTCAACTGGAATTTTCTCAACTTATCAAACAATCTCCTTAAATTATCCACATGATTTTTTCTTTCCTTGGACTTAGTAATCATATCATCAACATATACTTCAACTTCTTCATGCATCATGTTGTGAAAGATTGTTACCATGGTTCTTTGATAGGTTACCCCAGCATTTTTGAGTCTGAAAAGCATTACTTTGTAGCAAAATGTACCCCAAGTTATGATAAATGTTGTCTTGACTTTATCTTCTTTAGACATTTGAATTTTATTATATCCTGAGAATCCATCCAAGAAAGAGAAAAGATGATTTCTGGCCATGTTATCGACTAAGACATCAATATAGGGCAAGGGGAAATTATCTTTAGGGGTTACTTGATTAAGATCTTGAAAATCCACGCATATTCTGACTTTTCCATTCTTCTTCGTTATTGACACTATGTTAGCTACCCATTTGGGATAATTAGATACCACAATGAAACTAACCTTTAGTAATTTTTTGACTTCTTCTTTAATCTTCAACATGACATTTGGTTAGAACCTTCATAGCTTCTATTTCTTAGGTTTGATATCCTTTCTTGTGGGCAAGTGATGGACTACAATTAATGGATCTAATCTAGACATATCTTTATAAGACCATGCAAACACATCTTGGTATTCAAATAGTAATGCGATCATTTCAGCCTTTTGTTCTTCTTTCATATTCCTTCTAATTTTCAATGTTTTGGCGTTATCATCAATCCTAATATTAATCATCTCAATTTGCTTGTCAATGGAAATTCTACTCATTTCATGTTTTTGCTAGCTTTCTTATACATCACTATGGTCATTGGCATCACTCCCAATGACTAACTTAGTAAGGCCAAAGGTGATATCAATATTTTCATCACTTATCTATGTGAGGTATCCATGGCTTTTATTCAGAGCATTAGATCTAGGAAAAAGAAAAATATGTAAAAGAAAAAGTGTAGGTAAGGAAGAAGTGAAGAGAAAGAAGATTGATTTTTATTTAGAATAAATTCCTTTTGAGTACAATTATTCATGGAATAAAGGTAATTTATAATAAAACTCTATAAAATACTGGACCGTGATTCATCCTTTACTTTAGGGAAGATTTATTGCTATTCATAGGAATGGATAACTAGTTATTTAGGTGTTAAGACTTATCGGATAGGCTATCTATTTTATCCTTACTAGAAGTGTCCTCTTTAGTAAGCTCTGAATTTTGAATTTTAGCCCGAATGAAAATTTCTGATAACGGCAGGAAGGTCATCGGGGTGTGATACAATCTATCACCTCTTTTGCCCCTTGCTTGCATATTTTGCAACTCATCCATTAAAGTTGGGATGTAACTTAGCCCAGAGGTTGCAAACTGGCCTTCTTTGAATTTCGGTCTCTCATGCTTCTCCGAATTAGTAATCATCTACATCTCTTCGAACATTTAGAGCCCAAAGTTCCCATGTTGCTTAGTGTCAATATAAGGGATGGCAATTTCTTTATGTATTTTGTAGTCTTCGTCACCTAGAATCATTATGACCTGGCCATTGGAGATGAATTTAACCTTTTAATGAAGATTCGAAGGTTTAACCCTTGTTGAATGTATCCAAGGTCTTCCCAATAACAGGTTGAAGGTCCTTGAGATGTCTAAAACTTGAAATCGGATGTTGAACGTCTGTGGGTCGATGTCAATTGGTAAATCGATCTCCCTTATGATTTCCCTTCTAGATTCGTCAAAAGCCTTAACTATTGTCGAACTTGGCTTAATAGATATTGTATCAATGCTCAATAGATTTATGGTGGTTAGAGGGCAAACATTTAAGGATGACCCGTTGTCAACGAGGACTCTTGTTGTGATGATGTTGTTTACCCTCACTATTATGAATAGAGGCTTGGTATGTTGGTTACCTTCTTCGCCCAATTCTTCAGTAGTGAAAGAAATCTGACTCATAGTGAAGGCAGAGTTAGTGACAGACCCTATTCTTTTAGTTGGTATTTCACAAGGGACTATGACTTTCCTTAATGTTCTTAACAAAGCTTCCCAGCACGGTTCTGATGCTATTCATAAACTCATGAGGAATACTTTTACTGGAGTCATAGTAAGCTGATCCATTACTTTATAATTGCTAAACTTGATTATCTTGGTGAAGGCAGACAATCCTTCTTTATGTTCAACTGGTTCATTGTTTGGTCTTTCCAGCACGGCCCTCTTTTTCAAGTCTTCTCTTAGATCATAGATTCTATAGAGTATGTAATCCCTCCTATAAGTGAGCTCAATTGCCCCTGATTTACTGCTTGGTAGTTAAGAGGGGCAATTTTATAACTTTTAAGGGCTTAAGGCACATGAAAGGTGTACATTTTAGTCTGTAGACATTGTTTATCCTCTTGCTTGCAGAATCTATAGACCCAGGGCTCTTAGTTGGAACCAATTGTGTTGATGGTAGGATTTGAATTGTCAAATATCATATTGATGATGGGCCCATGGTTAGGCAAGGGGTTGTTGTTGATATTTAGAGTAGGAGCCTCCACAAAATCCAATTGGATTATGCCTTTGTTGATTAAATCTTGAATTTTATTTCTTAATCACCAGTATGAGTTGGTTGAATGGCCTACTTGCCCCAAATTATATTAATACTTGGCATTGGGATAAAAAAACTTTGATCTATATCTTTCACTAGGATGCTTAAAATGGATCAAATTATCTTTTCTCAATTTTTCAAGGACCTAGCTAAGGAGAACAGGTATCTTAGTGAACTGTCTTGGAAACCTGTTGACTTGTAGCTGACTTTGGAATTGTTGCTACATTGCTAGAGGATTTGTCCTAAGGGAGACTAAAGTATTAGGCCTGGTGTTTGAATTTACCATGTCAATAGTTGCTTCTTTGGTCTTGCTAGTAGTAGGTTTTACAAAAGGTGGTTTTTTATCTAATAGCTCTTGTAATTTACAAGAAGTGAGAGCACTTTCAATCCGACATCCTATGGCTACTACCTCTGCGAAACTGGAGGAGGCTTGCCCAATCAAATGAGAAAAGTAAGGTCTTTCAAGAGTATTAATAAAAGCTAAAGTCAGCTCTTTTTGAATCATTGGGATCGATACCCATGCGGCTAAGGACCTCTACCTTTAGGCATATTCCTTGAATGACTCATTATGCTTTTTTCACAGGGCAACCAAGTCCATCATGGTTGGTGCCACTTCAACATTGAATTTGTATTTCTTAAAAAATGCCCTAACTAACTTCTCTCATATGTTTATTTGGTTCAGGTGCAATTGAGCATACCAAGTCAAAGTAAAGCCTATCAGGTTGTCTTGAAAAGTTTAGACCATGAGCTGCTCATATTGTACGTACTTGCCCATTGTACGTACATACAGCCTGGTGTGTAGTTTAGGGCACCCAGTTCCATTATACTTCTCAAAGTCAGGTACTTTAAACTTCTCTAGGAAGCTTCCGTAGTCATAAGCAGAAAATTTTGTTATACTAGTCGGCTCAAATCTATCATACCCTTCGAGCATTTTCATCTTTTTAGTGATTTATTGAGTTAGTTACTTCGCATGCTTTTTTAGTCTGTCCTAATTAGCTTCGAGTTTTGGGTTGACTGAAGACGAGTTAGTGTTCGGCTCGAAAATCGTGTTGACCTTCAAATAGACTCCTTTTGTCTTAAAGGATTCAAAGGCCTAGTTGACTTTAGGTTAGGCTTCTTTTGCTTCGAGGGGTTGGGCTTCAGCGTTTTTTTCATATCGGCCTTTGGAGCTTTCTTCATTTGATGGAGCTGTGGACTTGAGCAAAGCGATCCTATCGACAAGGAAGCTCAATTGATCAGCAATCTTCCCCACTGTTCATTCCAAAGAGTAGAACCTCAACTCGGTAGGATCAACAATTTCGGGGTTGTTACTATTGTTGGTGTTGATATTGTCATTTCCTTGGCTGGCTATTTTGGTCTATAAGCGGGTTCGGATAGGACTCCTTTAGAAGTTTTAACGTTTGGGAGTTATCTTGGTGACCTGTTTAAGATCACTTCTTAACAAGTTAGTACATAAATATTTTTAAAGTAGGCAAATGAGAAACTAAGAAATGCATGGCACACAGATGCAGAGAGATAAAATCGACTAATAACCAACAAGATGGTAATTTTTATTATTTTTATAGCTTTTGGAGTTCCCTTTTACATTAAAAGAAAATACATTTGTTTCCTAAGAGGAGATTCCTATCTCTAAATGTTCTTTTAATAGTAGGTGTTTCCCTTTTCAGCTTATTAGACCTTGTTAGTGCTTCCTTCCTCTTTCTTGAGTTGGGCTCTTCCATTTCTTTAAGTTCTTTGAGCCTCTTCTGGGTCATCCTCAATTGATATTCTAAGGCTCGAGAACATTGTTCAGATTCCCGAAAGAGATCCTCCCATATGTCCCGCTCTTCATCGATTATTTCTACTCAAGCTTATACTTAGTCTATGTAGGTCTTGATTTCAAGATCTAGTTTAGTTGGTATGGGTTAGATGACCTTTGGTGCTCAATATTGGATCTCCTTTGCCTTATAGAGCTGATTGTACAAATATTCTTTGGTTACTCGGTACTTGTCTACTTTTTCTAACCATTCTCCTAAATCGATGTTTAGGCTGGCAATCCTTATTTGCCATAACTGTTTCATTGCCTTGAGTTTAGACATCTTTTGTAGTAGTGGAATTTGAAGGTCCTCATAATCTAAGGTCATGATATCCAACGGAGGCTTATAGATTATATCTTGGATACCTCCAAATTGTTTGATAATATTATTAGGGTAATAGTCTGTGCATAATTTCATCATAATTAGGGGTATTGGTTGATAATTTTTGCAAACTAGGATTATCCTTTTGAAATTACTCCATCTTGCTATCCATAAGATATCAGCGACTTGGCAATTTCTCAGCACTTCTACCTAGCAGTAAGTAGATTTTCCTTCTAGGAGATGGACTTTATCGACAAATGAATCGATTAGATTGATGTTATGAGCAAACTCTTTTTGGATTAGATCAAGCCTATAAAATTTCAAGTGGCTCAAGAACCATACTACTAGTAATGCCATATTGGTCTTTAGTGTACCATCATTTTGTTCTTTCAAAATACTGAGGCTTTTGATCTATTTTGTGAGAAGGGTCAGGACATATGATTTGTCTTCAAGAAATTGACTCACCAACTTAACGATCCTGAAATGGATGAGGAACTTTCCATTAGGGTATAGGAGGGTCCCAAATGCAGTTAGGATAAAGGCTTTTATTCTATTTTGTCCCCATTATTCGAGATTACTACAGAAGATGCCTTGTTGGTTGGATTTAGGCTTAATGACAAGCTAGGATTTTAAGTCTTTTAGTTTGATGTAGTTATTGTTATAGCTTCTGAGGGCTTTGTTCACTTTGACTTTGTTTACTTCAACTTTTCTAAAACCCATGAATCTTGAAAAGGCACTCACAGGGTCTACTTCCAAATTTAGGGCATATATATTTTTCAAAGAAGGGGCTTAAAGTAATTAGGTATACTTTTCAAGTGTTGGGTTAATTAGGTGAGACCCAACTTGAAAAACCACTTCTTTAAGTTCCCAAAAGTTGGTCAGAGCCTTAATTAAATTAATCTCTATTTTTACTTTAGGAAGTGATAGAATGGGCCTGATCTTATTGATGATAGTCTCTTGTTTCCTTGGATTGAAGTATCGCAACCATTGGTCTAAGATAGGCTTGGGGTAGATGAGCTTGCCTATAAATTTTTCCCTAAAGTCGATAGAGTTGGATGAACAGGCCATTTCTTAATCTGAATTATAAAAGAAAAAATTTGTTATAAGATAGTTTGACTATTCTTTACAACGACAAAACCTATTTGCAGCAATGTTTAAAATTACAAGGAAAAACAAGGAAACTCCAAGCCATTCTATATTTTTATCTCCATCTTACTTGATTATTCATCAATTTTGGATGTCATGAATGCATAAGGGTAGGTTCTAAAGGTTCTTAAGTTTGTGTGACCTCACTTGTTAAAGAAGACTTTCATTAGTCATATCAAGTTTTAGAAGTGATGGCTTAATTAGCCCTAAATGGTGGTTATACTACGGCACCCGGAGCTTACACAATAGCCCCCCATCCTAGGGTCCTACTACGGTCTAGGTTTGATCATTTCTACCATACATTTGTGGAAAATTAAACCCTTCCCCCCAAATGGTTAAATACATAAAACCAAACTTATAAAGACGTTAGTACAATTATGATACAAATAACAGAGAATGAAAAAGTAAATAAATTACACTAAAGTAATTTTTTAGAGGTTAATTTTAATTTTAGAAAGTTAAATGGCTAACCTTCTTGACTTTCCTTAATAGAGTTGCCGAGCTTTTAAGCTTAGTTTTTTCCTCTTGGTTCTTTTTAAATTAAGTTTTCTTTAAATCGATCAGTATTAAACCTTACCCGTTTAATACTGACCCTTAATTGGGGATTAAAGAAAACCATTTTTTTCATTTGGAGTCACCACTCAATAGTAGTTGGGAAAAACAGTTAAGTTATAACTAATAACTTAGCTACTGGTTCAACAATGAAAACCAATTTTTAAAGACGGTTTTAAAACTAGAGATCTGGATTTAAGGGTTAGGATTTTAAAACCCTTATGGGTATCATTAACCTTCCAAATTTAATTTTAACCTTACAAATCATCCTTCAATTTTATAAAATAGAACTCGATGATTGGTTAATTGAATTGGACAACTTAAGTAATCTAAACTAAAAAAAAAAGGAAAAATAGGTTTTTTTTTTATTGTCGCCCTGTAGGTGCCTACATACCTACTATTTTAGATCAAATGTACGTAATTCTTTCAAAAAATATTAGCAGATTAGTTGATTTTAACTTTCGAAAGAAAGGTCTAGTTTATGTTCTTACTTGATTCAATTTATTTAATGAAATTATTTTAAGGGCCTTAATCAATGTTTATTTTTGAAAATTCTAAGTAGGATTCTAATTTTGAAAAGGGTTCATTTATTTTAAAAAAAAACTACTTTTTTTCTAAGTGATTTATTTATTTATCTATTACTTACTTATTTTATTTCTAAAAAAAATAAAAATGGATTTTCTTTTTTTCTTCTCTCTCTCTCTTTCTCTCTCTCTTTTTTAATTTCTTCCTTTATTTTTTTCTTATTTTTTATTTTTCTTTTCCCCCTTTTTCCTTTTCTTTTTATATCATTTATTATTATAGTTACAAATAAATAAATTAAAAAAAAGGCAACAAACCAGGTCAGCTCTTGGTTAGCTTGGGATGGCTTGGACTGGCTTGGTTGGCTTAGGGTCGGCTTCGGTCGGCTCGTATAGCTTGGAGTGGCTCGAAAAACTCGATTTGGAGTATCTTACCTAGAGTTTTTAAGTGTGAGGATTCTGATGGTGGTGGTGGTGGTGGTGGTTTTCGCCAAAAACTACCATGGAGGAGGTTATCCTAGAGAGAGAAACCATGCTAAAGAGAGAAAGTGTAGTATGTATGCTCCTTAAAGTGATTCTTCTACTTGTGTGTATTGAAGATGAAAGATAAACCCCTATTTATACTGTTATCATGAAACTTAAGTTAAGTAAGTCAGGAAAAACAAATTAATTCACTAGAATCCATTAATGGGTTTTGACCCAAAAATTGAATTTTTTTTTTTGAATTTGAGCTCGATTTTAATTATATATTTGACTAAATTTGGATGGGTTTTGGGGTGGATTTGAAAGTAAGCCATGTGTATTATACGATTTCACTATTAATTAGAAGAAATTGTATAATAAAATCGGTAAAAAATGGCCTTAAATAAAGCAGGCATGAAAGCAAAAACTGGAAGCTCGAATTCTAGAGAAGAAAGGGGGCGTCGGTCATGAATTGCCTCTACATGCGTGTACATTGCATGTGCGAACTTGAAATAAAAATGGGGTGCGCTGTATGCGTCCACCCCCCTCCTGTACATGTATGTAGGGCCTTAAGCCCTGTTCGGTTCAAATCAAATGAACTAGGTTTTATTAAAACTTGGTTTAACCCAACTCTCCCCCCCCCTTTTTTCTCTTAATTTATAAATTTATTTTCTTAAATAAAAATAACTAACTAAAAAAATAAATAAAGTAAGAATCCTAGCACTCTTTTAAAAAAAAAAACTTTACTTTTCCTTTTCTTTTATTATTATTATATTTTTTCTTATTATTATTTTTATTATTATTTGGGTTTTTTTATATTTTTTTGTATTTTCTCTAAGTTTCTTTTTTTTTTCTAAATTTTCTATTTTTTTTGTATTTTTCTAGGCTTCTCATTTTTTTCTAAATTTCTTATTTTTTTTTTATTTCTCTGATTTTCTATTTTTTTTTTTGTTGATTTAGGACTCTTTATCCTACTGAAATAAAATAAAATAAAGGAGGTACAAATTAGGTATCTACAATATTGAAAACTCAAATAAAAATTTTGAAATGTTTAGAACTTAAACAAAAAAAGTGCAAAAGGTTGAGTACTAAATTTATACATTTCCCTTCTTTTTCTACGTTGCTTTATTTAATTTTTGTACATGTAATGACTAATGCGGTTACATAACAACTAATTTTACTTCAAGATTTTTCCAGAAGTATTTATTTTTATAGATATACTGTAGGTATGCCATATACTTGTTTCTAATTATGAGAATAACCATTATTCTTATCTTACATTATCAGGTAATGAGAATAGCTATAGTCCTATCTTATATTCTCCTATTAAGTGAAACCCTTGCTTTTTATAGATTTTCTTATCTTAATTTAATTTTGTTAATCTATTAGCAAAGAATTTAAGAAAAAACTCTAGGGAAAAAAAAAATCATGATGAGGCCACAATAAAAATATGCTCATAGTTTCGAGTTTTATTATTTGACATCATGCACTTTTGGAAAGGTGTATTAATATGAGATTATTCGGATATGGAGCATCCTTTCTCCTTTCTCTCACTTCTAATAAAATATAGGGAAAAGTATAAAAGAGTTTTCAACGTTTACCTCATTTTCTATTTTAATTCTTAACTTTTAAAAATTTTTATTTAAGTCCTTAACGTTTGTAAAAATTTGTAAATAAGTTCTTTTAACTACCGACAGTAGATTTTAAATTGGAAGAGTACAAAAAAGTTCTCAACCTTTGCTTCTTTTTCTAATTCTACCTTTAAGGTTTTAAAATTTTTATTTGAGTCCCTAACATTTACAAAAATTTACAAATTAGTCATTTTAATTGACCGCATTAAATTATCATTTACACATGGATGCATAGGAATATTCTATTGGTTTATGTACTTCTATTAAATAAATAATATAGTAAAATATTAAAAATTAATAAAACTATTTAAAATGTTATATACAAATATTAAATAATAATGAAAATTTATAAAAAATTGGACAAATGAAAAAAAAAATCTATAAAGTTGAAAAAAATTACTAAGATAATATATTTACTAATATACATACTTATATATATATTTATATTAATCTTAAAATAAATTAATAAAAGTTAAAAAAATTACAAAAAATAAATGTTAATAAAAGTAAATCTGAGCACCTAAGGGTACAAGGTAGTATCGGTCACCCTTTGCTTTTAGGTGGTCGAATTTGCTTTCTTCTATATCTTTCCATTTTTCAGTAATTTTTGTTAAGTTTTTTTAATTTATTTTAAAAATAATGTTAATATATATATGTATATAACTATATATATTACTAAATATATTACATTCATAATTTCTTTTCCGATTTTACAGATTTTTTTTTTCATTTTTCGATTTTTCATAAATTTTATTTATTTTTAATATTTTTATATAAACTTTTCATACCTTAACTAATTTTTAATATGTTATTATTATTGATTTAGTAGAAGTAAATGGAAAAATAGAATGTTGCCATGTGTCAATAGGTAAATGATAATTTAGTGTCATCAGTCAAAATAACTAATTTATAAATTTTTGTAAACGTTGAGAACTTAAATAAAAAATTTAAATTGCTAAGGACTGAATTTAAAAAAAAAAACAAACATTGAAGACCTTTTTGTACTTTCCCAATTTAAAATCAAACGCTATTAGTTAAAAGGACTTTTTTGCAAATATTGAGAACTTAATGAAACAATGAAGATTAAAATAGAAAATGAGGTAAATGTTGACAACTTTTTTTTTGCTTTTATCTAAAATATAAACACTCTCCTCTCAAGTAAGTGTGGCTACCAATTGTGTCCTTAGAATGCCCTTGCATGCAAATTTCAAAAGGAACATATGGTAAGGAAAACATTTGTTTTTCTTTTCTTTTGTCGTCACACTTTCTAATGCTCATGATTGGTTATCTAGGGTTTTGTATCAATCAGTTAACAAAGGTGGCTCGTAATTGTACAATGGATCACTTGTTGTAAGCTGTGTGCAAGTTACGAAGTGTATGTAGGGTATAATGTATTATCTTTTGAGTGTCGTTTTCTAGTTTTGATATATATATATATATAGGAGAGATCAATCCTTATATTTAGAGTTTAGTGGAAAAATTAGGTTTTAATCTAGTATGAGGAAGTCAATCGTTTAACTGATGAATCAAAAGTCTAATATATGGATTTTGATAATTAGAGATTATTAGCCATAGTTTTTGAATAATGATTAATAGAATGACACTTTATGGAAAGCTTGGAATTTTGTGAAATAAAAGGAAAAATAGAGTATTTTTTTCTATTAATTACTTAAGATATTTTTTTAGAGGAAAAGTATAAAAAAGCCCTCAACATTTACCTTATTTTCTATTCTAGTCATCAACGTTTTAAATTTTTCATTTAAGTATTCAATGTTTGTAAAAGTTTTTAAATAAGTCCTTTTAATCGATGGTAATAGGTTTTAAATTAGAAAAGTATAAAAAAGCCTTTGATGTTTTCTCTTCTTCTTCTTTTTTTTTTTTAGCCTTTAACGTTTCAAAAATTTCATTCAAGTCCTTGACATTTACAAAAATTTACAAATTAGTTCCTTTAGCTGTTGTCATTAAATCATCATTTATACATTGACATGTAGCAACTTTCTATTGTTTTATGTATTTTTTTTATATAACTAATTACTAAAATATTTAAAATTAATTAAGATATTAAAAATTATAGAAAAATATTAAAAAATAGTGAAAATTTATCAAAAAATTTGAAAAATGAAGAATAACAAAAACTCTACAAAACTAAAAAAATTACTAAGAAAATACCTTTAGTGATATATACATACTTGTACATTGTATATATTGATATTAATTTTAAACTAAATTAATAAAAGTCGCTAGCCTTCCTATGCTCTTGAGTAGTTGGGCTTTTTTTTTCCATTTTTGGAAATTTTTGTTAAATTTTATTCATTTATTTTACAATTAATGTTAATATGTATGTATGTATATATATATATTACTAAATATATTATCTTAGTAATTTTTTTTTTTCAATTTTACATATTTTTTCTTCTTTTTCATTTTTCCAATTTTTTGATATTTTTCTATAACTTTTTAATTACCTTAATTAATGTTAAGACTTTATTATATTATTTATTTAAGAGAAATAGATGAACCAACAAAATATCGCAATGTTTCAATGTATAAATGATAATTTAATGCCATTACTTATAAAAGTAATATTTTGTAAATTTTTGCAAACGTTGATAACTTAAATAAAAATTTGAAATGCTAAAGACTAAAATAGAAAAAGAAGCAAATGTTGAAAAATCTTTTGTATTTTTTCCAATTTAAAATTTGATCCTGTTAGTTAAAAGGACTTATGTGTAAAATTTTGCAAGCGTTGAAAATTTAAATGAAAATTTTGAAACGTTAAGGACTAAAATAAAAAAAAAAATGAGGTAAACATTGATGACTTTTTTGTACCTTTCTCTTTCTTTAAATATAATTTGGACATGAAACGATAGAATTTAAATGTTTTAGGATTAACTTGAACTTAAGGGAGTCGGTTAAGGCATCATTGATCAAATCTCCTCTATTTAGATTGATTTTGGGAGTAGGTAAGTAGTCTACCACCTTAGAGGGCCTTGGTGCTTAACTAGCCATATCTAGTTAAGGATAGTGATCAAACGATAAATTGCTCAATTGTAGCATCCTTACTTGTTGGCTAACTTGAGGCTATTAACAAGTGGTTTTTAGATGTATTTGATTGTTAAATCCTAATATTACTTATACATCCTTAAATGTAGATACTTGACTATCTTTAGTAATTTGTTACAAGCATAAGCCAAATCTATTGAGTATTTTATTGTACACGTAGGTATGCTTGTAGGAATTGTAACTTAATAAATCCATATTGCACTCAAGTATAATTGATTTGTTGATTGTGATGGACAATGAGGTCACAATCATTCAAATTAAAAAGATCATGGATGAGATATTTACCATTGATCACATATTGTTATTTATTTATTTTTTCAATTCTTTAGATATATTATAGCTAAGAGAAGTTTCGATAAAAGAGATATATATTAAGGAATATGTTTCATTGTTTTTTTGTTGATTAGTGCAAATTGTATGTGTTGTGTGTTCAACTATCGATGGAGTGATGAACTATTTAAATAGATTAGTGAATTAGATAAGTTGATCAACTAACTTGCCAAGTGGTTGTTCCATTACAATCTTCTTTATTTAAATTGTAGCTTAGTTTATTTAGTTTAGTCTAGAGTATTTTATTTAGTTGTTTTAGTTTCCACATAAAGCTTTTGTTCGTTTTTTTTTTTTTTTTTTTGGGGGGGGGGGGGGGGGGGTGGATTTGGATAACATTGTGTTTTGGCATAAATGGAATAGTTGGTGTAGTTACTTAAACCACCTTTTAGGAATGATGTTAGCACTAAAAATCTATTCTCACGACAACCGAGTGTGGACATTTATCATGACATAATAAAAGTTGTCATGAGAAATCCTAAGAAGTTATCAATGAGATATAGTTGTGGTATGTAATGCAACTAATAGGGGTGGTGGACTCAGTATGAGACGATTAGTATTAGTTAATTAATTATGATATTAGTGTTGGTATGGAGATGTTTACGAAATTTATTATTGTATCACCCCTAAGAAAAGGTAAAATAACTAGGCCAATGGTTGTTATTTGCCTTGTTTGTGCATTACATGCATCATACATAAAAATGTCTCCATGTGTGAGTGTATACATACACATATAATGTTAATCTTTTACAAAGTCTTAATTAATGATAACATAATTGATAATAGTTTTTTAATATGTTTATAATCAAGTGCTTACATTCACTATAATATATAATAAATGATTATGATGTCCTTATATCAATAAAAAATATAATAAGCTTTGTGTTTATGAAATAAATTTACTTTCATAATGATATTGATTATGAGTGCGCACTAATAAGTGAATTAATATTTAGATAGAGTTAAATATATGTATGTTTTGTGATTTGTTTGGCTTAGTAATAAAACAAAAGGTGTCAATAAATCATTCATTACGTGTTTACAATGTTGCACTAATTTATTTGTCTATCATTTTGACAATATTAGATTAGATATTTACTATGTGTTTATGATATTAATTTATCTATCTAATACAAATGCGTGTCTAAAGAGAACCCCGTGTAGACTCCAATAATAGATCTCTACACCTATAACAGTAATTTGATATTTAATCTTAAGAAAGCTAATAATAGAATCCTTTGATTATATGAATCCTAACCCAAATGATGGGGATCAAATTCCTCATTTATGTAGTTTGAAGACTTATATTTAGATATGGAAGATTAATGAGCTTTGCATGGGAGTTTTGTTACCTTTACATGGATTGAGCACGTGGAGTTGTATGAGGCTTTGTCAACTTTGTATAAAACTGCATTAGGATAATGGAGATGGCATGAAGTCATTGAGCTTAACATGAACACTAGTTAGAAGATTGCTATTATTTTCTCATTTTATGTTGTTTGATGTTTTTATGTTATTTCTAGTAATTAGCTTAAGATTTGTTTCATATAATTAGTCTTTTACATCTAAGTCCTTACTTTTAGTAGTCTATTTCCTATTATGTCGACAAAACCCTTTTATTTGACTTAATTGTGGCATCCATTTACTTATTAATTGGATTAAATAAAACCTTAATTCAAATTAATCAATTTTGGTGGCCATAGTCTTCTCAACTATAATATTTATTCATGTCTCTTTAAATTTAGTTGATAATAAAACAAAAGCACCAAAAAACACAAATACTAAAGCTCTAAACTAAATTGTCATTTTTCTTTTTAATCATATGTATAGAATTCTTAAAAAACACACAAAACATAGTGTTATCAAGCAATGTGATGGGGTCATTACTATAGGTTTAGTAGTTAGATCTTGATGTGAGGTTTCCTAATGTTGGTGATGAGATGCTTATGGAATTGTTGATGTAAAGGGATTTTAATGGGTTTATACTGAAGAGATAATGGTTAGAGATAATGTCTAAGCTAGTGAAGGTTAAGCATTGTTACTTACTTTTATTTGAGTTTTCTTTGTGCATGTATTATGAGGACTTAATCCTTACGTTCTAGAAGATTTATCCAAGATTTAAATGTAAATCTTCTCTAGCCCAAGGGTGATGATGGGGATCGAATTTCTTATTAATGTAATTAAAAGACATATAGTAAGATGTAGAAGATTAGTGAGCTATGTATGAGAGTTCTACCAACTTTAGGTAGCATGAATATGCAAGCTTGTATGAGACTTCATCAACATTGGATGAAATTGTATGAAGATTATAAAGATGGCCCAAACTTATTGATCTTGAAGTGAATACTAGCTAGAAGATAACAATTATTTCTTATTTTATATTATTTGATTTCATTTGTATTATTTATAGTAATTAGCGTAGAATTTATTTCAATATTAGTTCTTTACATTTAATCTCTTGTCATTAGTATTTTATTTCCCATTATGCCCTTTAAAATGTTAGGGTTTAGTATAAATTCTTGTTACAAGACATTATTTAGTGGATTAAATGATTTTATAGAAACGTTAAAGTGAAAACCTTCTCTTCTTTTGTGAATTTATCAATTCTTATGAATTGTGGCATTTAGCAAAACCTCTTTATCTGAACTAATTGCGGTGTCCATGGACTTGTCAATTAGATTAAATAAATGACCCAGTTCAAATTAATTAGTTATGGTGATCCTAATCACATTGACCATATGGATTTGTTCACATCTCTTTAAATTCAATTGTTACTAAAACAAACACACTAAAAACAGAAACATTAAAACCTTAGATCTAATGATCCCTTTTTTTTTTCTCCAAAGATAATATGTATAGAATTCTTCTTGTACTCTACTCATACAATAAGGGATGATGAAGCTTTGACTCATTTGCTATGAAGAGCCAATAAACAATAATATAGTAACCTCAATCTATTGGCTATAGATGATTTAAGAACCTCGATATAATATACGAATGCTATGAAAAAGAGTTCTTGATAAGTTCAATAGTTCTCAAGAGGACCAAAAGAAGATATTAATTTTTAAAAAGATGTAAATTAATTTCAATTTATCAATATTTTTGTGAATTTTAATGCAATGCTTATTTATTAGCTTAAATAAACTTTAAATAATATAGGTAATATATGTTTAAAAGAAAGCTAAATAACTAGGTAAAATAAAACAAGAAAAATTAGACAAACAACAAGAACAATAAACATATAAACAACAACTTAGCACAACCTAACATTACATTCTATCACTTTACACACTGGTATAGTAACTTGATGGCTCTAGCACAATGATAATAACTCCACAAACAGCTTAGTGACTATGATAATTTCACAAACACGGACTACATTTACACTCGATGTAATATAACTCCAATAGCTCTAACAACAACTGTTTGTCATTAAAGCTCCGATACTAAGATAATATTCATTCGTAGGTGAACACTTAATCCAACAATTGTAGGGGGTGGTTTGAACCTTAAGAAGACTTAAAAGATAAATGAGAGTCGATGGTAAGCAAACTTGAGCACTAGTTGAGTGGATATTATGCTTCATATAACCACACTTGAACCTTAGTACCTAATATATGTATGAATACTAGTCCTAGGATGACTCACCACTAACCTTGCTTAAGGATTAGATGAGAATAAGTTTGAACTTGAAAGCTAGGCTATTTAAGAACAAATAGAGGAAGAAGAGAATGGTGAATATTCATTAGATGATTAATAGCTAAGTACAAGCCAGGTACTTATACAACCCTTTTTAGGCTAACTACAAGAATTACACAATTACCAAATAAGATATTATCCCTTGAATAGTATACTTATTATGTTACAAGAATAAAAAGGATAAATGACAGAGAGAATGTGCATTTGACATCCATACAAGCAAGGACAATGGCAAACACACATATCTCTAGTTGATTGGTTATGGTTATGGCATTATGTAATGGATTCCATGTGAGTAAGTCACTGGTTGGGGCCTGGCAAACAATTCGGGTTCATAGATGGTCAATTTGGAAACATGACAATTGAGTTGATGGTGAGGTTTACAAAATTGTTTAGGTCAGATAGTTGGTTGGCTTCCTTAACTTAAGTAATAGTGAAAGGTTGGTAAGAGCTTAGGTACATAGATAAGTCAGTCACATGTAGAAGTTGGGCCTTTCCTCGGTGAATTGGTATGAGAGAGCTCAATAGACTACTGTGGCTAGTCCACGAGCTTGAGATAGGGTCAACGGGCCTAGATTCCTATTAGGTAGTTGGTAGCGTAGCATCACCCATCCAATCCACTTTAGAGGATAGGTTCTTCTTTGCATGTTAAATCAAATGTGAGTTATTTTTACTTGACATTAGAACAAAAAGGTACATTTTTCTTAATGGGGTGGTGGCTAACAACCAAGCACGGAGATGGAAGGTAGTCCCCATTAGATAGCATACAATCATAACCTAATTGAAGGCATGAGTTTGCAATGATAATTGTTTCCAAGGCCTATGGCCTCCCTCTAAGGTGGCATCACTTACTTCCTATTAGAAGTAGGCAAAATTGATTGTCCTCCTCTAGGTTAGCTTTCTTTCTTTCTTCTCTTTTTCAGCCCTTGATTTTGCTTTTTTTTTTTTTCTTTTTTCTTTTCACCTTTTGATTTGGAATTATCAATATTGACATATATTGCCTTGGTGCATATATCCATTTAGAATTTAATTGCCCGTCTCTAGTTCTTTCGAACAATGTCCCTATAGATTTTCCATCAAGAATTAGTCTCTTAAAATAACAATTCTCCTACAAAACATATTTGTTAGAGAGGAGATACAAAAAATCTTGGACGTTGACATAGGCACCGCAAGACAGTTTCGCATGATATGTGTACAAAGGAAAAAAGTCCAAAGAACAATGTAATTATGCCGAACTTCACAAGCAAGAAAACGAATGGACTTGCAGATACATGCGATTTCATTCATTATAGAACTACTATTCTTGTACAATACTACATACTTCCCAGAAATAACTACGATCATAAAAAAGTTCAAATGCGGCCAAAAACTTCAAGCATATGCTAAAATTATGCTTTGGACAAGAACAAGAGAGGCCAAAAA
The DNA here is from genome assembly GCA_024138005.1 of Lumnitzera racemosa. Lineage (NCBI taxonomy): Eukaryota > Viridiplantae > Streptophyta > Magnoliopsida > Myrtales > Combretaceae > Lumnitzera > Lumnitzera racemosa. The sequence continues at coordinate 72,973,559 of JAMXBC010000007.1, read as the reverse complement.
GTAACAACTCATCCAAAGATCAAAAGAAGCGTGTATGATGTCATAGTTATTCTGCTTATTGGGCCCTTTTGACTGCACCAACTAGAACACACGACATTGAGAGTTTAATAATGCATAAAAAGAAACCTAAAAGGATTTCCATTTTATGAGCATATTCTTTTATGGGTGCCATTCTTCTTCCGGCAACTATCCTCGCAAATAGGGGAAAAGTTGGCGGTCCAATCCTATCAATCAAAGTGGTCCCCTTTGACAACTCCTGTGCTGGTTAAGAAAAACTTTTCATAATTTTTTTTTTCCTTTTTAATTTTTGATGCGCATAGTACTGCAAGGTCTTTAACATATTCCAGTACTATTGGCTTCAAGAAGATCGAATTCGACTCTGATCCTAATCATCACAATTTGTTTATTTTTTGCTGCATCAAACCTCAATTTTAAAAAATAATTATATTAATACCCTACATGTGTATCGGAGAAAATATGACAGCTTAAAGAGGTGAACGTGGAGCATGCAGCAAGAGAAGCCAATGGAGCTGCGGATCGTTTGCGGAATTTGATGCAGCCTTTTTACTGATGATGGATTTCTGGCATTTGTACCGCTTGCTAATGTCACTACGTTTCTTTTTAAGGACTTTAAGTTTGATACCTAATGTGAAGGAGACAGAACTCCAGCTATGAGGGTTAAAAACCCTATTTTGTGATGGCAACCTTATGTATGATGTTCTAGTTAACGTTAATATTTTGCTATCTTTATTATAGAGAAAATCATTCACATACTTTACGAAAGGTATAAATATAGAAAAATAAAAATTCTTTTGTTTAGTTTGTCAAATAGTGTTATTAGATTTAGTGAATAATACATGTCATATATTATATATATATAATTTATAAATATTAATGAGAGATTAATACATATTTTATACAAATCATGCATAGTAATGGTTTGAAAATTATTCATATAATTAATATTCATATTACATTTTATTAGTATTTATATATTATGTATATATAATATGTGGTGTGTATTGTTAGTATGCATTAACATTTTCTCTAATTAGACTGGGAAAATATTAAAAGCCGCACCACGAAGATGTATGTGTCCAAGGAAAAACATTTCAAATTTTCGCTTTTTTCATATACTTACCTTTTCTAAATACAAAATTGATCTCATAAAGCTGAACGATCTCCTCTATAATATCTTAAATAGTGTATTGGCAGAACCTATTAGTGGAATCCTCAAATCACATGCCTATGGAAGCCTCCAAAGTTGTTCATTCTCATCATCGAGAATTCTAGATTTAAGACAGAGACAATTTATAGAGAGCAATACCTTTACTTATTTTCTTTCATCTTTTTCAATTTTTGGAGTCCGACCGTTCCCCTAAAGTAACGTATTCCCATAAATTAACCATGTCGACTTAGGAACCAAATCCATTCGTGAAGTTTAATTTTCGAGTTTACTTATTAAATTTAGATATCTCTATCACCCAAACTGCTAGTATTATTAAGAATTTTTGTACTATTTAGGACAGTTGCTAAGCTTGTAAAATTGGTCAAATGTTTGTCAACACCCGACAACCCATGGTTGAGGTTACAAATAGATCTGGACAATAATTGGTTCCAAACCATAAATCGACTTAGTAGTAACCGAGTTGAAGTACCTTAGTAAAACTCCGAGCCTCAATGCTCAGGCGGTTCGTTGGGTTGGAATCGCCCAACCCGGTAGTCCTTGAACTAGATCGATGGGTAAATAAAAGAAAAAAAAAAAGAGTCCGTTCTTTTTTATTGACCACCCCATCCCCTACCACCCCACATTTCTCGGTTCTTATAAATTGAATGGTGTTGATATACAACAGTTATTACTCTACAAACTAATTAAATCACTCCAACTCTAACCATTCTGCCTTTGAATTTTTTCAATTGCAAAACGTTGTCATAGAAATATTTCCTTCTATTAACTACTAATGTCTGTGCATGATTCTCCATTCCACTGCACTAGACCATTTGCATTAGCAACTAACACTGATATACATATACCCATAATATAATTTCCACTTTGTTTTTCATTTATAAATCTTTGTTTTATTAAATAAGAGAAAAAAAAAATATTATCATCCATGGAATGCTGTGTCATAGCTTCTCCAGTAAGAAGCATGGTTCATCATTTAGTGGGAAAAGTAAGGGTGAGGGTAAGGGCATTGGAAGTTCCAATATGTCATCTAAGCCATAACGGTTTAAGGATGTTCAAGCGTACTCGAATAATGAGTACAACTTGAATGAGTAGAGGGCACACAATGTGGTTAAGAACGTGGAAGAATAAGTCACACTACCTCCAAGCTTTGATGTAAAATCTCATTGCACGAGTAATCACGGCAAACCATCTCATGGCTTTGACGTTGAACATCAATGCATGAGTTATTAGGGCATGCCACCTCCCGATTTTAAACCTCCATGCATGAGTGTTTCTGAATGTCTTACTAGATTTGAACCTCTTTGTATGAGTGTTCTTGTACGATCTGCAGAATTTGAACCCCCACGAATGAGTTACCCAGTAAGTATGTTTGTGGATGAGGAGGGCAAGATAAAAATTATTCTTGAAACGGAAGAGGAACATATGGGACAATATGGGCTCTGCAGTTTAAGACCTTCCAGCTCAAGTAAGCCCCTTAGACTTGGTAAGTCTAATATTTTAGCTATGCATTTTTGTGAAGGTATAGACGAAATGGGTAACTCGAAGGCATTTTGTAACTATTGCAATAGAAGTTACTCGTGGAAAACGAGAGAGGGATATGACCCCTTTAATAAGAACTTGAAGTCAAAGCATCCTAAGGAAGTGGGAATAGATATTACGTAGCAACAGATTGCCCAAGGCGATGGTTCATCTAGTTAATTGCTAATGAGATATGATAAAGAGAGGCATAAGTATAACTTGGCACAATACTTGGCGAGCATGCACTTGTCATTCAATGTGGATGCATCAGAGTAGTAGAGTTGATATAAGTGGGAAACATTTAACCCCAACTCATGACAGTTTAGCTGTAGAACGTTAACCCGACCCACATAAGAGCTATACTATAAAGGTAAGAGGGAGTTTGTAGGTGAGTTTGCTTTCTTCAATACGTGTGTGTCCATATGTCTGAACATATGAATAGATCCTTTTCGTAATAATTCTTATATGGGTATTACTGTTCATTAGATAAACAATAATTGGCAACTTAATAAATGACTATTAACTTTAAGGGTATGTAATGAGCAACACACGGCACAAAACATTTATAAAATTATTAGAGAAATCCTAAATCAGTATGGATTAGTGAGGAAAATTTTTTCTATTGGTTTTAATAATATAAGTGCCAATATTGCATCAATATCTGATTTGCAAAATTATTGTCAACCAGTATTGAGGTGGGGGGGTGTTTTCTACATACGTTGTGCATGTCATATTTTTAACTTATGTATCAAGGATGGTATTGTGACTTTGCATGATAGTATAGCTCCAATCAATAACATCGTTAAGATAATAATAGAGAGGCCATCCTTTCATAAAAAGTAGAGGAACTTCTGTATGGAGTGTAGAAAGAGGCCTCAAAAGTTTAAGATAGATGAGTAACACTGTTAGAACTCGACTTACGAGTTGTTGCATAGTACAGTAGGAAGTTGACATTTTCTCCAGTAACTGGGATATATATATCCAGTTGCTAAAAGTTTTGAAAGTTTTTTATGATGTTACTAAGACTTTTTCATAGGTTTACATGCTTAGTGTTCACTTGTTTGTTATATTAACTGTCAGTATACTTGACGTACTACTTTAGGCCTGTGAGAACCTAAACCTGCACGTATGCGTATATGATATAACATTGAAGTGGTTAACTTATTATAAAGAAATTTCTCATATTTATCTTATAGTAACTACTCTAGATCCTCATTGTAAAACGAAATTATTACTAATGTATTTGAAAACTTATTGTAGTTACATTTAAGATCTAATGGATTACTAAGACGTGTATAGCTTGGAAGCACAGCAAGAAGTGTCGGTAGAAATGGTTGACATAAAGGAGATGTTCAACCATTACCAAAATGAGTACGGTGGCTAGTCATCAGTCTCTCCTTCACCACCCACTAAGGAGCGGCATTACTCATTTTTGGGTAAATAGTTTCTGGAGTAAAAATTGAAGACGCAACGGTCTGGTGATCTAATGTTTAAGATGTAGTACTGCACCAATACGAATTTTTGAGTTTTCTAGGAATATCTCCATCAAGGACTTCGATATTTTAGAGTGGTGGCAAAGGCATAGAATGGACTACCTACTCCTATCTTGTATTGCTGGTTAAGTACTCATTGCTCTAGCTTCAATGGTCACTGTTGAGTAAGCGTTTAGTATAGTAGGCCTAATTGTCAACAAACGCCGAGCCTTCCTATTTATTATTAATGTTGAGGCAAATGCTTATACAGAAAATTGGTACAAGGTGGCCTGCAGACAACAAAAACTATGCGGGACATCAAGCGAGGAGGATAATTACTTCAGTGACTGAAAATGATCTGATGGAAACCTAAACCTTGTGGCGGGTTCCACTCTTGGTCACAAACATTAATAGTTACCTCAAGAGAAGACATAGTAAGTTTTATTTTCATCATTTCTGAAAACGTTTTATTATGTAGAAAAATCTTTTTTCCCAATTATTCAAAAAAAAGTAAATGGCATGGTTTTCCTAAAAATGGTGATCTAACATTAGGTTTTGCCAATTTATAATTGAGTAAAATTAGTTTCCTTTAAAAAATTTAAATTAGATAGTCATGTATACTTTAATTCTTTTTGCAAAATGTAAAATTAATCAACAAACTAAAGGTTTTCTAAAAATCCAAACCAAACCATAGTAGTTTGATTTCGATTAGCGGATATGTAAGCACCTTTCGGGTGATCGTAAAATATAGGAAAAAAAATTTTCCCTCAGACCATTTCACTTTACTCGATCAGATTAGTTATTTATATTGTAAGAGATTTTTCTATATTTTAATTTTTCTTTGTTTCTAATGTATGCCTTATGGAAGGATGAAAGGAAAAAAAAAGGGGGAGGGGGGGTACTATGTTAAAGGATGGGTAAGGAAAAAGGAAAAAAAAATTATGGAAAGAAAGGAAAAAAAAAAAGAAGAAAAAATTGACAACAGAAAGAAAGAAAAAAAAAAAAAAACGGTTCAAGAGCCTTGAATCGACCCTTGAATTGTTGGGTCCCTTGAACTGGCCTTGAACTGTGAGCTCACGGACTGATTACGGTTCATCATGTCATTGACTTGTGAATCGGTGGTTTAGGACTGGTTCGACCCTTCGCTCGGGTTTAGTTACAAATAAATCTCCCTTTCACCTTCGAGGATAGTCCTAGGTTAAGATTGTGCTAAAATTGGCCATTTAATCATATGCTTATGAAAAATTATCCTTATTATAATACATTTTTCTATAATATTGTAAATGCTTGTGTTTTATGCAAGGAAAGGCAAAATTATTAAATATATTTTACTTAGTTGTTTTCATATTTCAATTGGTCTATTAATTATATACTACATTTTAATCATTAAGATATTTAATATAAGTAAGGCTTTAAAGGAGTTGAGTTAAAGACAATAAGTAGCTAAGCTTGAACTTACACTAACTTAAAGTTTCAAATCTGAAGCTCAATTTGAATTCTATCAAGTTTAGAATTTTAGGATCAAACTTGACTTAAAATGGCTATCAATGAGTTCGAGCTTAGATTGATTAAATTTATTTGAGCTCAATTTTTCTAAAAAATGTATGTTTATTTTTTTTTCAAATTATATCAACATGAAAACTTAACTTATATCTATTCTTGATTAGGATTTGATTAAGATCACAAGTTAATTAAACCTAATATTTGTGTTGACAAACTATTCAAGTAGTTAGAGTTCAAACTTGATTAATGTTTATTGAATCAAATTCAAGTAACTATCGAGTGGTTTGTGAGTAAGTTTAACTCATTTACACTCCTAAAAATAAAGTATGCAACATATCACTTATAATTAGGTAAATTACATGGCCAATCCTTAAAAATTCGGAAAGTTGTTGACGGTTGATAAATGTTAGACAACGGTTTGTTTTTTTTTTTTTTCTAATTTTTTAGTTCTTTCTTTTCTTTTCATATCCCATCCCAGATTTTTTGTTACAGATATTTGTCAATTTAAATATATGATTAAATACCACATTAGTGCCACATTAACACCATGTCACCTAAGGCTACTCTATAGCTTTTATGAAGAATAAGTGCTAACTTTAAAAAAAATTGAGATTTGTGCGATCTTTGAAGTTCCTCAAGCAAATCTATAAAATATACCCTTATAATTTGTGAATAGTTACTTAGATCATTTAAACATTACTATTTACCATAAATATTATTATGCATAGCTTATATATTGTGCATCTTATCTTAAAATCATTTATGTATTTATAAACATCCATATATAGCTCATATCTATGTAACTCTTGGACAATTGGTATGGCACTAATGCTTACATTTTTAGTTTATATCATTGCCATACATTTCACTACATGCATAATAACTTGTCATAAGAAATTAGAATAATTTAAAATAGGAAATAAATATATCATTTTTAAGCATAAAATTTATAATGATCATAAAGAAAATACTTCTAACTTTTGTAATTTGGATCTAAAAATTTCTTTGTTTTTTATATTTGATTTGTTAAATAATAGATAAAGGAGGAGTTGTAGTAACTCCTTAAACTTTGATCTTATTATAAGTATAGTCCTAAACTTTTAAATTTTACAAATCACTTAATAATCTTTAACTTGGTGCGAATATACCTTTAAACTTTCAACTATTGTAAATTATTTTACTAAATTTTGATAAATTGACAATATTAAGAATATATGTTGATAAGTTTGTGGTCCTATTTTCGCACTAAGATCAAAATATAGGAAAATTGTATATTTGAAAGTATCAAGGTATACTTGCATCAAATCAAATTCTGGGGAATCATTTGCAACATTTAAAATTTTATGAGATATATATTAGCATTGTTGTTAAAGTTTAGGCGTTTGATGAATATTTTTCTCCCTTTTATGTGGCATCTAATGCAGGCGTTTGGATTTTGGAAGATAACCAATTTGAGCGTGAATACTCAGTACTAGAATCTTATAACCAGGTACTAACATTTCAAAAAGCATAGTCCCTATATAGCCATGAAACAACCGATATAAGCTAATTCAGGCTTCTATTAGTGTTATTTTTAAGATGCTTGATGTTTTGAAATAAATAGATTCACTCCCGTATACTTAATTTTTAAGATTCTTTAATGGAGATATGATATTCAAAAAAGCGACCCCACATTCTTCAAATATTTAAGTACCTTTTGCTCTTTTTTGATGCCTATTGTGTAGTTGACTTGTACATCGGTTCAATTAGGTCTATAACCAACCATTCTCAAAACCGGTTTTAAACAGTTAGTTCATGGGCCCATAAGAGGTGAATTGGGTTCCGTTCTTAATGTGTTAAGCCTGAGTCGGCTCACCTAAATTGGTGGTTTAAGAGTTAGTTTATTTAGTGACCCTTAAATCATGGATTTTTTTTTCTCGAATTTTATTTAACTATTATAAATAATTTATGGATTATTTTTCTTTTTTTTTTCAACTAAATATAAAAAATTATGTTGTTGGTTGTGAATAAAAAATTTTATTTTCAATTCAAATTTTTTCAACCTCAAAATATTTCATTTGGACCGTATGAGAGTGAATGTATAATGTTATATTATATATATATGTAATATATTATATATGATATAATATGGAGTATATATATATATAGTATATTAATTATCATATATTACACATACTATATGTTTTTTTGCATTATGTATAGTATATTACATATTATTTATATATATTTTTAAATTTTAAGGTTAGCTCAGCTCTAAACTGTAGGGCCAAACCACTGGTTTGGTGGCTTACCAACTCAACGGGCTGCCATGGTTGAATTACATGGATCCTTAAGGCCTGATGGTTTAGTAGCTAGTTTATAGTTTGAATAGCCCTTGCATAGGTGTATGTAGAGGTTACTTTAAAATATCAAATGGAAAAGAAACTTACTTAACTTCCTCCTTTCTCATCTATTGTAAACGACGAGGATCGTTCTCAATACAAATGGATGAAATATAACAAATGTTTCAATGGGAAAGGAGTTGATGGATACGCAATGAAGAGATTCTTGTAATCAAACACTAGATTTAGGTCCAAGACTACCAATAAAAGTAAAAACTAGGTCTTTAGAAATCTAAGTTACATAAGGGTTACTGGCTTTTTTTTTTTCTTCCCCAAATCGGCTTTGAATAATGTTGCTATCAATATCATAGTAGCATTTTAGGACTTTAGTTACAAGATATAGGACTTCATCCAACCTAATTCAATCACAATACGTACAAGCTTGATGGATTTAGATTTTGTGCAATCAAAGTAGGACTTCGATTGGACAAATGCAGGTTACAGCTAGTGTCACCATAAGAGTTTTGATTTATTCTTTATATTTAGTGGCATTTTGAGTAGCTATTAAGAATTTTAGCAATGGTATAAATCCATTGTGGATACAAGAGTAGCAAAGTGTTATTAACGTTACTTTTTCTAATGTAGGTATATACAATGTTGTAGCAATAATTTTAGAAAATGAAGGTATATGTATACTACAATAGCATTTATAGAAAACTATTAAATTAATTAGATAGAAGCAACTTAAAACTACCATTATTGACATAATATTGAAGTTATTCTAAGCCATTTCTATTTTTTACATCTAATGTTAATTTGAAATTATACTAGTAACGTAAAATAGTAGTTACTATAATTCACCACTGTTTCCTTTCTCATAGAAAAGAAAGGAAAAGCATTTATATGCTTCTGGGATTGCTAGCTATATATACTTCTTTTCATTTATGAGTGATTTGTAGATTACTTATAATAATAACACCTTTTAAATAATCCATTACTGGAGTAGTGTCTAATTTTATTTCCCATTGAAGAAAATATTCAATCTCATGTAAAATAAAGTTTGAACTCATATATAACTCCTTACAGTATTTTATTCTCTAGAATGAGTTTTGATGGCATAACATCATCTAAAATCCAAACATATGTGTAAATTGCAAAGAGTTTAATGTTGATTTTCATTACAAGATCATATACCAATCAATATCTTTGATCATCTAACGAACTACTTTAGACATACATCTAGCCAATTTCATGTGCATCCTCCTGTGTCCTAACAAGCTAGCTATACTCTCTAGCATAATATAAAAACCCTATTTAACAAATTCATAGTATACAAACTTAGGAACATGAAAAAAGACACTATAATAATAATATGTTTTAAACTAATGATCTCAAAGTAAGACATTAATCTATACAAATAGGCAGAACTTCAAAATCATACAAACGAGACATGAACACCGAGGCACTACAATTTGAAGCCACTTCCATCCATTCAACAGGCTCTCAATGTTGGTGTCATTTTTTAGGATGATTACTAGCCATCGGCAAGTAATAGAAAAAGAAACAGACCATAAGCTTACGAGAACTTACGTGTATTGTTCTTCAACTATTCTTGGTGGGCACAATGATGGACTAACTAGTACATCTTTGTTAATGAATTGAATGAGAATGTAGATGGATTTGTTGGTGTCTTTCCTCAGCATAAGTATGAAATTGTGAAGAGATTGTAACAGAGAAAACATATATGGGGAATGAAAGGAGACGGAGTCAATGGTACACTAGTGTTGAAAAAGGTATACATAGGGATTGTTGCTCCAAATTCAACTAATGCTGCAAGAAATAAGACATGGTACTAATCATTATCGTCTTAATAATGGCGCAAAATATTATGGTAAAAAAAATAATAATAAATACTAAAAGGAAAATAAAAACTTTGAGGGATCGGAATGTCCTCTCTAACCAACACTGAAAGCATAATGAACACCAATTTCATAGTAAACCATCCATTAACTAGATCTATACCTAATGCGCATAACCAACTAACTCTTGCATGCAATCTAGAGACTAAATAATGATATCGCAATACTTCAAGGAAGCTGGAATATGTATAATTCGATCTATATTAAGAGTAGAAGTTTCTCTTACGTCTTCCTTCTCCAGTTTTAGGGAGGAAAAAAAGTAAAACATATTTGTCACACTATCTATCTTAATATAACCCTTAAACCACGATAACTTTGATAGCATGAAATTGTAGACATGATCACGAACTTTTAGCTTTCCTAACAGAATATTAAGAGCAAAATCAGAGACGTACATTCTCAACATAGACACAATAATTTAAATTTAAATAATTGATTCTTGAATTAAGTGCAAATCAATTTGATGATAAATCAACTAAGGTTATCCTTAGAAATAAGCTATTTCTTAGATGCTTCACCTAAATAATAGTGATAATCAACTTTTAGTGTAACAATAAATTGAAAAGTTTTGAACGTGAGAAACCTAATTTAATTAAATAAAAAAACTAATAGATGAGAATGTATTACCTCCTAGACAATTGAGATGGTAAGAGGAGTGGTTGTTGTGGAGGCGATAGATGGTGTGTCACGGTGTTGGAAGGTCCAGTAGAGATAAAGATAAAAATTAAAGAGAGGGAAAGAGAGTGCCAAGTCAAGCAATTGGAAAGAGTGATGTTCTATTGAATGAAAGCCTAGCTTTTTCTAATAAGTGGCCCAGCTTAAAAGGCCCAACTCCTTTCCTTTTTCTACATCTATTAGATATGGTATTGTAGCAATTTTTTTAAGTGTTAGAGATTCATAACCTTATTATTATAATATAGAAAAGTTGCCGCTGTAGTTTACAACTTGAAATAATATTCTAAAACGCTGCTAATTATTAGTGACTATAGGAATAATTTGTTGTATTGTGTATTGAAACATGCAACTTTGTGATGGTGCCTTAGGATATGCGCTTGTAAGATGCTTTGGTGGCATTATATTTAAGAATTGATAATTTGTGGTATTAAATATTTATTTAATTTTAATTTTCTCTTATTCTCAAGTTAAGAATGGCACAATGGTTCATTCCTTAGGCACTAGGTGTTGAGTAAAGAGACCCAGAGAGGTGGAGCTGTGCAAGTTCCAATCAAGATAATGACTAAATAGCTTAATATTTGGGGACCGACTTCTGAAATTTTTAATTTTTTTTTAATCTAGTATAATTCTAATATTGAGTACTATCATGTCATGCAGCATAGATGATGTATATTTTCATATTTTCTTATCATGCGATATTAACACATGCGATGACTTGTTAGCTTTTCGAAAGTAAAAAAATAAAAAAAATAAAAAAAATTCAATGAAATTGACCAATTGAATTGAAAATCAACATAACAAAACTATCGTAAGAATTAATTTAAAAAGCAGAGAGTTTTTGGATGGCACTCATCACCTATTATTTGACACAATTTGCCACCATTAGAGTTTATAAACTCTAAAATAATATATAACAAAACTGTTAATTTTGTTGGTAGATTAATTTTGAGGTAGTGAAAAATTTAAAACCACGAGGAATTCGAGCACAAAAGGGGAAGAACTAGCAAAGAGGAAAACCCTTCAGTCGGATAAAATGGCACTTTCCCGCACGTCATAGGGTATTTTGAAACCTTTTACAAAATCAGAAAGGTCAACATATGTTAAACTGCGAAAAAACTACCCTAGAGATTGTGCAGCCATCTTATGGTTTTGAGAATCTTAATGAAATTTAATAATAGCCTTCTATCATCCCCATTATTTAATCGAGTTTACTATAGCCCCTAAGGGAATAAATGTACACTTTGGCAAATTGGCTAAAATTTTGTGAGTAATTCGAGCTCACTTTAAAAACAAATTATTTGCATATCCCCATTGAAACTTGTATTTGATTAAAGCATAGAACCCTTGTGCTCATAGATTTTAACTTAGCTTATTTAATTTTCAAAAGTAGAACTATAAATTAGGATTTCCTCAAACTTTCAACTGTTTTGGTTGATAAATCTACTTTAGACCGTAAACCCGGTAGTCGTCCATAATTTACCCATAATCAACCTCAAATTCACCTTCTGAGTCTTACAAATCTTGAAAATCTGGTGGTACCCTATGCACTTAGTTGGTTTCTAAACGTCAAGTTTCTCTAGTGCCCATTTTAGGGTAACAAAGAGGACCTTAAGAGAGATTAGGTTGTGTCATGAGAGAATTAGAGAGAGACCTAGACGTTTTATTTGATAAAATGATAATGAGTGGAATGGTGTCGATGTTAATGGCGTATTAACGAGGGAAGGAGCTTAAGAAATCAGCCATGCTTAATCCTTATGAAGTTAGAGCAAGCATTATTCTTGTTGACTCCCATGATCTACTATATTTGCATGGGATCAACCTGTTGGAAAGTCCTTGACGCCTGAAAATGTGAAAATGATGTTGATTGAGTTCCGGCTTGATTTCGAAGTCGCTACAAAACGATCTTCGACTATATTCAACGCTTCACCTATGAATCCGTCGGACTTGTGTTTTTGATTTCTTAGCATATGTCCTAGTGATTAGTCCTGGTGGAACTTTGTAATTGGTCTGACAAGCTTTTCACTTGTGGATTTTCATCAGGAACACACTTCAATTGGACGAAGTCGCAATTAATCCGGCACAAGTGCCTCAGAAACACATGTCCTGGAAGAAGGACTTGACTCGGATGATTGACTTCATCAGGACAAAGTTAGGCAACATCTAAACGAAGTCTATTCTATTGTTCAAGCCGAAGACACACTACAACAAATTGGTCCTATAGCTACTAATAACCAGCAGCAGTTTTAGAATATTATTACAAGTTATAAACTACAGCGGATATTATAATAATAAGGCCATGAATCTCTAACACTCAGTAAAAATTGCCCCAATACCATATCTAATAGGTGCAGAAAAAGGAACGGACTTGGACCTTTTAAGTTAGGCCACTTATTAGAAAAGGACAGGCTTGTATTCCACAGAACATCACTTTTTCCAATTGCTTGACCTGAGGCCCTCTCTCTCTCTCTCTCTCTCTTTAATTTTTATCTTTGTCTCTACTAGACCTTCCAGTACCGTGATGTACCGTCTATCTCCTCCACAGCAACAACTCCTCTTACCATCTCAATTGTCTAAGAGGTAATAGATTCTCATATGTTATTATTATTTTTTTTAATTTAATCAAATTAAGTTTCCTATGTTCAGAACTTTTCAATTTATTCTTGCATTGTAAGTTGATTATCGCTATTATTTAGGTGAAGCATTTTAGAAATTGCTGATTTCTAAGGATAATCTTAGTTAATTTATCATCAATTGATTTGCTCTTAATACAAGAATTAGTTGTTTAAATTTAAATTATTGTGTATATGTTGAGAATGTACATCTTTGGTTTTGCTCTTAATACTGTGTTAGAAATGCTAAAAGTTTCTGATCATGCCTGTAATTTCATGCTATCAAAGTTATTGTGTTTTGTATTTATATTAAGATAGATGGTGTGACAAAGATGTTCAATACTTTTTTTCCTCCCTAAAAATGGAGAAGGAAGATGTAAGAGAAACTTCTGCTCTTGATATGGGTTGAATTGTAAATATTCTAGCTTACTTGAAGTATTGTGATATCATCACTTACTCTCTAGATTGCATGCAAGAGTTAGTTAGTTATGTGCATTAAGTATAGATCTAGTTAACGGATGGTTAATTGTGAAATTAGTGCTCATTATGCTTTCAGTGTTGGTAGAGAGTACATTCCAATCCCTCGAAGATTTTCTTTTCCTTTTAGTATTTAATATTATTATTATTTTTTTTTTGTCATAATCTTTTGTGGCCATTATTAGGATAATAATGATCAGCACCATATATGTCTTATTTCTTGTAGCATTAGTTGAATTTGGAACAACAATCCCTATGTATACCTTTTTCAACACTGGTACACCATTGACCCCATCTCCTTTCGCTCTTCGTATATATTTTCTCTGTTACAATCTCTTTACAGTTTCATACTTTTGTAGGAAAGACACTAACAAATCAATCTACATTCTCAATCAGTTCATTGACAAAGATGCAGTAGTTAGTCCATCATTGTGCCCACCAATAATAGTTGAAGAACAATACATGTAAGTTCTCGTAAGCCCATGGTTTGTTTCTTTTCTATTACTAACCGACGACTAATAATCATCCTAAAATTGACACCAACATTGAGAGCTTGTTGAATGTATGGAAGTAGCTTCAAATTTTAGTGTCTCAATGTTCATGTCTTGTTTGTATGATTTTGAAGTTCTACCTATTTGTATAGATTGATGTCTTATTTTAAGGTTAATAGTTTAGAACATACTATTATGATAGAGTCATTTTTCATGTACTTATGTTTCTATAGTGTGAATTTGTTAAATAGAGTTTTTATATTAGGCATTATAGTGTAGCCAGCTCGTTAGGATGCACACGAAATTGGCTAGATATATGGTTGTAGAGTAGTTTGTTGGATGATCGGGGACATTGATTAGTTTATGATCTTGTAATGAAAACAAATATCAAACTCTTTACAATTTACATGTATCTTTATATTTTAGATGTTGTTGTGCCATCATAACTCATTCTAAGGAATAAAATACCGTAAGGAGTTATATATGCATTCAAACTTTGTTTTACATGGGATTGAATATTTTCTTTACTAGGAAATAAAATTAAACACTACTCCAGTAGTGAATTGTTTCAAAGGTGTTGTTATTATAAGTAATCTACAAATCATTTATAAATGAAATGCAGTATATATTGCTGGCAATCCTAGAAGCATATGTATGTTTTTCCTTTCTTTTCCGTACGAAAGGAAATAGAGGATAAAGCCACTAAAAGTACCCGAATTTTTAGATTTTTTTTATTTTAGTACATAAACTTTAAATTTGTTTATTTTAGTATCCCAACTTTTTAAATGAGATAAATTAGTATTTATGTTATAATAACTGTTATAAACAATACTTATACATATATTTTTATTTTAAAAATTTGAAGTATCAAAATGAAAGAAGAAATAAAGTTTGAGCACTAAAATGAAAATAAAATGAAAGTTAGTGTACTTATATTATTATTTTATCATTTTATAATAACGGTCGTTATAATAAATATACTAATTTGTCTCATTTAAAAAGTTGGGCTACTAAAATGAATAAGTTTAAAGTTTAGATACTAAAATGAAAAAAAATATAAAAGTTTAGGTACTTGTACAGGTTTTATCCTAAATTGACATTAAACGAAGAAAAGTAATGATTTAAAATAGCTTTAGTATTCTATTACTAGTGGTAGTTTTAAATTGTTTTTATCTAATTAATTTAATAGTTTTCAATAAATGCTATTAATTGTTGTTACAGTATATACCTATAATAGAAAAAGTAATGCTAATAACACTTTGCTACTCTTGTATCTACAATGGTTTTAAACCACTGCTAAAAGTCTCAGTGGCCACTAAAAGTTATAAAAGCCACTAAAAATCAAAACTTTTGTAGTGTCATATCTAAATCTTTATTTCTTAAGAACCTGATACGGTGATCCTTATAAAAGTCATTGCAAACAAAATCCTTCTTTTATCCCCTTTGCTGCCCTACCATTTTAAGGTCCAATAATTGCTCTATTTCCTCTACCTAAAGCTATAAAAGTTAACCCCTTAGCTTATGATGAAGCTAAGTGAATATTATAAAAATAATAATAGAAACATAGTGCAACGAAGTGTATATTATGGTGAAACCAAATATCATTGATCAATATCATATGCTATGCATTATGGGTACTAAAGTAATCCCTATTCACTAATTTCATATCGGCATTTACCCCAAATTCTTCTTAACCATAAAGGTATTCTCCTCATACATTTAAGTTCACCGTAAGGGCATTCTCATTGGGTATAGAGATCATAACTCGATCTAAGTTTTGTAAACAATTTCACAAATTAAGTATATATATTTTACTGAATGGAGATTCATATTTCGAGTTCCATTGCATAGGCACCCATGTTTCCACCACATGTGTTATAAATTTCAGGTTCCACCATGCAAGCATGCATGCTTCTACTACATAGGATTACACTTTCACCAGAGAAGCACATAGGTTTCTGCTATATAGGTTTACAAATTTCACCATACAAGCATATAGGTTTCCATCATACATGGTTACACATTTCCTTATCAATTTTTATACTATCACTTGCTTCTGACCCTTAAGTTAACTATTTTTTTATACTTTAATCTTCGCTCCTTTGATGAATGTATATATAGCTTGGTACATTTGATCAAGTACAAATGCAGTATTTATACTTTCTATCAAAATTACACTATTATCAATATGCCATGTCTCATTTAAGGGCCCACTTATAATATTCACATATTAATCATCAAAGTATCAATTTTAACTCATTAATAATTTATTAAGTGATGTGATTCACATAGGAGAGCCTATAGAAACACCCAAATGGTAGGTGAATGGTGTACATGATTGTTACATAATGTAAATAAAAGGTTAGGTACCTATACACCATAAGTCTAGATACTTACGATATTCACAAATGCAAGTTAAGGATACTTACACACATCATCATTGAACAAGCAAAGATCATATCATATTGTGTACATCTCAATTAATAAACTACTAAGGATATTTGGAAACATGCAAGTAGCCATACTCTATGACCATTATGCGTTCACACAGATGATTAAAATACACACTAATATAGGTTAAGGTCCTTATATACACCAACATTCATGAACAAATATCGTATTAAGTCGTATTGGTAACAATTATTGAGCTATTAGGAATACTTAGAAAATCTTGTAAGCAAATGTACTCCTTTATAATTAGTACGCCTATACAATTCACAAGTTTAAGAGTACTTACCTTATCCTTAATATCCTTCTAAATAACATATATCATATTTTAAAAAATCTAATGTTATATCCATAAGTTATATCATATAGTATAAGGTTGTTAAACTCTTAGTTCTATTCAAAATCATGAGAGGGTTTTGTAGAACTTGAACGTAAAATTGAAATGTAGTGTAAAGTAGCTTTTAAAGACTATAGTTATATTTACAATAGATTAAAATAATTGAAATACATAATGGAAATAAAAAAGAAAATGGAGAAATTAAGTTCTTTTTCCATAAAAACTCTTAGTTTATAATCTAACATGCATTGAAAAAAGATAGGTAAAGTAGAAACTAAATCCTTTTTCCATTATTTATTTTAAAAGGCAATGAATTGAGGAGAACCAAACCTTTCAATTCATTCTAACTTATTGATAGTATAAATTAAGTAAATAAATTTCCTTTAAAACTTTACTACTAAAGTTGAACTAAAATGGAGGTTATGAATATTGAATAATAAACTAGGAGAGAGGGAAAAGGAGGGGGAAAAAATGGAATGAGATAAGAAAGATGATGTAGTTTTCTAATAATTGATGGGTTTATAAAAGCCTAGTTATATTTTTTTTATTTATCCCATTCAACTTAGATAAGTTAAATCGGTAAACTTAATTAAAAATGTATGTTTCTACATGTTAAACTTAATACGTAAGCTTTCGATTCTACTATAATTTACATAAAAATGATTTTATACTTAATTTACTCAGAAGAATTTCTTAAAATTGTAAACTTAGAAGCATATGATTTTTTTTTTTTTTTTGAAAATTGTATAGCCATGATTATAGTAGCTTATAAACATACTTTTAAGTCAAAACAACATTATTTATATTTTCAAAAATTTAATTAAATTTCTGCATGAAACCTTATAAATATCCATTCAATCAAAATTACAAATTCGCTACATGTTTTGTAGATAAAAGACTACCTAAAGGAAATTTTTAAGAGTTATTCACTTTAATTTAATATTTTTAGAAATTTGAGGAACTTATGGGTGGAAAATATTCTATCATATTTGACATTGCCTATTGTTTAATGGTGCTCCCAAGAAGGGGGATTGTCGAAAAGATTTCTAAAAGCGGATTTTCATTATAATTTAGAAATTTACTGATAAGTGTAAATTACTTTACACTTTCAAAGTGTGTTTAGGTATATAATTGTTCATAAATGAGATTTGATTCTTTAGTTTAGCTACTTAATTATATAAAATATGGATTTTAGGTAAATTACGAGCAAAGGGATGAATTATATATAAGAATAATAACTTTCTAGTTAGTCATGGCTATGAAAGAGAAGAAATAAGCACGGAAACATTAATCACGGGCGTGATAATGAAGCAATAAAGAATTTACCTTGGTCATTGATATCAAGCAAGTGCACCTATCAGTTTTAATATAGCGGATGTAAGTCCGAGTCGATCCCCTAGAGACTTCGAGTACTAATATTAACCTTAACTTTATTATCTAACGTTAAATTATGAAAGTTTGAATTAATTAAAAATACTAAAATTAACAAACTAACTTATTTATAAGACTTGATTAAGCAATTGAAAAAGCGATAAAATCAAGAATGACTTCAAGAAAGTAATAACGTATTTAGAAATTATTTCCCTTAGAGTTTAACATGTGATCGCTTAAAATATATTCAATTCGGTTTCTATTTTTCTTGACCGGAGGGATTCACAACTAAAGTTAATACCTTTCTCAAGCATATTAACCCTAATCCTAAATTATTCACCGGAATCTCTTCACTTAGTAATATAACTTAGAATTGCATTAATGTATAATGAATTCCCTTACAACTAATTAACAGTCCGGAAAAAACATGTATCTTATCTCTAAGTATACATTTAATTCTCTCCAATTATGTAAAGATCTAATTATACATGTAATTTCTCAATCAACATGCATAATATCATATATTGATATTCTAGAAATATTAATTAACAATTAAACGACATAATTGAATCAAGCAAAGATAGAAACTTTATTGAAATTTCTAAGTCAATCCAAGAATCACATGAAATCCTAGGTTCCATAATCCTAAATACACGAATTATAAGCTAACATAATGAATCTAAAAACGAGTTCCATAAAAAACGTAAAAAAAAAAAATGGAAGACCCCTTTAATTGATGAATAATCTCTCTAATCTTGAAGTCGGTGTTGTTCTCGCCTTCTCCTTCTCCTTCTCCTTCTCCTTCTCCTCAAGTCTCTTATCTTCTCTAATGTCTTTTCTTTCTTTTGAAACCCTAATATGTCCTTTTATAGTGTATCAAAAGGTTTTCGTTTTCTTTGCCAGATACGACCTGGGATATGATCGTGTTCCCAGGTCGTGTAACTTTCTGCCCCTGGCCAATTTTTTCTGCATGGACTGTGTAACTTCAAAACTTCATAACTTCTTCGTTTGAACTCCAAATTGAGTGAAATTTGATTCCTTTTCTTCTTTTTTAATCCTAGAATGCGTTCAAACCTAGAAATCAAGATTTTACTCAATTAAATATCAATTTCTTTAAAGAAAACAAAAAATGTGAGGAAAATACTATAAAATCATCATATGAAATATGTTTGAAATCAGAGTTATTAAATTTCCCCACACTTGAGCATTTGCTTGTCCTCAAGCAAATAAATCAAAGCAAAACTTTTCAGGACAAAAAAACGCTAAACAAAATTTATTACTATTTAAGAAACCGGTGAACGAATACACTTGACCCGTAGAAAAGTAAGAAAATCATTCTCAACTAACTTGCAATAATAAAGTCAACCAATTTCATTTGACCATATTCGAAAGCTTCAACAATACTTAATACTAGAGTTCACTAGTTAATTTATGAAAATCAAAGTTTACCCGAGACATTTAACCAAGGATTCTTAAACTAAAAATTGGATTTAACATCTCGTCAACCGAGAAAGAGTCATAAAAATTTTGTCCATTTGACTAAAGTGTATACAAGTCTCTTTTTCATCTCACCAAGCATCATAATCTAAAAAAAACACGTTTTACATCCACTCATCCTCTGATCATCTCCCTAGTTCATGCTTTTGTTGAGAGGTCTTTTTAAATTTACCTTATTTAAGCACAATTATGTTGGTAGCGGGAAAGAATCTCGCTCTTCTGATGGACCAAGACCGATCCATACCAACTTATTCCTTATATTGATAACGGGAAAGAACCTTGCTCTTCTGATGGACCAAGGCCGATCCATATCAATTTTTTTCTTTTTTCTTTTTCTCTTTTTTTTTCATTAGAATTGGCATTGGGACTCAATCTCGCTCTTCTGACGGACCAAGACAAATCCTTACCAATTTTTTCTATTCACACACTTATTATTACTTTTGACCTCCAATCATTGGGATTTTTCAGGGGTTTCTCAAAAGAAGAATTTCATTTGTTTGTTTGTTAAAAATTATAGGACTCTTAAAAATTTCTAAGAGAAAGGTATACATAAAAGTAAATTTAAAAATAACCATGACTAACTCTCAACTAGTGATGTTACTCCAATCTCAAGTCTTAAAGTCCTAAGCTAAATAACTCATAACTTTGCCCTCCACAAATTTGACTAATCAATTCTAGTAAAGTATAATAAGATCAATAATAATCAAGATGACATAGTTAATTTGGCTTAATACCAGTTAACCATCTATTGCAAGTTAACTTAAAAATTAATTGGGTCAAATGTGAATAATTGGTATCCTAAACAATACTAAATTCATATATATCCTTTCCCTACACTTAATAACGTACATTGTCCTCAATGTATGACTTAAAAAAACATAGCAGCACGAAATGAAACAAGAAAAAGCAACCTAGGAAAAAGGAAACATATGTGCAGAAAAGAAACTAATATTTCCCTGCCAGTCGAAAAGAAGTGTAAAATGAAGAAGCATCATCATTATACAGCTGAGTTCACAAGCCTTGGCTAACCAAAAGAGAGCAAAAAAAAAAATGAACTAAGAAGAGGGATCAGAATCCGTCTCTTCATTTGCCTCATCAAACGACGCCTCAGCCATCGTAGCATCATCATCGTCATCACTGGCCTCAACATCCTCATCACTTTCTCCAGCCGCCTCGTCCTCATCAGCCTCTTCCTCTTCACCCTCATCATCCGCTTCCTCTTCCTCACTCTCCTCTTCATGGGTAGCCGACTCTTTCATTTTAAGAAATTTTTCCATTTTGTCCTGGCGGATATGAAGTTTATCTACACTTTCTCTGATATAACGAACCTCAGACATCAACAAATCAAATTTATCTTCAAAGCTAGCTGAAGACATCTGGCCCTGAGATGTGCTGCTGCGAGAGTGTCGACCTTGACATCTTGTTGGAAGGAGGTTCATGAGTCGGAATGAATTAAGGTGCATAGGAGTGACTTGGCTAATCAAAGTAAGTGAGGGCCAAGCAACAACCTTAGTTCACATGGCCTGCACTAGTAAGGTAATGTAAGGGCCACAACAAATATGCCCTTTCTTACGTGTAGTGGTGGCTTGATGGCTGAAGAGTTCGGCGATTTCGATGGCGAGATTGATGGAATGTTTATGAATGGCACTGTATAGATAGAGGCAATCCTTGTTGGACACCACTCCGGTGCTAAGGCTTCTGCCAGTTAATATATGCGAAAAGAGCTAGTGAAGAACCCGATATTCAGGCCTGACTAATTGAGAGGCCTTACTCCTGGTTAGATCATAGGCATCGCCAAAAGTAATCTCATTCCAAAACGACCCTGCTGTGATGCTACAAGGAAAACGACACGAAAGACGTTGGAATTCTTCCGTTCGTGTATATCTTTCTTCATATAGACCAAGATATCTGTCCAGTTGAGCGATAGTCATGTGGAATGGATGGCCACTCAAGGTGAAGTGTAATTTGCGTTTTGGGCCCATGCTAGTAGCACTTTCTTTATCAAGTTTATAAGTGCACAAAAACTCCAAAGTTAGCTCTTTATAAATCGGAGCTTCAAAGGATAATAAGCGCTCCCAAATGGTACCATCCAAGAGCTCCTTCATTTCTGTGGTGAGATCTAATTGAGCGAGCACATCCCAATCCAGTTGAAGGGTCTCGCTAAAAGGCTTATTCTGAAGTAATTGATAACGTTGCACCTGGTAGTCTTCCTTAAATTGGAGCATTGGGTGCTCCATTGGGGGAAGAGTAGCTAGTGGTTCAACTATTGCCCCTAATTGTGATGAAGAGGATGCTGCAAATTTTGATTTCCGACAAACGGTAAGCTTAGCGCGATTCGCCATTTGAATACCTGAAAAGATTCAACAATCCAAATCAAACACGTACATCCGTATCGCATATAGTTGAAGAAGGCAGAGGAAAATAAGAGCAATAGGAAAGAATATTAATAGAATTCTCATTGGGGCATTTAAACAAACATGTGGAGTGCAGCTAGAAAACTAGTTGGTGGAAAAGAAATAAATGGAAAACACATCCAACTAATTCTACTATACTACAATTATTGTTAAAACACAGGCGTCCCAACATATAAAAGATGCTAAATGACCCAGAATTGTTTTCTCCTATTGCTAACCCTAACTAGCATAAATGAATAAGGATGAGCAAATTAGCCAATAACATTCAGAATTGAGAGAGCACAATGAAATCTAACTAGATGCGGCAGCATTATTGCATGTAAGAGCAAGAAATACAAAGCAATGAAGCATGGCGTTTATGAATAATCAAAGGAAATTTGCAGGCCAAATGGAAAAACGGGGACACACAAGAGTGAAATTGCAAATAACCAAACTGCCTAATCATGAGGAAGAGAGAACAAAATCAATTAGGAAACTTACTTGGATCAAGATGTGGAATGCAAGAATTATGGAGAGAAGAGGGAGAATAAAAGAGAATATG